>BSAI01000101.1:19048664-19447189 GCA_036245035.1 Adrianichthys oophorus | reverse complement strand
CAGACATCCCATATTTAGCCATAAGAGCAGTTGTGATTAAGGCTTTACTAACAACAAGAGTGTAGTCTAAGATCGCCACACGGCCGCATCATCCGTACATCTTACATTAGCCTGAGAATACTTCATAATATACTTCTTACACATCCGGCAATTGTAGTTTCCATTTTTAACAAGCATCATGGGAATTGCAAAACACACCTGCGCTCTCCTTAAAATGCGGCCGCTCCTCTGTAGCTCCTTCCCCGGACAAACCAAAAGTCCTCAGCAGCCATAAGGGTCGACCCCCTCGTACGGATGCATGTGACTATTCCCAAAGACAAACCAAAAGGGTGTGGAAAAAATGTCATGACAGAAATTGAAAATGTGTAAATGCACAAGGCCAGGAGCAAGAAGGAACCAAACAAATCTGGATTGTTCAAGAAGTTAATAACAAAAAAACAAATTACACTCTTCTAGTTTTAGTTTTCTAGTAACAGAGGTCACTTCCGTGGTGAAAGCAGAAAAGACACCGCCTTAAATAATGAAACCTAATGAGAGAATTCCAGAAAACAGATGGAAAAGTGGCAAATCAAAACTGCTGTACTGTACCTAAAATACTTTACATTACTCACAATACTAACTCAGTTTCTGCCCCTCCTGTGATTGGGCAATTATTAGTCACTCCAGATTGTGACAGTCTGGGTACTAACTGACAATAAGATCCGACAGAAGTGTTGCTGTTAAACCATCGTCGTCATGGCTCAGCTGGGGCTTTTTAGCGTATTTATTCCAGCTGTTGGGGGCAGAAATTTGTTGAGGTTTCCTCAAGCTTTCATGAAGGTGCGCCCAACTACACATCTGGAGGGGTGGAGGAGCAGGAAGATGAGAGGGACAACTTCTATTTCCTCTGGAATATGGTCAGCCTGACCCTCCCCCAAGACTGAATGTTGTGGTGAATTTACAAAATGTCCATCCATCCATCTGCTAAACCCACTTTATCCCTCTCAAGATCACAGGGTTGCTGGAGCCTATCCAAGCTACTGTCGGGCGAAGGCAGGGTACTTCCTGAATCGGTCTGGCTAAATGTCCAAGGTTATGTCCAAATTCCATCCATTTTATCAGTTGAAAACAATTTATTTACATTTATTTTTCATTCTGTGTTTTTTTTATTACCCTCTCCTTGGAAAGATGAGCCCTCTGGAGACTTGCTTGAATTAAACCAAATCAATCAATCAATTAATCATTCAATCTTTTATCAGTAAAACACAGTGGATTCAGAAATAGCCTTTGTCAAATGCTCCAATTTATTCATTTTGTTTTTTTTCTGCTTGGGTGGCGAACTCGGTGACTTCAAACCAACTGTAAGCATGTGTCTGAATAAAGTAGAAATAACTAAAACAGCTCAAGACTTTAAATCCAGCTGAAGTTTTATATTCCTTTTGAAGCTTTATTATTTAGTTTCCAAACCCAGGAACAAACAACCCAAAGAAAAACAAAAAATGAAGCCCAGCACGGCCTCAAAGAACCTCCTCCAGAGTTTGGAGGCAGGAAACTCACTGGAGATGATGCAAGTTTACTGTTTGCAGTTTCTGTTTATAGAACCATCTCCACCAAAGTACATCCAGAGGCTCTAGTGTAGGTTGATCTTTGGAGAGTAGCAGGAATATTTTGCGATCCATTTTTGTCTGTGCTGAAGCTGCTCTCCTTACCAAGTCTACTGACAAATACATCTTACGCTGCACTCAGACCAAAAACAATTTGCCAGTCAAATCACCATCTACTGCAGGAGCTGCGGCTGAATGCTTTCAGCAGTACTCCCATTTCTCTGCGACCCAGTTTGATGACTTGCTGTCCAACATTAGTCCAAGGAGGGAAAAGGAAGAATAAGAATAAAATTAGAGGATCTTTTTATTATTTTAATTGTCTCGATACAAATAGGAAACACATCGCAAAGTTCAGGAGGAGAATGTTCAACCCGTCTTTTTTGCCAAAGTTCAGATATTTGAGCTCTGGAAACCGTGATGTGAAATATTCACCGCACGGGCATCAGAATTTCTGCCACGCCATGTTGTTGTGCCGCCAGACCACCTTGCCTGACTCTCACAGCGCACCACATGAGCTCTGATCACATCTGGACAATGACTTTACATTAAAACTGGACACCCCTGATGTGCAAACTGGGTTCGGTGGCTTTAGACATTGATTTGTTCAGTCTACGTTCACTTTTAGAGACTCCACATGAGGAACTTTTACCTGTAAAACCGAACATATTGGACTTGTTTTGTTCTTCTGTTGTATAGTGTAACTTCTCTGTCCTCCGTCCCTTCCTGTAAATACATTTTCAGTGCCATTAGAAAAAAATATTCTTGTGTGTCCGTATTTAAAAAGTTTTCTTTAAGATTAAAAAGCAACATCTGATTCCTGTTGTTTTCGGTGGTTTCATGGGGAATGACCTGGAGAGTCGTCGGCCTTTACACTAATTGTAAACAACCACCTAGTTTCACTGGGAGTTCAAGGATGGTGGAAGCAGGCTAGCTCAGCAGGAAAGCTGAGTGGCTGCAGCTGAACAGGGGATGAGGCTGCAGGTCATACTGTGAGTAGCAGCTCATCTCTCCAAGGAGACGGTAATAAAAAATTTAAAAAAACACACAAAGCTGATGAGAGGATCTGAACGGAGCTTCCACCTCCTCCTCACATGGATGGCTTAGAGCAGCTTTTAAAATCCCCGTGACTTTCACGGCAGCTGAGCGTCACCGTTCCTGCCGACAGAACAGTCTGGATGGCAAAAGAGAATCATAAGGAGAAGGAACAATGAGGTTTCAGTCAGTGTCATCATCTCACAGCTTCACAAATGAGCCCGCCGGCACGTCCGGGGGCCGTCACTTTGGAGCTGCACCAATTGGAGCTGTTGTTTCTGCGTTCTTTGAACGAATTCTTTCTAAAAAAGACGGATTAAGCTGCAACGCTCCTCTCATTGAAATTCAGCCGAGATGAAAATCAGTTCCTGAAGAACATTTTAACATTCAATGAAAATTTAAATTGGCCATTACACGTTATTAATTCGGATTATTATGATCCCCGGAATAATTTATGAAGCCTCATGAAGCCTCAGATTAATAAATGTATTGATTTAAGTTAGCTGAGTGTGACCTTTGCCTCAGCTTTGACTCTGCCGAATATCTAAATATGAAATGTGGCAAACGGAGCTGGCTTCTCACCTCACCTCCAGTCTTTTTTCCGAGGGAGTGACATTTGGAAGCAGGACTGCATGATGAAGAGAGAAGCAGTTTATTCCTCTTCAGTTTTAATCTAGATGAAGACCGATAAACAGACAGAACAATGTTCCGAATGTTCATTAGTTCTGACCGTCTGCCTGCTGAGCCCCTCCAAGAGTTCCAGCTGAGCTTTGATAGAGAATTTTCTTATCTGCGGTTCTTTTCAGGGATCCTTCCATAAAGATAGCGACTGAAGCGGTGCTAATGAAACACTCTCGTTCTAAGAGGTTCTGAAGCTGGGTAGTTTGGAGGACTTTGCTCTGTTGGTTTGATCCACAGCAGCTCTGGCAGCCCCTGAAAGCCTTTGAAATTCTCCTCTGTCGAACGTCTCTCTATGGCTGCATCATCTCTGCTTTACAAAAAGTACATTTTGATCTACCTTGATCTGAGCCTGGGTTCTAATCAAACACTTTTTTTGTTAGTTTTATTGCCAAAAATATATTTAAAATAGTAAATAATTCTTAACAAGAAATGCAGGTAAAAGCCAACATTCATGCTTTTATAAATGTATTAAAAACCTATTGTGATGAAAATTGTTTTTAACTCATTCTTGTTTTAATTTTCTTACAATGGAGGAAAATAAAGCTTAAAATTGCATTTTAGATTTTCTTTTTCTTTGTTCAAATCCGTTTGAAAGAGGAGCAGACAGAAAATACAGATTAATAAAGAAGCTTATTTGTGATGTAGGAAATACACTGGGAAGGACGCAACCTCTGTGCTCCGCTTCATACTGATGAACATGCTTGTAGACAAATAGATCCTTGTATGTTTTCCTTGTACGAGTTTGCATCTGGCTCAAAACTGTACGGCTGGATGGATCCACATTTGCTCGCCATTTTTGCTGCTCTGCTAATGGTAGGTTGGAGTATGAGGGGCTGCAAGCTGTAGGAGAGCGTGTAAACAGATGGATGATGGGAAATGCAGCCAGCAGTTCCACCCATAACTTATAACTCCAACGCAATTTGGGTTTATGAACGCAGTTTTACTTTACGTGTAAATACAGGTCTGTTGCTAGCTGATACTGGCGCATGGACTCACACTTGGAGGAAGTTTGGTGTGAAATGTTGAAGTGGTGCAAATCTGGGGAATCTTGCTCCAAGTTTTTTTTTGTTTTTTTCACAGCTCTGTTCCGATATTTGAAAGACTTGGTTTTCTAGAATTCCGGCCGGACGCAAACCACAATGATTCATTTTACCTCCATGATCAATTGTCAACCGTTTGGTACTTCTGTGTTTTGGAAAGAACCCACCCAGAAGTCACGACCAAAGTCAAAGTTCGACTTGTTTAGCTTTTTGATACACTCTCAGTCACCGCACATTTTGTACATAGAGCCCGAAAATGGACTTAAAAACGTGCGTAGCGACGCGTGAGCACCAGAGTTTTGAACGTGAAAGTCCAAAACACACGTATGAGCGTGTTTACATAGACTTTGCATTGAAAGTGGTCACTCGAACTAACGTTTCAGAGCCTGATGTGAATGTAGCATTAAGCTTGTTGGAGGAAAAATATTGTAAAAAGAGTATTTAACAAGCATGAAAAGGAAAAGTGGTGTAAATGTTTTGATTCTATGAAACAACATTTACCAAGGATTTTTCCGTTAAACCAGATGATGCTTTTTTTTTTGTTTTGGCCGTGACTTCAAACCTCAAATGTCAGCAAAAAACTGAGAGAAGGTCAAGGCAGTTTGGTTTCTCTGAGTCCATCAACATTTATGTATAGCAATTTGATAAAAAGACTTTCAAGGATGAAAAAAAAACTGAAAAAGAGCAGAGGCGCAGCAAGCGTCGGTTTGTGTGCGGTACATTCTCAAACCCTCCCTGTGTGCTTCCTGCAGGAACGCTGAATGCATTCCTGAAGCAGAAGGGGCTAACGGCCTCTGAGGCTCCTGTGTGGTCCCTGAGTGGTAACCAAGGCGACCGGTGGAGGCAGGCCAAAGTGAGCATCCATCCAACATCATCCTTCCAGGTAAGAGGCCTCTCACCTGTCAGTGTTTATGTAGTGTTCCTTTGGGTTTTCATCCTGACTCAGCACATCTTAAAGGGGAATGTCGGTCTTAAAAAAGCGCCCATGTTTTTCCATAACAGAATTGTAACAATTTGTTAGCACAAACTAATTTCAATTATTATTTAATTTTAAAACCTTTATTCACAGCTGCCCCATTGGTGGATTTGGTCTGCAGGTGAAAAATGGGCAAACATGGCCAAAAAATAACAGCGTCATTTATGTGGACATCCTACAAACACGTATCACGTGCACACCCTGTGTGTGTAGCATTCTAACATGTGGTCAGTTCTGAGCCAGTCGCGCACCTTACTGACCACTAGAGCCGGGGTGTCAAACTCAAGTCCTTAAGGGCCAGCCTTCTGCTGGTTTTACAGAAATCCTACTTTATTTGCTGCCGATTACCTGGATCCGGTGTTTTTAGCCAATAAGGAGCTTCAACGGCAATTTGGTTGGAAACCATGTAGGACACTGACCCTCAAAGGCCTGGAGTTTGAAACCCCTGCACTGGAGTTTGGCGTAAAAGCGCCATATAACAAGATCACTTCTGCATCATGAGAGTGTAACTTCCTTTATCCTTACAAATACATCACAACACTTTTACCACTCGCACGACAATCACACCTTCTATTTGCAACCACATTCGTTGAGGTGGCTGTACGAGCTTCAGTGGAACGACAAGACACACCTGCGCTAGCTTTAAGGTACAGGCGCTCCTCTCTACATGGGCCGGGACAAAAACCTGCAGCACCTGTACAGGTCAACTCTCGTACAGGTGGATGTGACTAAGGCCTAAGCTATGAACAGCCATTTAGTGTTGTTTCAATTGTACCTTGTACAATGTTTGAGGTCATCCATATTACTGAATCAACGGCTTGCTTTTCTCCTTGCAGGTCATTCTGGAAGGGATCCGAGGTCCAGGAATTGAGGGAGACATAGCCATAGACGACGTCACCCTGGAAGAAGGAGGGTGTCGAGACCCTCCACCCAGTGAGTTTCTCCCCACTGCTCCCTCTTTCCCCCCCGACACCTGTTTTCAGCCTCTCCTTCTCGTGAACCAAAGCAAAAAAAATTTTTACAACTGCTGGCGGCACCCCTACTCGAACTGGCGTTGCCGTGGCAACAAGGCTGTAATTGCATAAGCGGCGGGCACGCTGCTGGCTGAGCGCAGGACTGTAATTGTGCTTCAGGAACAAACAGACGTCTCTGACGCGGACATCTGCCCCGTAATGATGTGCAGAAAGGTCATTCCCAGTCGTAGGTGTGCCTTCTCCTCATGAAAAAAAAATAAACAAGTTTGAGTTTTCCATTTTATTTATTCATGTCCGAGCTTGGAAATAACGCTGAGAAAATCACAGATAGTGAACCTGCAAGACGAATCTTTTCCATTTCTGCACTTTGAAGATTGAAAGCAACAACACGAATATATTTGGAGTGAAAGGAGTGGTCGTGCTGGCTGAGGACAGGGCGGTATGAATTATGCAGCTCAATCTCACTTGATGAATCTTACATGACTTTGGCTAAGAGGAAAATTAAGAAATACCTCATCTGGTCTTATCAGAGGTGACTCCTCATTCACACAGTGTTCCTCGGGAGGAAAAAGACTCACTCGACTTCACAGCACAGATTGCCATTACCCATCTTTTTCTTTTAAGAAGAGGAGCGGGAAAGGATCAGCCGTGGTTTTCTGCAGTCAGGCACCCGAACAGGAGCATTGTTGAAAATCTTCAAGTGGGTTTTTCTTACCAGTGAAATTCACATAAACATGATGGAACAAGACCTAAAACCTGCCTGAAAGTTTTCAAAGGAACCACTTAAAAAAGTCCCCCTCTGGTCATCTCATTTGATGTATTTTCAAAGCGTTCACATTGGTCTTTTAATTAGAATTGCACAGTTTTTAGACAATTTCCTGGGTCATTTTTTTAAGACATAGGCTTAGTTTCTCCAGAGCGGTGGTAGTTCAATAAAAGTTCACCTCTTAGCTGTGGGCGGGATCTTCCCGTTGCTGGGAGCTCTCTGTTTACATGCTCTCTCGCTAGCTTACAGCCACTCACACCCCCAACCTAACATTACCGGTGAAACAAGAATAAAGAGCAAAATCAGAGCTATTCTGTACAGTTTTGAGGTTTAAGCCCAGGGTTTAAGGATGTTGATTATTTTACTGCATCAAACATATCCATTATTTATCCAAATTATCACCAATAACTAATTTCACTTGGTAACAAACAGACTTTTAACATCACTGGTCGTATAAAGTGAACAAAACGATGAACTCATGCATTCAAAACCACCTGGGAGCAGGTTTATGTGCCTATTTGTTAAATAAGTTGTTAGTTTTGTTTGCTTATTAAATATGAAGTTGTTGTTGTGCTGGGAATTGAATTTTTTCCTAAAATTCATTGGTTTTGATGGAAAACTGTCTGAGAATTTGAAATTTGCCAAAAGTTTCCAGTGTGAAAGTGAGTGCAGCTTCAAACTGGTTCCAATGAAATGGCTTTTTTAAATCTTTGTCTTCCTTATTGTTTCAGACATCAGTGCCAAGGCGCCGTGCCCCGCTGCCCATATATGGCTGCTGTGTGTCGCCCTGGCGCTGAGCCTCCTCCCGGGTCAGAGGTGACGCGGCTCCTGGTCATCTCAGAGGCGAATGTTCGGACCCGCTGTCTGTGAGCTCCACCCTCGGCATCCAATCACCAAAGATTCATGCATCCCGAAAGCAGAAGGGTCCCTGATGGACCGCAGACCACGGCGACGAGACGGGGGACTTTCTAAAGAATAAAGGAAAAGTAAACAGGAAAACTGACTTTTTATTTTGTCTTCTGGAGATACGAGGCGCCTCCGTGCAGGACTTGGGATGTGTTAAGGAGCACAAAGACCAGGGGCTGAGAAGGAGCCCGGACCTCTGGAGGATGTTGTAAAGCACAAGAATCACCTGTGAAGCTGTGGAAGCATCTTACGGATGGCGGTGGACCACAGTCCAATTTTAGGAATAAAGTTCCCCCTCCTCAGTCTGTCTTTTTTCATTTCCTTGCACCAGATCTCAGCTGTTTTCCCCTTCAGCTCAGCCTCACGTCTCATGTCGGCATTACTTTGTCTGCTTGGTGCTGTTCTGTAGATAAACACGGACTCTGGCAGCGTTTAGTTCCCTCTGCTTACCCCCCGCCCCCTGTAGCTGCCTATCTTTGAACACTGTGCTCACGAGTCCACGTGGCCAGAGACGGCACGGCGGCAGAAGGAGGAAAGGACGGGAGGAGGAGCACAGGAAGGTCTTCTTAGCAAATTAGTGGAGCCTGACTCAAACATCGGGTCACCGTTCTGCCTGTGGAGCAGAAGCCACTTTACTTTCTGCCATGAAACAAAGTGCCTTCAAAGAGAACTGTGAGCCGGGCTGTGGACCAACATCCAACACATTGCTTTTCATGTTTCCTCCGATGGGCTATTTTCTACCTTTTTTTTTTATTTTAGTTTAGTTTTTCCTCCCCACAAGTGCTGACGGGAAGGCGATCTATCAGAGGGAGGATCTGCGTTGGTGCTGCTGGACCCTGAGCACAGGTCGGGAAGCATTAACAAAAAATAAATAAAGAGAGAAAACTAGAGGCGGGTGGTCTGTTGCTTTGACTAAAGAGGAGTTACACGAAACAAACGCCCTCTTCTCTCATCTCTGGCCTGCAGGCGAGCGTTTCCAAACGTCGCGCTGTTCAGGAGCACGTCTTCTGGGTGGAGCTCCTCACCAAAACTCTCACCATTTATATGGAACAATGTGACTGACAAAAAAATAAAAAATAAAAGCTCATAACAATAGTCCTAATATTTTATTACTCTAGCGAGAATGTTTCTCTGCTTTTACACGAACTGTAAAGACTGACGGATCTAGAGACGTTAACCGGCACGGTTTTTAAAAAAATGTATTGTACAAAAGAGATCAAAAGAATATGAATAATTCTGTTCATTGTTTTTGACAAAGTTTTAGGACTTGTGTCTTTTTTTTTTTTTATTTTGTCAAAGATGACTTACCTTCTTTTCTCTTCTCGTCGTCTCCCTCTGCATCGCTGAAATATCAAAGCCGATGGAAGCATAAGAAGTAAACCAGTTTGGTAAATGTATAACTTGTAAATGTTAAAGACGCTCTGTTTAAAGGTTTATGATAAATGTTTTATGTTCGGAGTCCAGGAAGCACAACATACAATTTAAGGTCTCGACGTATACAAATCCTTTTTCTTTTTTTTTTTTTTTTTAATCTATATTTCTCTGCACATGTGTGTCCTGCTCCTACAGATTCAGACTTTCACATCGAAGCGCTGATCATCCGGGTCAGAGTGTTTGCCGCCCACGCCGGAAGTCCTCATGACGGGTGCGGCTCAGCACTGTAGCTTCTTCACTTAAAGCCTGGATTAGTCTGAAGGGGTTGTATTCATGCGGGGACATAAAACTGTGTACAATATGTGTGGTCAGAAAATGTAAAGATAAAAAAAAAAAAAAAACCAGAGCAGATTGATGAGCATTTCAGGGCATTCTTGCAGTTCTGTTTTGGTCTGCTTGCTATGAAGATATCCTCATCACATATCTTATGTCCGCTTCTCTTTTGTTTGTTTGTTTGTTTATTTTTTTTTTTGGTATTATTTGATTTCAACTTTCATATCATGCTGAATGTAAAAGAAGTTCTTGCTCTTAAAGTCTTACTAGGTGTAATGTTTTACCAAATCATCTGTTTCCTGTGTGCTTTTGAAGATGAAAGGGGTCTCGTGCGTACGTTAACATCACCTTTGTCTGGTTCTCGGACCAAATTTTGACCAAACTGACTAAAGTTTAGACAAAAATTTCAGTTAACAATAACACTGATAAGAAAAGGTGCTCTACAGAGTGTAGTAAGTAAATCAGTTAAAAATCTACCACTGCTTTAAAAACACCTTCTTTAGCAGTGTGCTTACTTACGCTTATTTATTTGGGTTATGGCAAAGCTCAAAGACCCAGGTTTGAGTGTGAAAGCCGTTGTATTACCTCCTCCAGTACACTAGGTGGCAGTACAACTTTCTAAATGGCCAACTTTTTTATTTGCCAAATAAATGCTAAAATAAGAGTTCTGATCCCTTCCATGGTGCAACTTAGGTGGAGGAAACATCTAAACGTTTTCAACGAATAGTTTACATTATCGTTGACAGTTTGTCTTAAGAGAAACAGTTCAGTTTTGAGCCTTTTTTGTTGGCCGAAGCTTCTACCACACTCAACTGACGTCATAGAAAATGCTGGAGCAGATTTCCACGTTGGAAAAGTTGCCAAAAAGAGTTTTGACCAACTAATTCAAGCCACTATGGGTGAAGGTAACTAAACCATTGTCTGCTAGCCAAACCAACTAAACTTTAGAGGTCAAACATACTGGTGGGGAGTTTGGATCGCCAGTACATCCAACAGCAGGACTGGCCAGCCCCTATCCTCAAGCTCTTCCATCATAATCCTTTCAACTCTTTACACTGTTGGAACAGCAACTTATGAGTTACCTGCAGGTGAAGTAGAAACAGCAAAAAACAACAAAAACAAGCAGGGTGGTACATCTTGAGGACAATGGTTGGGGAGCTTTGGACCAAAGTATGTTATCACTCGTACATCATCTGGTCAAGAAAGGGTCAACTTGTGGATTTAACTTGAACAGGTTCAGCTGTTAAAATGAATCTGTTTCAGCTCGAGTTGGTCATCAAATCTGATGCCTTGGTCACAACTGTACTTAAGGGTGGATACGGGGTGGGTGAAAAATGGGCAAGCCTGTACGGGGCATATGGGTGGCCTGCATGACATACCAACGTTGTTGACCGCTAGGAGAGCGAAAATGTTCTACGGGCATGCTGCCTGCACCAAGTCATAGTGAACACGTACAACACGCAAGGGTAAGTAATGGGGAAGGAGGTGAGACACAGGCAAGTCGTGCAGGTTTTTCCTTTTTTCTCTATCCTCCTTCGATGTAATTCGGAAAGGATATCTTCCTGCATCAAAGTACATATCAACAAAAGGAAACATCTTGCAGCAGTGGTAAATATTATCTTAAAGCACATATGTTTAGAATGTCAGATAAAAGATTTTACTCTGGAGCGATGCCTGGTCCTCAAAGAAAGGGCATCCTCAAAATGTTACCATGAAATCCTGAAATTTTATTGTTCAGTAAAGCTGCAAAGCTGTGTCACCACCACCGAATCCTCCTGAACAAAATGCAATTCTGACATTAGGTGTGGTCATGTTACCCTTTAGCTGGCATTCCTTCATTTGGCACTACCAATTCTACCGCACTCTACGTAAAAGATTCAACCTCTTTTGTTAAAGAATGTTAAAAAGAAGCTTTTGTTTTAGACGGCCAAGACTGGTTTACATGCAAACCCAGCAATTAACCACAGGAGAAGGACGGCGATAATTCAGAATGATGTGTGAATAATAAATACTTGCGGCAATAGTCGCGAAGCAAAAAAAGTCACAGCCAAATTGCTGTAAGAAATCAGAATATCTTGAATTTCACTTGAGAAAAAAAGTCTTGAGGGTTTTGAGGGAAGATGTAGAACACAAAAGTTGTGGACGTGATTCAGGAAGTTTTGTGATCATTCTGAGCAAAGTAAACTGAGCCTCAGAATTTCCTCCGCTTGAATGATTCCAATTAGATTAGTAGGTGGATTTGGCTTTGCAATACAATCCATGTAATGAAATAAATTATTACATAGTTCTTTGTGTATTAAGAGCCTTTCTGTACAAACATTGCAGTTGGCAAACTTTAGTTTTTACCCGTGGAAGGTGGAAAACCAAAGACAGATGATCAGAGATTATAAAGATGATTGCTGTAGTGAGAACCGGCAGACAGTCTCTATACTGGTCCACAAGGATGTGATACACGGGGATTTGGGTTTAAAAGGATTCAAATGAACTTTAAATGATATAAATAAGTTGTGTTCTATTGGGGAGATTAAGGTCCCACTCCAATCATTTTTTGATCTATATTCAAAGCATTTCCAGTCATCTTTTCATAATGATTATGCAGTTTTTAGGGAACATCTTAAAAAACAGTGTTGTTTTCTAGGACATAGTTTCTGCAGAGCAGCAGGAGTTCATTAGAAATTCCCGTTTGAGTTGTGGGCACTGAGCAACCCCGGCCCCCTTTCCCATCCCTGTTGCTGAGAGCTCTCTGTTTAACCAGAGCAGGGATTTTCATTTTCAGAACAGATTACGGACACTAAAAAAACATCCTTTTCATCAGAGTTGGTCCTTAATAACATTTTAAAGAATAATAAGTCCTGCTTCTGGTCAAATTACATTTTGAAAGATCCCCTGACACTATGGCAGCCTGATTCTTTGACCTTTAGGTTCAATACCATTGCTCTGACATCACAATTATGAAAATAAGTTTAGACAGTTGAGTCTGTTAGCTGGTGCATCTCTGTCCATCTATCCATCTTCTAAAATGTCTTAATCCTCTCCAGGGTTACAGGTTGCTGGAGCCTATCCCAATCACTGTTTGGCAAAGAAGGGGTAGACCCTGGACAGGCTGCCAGTCCACTATGGGGCCACACTACAGGACACACACCTGGGGACAACACAGACTGACCAACTAAACTAATCATTCTTACATTATTGTGAACTAAACCTACCATACCTCAATCCAAAAGTTCTTTTCCAAGATAGTTATGATCGATTTATCTCATTTAAAAGGATTTTGTAACCGTAGATTAACAACGTGTCACAGACAGATCAATTTGGTTGGATCTTAGGGATATCGTATATCGCAGGAACATAAATCAATTCATTGATTGAGTCATTCAATCGTTACACCCCTAGAACCAAGCCTTCTCACTGGGAGGCGGAAACCCCTACATCGGCACACATTACCTATTTCACGCATTTCCTTGCGGAGCTGCATTAATGAACAGCTCGAACCCGTGGAGATTGTTCCAGCAGCTGCTCCCAGTGGATTTCCCTCTAAAACCACTTTCAGATGCTGCTCCAGCTTTATTGTTTTGTCAGTTTAGCTTAAAGTCATGAGAACCCTCATGCTGTTAAAGGTGGGATGTGTTCATGAACCTCGTGTAAAAAACTGAAAGTTCAGCAACTGTGAAAGCTCTTGTTTTTAGGCCGTTTTGATCATAAAACAAAAAACCGTCCTCAGTTCTTTGCTTTCTTTTGTGTCTGTTGTAAATTGAATTTCCAAAATGTGCTTTTTCAATGGCTTTTTATTATATTTGTGAGACCTGAAACCCACCACCCAATAGCACCTGCCATCTAATCATAACAAGTGCTTAACACCAGCATCACAGCAGGTACACGTACACACAGGGTGTTGTTTTCTGCGGAAGCGTTTGTCACAAATCTGTTCAAATGGCTTTTTTTGAGATAAATCTAGTTGGTAAACATTGAAGGGCTTTTTCTGATTTAGCTGAGAAAACAAACACAAGTGGACAAAAACAGGAGCCAGCATTTTGAGAGCACTACACGGCAACCCAAAGCGTCTATTTACATCATCACATGTGAATCAAGTTGATAACTATGAACCAGATGTTCTTGTGTTCTTAGCCCTCAAACACAGACAACACCTAAATAACACACACTCTTTAGAATACTGTAACGCTCTGACCATTTACACGATCGCATTATGTTAATTACATTAATTGCATCAACAGAGTTACAGTAGCTAAAGATGGAGGTAAAGCTTTCAAGTTCAAGGGTTCATCTTCTTTATCTTGCTATACTTCTTACTGATGACATTAAAGCACTAACAAACCAAAAATTCAGTCAGTCCAGCAGGTTCTTCTTTCTTCATGATGAGTCAGCAGTCAGGCTCAGCGCTGCAATGTCTGGCTGCCAGTGTCATGATGTTTGTGCTTACACAGAGCTCTATTCTGAAGGTGCCAGTCCAGAAATGTCAATGATTATTATTATTACTATGCAGGGACGCAGAACTCGCAGCATTAAGATGGCTTTAACCCGCACAGGTTTAGGGTAAAGACGGTGATGTGTTACTCTTTGGTTTGAAAACAGTTTTTTTTGGGGTTGATTTGTGTTATGTGAAATCACCGGGACAAAGTCCAATCATCTTTTCTATTTTAAAAGTGTTCCCAATGGTCTTTTAGTTAGGATTATGCCATTTTTAGCATAAACCTGTGCCATTTTCTAGAACATAGTTTCTGCAGAGTGGCAATATTTCATTAGAAAACTCACCTGAGTTATGGACAGGCCTATTGGCGTGGAGCAACCCCGCCACCCCTCCTCTCCCCGTCACTGAGAGCTCTGTGTTTACAGTCTCTCACGCTAGCTTTCAACCCCCTCACAACCCCAACTTAGCATTACTGGTGTAACAAAAACGGTGAGAAACATCGGAGCTAACCAGACGTACAGTTCAGATACCAGAAAGAAAAGACAATTATTAAAATGATTGCGAATGAATAAAATTACAAGAAGTTTCAAATTTTGATTTTTCATAAATGTATTATTCTGTACATTGAGTGTGTCTGACGGAGTTGACATAAATCAAGGCATTAAGGTAAAGATGAAAATTAGTTAAAAATGTTTTTAAAATCCTACCTCTATTTCTGCATTGTTAGATTTTACATTAATATGTGACCCTCATCAATATAGTGTACTTTTTGGGGGTTTTTATGGAGCTGTTCTGTCTCGACTCCTAAGAATCAGTTCTTTACATGTGTCCTACACCATCAGAAAAATGCCACAAGACCATACTGAAAACACCATTTCCTTAGGGGTCCTTAGACTGAGAAAAAAAAAATTTTCATCAGCTTTTTCGATTCTTCCCACTTCAGTTTCCCCATCAAAGATAACCATGCCACAAAAAGAAGGTATTTGTCAGCGATGACACTCCGAGAACAATCTGAACTTCCGAAAACTCATGGAAATGCTGACATTTGACGCTGTCTTATGAAGGTTATGAGGAGAGCCACTCGTGTTATTAATCTTCTCCATGCACGACGCCTGTAGTGATGACCTATCACTCCTCTCTGCTCTGCATCGGTGAGCGATCAGGCTTCTACTGCTTTGCATTTCTTTGGATCTCTCATGGGTGTCTTGCACTGCCAACCTGCACTGAAAACAGTCAAGAAAAGGCACATTTACTTCTGTCACTTCAGTTTGATTAAATTTCTCTACATGTTCCTCCACTCATAGTAGAATTTTTAGGGATTTTCTTCGGTTTTGAGGACTAGGGCTTCAAAATATCCTAATTTAGACAAAATAACAGCTTTTCTGTCAGTGTTTATTGTAGGAATTTGCATTTTTCGCAATTAAAGTTTCATCTTTGTTGAGTTTAAATAAAAACAGTTTTTAAAACTCTGTGAAGGATCCAATGAGGACACCAGAACACTCATAAAATTCATCAATAGGATTTTTTAAAGGAGAAAATTAATTAACTAAGTTTTAAAAGAGGGCAACAGAAATAAATGACCCAAACTTTAACTTAACCAACTGAAAGGACAGATTATATTTTATGAACTGACCTAACAAGTAGACACTTTAGGGCAAGAGTGTCAAACTCAATCAAGGCTGCACTCGTGCGCCACTTCACCTCACAGCCTGCGCTGTAATTCTAAAGAAAACACGCAAAACACAGCGATTTTGAGGCTAAAAATTATTGAAGGTTATTTCAATAATAATGATATAAATTAATGAAGACAATTTTATTTTATTATTAGTTCCTCACGATGGCAAGGATAGTTTACACGTGAGTCTCTGGCTTACCTGCTTCTCTTGATCGCTCGTCTCTGCTGAGATGTGTTTCAATAAAGAACCACCGAACCCAAACCCACCCATATTGTGTCCACCAGCCCAAAGCGATTTCTGCCCGCAAATTTAGGATCAAACCGGCCAAATGGGCGGGAAACCGCCTTTTCTGACAACACTGGTTTTTGGCAAGGCAGCTGATGCACTGCATGATGGGATTTGTTGTTACTTTTGAAGTGAAGGTCACAGGCACATAGTGATTGGATCTTCTGTCAGATCTGGCAGCACAAGGAATTGTGGGAAACCATTCATTTCATCTTTCCGGGTGAGCTGGGGTTTAAGTGTGGGTTTTGTCTGTATTCTGTTGTCTGGCTGTTTTACACTGATTTGCTCTTAGTTATTTTATCCTGTAATGCTTATTTCTTTCTGCACCCTGAGCGAGAGGGAGGATGAGGGTGACCCTCCCGTGATGTTGCATCTGATAGTATAGTTAGAGTTTCTGATAACTAATCTCCCCGTCCTCATAAAATTATTTTACATTGTGTTATTATGATAGTAGCGTGACATGTTGCCATTTTAATAAGGCGGGTTGGATGTGGCCCACGGGCCTTGTGTTTGACACCTGTGCTTTGGGGGAACATGTATATAAAGACGGATCAAACCACTTCACATACAAGGGGGGGACTCATTTAGCAAAGACTAAGGATAAGACTTGGTCTTTTAGGGGTTAAAACAAAAGTTATACACAATTAATTAACATTACATTTGTGACAACCTACCAGAGCTAAAGCAAACAAATACAATTGAGAAAGGTCTATTGTTCCTCCACTGGAAAACTCAGGGAGAGGGTGACTGCCCAATTTCCTGACTGGTATAAAAGCTGTGTTTCCTGGGTTCCCTCTTTCTTTCGGTGAGAGTTTAATAACTTGAATTAAAAAATCGACACAGCAGTCCTGCATGAACACTGTAGTGTTACAACAGCTTCTCAAAACAGTGATGCTGCAAAATAAAATAGCAACATACGAGCTAAAAAAAAAGAGTACCGTCTCTGCAAGAACACAGCAGGATCACATCAACTTCACTTTTTTTTCTTTTAGATACGGACGCCACCATGTTGGTTCAAGTCAATTTGAGTTAAAATTTCTATGGCAACCACACTCGCCAATCAGGAGTGAGCTTGTTGGAAGTCCCCACTGCTACCGACACATAATGTCAAGCAAAAAACGTTGGCGTTAAAGGGTTTGTGAAACCAGAGATGCAGCGCTGCAGTGAAGACAATCAGGAAGAATGAAATAAAGCATCTTAGATGCATTCAAGCACTCTCCTTCACTCTGTGACACATTTTAATGTTTTGGGGAAAAAAAGTCCTGTAGTTTTTCATTTTTGAAGTACGGATTCAAGCGTCGTAAACAAGTTCATATCCAAACTGCACCATCCCTAATGCTGACCTTTATATGTCAGGGACCATATGTGTCTGTGATTGGCTTTTCTCTTTCTACGTGGCATCAACAGTTTGCTTGTAGTGTTTTGTGTCCCATAAAGAAAAATATCAAGCTGTTTTCATATTCTTGTGGAAACGTAAAATCTACCAGCATGTCCCGAATGGCCAATCCGTGTTCTATCCCACTTCCAAAACCACAAACTTGTATTTAATTGGACACATTCCCCCAACTTTCTCACAACTAATCTGGTTGGATTGAACAGTCCCAAGCAATCCCTTTTGTTTTTAACCAACTAACTTTAGCAAAAAACACATTAGTGTACTATAATTCAACAATGGTTTTATATCCATACCAATGACCGGTGACTTATACAACTATGATTACGTAAATTAAACTTTTACTTCCAGTGCGCACCATTAGAAGAAACTGATGTAGACCGACGCAGACGCAGCATCAAGCAGACATAAATTCCATGCACCTCATCGATCTCATAAACAAGCAGAAATCAATCTGCAGTCAGCCAGAGCTGCATCCTGTGTGGTCGACGTGATGAATCGCTTTTGTCTCCGGAGGAAACTTTTGAAAAATGTCAGCGCCTAATGAGTACAGCAGGAAAAAAAGTGCAAAGGCCATTGTAAGAGACATGAATACCTGTTTCCCCTCCTTCGCTATGTGGTGGATCAATGTTCTGTTGTATTTTTTTTGTTGTTTTTTTATGGGGGGGTGGGGGGGGGGGGGGGGGGGGGGGTGTTCTGAGTGAATGATTTCATGGAAACATGTCCAACTCAAACACAAAAGATTAAAAAAAAAAAAAAGATCATTTTCAATCGGTTCACTTTATTTTCAAATCAGCTAAAGCTGCTTTATTTTGAAATCAACAAATTCCCTGTTTTTTTTTTTTTTTTATTGCTCGCTCAATAAAATGACTCTTTACTATTTACTCTTCAAAACAGCAAATATGAAACAAAGACAAAGTCTTTTGGGAGCATAAAATGAGGCTTTGTGCGGCCTGCATGGTCTTCACTCTCTGTCCCCACAGCAAACAAAACGAAAATAAATAAATAAAAGAGCCAACTCTTCCCTCCGTTACCACCTGTCGTTCTCTCAGGAGCTCCCAAACAAAAGCTTTTTTTGGGCCGAGAAATTGATCCCTTGACACTTCTCCTTATTTTGTGGTCCTTCTGAGTCTCTTTTCTTCCTGGAGTTAAGAGCTGAGCGTGGCGAGAAAAATACCTCTGAGTGAAGACAGAGGAAAAGCAAAGTGTGTGAAGAGGCTTGAAAGTTATCCAGAGGTCAGTCAGGTAGGGAAGCTTAAGCTCAAGGTTGTTATTCACTGACAGGGCTTTCTCTCGGATTTCTCTGACCACCCTAGTCTTAAATGATTGCTTATATTTGTGAAGTGTTCTTGGAGAAAATTCTGCTCCGTAGATGTTAGAAAATTATATTACTTTTATGAGCCAAATACCATAGGAGTGTACCCAGGTGGGATTTATTGATGGGATTTTTAAATAAATAAGGAGATGTGTTTGTTTTCTTCCCACCAACAACCTCTAGAGGGCGCTGTAGGTGTGTGCATCTCTATTTGCTACTGACAGCAGCGCAGAAGAAGAAGCACCATTGAGTTGTTCCATGAGGTTTGGTGGAATTGTTCCAAAGGGACACAGAAAGTGAAATAAAGAGTTAAGTTGACTTATTAGCATGTTTTGATTCTATGGGTATTTTAATAACTGTTTCTATGTTGCACTAGATTCTTCTTATTTTCATGAAGCTAAATTCAATTCAGGTAGTGAAATGTGCATATGTTCTGCCTAGTTCTGTTATTCTTTTCAGGATGAAATTTCCATTCTTGTTCCCCTACTGTATTTTGTTGGATGCATATCTCCAAAAAGTGCAACTTGTATGATTTTTTCTTCTTTATTATGCATTTTTTGCTTCCGCAACTTATACTTCAGAGTGACTTACAGTCAGATAAATACTGTAGCTTACTGGAGGGCAGTATATCACACATTGGCTGTCCAAGCATACTCCTGGTGACATTTGTATGTGTGTCTGCTGAGCTGCTTATAGTGATTATTTCCCTGTCCAGACAACAAACATAGAGTGGCGTGGAATAAAAGAAGGTGGTGCTTCAAAAGAAAACTATTGTTATTAACCCTTTAGCACCAGAGATCTTGCCGGTGACTCTGAAACAACACAAGCTCTACCGCAACTCTTTGATCGTTTACCAGATCAACTAGAATCCACTGGTTCTGATGCGGAGAAAAAAAGCCTTTTAACGTCGGCTTTGCACCAAAATGCAACAAATTACTAACACAAAAGTGTTGCATAACGGCGCAAAGCCTTTAGCTCTTCTGTAAAAGTTAAAATAGATTTACTGCTGAGTAGAATCATTACAACAAATAAATATTCGACCAAACACAAGTTTAATTGGTAGCAAAATTACTCTAAGCAAATGAGAAGTTCTCCACCACATACAGAACAAGCAGCTTCAATGAAGCATGCAGCCCACATTCAGCAGTGGACATCAGAGCTCTTACTTCATCTGTCTGGACAGTTTTCTTCTGGCCTTGGCTCTTTTTCCAATTCCTGAAGTCGTCATCCTGCTCACCTGAAAGGTGAATGTTTTTTTGTGAAAAAGCAGTGGGATATGCAGCTGCTTGGGCCGCCTGCTGCCTTCAGGGAGCACTGGGAGACTATCACCACATTTCAAGCGGTCAGGCTCCTTATAGCCTCCAGGCTTTCCTCAGGCTGCCCACCCAAGTGAAGAGAGCTATAGTTATGTGCATTTGTTTAGGATGTACTGCTGTGTGTGTAGTGGAGTTGTGCTAAAAAACAAGTCAAGTTGCACAACTCTCAGCTTCTGATTCCTTCCTATGAATTTAACACAATATGACATGGAGATTTACTGCAGTGTGATGAGGAAAACATGCTGGTTTGAGAACACACGTGTCAGCTGTAAAAAGGTGCACACAGTCACCTTTGCGGCCTTCCAACCTTGTACGCCGAAGGCTGTTCGTGGTTTCTGTCCAGTTCATAAAAAGTCAGACTTCTGCTGCTTTTCAACCAGATACACCTGGAATCCTACGTTCACACCCGGCTCTTAAATGCTTGAGTGACCACTCTCAATGAAAAGTCTAAGTAAACCCACACATTTGCACGCTTCCGCATTCTCTCACATCTACGTAGTATTTCTGTCCGTTTTTGGGGTCTACGTACTAAACTTGCTGCGATTGAGCACGCGACAAAAGTTAAACCAGGTTGAACTTTGATCAATCAGGCACCCTGATTTGGTAGTGACGTATGGGCAGCGTCAACCGTTTGGAAATCAATCATTAAAGAGAAATGAATAATTGTGGTTTGTGCCCGACTAGAATTCTATGACACCAAGTGTTTCATTTATCAGAATAGAGCTGTGAAAGACAAAGCCTGAAGCAAGATTTACAAGATTTGCACTGCTTCAACATATCACATTTCTAACTGTGAGTACATCCACAAGTATTGAGTAGCAACAGAACTGTCTGAACAGCAAATGCTAAAAACTCATCCAAAAACCGGCATGTAGCAAAAGCCCAAATGAGGTAGAATGACCCCCTTTTCTGTAATGAACAGAATGGCATTTTGTTAAACACATGTTCTGTGCTTGGCTTGTATAACCTTCAATGCTTAATGCTGCTGGAAAGAAGAGTCCATTTTTATCCACAACTGCCCTTAAATGGTAAATGGTGTATAATTGCATAGTACTACTCCTATACTTTGTACTTGTATACTGTTTTCTACCTTCCTTGAAGCCCCAAAGCGCTTTACAGTCACATTCGCCCATTTACACACACGGCAGCTCTGACCACCAGAGGCAATGAGGGCAAGGCAGGAATTGAACCGATCAGAGGCTGACTGCCCTACCGCTGCACCACGGCTGCCCCAACCGCCCCTAAGAGAAGGAATATGGCCTGTCTGTTGCAAAAAATTGGCAAATCTACACAAAACATCAAGGTCTTGTGAGGTCTACACCTGCAGAGCCTATAGAAAGAAAATGTTCGTGCACATTTTATCTCTGTGGGCATGCTGGGGGTAACAGGTCATAACAAACACTTGTGCAACACGTAAGGGTAAGTAAAGGGGGCGTACTGTAAATGAGATGCAGGTATGTTGTATGTATGTATGTATTTTTCTTTTTTTTTTCTATGCCCCCAAATCCTGCGGACTGCACAAGGGGCCCGCTACTGCTGTTCAATTAAGTGCACACTCATTGCGTGGAACCTGACTGTTAAAATTTAGGAAATTAGATCAGAGGATAGTTTGTGTGAGCTTCTGACAGGTGCTGGCATATCACCTGAACAACATGTGTGCAGCATTTGCGCACGGTCAGTAAAGAGCCATTACACACCTAACTAACGACTAGAGAACCCCTGTAAGTGGAATTGACTACGCAGTTGTGCAGTCCAGTTCATATACTGTAAGGTTGGCGAGTTTAGCTTGCATCTGTCCATGGCTTTGACTAACTTCTGAGTGGTGCTAATACTTTTCAAGCCTGATGTTGGCATTGTCTTCAGCGTTTCAGTGGTTTGGTATTTTATTTATAGAAATATATAGGGATCATTGAGATTGTGTATAAATAGAAATAAGAGACAGTGAAAGGCTGCTGATTAGTTGGTTTATAAAGAAGCAAAAGAATTGTACTAACTTGAGTTTTTGTCGTTGTTGTTCAATGTGCATGCTCGTATGAGTGTGTGATGTTTCACACACAGACAAAGCATTTCTACGGAGAAGAAAAAAAAGAACAGAATAGATGTGTATTGTTACTGATTTGTAAAACAATTAAATACAGATAATAGCTTCGCTTTTTAGCAGTCTGATCATCAGACAAGCAGCTTGATAAACAGAGTAAATTGAATAATTGTAGAGATAAAAACAACGGGGCATATTTGCAAAAATGTGCGATAACATGTTCAAACTGCATTTATGTTTATTGAAATGGTAACAATGTTGGAACAGTGAACTGCATTTACTTGATTGCCATCAAATTGGGGCAATGGGAGCAGGAAGGGACGGATTTGACAGCTTGTGGGTATGGCTGTTTTTCAGTCTTTCTGCTCTGGGTTGTGTCAGTCTGCACCGTTTTCTGGAAAGAAACGGTGTCTAAAATGAGGATCTGGGGTGGATGGGGTTGGCGGTGATGTGTCGGGCATTCTTCTTGAATTGAACAAAGGCATTCGTTTAACTACACCAAGTGAACCGAGACTCTTGTTTTCAGAAGAGCCAAAGTCAGCTTCTTGGTTTGCACCAGAGTTCAGGGTATCTTTCACATCGGCTAAAAAAGTAGACTTTCATTCATTTTCCAATCCGCTTCATCCCTTTCGGGGTCACGGGGTTGCCGGAGCCTAACCCGGCTACTCATGGGCGAAGGCAGGGGACACCCCTGGACTGGTCGCCAGTCTGTCGCAGAGGAAAGTAGACTATCATTGGTGGTTATCTTGGGAACTGCAACATTCAATACTTCTGCATTTGCTTAAAATTTGAGAATGGAGGCTTGTTTCTACTTTCCTAAAGTTTTCCAGCATCAAATCTTGCGCCTGCGGCTTCAGCCTCTGAACTGCACCAGGAATCTTCTTCTTCGTTCTTCTGCTACACACCTCACATCACATCACCGGTTTACTCACAGACAACAACCGACTCCTGGAAAACCAGAGAATGTCAAGGAATACTAATGCACTAATTCTCCAGTGACGCTGCTCCTCATGTCACTCAAACATCTTTTCACACATCTCAGGTGTCACAGTCATTTAGGCGAGCTGAGGCAGTCACATCTGAATTGATGTATTATCCCTGAAAACACGGCTCAATTATTTGTCATCTTCATTTTTTATCACCGGTGCAGCCGGGAATCTTTCTGCAACATAATCTTCATTCAGCACTGATAGAAAATTATGTTAAAAGCTTTTGACAAACCAAAAAAGTGACAGGACAGCTGCGCTCCGCCTCGCGGATTTCAGATTATCCTCCACATCTGAAATGCAAAGACATTCACCAGGCAATGCGAATTAGCCCTCCACACTCCTGAGCATCTCTCCCTCAGGTTGCGGCTTGAGACACCTCTCCTTGTCCTCTCATAGACGTTGCATTAATTAGCGGCTCTCCTGTTGCTGAAGCAAAGCGTCGGCCTGAATTATTCATCCCCCTGTCCTTTGGAGGGCAGCGTTCACTCGCCGGGCCACACAGCTCAGAACTGCAGATTCTCATCACAGACGCGGCCTCACTGGGATCCACCCAAGCGTCTGTGCTGTGTCATGATCCACCAAGAGAAAACAGAAGATCCTGTTTTGAGTCGAGCACGGACACACAAAGTAAAGAGACGCGTGCTGCTCTTTGGCTCCATCTCTGAGGAGCGTCCATCTGCTGAACTCCAACAGCAGCTTCCAGACCGTCCTTTTAGTTGTACTTGTATAAAAACGTTGCTTTCACCTCTTTTCCAACCACTGTAAAAATATAAAAAGAAACTTCTAAAAAAAAGGATTTACTTGCAGTTTCTTTGTGAAACTTTCTAAACTCTGAACTTTCCTGTCAAAGTCCAGATTGTGTTTCACTGAAACAGTGGGTATGGGAAAGTATTCAGACCCCTTACATTTTTCACTCTTTGTTATAGTGCAGCCATTTGCTAAAAACATTCAAGTTCATTTTCTTCCTCATTAATGTAAACACAGCACCCCACATTGACAAAAAACACAAATTTGTTGACATTTTTGCAGATGTATTTAAAAAATAAAAAACTGAAATATCACATGGTCCTAAGTATTCAGACCCTTTGCTCTGTATTTAGTAGCAGCACTCTTTTGATCTAATACAGCCATGAGTGTTTTTGGGAAAGATGCAACAAGCTTTTCACACCTGTCTTGATCTTAGCCTCCAACTGTTGCGTCCATGGTCTGTATTGTTTTCTCCCATGGTTGCACTTATAGCCAAGCATCTCACAGATCACCTCTGCTGAAGTGTAAACCAGTTGATTGGTTTCTGTGATTGTTGTGGTAGAAATCGCCCTCAATGCTTCATTCACAGTTTCCAGGAGACTTTCCGGTGGTATTTCACCCCAGTGTTGTAGTTGTTGTTGCCTGGTGTTCATTCTAGACATGATTTTGTCTTTCAGGTCAGTTGCTGCCTCGCTCACTGTAATGGTGGTGTTTGGAGCTGATCAGATGTTGTGGCTCTCCCGTGGTGTTACAATTGTGTAACAGCTATAATGACCTCAAGTTGTGATGGTGGTTGCCACGGGGATGTTAGAACACTGAGCTACTAGTTGTTTGGCAGTTAGCCTTGATTGTGGGTTCTGAAACATTCATTCACTCCACATTCTCTGCATGTAACCGCTCTGACTAGGATTACCTGAGTAGTAGCATTCCAACAGAACTTTGTTCTCACATCTAGTCCATTTCCATCTTGTTCCAGTAGCCAACTTTCCATCAGGGTGCCTTGGTCCCCCAGTACCAAAATGTCCCAGCCACCTTCTGGGGATGGGCTAAATAAGTATTTTAGTTCATCCACTTAAGTACAAATGTGTATTTTAATGTTTGTTTTTTTTACTTGTTTTTAAAATAAAGCAAACAATAAGAAAATGACTCAATGTTTCTCACACCGGGCTTGGAAATGAGCATTCGAGTAACGGCTTCCAATGAAAAGACTACATAAACAAGCATACGCGCATTTCGGGTGTACATGTTCAAAACTGTTCATGTTCATGCGTTGCTACGCAAGTTTTTAGGTCTGTTCTTGGACTCTACAAACAAAATGTGTAGCAATTAGGGACACGCTAAAAATGTAATCAGTTGAACTTTGACCAATCAGGAACCTGGATTTGGTAGGGACATACAGGTGGCATCCTTTTCAACTCACGGAAGTTGCCAACCGTCTGAAAACTTGTTTGTTGAGGAGAAATCAATAATTGCAGCTTGTGCCCCGCTGGAATTCAATGACACCAAGTCTTTGAAATATCAGAACAGAGCTCTGGAGGAAAAATCCTGGAGCAAGATTTGCGCCAAACCTTTTCCAACTGTATGTGGCAGACATGCGCAAGTAAACAGCAGAAAAAGAAGAAGCCTCTCTCTGTTTGTCCAGTGTGAACACCATGGGATAAACACGTGTTTACGAATGTGCGTTCAAGAACGCGTGTCACATGCCCTGTGTGGGTTAACCAGTATCTAAAAACTTTTCAGATCCTCTCTCATCTCAACTAACTACAGTCTGCCAATGAAACTTTGCAGACAAGCCTGGGAAACAAATGACAATCATAAAACACCCTGATTTTTTTTATTTCCCCTCTCAAAGAGTTAATTAAGAAAAGTGATTTCACCAGCTTTGTTTACTGGAACGTGATGTGTGTGTTGCTCATAAGCTAGCTGGATAATGACTCCTGCTCCTGTGCATATCAAGTAGGTGATTCATTTGCTCAGTATTGTGTGTTGATCCTTGCAGCAGCTCCCCTGCGAGGACGCGGGATTTTCATTACTCTTCAAGTTGCTGATAGCAATCAAAAAAGCTTGAATCTTCCACTTGAGCGAGGAAAAAGAAGAGTCGGGGTTGGAGTACTCCCTGGACTCTGTTCCTGCCGCGGAAGAAACGTTCGTAAGGACGTTTGTTAATATGAAAAAGGAGCTCCACCCCCAGCCTTTCCCCACCCACTGGGTAACCCCTACAGAAGGGGTGGATGGAGGACAGTCATCAGGTCCGCTTTGCATCAGCCCACAGGTAAGAGAGGGCGTGAAGACACGTGCGACCTTTGCATCATTTATCTTTGGCGAGAAATAAAAAATGTGGCATTAGTGCCAATGACCTTTTCCCGTCGCCGCACTCTGATTGCACATTGCTACAAAGATCCGCCTCCAGCTCGCGCCTGATTTGGGAGCAGCAATTATTAAATGAGTCCAGGAGCTGATGAAGTTCATAATGACTGCAAATGCCCTGCAGGAGAAGTAAAATCAAATGTTTTGGCAAAAAAAAAAATCCTTTTCTGCTTTTTATGTAGGGATCCAAAAAAGATGAACTTTTCCATCAGATGACCTTTTCATAAAGGGGAATCTCAGCATCAAACAACTTCCTTTGTATTTGGACTTAAATCTCCTTCATTAGCACCGTCATTGACTCAACCAAACAGAGAAAACAGAACCTTTTGAGGATGCCTCAAATACTCACAAAATGATCAGATTTTATGGCTAAAAACCACAAAGAATGAAACCAATTTTGTTTTAAATTTGTGTGAAAAAGCATCTTTAACTTCCACAGAGGTTTTCACTGTATCATAATTTTAATGAAGCTTTTCTGCCTGATTTAAGAGGTTCTGTGTACATTTGCAGTGAGGACGCCATATTAACATATATTAACATTTACGGCTCTAAAAGGGAAATGTGTTGGAAAGGGACAAGTGATGAGGAACTGACCAAAATTCAAAAGTGAGTCCAAACAAACGTAGTTAAAGACGGGTCAACTTAACCTTATATTCATGCAAATGAATAGAACATCAACTCAGTTCATCTCAATGACAAACTGAGCAACTTTTATTTTGTATGTGTGTGTGTTCTGATCCTTCTCAGTCACATTTAACTTTACACCAGCATTCATTTCTGTACATGGTAAAGAATACAGTAATCTCCAGTAATCCTCTCCTCCACATACTCTTCATTTGCAGCAAACACCCTCATTCACTCCTTCACTACATCCATGAACCTCCTCTTCCTCTTCCTGGTCTTCCTCTGGGCCTCTTTTCTGGTAGCTCCAACCTCAGTATCCTTTTACCGACATCATCCCTGTCTCTCCTCTATTATTGGCCAAACAATCTGTTTCCCTGCATTTATTTTCAAAAAGAATCATGCCTGATCCCGTCCATCCTGATCACTTCCGAAGAGAACCTCAGCATCTTCATCACTGCTACCTCCAGCTCTGCGTCCTGTCTCTGTCTCAGAGTCTTTAAACCTACAACACGGCTGCTCTCACTACAGTCTTCTACACCTTTCCTTCTTGATGACACTCTTTAGTCACACATTACACCACAAACCTTCCTCGGCGCATTCCAATCTCACTCTTTCCCACACTCTCTGTTGCACCGGACTGTTGACCCTCCACCTTCTCCACCTCTACTCCCTGTAACTTTACAGTTCCACTTGAGTTCTTCTCATTTACACACAGATACTCTGTCCTGCTGCTGCTGACCTTCAGTCAAACTTTTTCAGTGTTTTTTTACACATCACACAAAGATATTCTGACTAGCGGAGACTTTTTGATAACAGTTTGGTTCACAAAGAAGTTCACCTAAAGCAGCAGAAAAAACAGAATAACCTTTACCACCAAGAATCTTATCTGCACTGCAAAAACTGAATCTTAAGAATGTAAAAAGACACTGGTTTTAGGAAAAAATGCCCCTTTGTATCTTGCAATGAGAATAATTTTATCCAATAAGTTTTTTAATGGCAACATAATCTTAGTTAAATAAAAATAAAATTAATTTTGTAAAATAAGAATTCTAGGTAACACCATTTTTCCTACCAGACTGATTGATTATTTTTTTTGCTCATTTAAAGATTTTTTTTTCAATGCTTAAGGAATTCTGGCTTATTTCCAGAGGGCCTGTTTCTGCAGAGTGGGAAAAAATAAACTGCATCCAATGCTGACTGCATTAACACTGGGAAGAAAAAAAAACACTTCCTTTCTGCACAGCCAATTAAATGCTTCATTAGAACTCTGTAAACTCTGAGGAAGGTTGTTGGTAAAAACCACAGCAGATCTGCTTTTTAATAATCACACTTCTACTTATTCTAAAGGTAAATTTCACTTAGGACATTTTTTTTATTATATGCATAAAATCCTGTGATATGTTCTTTATTGTTGCGTTAGCAATTATCCTACAGTTAAGGGAGAGGGGTAGATATGGGTGATGTAGTCAATGCTCTGTAAATGATGGATGCAAATTTTTGTCACATTCATTTTCCCAGTATTTAAGCCTGTAAAAATCAATAAAGTGTGAAATGCTTTTGCATGCTGAGAGCGATTTCCAGGTCACTGTAGCAAGAAATAGATGTATTTTAGTGAAGGACTCAGCGCTTGAAGCTTCTATTGACCAGGACTGAAGTGTTCACAGTGATTTATGTGGGTAAAAACAGAGCTTTATGCTCTGCTGCCTTTAAGAACTCGACCTTCTTAAAGATTAACTTTGTTGAAAATGAATTCATAAAAGTATGACTGTTTAGATCTACTATTACCTCTTGGAACAGGGGGAACTCATGTTCTTACTGGTAAATTAATCCTTAAACTGTGGTAGGATTATTTCAACTTAATCTGTAGTAATCTATAGTCAAGGTCAGTAATCAGAATATTGGTACTCTGTTAACACAAGTGTGTGCTCTAAATTTCTTGATACCAAGTTAAAAAAAGAAAGCACTTTAAATTCCAATTTTCTTTCAGGTAAGAGGGATTGACTTGTGTTTCGCTGCCGTGGAGGGGCAAGGCAATCAGTCATGAGTAATGAAACAGCCCAACAGTCTAACAAAGGTAAGTGATGCTGCGCTGCCGCGCTCTGTCCCATCATGCTCAGGTGTTAAACACAGAAAGCCCTTTTTGGTGCCATTAGGGTTCAGGCGTCCGGTGGTATTTTACAGCTTGTAATGGTTCTCAAATGAAGATGGACGTGGAATGGCACAAGTTTAGTTAGACGTCCTAGAAAGAGTGGAAAATTAAATGAATATAGACTTTGAATGGATGAAAAAAAAAGCAAAAAAGTACATTTTAAATCAGGCTGTACAGGAATCTGGACAAAAAATTTTATTTTTAAAAAGCAAGGGGCTACAAAATCAAAGCTTTTTACCAGAAGTTTCTAGTGACTGATGAGTAGTTTAACAATGGAATAAAATGTGCTTGAAAAAACCAATCAACTCTGAAAGTCCTTTTGTACCAAACCAAACCGCTGTTTTCACCAGACTAAGCCTTAAGCTACGTTTACACCGCCCTCTGCAACATGCATTCAAGCTACCACTTTCAATGAAATAAAAAAGATAAACCAGGTCAAACCAGGTAAGGATGGCATCCTTTTCAATCCACAGAAGTGCCAACTGTTTGAAATCAAACATCAAACGTATGAGAAATTAGAATTAATAACTGCGGTTTGTGTCTGGCTGGAATTATATGACCCCAAGTATTTCACATATTGGAATAAAGAAGGAGGGTCTAAGGGCAGGGATGCCAGTTTACCTTAGTCTGTTTAGTTTAGTTTAGCAACCAGTTATTGTTTATATTTTATGATAATTTTTATATGTTCTTGCAGAAATACCGGTGTGAAGCCCATTGAGACAGCTGTGGTTGCAATATTGGGCTGGATGAATAAAATAGAATTGAATTGAACTGTAAATGGTGGACACGCGCTAGTAAACAGTAGAAATAAGAGAAGAAGCCCCTCCCTGCTTTTCCAGAGTGAACGCCATATGTTAAACATATATTCAAGGACACACTTTTAGTTTATTCACATGCCCAAGACAAAAGACAAGTCTTCTTTGTGCTCGCCAACTCCCTCTTTCCATTTGGGATCAGCTTCAGTGATGAAGGTGGAGACTGCTGTGAACGGTAAGCACGTTAAAAGACAGCCTGCATGCGGCGCCCTGAGACCATAACCACTCAAACCACTTAATTCTGGAGGCAGGAATGACCTCAAACAGTATGAAACAAACATGGGGGGGCAGTGAGAAGCTCAAATAATTAGGTTATTCTGAATGGGTGTTTTGAACTTGCCCAAAGTGAGTCCCGGTGTGAAGGTTTAAGACAAACATTGGACAACCCTTAACCATTATTTTATTTATTAGTTTATTTCTCTATAAAAATCTAAAGGATTTTAGCTTCTTGGAGCCAGCGGGTACTTCCTATTTGAAATGCACTTAGTCCAGATCTCATGTATAGTCAGTAGTCTGAACGCTATAAATAAAAACCCACTCTGTTGTTTGATTGGCAGGTGGGTGAACTCAACAAGGGTCCCACTTCATTCTGTCCCACCCCCTCTGTGAACCAAAGGCTTAGCTGTGGTGAATTCTAGTTCATTTGGTCTCATCACCTCAGGTTTTATTTTAGCCCATGGATGACTTTAGAATTTATCACTCCATTTTCTAAACCCGTTTTTGTCCCTTTCGGGGTCACGGGGCTGCCGGAGCCTAACCCGGCCACTCGTGCCACTCCAGTTAATAGGGAATACTTTTTTTATTAACTGTCTCTGTGCTGAACTTGAAAGATGTTTTCTTAAATGTTTTAAAATAACAGGTAGTCAGGAATACCAGACAGCTGTGAAACTGTATGTGAAACTTTCATTAGGATTGGAAAATAGAAAGCCGACACTCCTCCCTTCATCCTCTGACAGTGCATCCTGACTCTCATTTCTCCTCTGCCAATCAGCACCTTGGATGCTCTTCTTTGAAGCTGTCACAGGAATTGGTTCATCTCTCCTCTAACTTCTTCACCGCGGGCCCATTTTCCTGCTGCTTTCATTCTATTTTCCTCTTTCATTAACCTAATCAATCAATGTCTGCTTTCTCTCCTCCCTTCCCCTTCACTGGTCCTCTGGCCCATTCCGGAGGGGAGCGTTTTGAAGGTGAGTCAGTGGATTAGCGCCCAGCTGATGTACTGTCCTCCTCTGGATTCAACCTCTGCTGCGTCCCACCGGATCCCACCAGCAGCTCCATAAAGTCAGGCGGCATGGAGTTCCAGGAAGAGCTGGAGGCTGTTGTGAGACGTTCACACATGCGAAGGTCAGTTCTTTCTGTTCCTACGTTCAGGGAATTCTGAATTTAGCTCAAAATAAAGAAAAAACATCTCATCAAGATCCTTTCATTAAATATTCCACTTTTTAAACTTGTTTTTGATTTTTGATCTGTAATTTTTCAATGATGTGTTTGTTTTTGCCCTGCACCGAGCAGCTTTATTTGTTTTGTGAGCATTATAAAATTGCCATTTTATAAAAACAACATGAAATTTGAAAGAAAAGCACATGGAAGTTTTGAAACAATAGATTATCCAATAAAAAGACATAAAGCACAGCATCGTGGTGTCTTGTCTGCCTTTTTTAAAAATCCTTGTCAGTCCAAAATTTTACAGTGGAATTTTTCTTGAGCCGTTTAGATGTATGCCTTATATTAGAAATGTAATGTTATAACAAGACAAAGAGATTTGGGATTTGTATTAAAATGACAGACAAATATAAATCCAAAATCTCATTTTCTTGGACAGTTTCTGCAGAGCGGGAGGTGTTCGTTAGAATTTCATCTCTGAGTTGTGGCAAAGAACAAGTCCTTCACATTTCCCATTGTCCCTCTGTTTACACTCTCCGGCTAGCATACAACCTCAAACTAACATTAGCGGTGCAACAAAAACGGCGAGCTATACCAAAACTATCCAGCCATACAGTTTTGAGCCAGACTTCAACTCGGATGAGGAAAACGAAGACAGACATGGATCTATTTTTCTGCAAGTGGATCCTAGTTGCCTGCCCGGCAAATTTGTGACATCACAAAAAACAGCTGTTTTCAGCAACGATTCGAATTTAGAATTTAGAAGAGTCACTTGTATCTCTGTGGTACAGTCTATGATCTTTCTCCTTTCTGAGATTACACTTTCACAAAAGCAACTGTTCTCCATCTTCCCACCTGCTCAACCAGGAACTTCTCAGCTTCTGCAACACTATCGTTCTAATTTCATTTAGAATGATCTACCTCACTTCCATTGGGTTGTTACATCACTCTAAACGCCACTCATCCCTCTGCCTTCATTTTGAACCAGTGGCTTCTTGTTCGCCTTCCTCTCAGCCAATCACAATCCTAATTTGGCCTTTAAACGAATGGACAGATGTATTTTTTTCTGTTTAAGCTGCCCTCCTCACTCTGTTCTCCACCAGAAACTTTACTATGGTCTGGCCCTTTACCACCATCAGATTCTTGGCTCTGGGGTTTATTATTCTATTCATTTATTATCCCAAGATGTCACCAACCCTAGAGCCAAACCGCCAAAGATGTATTGACTTCTTTCATGTACATGTTTCAATATCACACATACATTTTCCTCAGATCTCCTTATGTAAATACACTTTCATTTCAAATCAAAGCTGTTTATAGTGGAAATAAATACTACTGTACAATTAAAGAAATAGTAATTGTTTTCAATTTGTTCTGCAAATATATTCGAGGAAATCTATCATTGTGTGGCGTTCCGCCTGAACCCATATGTCGGTTTGTTATTCTCACATATGAACACGTTTCCTGCATCTGAGGTGTTTTCTTCTGCATGGGTTCATCGTGAGAACAGTCGGAGGCTGACCGCAGCTGCAGCAGCTGTCTGGCATGGCTCGGCGGCGAGTGGCGGACCCCAAACACGGACGATGGGCCCCAGATGCGGCCGTGTGCAGCGGGAGCTGGATGTCCCCTGTGGAGTCCAGGCTCACATGGGGCATTATGATCCATTCACCCCACCCCCAAGGGACATCAAAGTCAACAATGAAATGTTCTGGCTTTCTCACCTCATTCGAAATAAAGATAAACCATTTTTTAAGACTCTTCCCATAACACCTTATTTTTATGAAGAATAAGCATTAATTAAGCTGTTTGCTTTGATCAGCTACAAAAGGAACACGGGTAAGTGGAGCCAAAGTAAAACAAACAAATGTCCAGTCTTTCAGGGTAATTGGAACCAAAATGAGTGAAACCTAGGTAGGCTAAGCTAATGCAGATAAGTGGGACAAAATTAAATGAAACCAAAGTTAAGGGAAACGTAGTTGATTCAAAGTAAATGGAACAAAAGTAAGTGAAAGCTAATGAAGGTAAGTGGAGCCAAAGTAAGTTAATGCAGGTGAGTAAAACCAAGATAAGCTAAGACAAGTAAGTGGAACTAAGGAAAGTAACTTCAAAAAGAGAAGTAGTGCCAAGCTGAAACAAACAGAGGTAAGTTGTTCCAACGGAAACCAAGGTCAGCGAAACCTCAGAACGCTCATTCTGGTAAGTACTAAGTTAAATAGAAACAGTATTGGGTCCAAAAAAATATTGATTACTTTACTTAGTTACTGGAACAAAATTGTAATTGAATTAATTAACTCATTACCTATTTGAAAAAGTAATACCCTATTACTTTACTTTTTTCACACTCATTTACAAATTCTCAGAAACAGCTTGGTACAAACAAGATCCTCTTGTCTTTCATTTAACAGGGCTCCTTTGAAAAAGATTTTTTATCTCAACAGGATGTCTGCAGTTAAATACAGGTAAATAAATAAAAAGCATCCGTTCAAGCATCTACGACCTGAAAACTTCCTGCGGGCCACATACCCGCCCCATTTTTCACTCGCGGAATCCTGAATCCACCTGTATGGGCAATTGTGATTAAGGCTTTAGTTGAATCAAGGCAAGTTAAAGCAAGGCAAGCTAAAAAGTAAATCACAAAATTAGTCCAGAAATATTCAAATAAAATATTAAGCTCAAAAAGCATTATCTTCTCTGTGGAGTGTGAAACTATTCAGAAAAGTGGCAGAACGTTGGTGGAGAGTCCAAATGATAGTGACAGAACCATCAGCAAAAGTTCCTCTTTTTCTCATGCTGTTTCCATGCTGTTTTAGTCTTGACAGCTACTTTGCTCTGCATGTCACTCACCTCTTTCTCCATGATTACAGCAGGTAATGAGCTTACAGTCCAAAAGAAATTAAGATCTGCAACTCAGCTGAGGCAAGCAGAAATATGTGTTGGATTTATAAATGTTGTGCAAAACAGGAAAAAGCGAAGCAGCGACAAGAAACACACATTTTATTTCCTCCTTCATGTAAACGATAATAAAAAGGATGCAAAAGCAGCTTGGCTGTACTGTCTTTAAAAGATGTGACATTTACTTTTGTTTTTTAGGTAAATCTACTGAGCAGTCTGCAGACTCAAAGCACTTCAGCAGCAGCACTTAGCTGTGACCGAATTCAAAGAAGAGCTGACCTTCCCCAAACTACACAGAACGATTCAGATCTCTAAAGATCTTCACATTCTATTAAAAAAAACTGGTACAGTTTTAAGATATGATGCTTTAGAAGTAGATCAAATCTCTGCACTTTCTCATAAACTCACCGGCCACTGCTCGTTAACGTAAATATCTAATCAGCCAATCACATGGCAGCAACTCAACATTTAGGCATTTAGAGATGGACGATCTGCTGCAGTTCAAAGCGAGCATCAGAATGGGGGAGAAGGTGATTTAAGTGACTTTGGACGTGGCATGGTTGTTGGTGCCAGACAGGCTGGACTGAGTATTTCAGGGGGCCTCGACTGGTCAGGCAACCTCAGTTCTGCCGGTGCCTGACCAGAGATCTTACAGGTGTAAGTGCAACCAGTGGAACAACTCTCACCACACACGACTTTACAAAGCTCTTTCTCTTTGTACAAGATAAAAAACAGACATTGGCTTTTTAAAACACACTTAGGCTTGTCTTTCTGTTTTTGGTTATCCATCCATCCATCCATTCTTTAGAACCTGCTGCATCCCCTTTGGGGTCACAGGGTTGCTGGAGCCGACACAGCTACTGTTGAGCAAACGCAGGGTGCATCCTGAAATGGTAGAAATTTGACAACCAGGCTCGAGCACATCTGATCCAGATTTGCTGGTGTGAGTAGGTCACACCAGTGTGCCTCTATACAACAAGAAATCCTCAAAGTCCATACTTACATCTGCAAACTTTTTCAACAAATCAGCTCACTTAAGCTAACAATTAATTTGCCATTTAAGTCAAAATTCATCTGACAGGAGTATTTCGGTTCCAAATGAGAAGACATCTTGCTGCAGGTATTTGGAAATCTGTGGCAATAACAATTTCAAGATATTTCACAGTGATTGTACAGAACCAAATTAAACACTGAGCTGTTTCTCATGATGCCTGTAATTGAAATATTTCAGCTCACACAATTAAAAACACATTAGCGGAGTCATTTCTCCTCCAGTCAGTCAGGAGGAGCGTGTTGAACCGCCAGGAGCTGCTTTAGGAGCTTGTTCGGTTCATGGGCAGGTTCCATCCTTCTGTTCATTACTCATGCAGATCCAGTGCATTTAAATGCAAGTGCAGGCAGTAACTCTAGTGGCCATTATCTGCATGAATTATTATTCACAGGGGGAAAAAAACAAAGGTGCTTATGCGGATGAATGCAGTCAGCATGAAATGTATTAAAACACAGGACCACCTAACAAAATTCAACCCACAACTAGAAATACCCAACTCTGCTGTGACAATTAATAATAACTCCTGCTTAGCTTTTCAAGGATGTTGTATGTAATCGACTTTTAAGCAGAAGAGAAGAAAATGTAATTTGGTTTGCTGAGTGTTCTGCAGAGACTTTTATGTTTTCTTTCTTTTTTGCTCCTCAGCACCCATCTGCCTCTCTTCTTCAGCAAGAAGAACCAAAACAGGATTTTTAATTAGACGGCTTGCAGCCAAAACCGCAGTCTGCTCAGTTTAATAGTGGCAGTTATATAAGAACAAACATACTTGGTGTTTTTGTCTTTTCCAGTGTCAAAGAGTGTGTAATTGTTTCCCAAGCAGTTCTCCGAACCTCTGCATTGACCCGGACCATCCGGGTCATGAAGACATGTTAAATCCTTTTTTCTTTCTTTGTTCTGATGTCTGTAGCAACAGAGCGCCTGTCTGAAAAAAGGTGGCCACCAACATCGTCCCTCTTTACACCATTTTGCTGAGCCCCTCTTCATCTGCTGAACCTCCTCTCCAGGGGTGCCTTGTGCCCCTGACTTTGTTTGCTGTGGCATCTTTAACGCTGCATCCATGCACCATTTCTCTTTACCCTCACATGTGCCGTGTGAAAGGATTAGGATAAAAAGATTAAAATTCCATTCCGTTGCATTCATCAGCTGCTGCATATTTTCCCGTAGGTTTGGTCCCTTTCCTCCCACATCACAACTTTGAAAAATCCATGCAGGACTGCAAGGTAAAGGAGGTTTCTTATTTTATCTGGGATCAGTGGGAATAAAATAAAAAGAAGAACAAAACAGGGAAAGTAGAAGGTCATCTGCATAGTTTCTTACCACGGATCCAGTGGAACATGTCTTTTCACATCTTCCCTTTCTTTCTTTCTTTCACACTCCTTGTTGTTTTTTGAAGACTTTGGTGTTTGTGCTTGCAGACGTGACTTGAGATTTACCACGAGCACAACTGCTGAAACTGCAGCATCGTAAGCAATGGGTTTACACATTAAAACAACCCGTCTTGTTCAACGATTCTCTTTTTTAACATGAAACGTGAAACTTACTTTTGCTTCCACTCACTCAAACTTGTGTGGGTTTAAGGCCGGGGTTAGCTTGCCGCGCTTTACTTTGTGTGAGACTGAGCCGCCTGAGCGTTCAGCTGGGCGTTGCAGTAAATGAGGGTGCATTCTCAGCAAGCTATCCCCACACAAACTTGAAAAAAAAAGTGTTTTATCCTGGATCAAGAGTAAGCCTCCTCCACAGTCTGATGCTCAAATCCAACACGAGCTCTCCAAATAAGGCTTTAGCTTGCAGACTGTTCTCTGAGCTGCAGACCCTGACCCTGGACGCTATGGGGGCAAACTCCCTCTGCTCTGTCCGAGTGTCATGACTGCCGTGGAGGCAGGTGCAGATAAGGAATGATGAATGCAGATTGTTTGCAATGTGGCAGACTCATTCGTTTGCTGTTGGATAGCAACTCTGTGACTCGGAGAGGGCACAGAGGAAAAGCAGGGAGGAGAGGAAGTGAGGTCAAAGTGGCAAAAGTAGAAAAACCAAAGAGAGTTTGTAAACACATAAAACTTCCACTCATATGTTACAAAGTATTGAATGATTTTGTTCTTCTTCTGTAAAGGTTGTGGAGCTCCAGGCATCAGATTTGGTCAAAATCCACTAGTGGCAAAAGTAAAAGCTCTGCCAAATACCCACAAGAATTACTTTGCTTTGGCAAGAGCGGCAGAGGTTGCAACTTAGGAAAAACAAAAACTCCCTCATTCTCAAAGAAAACACTGTAAACAGACATAGAATTAGTCCAGTAGAACTGAACCGGAAAGCTGCTTCTTGTGTTTTGACAGTTTTTGTTCAAAATCCCAAATATGCAGCGGACAATTTTATCTGAAGACTGACAAAACCTTTAGCTATTGCTGCAGCAACAAATGTTGGACTACAAAATGGCTGACTGAATGAATGAATGAGTGAGTGAATGAATGAACAGATGGACAGATGGGTGGATGGATGAATCAATCAAGCAAGCAAGCAATCGATCAATGGATGGATCATTACATCACTTAGAAAATGATAGTACACTTCAGAGCATTAGAAGGATTTTATTATGTAGCACAATAAAAAATGAAATAAAGCTTTATTAGATATTTTTGGACTTAATTATATTTCCCCACCTAAAAAACATGTATTAAAAGGATCCTAAAAATAGGTCTTTTGTCTAACAGAGCTCTCAATTAACTAAATCTCCTGTCTGCATGAAAAGAAATAAAGAGTCTTGAAAATAGACTCTCCCACTGCACACCATACACTACACCAGCAGTGCAGTTTCAAGTGGGAGCATCATGGTGTGGGCCTGTTCTTCAGCAGACTTGACAGAAATGTTTAATTAAAGAAGGGATAAAAAAAATAGATAAATTATTAATAACAAATCAATTCTTATTTTTAACATGATAAATAAAAAATAAGTCAATCGACAAGCCCGAAGGACAAGAAACCTTTCATTTACCCATAACCCCTGTGACACAATGAGTTGTCTCAACTTCGATTTGTGTCTTTAACTTAAAACTGCAATTTAAAGAAACTTTGAAGTAATGTTCTGAGTGTTTTCACTTTCTGGTGAACAAGCAAACAAACTCTGAACATACCAACACAGAGCAACAACTTCCTGTTAGTTGTGAATGACTGAGTGCTTAATTGTTACTCTCCTCTTTCCATATGAGGGCTATTACCCCGACGGCCTGCAAATATGGTCGTATTACCATACCATCAATATTTCAAAAGCCTCTCTCTGGGTAACCAAAAAAAAGAGAAGGTATCTGGCAGTAATTTGTCAAATATTTACAGGAGGTCTCTCTCGGAAGAATTCAGTGAGACAAAGATGTGCCTGTTCTTCAGCTGCAGCATCATTTTCTTCTATTACCGTGAGGGGAAGTCATACCCAACGGCTCCAGATCAACGTGGGAATCACGCATTATGAAGGATAATTGGCAGCTTGTGAAACTTTAATCAGGCCCATGAATTAATCAATAAAAGAAGGTGGATAAATGAAGCAGTGGTGTGCACCTAAATGATGGCAGGGGAGGCCCCATGGCCCCGCTGCTGCACTTACTTCCTGAATAAATCATCTCCCGTGAAGGCCCTGAGTGGTCTGCGAAGTGCCCAGATTTGGCGCTTTTCCCTCCGGTACCTCTCCCGTGTCGATTTCAGAGCGGCCACAAAGAGCAGGGATGTTCACCTTCCTAGAATAGACTCTGAGAGTTTTCCTCCCGCAAAGCTGCGGCTGTTTCTCATGGGAGCTCATTTGGAGGAAGCTTTGTGTGTCAAATCATAACATTACGTTTTATGAGCCACTACATCTGATCACTTTGTTCAATAGCGTGTTCTTAAGGCCAAAAACACGCAGGAGACAAACCTTATTAAGGCTCCTGCATCCCCAGGCGCTCCACTTCACTTCCTATATGTCCTTGCTATAATTACAACTTTCACTCCAGTTTAAAGAGCCAGCACAGAACCACGGGAGGCTGGAGGATTTAATTGTTGCTGTTGGTGTAATTATGCAGTTTGATGGATTTGATTACCAGCTCACACCACAGAGACTTGTTACCGCTCTGAGGCTAACTGATGCAGCAGGAGCACATACAGTATCTTCCTGCGTGTTGTCACCAACTGGTGCCGCTTTTGCAGCGCGAGCTAGCTGTGCAGCTCGTTGCTCCAGATAGCTTCTGAAAGAATTACGTGACTGTTGAGGCTTTTTTATTTAAATCTTTCCCCTCAACTCATGGAGAGAGGTGATGGAACAGATAGTTGATATTACAGACAGCTGTGCGATTTTTGCCTATTTTATGGACTGATATGTTGGGAAAAAGCTTTAGCAATAAATGACACCAAATAGTTACAACAGTTTTGACGCCAAACTAAAGTTACGTTCACACTGGACATTTGACACACGTGTGTTCACTCTGGACAAGCCAGGAGGGGCTGCTTGTTTTTTTCTACTGTTGACTAGCACATTTCTGCCTCCTACACTTGTTTCTTGTAGCACTTTTCTCATGATGGAGGACGTGTATAAAGAAATTTAAGATTAAAACTGAATTTCTGAGTATTTCTTTATTCAAATCATTGTGAATCAGGAGCAGATAAAACTAATGCAGTTGGAAAAAGCTTGTAGTTGTTATATGCAAACTAGAATCAGCAAGCCATAGATCCATTATGTTTTAGTTTTTCTCATCTGAGCTGGTATCTGGCTCAAAACTACGTCTGGATAGTGCCGATATTGCTCGCCATTTTTGTTGCACCGCTAACGTTAGCCTGGAGTAGTGAGGGGCTGTAAGGAAGGAGGAGAGAGTGTAAAAAAAGGGGATGATAGGATATCAGCGCTGGCTTACTCCATGCCCCACTTACAATTTAGAGATAAATTTCTAATGAACTCCTGCCGTTCTGCAGAAACTATGTCTTATAAAACAAAACTGTTTTTTTTCTTTTTTTTTTGTCTAAAAACAGCATTATTCTAAATAAAAGTCTACTGGGAACACTTTTAAAATATATCCAAAGATGATCAGAATGGAACTTTAAAATGATACTGATTGTCTGTCAAAGAATTTTTCAAACAACAACCATCTCAGTTTTGGAGGAAATAAATATCAAACTAATGAAAATGCTGTTTCTCCTTCCTCATTAGTAATATCAAAGGGAACGTTTATGTATTTCATTAAAATTCAGACTAAATAGAAGAAGCACTCAGGTAACTTTCAACACCCCTAACTCATTGTGAGTAGTTTATATTGCAGTGGCTTTGGTGCATTTGCTCATGTCTTTGCACAAACATTATGCCCATACTAAAATAGTATGAAAACATTTCCTATGCAATGCAATTTAGAGGACACGACTTAGTTTAAAAGGGAGGTACAGACAATTTCGTCCACCTCTTTATGTAACATCAGCACAGCTCTTACTGTAGCTGCATGCAAATTACGGCAAAATCTCTTGCTTGTGTTATTGGGAGATGCAGCCGATGTTGTAGATTCTTGTGCTATCGTCTATTTTTGGGGTCTGACCTTTGCGTGAATGAAAAATACGCGCCCAGGGCTTTTTTTACAGCATGAAGGGTTGTTGGTTTTATGATCTTATAAATTTAGGTTGAAAAGCCCTGGAAGTCTTGACTTAAGATATTTGTCTTCCAATTCCCAACAGGGACTGAGTTAAAGAGGCTTTCTGAATTTACTGACTTATTTTGACAGCAGACAGCTCACTCGTTCTCCTCAAAACTCCAGTGATGACAGCTTCAACAGAGACAAAGAGCCAACAGAGGTGAGGAAAAAAGGGGATGGGTATGTAATTAAACTAAAAAAGAAAACCCTTCAGAAAGGAAGCGTTTCAGAGAGCTTTTTAACTCGCAATGTAAAATAATGGTGCATCATCGGGAAATGATGATGATGAGTTGAATTTTAATGGCAACGGTTTCATGGGATCACGTTCAGACAGCAGCTCCATCCCACCTCTTTACTCCATGCTGCTCCACAGAGCCTCTGTGTCGGTTCTGTTACACCCTTCCTCGCCATCACTATGGCTTCTATCTGCTGCATGATAATAACAAAATTCAACAAGCAGCAGAGCAGGTGTGGGATTCCTGCATCTAATTACTGAGCCTGAGGCTTTTAGTCCTCTCTTAACTCTCTTCATCACTCTTCTCATCCACTGGAGGCCATCGGTTATTTCAAGAGATTGCTGATTAAATTTGTACTTTTATATCTAAGTTACAAAATGCTGTTGTTTATTTGTACTCAGAATTGATGGGTTTAGGACTAAAGTGGTTTGAATACAGAGTAAGTACCCTGTATGATTGGACAATGTCAGTCTATGACAGGTGCCTTGATGGCCCGACAACTGGTCATGAAATGTACTTTTTGGGGGATGGAACATCCCCTCTGGGTGGGAAGGAGCCTGAGCTTGTGTGGAAGGTTGATATAGTTGGGCTCACCTCCACGCACAGGCTGGGTTCTGAAACTCAATTCCTCCAGAGGGTTTGGGCTCCCAACCAAGCTAAAGTTGCTCACGGTGAGAAGTGTACAAGCTGGTGTGGAATTACTCCTGAGCCAACAGCTCGGTCGCCAGGAGTTCACTCCGGTAGAAGTGAGGCCTGTGTCCCTGTGCCTTTGAGCAGAGGATAGGTCTCTGATTGTGGTTTCAGCCTATAGCCCATACAGAGTACATGGCCTTCTTGGAGACTCTCGGAGAGGCGCAAGAAAGTCCCCTGACAAGGGACTCCAATGGTCTCCTAGGGAACTTCAGTACAAATGACCATGGAAGGGCATGATTGGAAGGAATGGCCTACCTGACCTGCATTGTCCTTGGACTTGGATGGATCCCATTTATTAAATTTCAACAAAAAGTATTTATATAGATAAGAAATTAAATTGGTAACAAAACTAAACCCCTTTAGTAATGTCTAGTATTTCTTTAAACATAGTTTGAAATGCTTTTTGGTACTAGATAGGTTTAAAAATGTGATTTTAATGATTCAAAAACTTGAATAAAATATTATATATTTCTAAATGTTGTAAAATATGTTCCTTTCTCAATGAATCATCTGCACTTTGCAGCATTTTAAAAGAAAATATGCAACATTTGTCCTTCATGCATTTTTCACGGGGAAAAAAACAATAATTCAGCTCAAACTCCTTAATCCTTAAGTACATTTTGAGTACAAACTGAAGGTCAGATCAGGCAGTATATTTATATTTATTGTATATTGACCACCAAAATGTGCATTATAAAAAAACCCTCACTCTGAAATCAAATACATTACAGTCAGCGCTGCGATTAGAAGTGATAAATGTGCCCGATTGCGTCTTATACTGTTTCCCGAAATGAAAAATTGGCGGGTTTTCCATCATGTTGTGAACATGTCACATCAAAATTGAATCAGGCTTTGGGAAAAAGCTCATAATCCAAAGCCAATAGTCTTGACAAATACCTCTCAGCATCAGTGCTGCACCTCCTCCACTCTGGGACTTTTCGCTGAAAACTGTTGTGTTTGACAGCCTAAAACACTACACAACACACGCCTGCTGTTTCTGACCTAAATAAAGCTGTTTGGATGCTGTGTGTCGCAGCGCAGGTGCAGTGTGATGAGTGGCAGATGGATGTCAAGGTGTGCTGTCCACAGACGCTACACTCTGGTTCAAAAGCAGTTCTCATGTTGAACGGTTTGCATTTTTGGCGTAAAAGCCTGTGATGACAACTTTGTAAGAAGCCATTCCTACACTTCACTGTTAACCTTGACATTCCAATGACAATCGCAGTTTTAACATGTTTTTGTAGCAGTTTTCTGATGATGGAGGACATTTAAAAAACAAAAAGATTAAAATTGTTTCTGGGTATTTATTCAAATCACTGTGAATCAGGAAAACCATACATACCATACTCCAGTTCCCAGTCAACAGTCCCGCTCACAACTCAGAGGGGAATTTCTAATGAACTGCTGCTGCTCTGCAGAAACGTCCTAGAAAACAACACAGGTCTTTTGATTTTGGCTGAAACCGGCATAATCATAATTAAAAGACCACGCTTTGAAAAAGGATGAAAAGATGATCAGAGTCTTTAACATTGCCTGTAAACACGGCGACTCAAACAGTAATACTAACAATTACACTACAAATCTACAAACACAATTAGAAAAGCAAACAACTCGTAGATAGCATTAATACTAGAAGTTGACTTATTATCAGCAAAGGTCAATAATCGGGCCGATATTTGTTATATTATATCGGAATTGGTCTTTTTTGTTTGTTTTTTTTCATTTGGGCTGATATTTCATCCATCCATCTTCTTCCGTTCATCCAGGATCCAATCGCGAGGGCAGCAGTCTAAGCAAAGATTCCCAGAATTCCCTCTCCCCGGCCACTTCCTCCAGCTCCTCCTGGGGGACCCTGAGGTGTTCCCCAGGCCAGCCGATAGACCTAGCCTCTCCAAAAAGGGGACTTCCTGTCCTCTCCACTTCACTGCAACGTCACAACACAAACATACGTGAATAGAATGAAGACGTAGAATAAAGCAAAAGGGGCAAAACGTTTCACTGCTGCAAGTTGACTTTTTAAAACAAGCTAAGATTTAGCTCTTACACAATTAACATAATTTTGACGGATTCTAAAGCGAAGAAAAGCAGCCTTGCACTGATATGCAACTCTATACAGGAGTGAAGTTCTTATGCAGTAAACCTAAATCATCTTATTCTGTCATGGATTAAAAGCAGGTTTTCACCAATATGTGACACTTTATTATTAAATTATTAATATTAGCGCAAATATGTTAAGCTGCATTGGAATTCCGTTAATTACACGAACAGTTAAAGAGTTACGGTAGACAAGTATTATTTAGGTTTGACTAGAAACATTTCTGGTGTTAAAAGGTTAAAAGACATTTGTCCTGCAAATCAAACTCAAAGGAGACAGAAAGTGAGGGGGCGTCTGTGGACTAATGCTATCCTTCGGGATGAAAACACAAAAACACTGTATAGAATTTATCATTACAGTTGCAAAAAGGCGGCCACAGAAACACAAAGTAAGCCATTTTCAGCTTCTGGTCTGCAGTATGAGTGGGAGAAAGGAACTAATAGCTAATTTTACTTTATCTTAATCTGATTCATTACAGCTTAGCACAGCAAACTGCTAATGATCTCACCTCAAAGGTTCCTTTTCTGTCTCAGACGCCTGAACAGTTTGATATCGCTCACAAATGCTCAAGATACACATCCAGTGGCCAGATTTCCCTTTCAACAAATACCTGTGGTTTATTTACTCCTTTTCTCATGGCCATTACCAGTCAGGTCAGTTCTTGCTGAAGGAGCAGCCTTGGTTAGTGTGTCCACACCGCCCCCTGGAGGCTATAAGTGGAAACTCTCTGGATTAGTAGTGCAAAAATAAAAAGATGGGACAGTTTTCTCCTTTTTGTATTACACACTTTAATGCTGGAAAATGTGCAGTTTAAAGATGATTTTAAATGTTTGTCAAAAGACAATTAGGCAAGACAGTGTGATAAGAATGAAGATGTTTTAGCCCTCAGCAGCAGAAAGATCCCAGAAAATGTACTTTTCATCTAAACGATAAGGTGCATCAGTCCTGGATGATAAATTTCATCCACTGTAATGAGGATTTAGGGAACTCGAATAAAGCAGAAAATGTATTTTCAGGTAGATTACACGTGTGACTTCACAATAAAACAAACCTGACCTTCCTGCTTTGTCGTTTTCTTTAATAAAACCCAAGTGATTTCATCTGAAAGATAATTAGCACTTTTCTCATCTACCACAAAGGAAAAAAAAAAAGCCAGTCTCACTCTTGTTGCCTGGTAACCGGCCAAGGTAAAACTCTGCAAGATTTGTCCATGAACATCCAACTGCAGTTGTTGATGAATAAAAGTGAGCAGAGGCGGTTGAGGACGTACAGAGCAGGTGAACCTGTAGCTGGAGCCACATACCTGCAAAAAAATACCTGAAAACCACTTTTCCTTTTTAAACGTGGAGGCAAACACATTAATGATGTGCACTGATGCACAACAGCGCATCAGTGCATCCGTTTAATCAGTAAAAATGTTACACTTCTTTAAAAGGTTCTTCGCTGACACTTTGCCTTTGAAAAATGATCCAAAAGAGGTCAGGAAAGTTCTGTCCTCGGTTTTGAGGCTGAACAATGACGCAAAACAGACTGACCTTTAGGTGAAAACTAAAAACAGATAAGCAGCAGCACCTGCATCAGGAGGACGACTGACAAGAGTCACCTGAGCAGCACAAAGTTATCTGAATCACGTTAGGGCCAAAAGACATTGCATTGATCATCATCTGAGGCTGCGATCAGCAAATGAATCACCTTGCTGAGGAGCGTCTGAACATACCCTCAACAACAAAACCCTGTGCTAAGCAGCATTTGAGGCTGGACTCGGCTTATAGGCAGCCACCGCGCTGGCTTGAATTGCATATTTTGATGACCCATTTATGACAGAAACGGGGCTGAAGGTTTCGTCGAACAGAAAACATCTTTATTAGCTCAGAGTTTGTAAATAAAATAAAAGGAGGTGGTTTTCTGGTGTAGCCCAGCTGTTGCTTTCCGAAGGCTTCATACTGGATATCCGGGCCCAAAACTTCCACCACAGCGATGCGTTAGCCTTGTGTGGATTTGCGCAGAGCGGTTAGTCTATGGAGACCAGTTCAACTTCAAATATCAGCTTTGCGTTTGGAGGAATTCTGGAGAAGAGGAAGTTCAGGAGAAAACAAACTCTAGCAGACCTTCAGCATCAACAAGAGGACATGCTTTTGGAGTTAAACTTTTTGTTGCATAATATGGAATCAAGCAGTTTCTGCAAAAGTCTCAGGTTCTGATGGTTTATGCTCCTCCCATAGATCTTTGCTCACTCGTGTAAAGGACTCTGTGTAGATGTCTGTGGTTTAGGACATTTCCCCGCTAGAAGACGTCCAACTGAGACCAAACTGACACTAAGCAGCTCGTTTTTCCTCAAAGCACCAATCCTGAGGTTTCAATTTTGGTCACCTTGGATTTGTGACATTTTTCAGAGGTCATTGTGGGTTTTCTCTAACAATGCGTTCACACCAGGCTCGAAAACGAGGGTTCATGCAACCGCTTCCGATGAAAAGTCTATGTAGACGCACGCATGTGTGTGTTTAGGGCTGCCGTGTTCCGAACTCGGACATTCACAGGTCGATGCGGAAGTTTTAAGTCCCTTTTCGGGCTCTACGTATTAAACACAGCATTTGAAAGTTAAACCGGTTGAACTTTGATAGTGATTTGATAGTGACATATGGCTAGTGTCTTTTTCAAAACACAGAAGTACCAATTGATTGATTAATTGATCATTAATAATTGTGTTTTGTACCTGACCAAAATTACATAGCACAAAGTCTTTCGTATCGGTATAGACCTGTGAAAGAAAACGCCTGAAACAAGATTTGCATCGCTTCAACATTTGCACTAAACCTCTTCAGTGAGTACATGCACAAGAATCGGGTAGCGACAGTCAAGTGTGGACAGCATAAGTTAAAAGCACGTTCAAAAACCCAAGTTCAGCACGTCCTTAAACGCACCACACATACACGGAGTGGATGTAACACAACAGAGGAGCTGCTAACCCAGTCATCCATGTCTGAACACTTAAAAATAAGAGTCCTGCAGGAAAGGATACTTGGAGTCTGGAACGCCCTTCTTTCCGTACGCCCACTCTGGTTCAATTTCCAACCGTGCAGTTTCACCCTTGCTCATGGTCAGAAGGGCTTCGTCCCACTGTGGCAACAGCAGGTGACAGGTAAGTCGAATAAACAGAGAGGAAGTGAACCCAGACGGCGTGGTAAACATACCCCTCTGATCACTTTCCCCACGCCGACTTTGAAGCTCAGCGGCTTGGCCTGCTTCTTCTTCTTTGCCGCTACAGAAACGAGAAAGCAGTGATGTTCGAGCCGCAAGGAACTCTGGAACAATCAAGTCCCGCGGTTGCTGGTACCTGACGGCACATTGGTGTCAAAAACGGTTCCATCCTCCAGACAGCCTGTGTACCAGCAGCTCACGGTGTCGCCCTTCTTTGGGACGTTGGTCTTGTCGCCTTTTTTCAGGATGGTTTTGGTGTATTTAGGAGGACCCTGAAACGAGAATCAGCAGAGATTCATGGGATGGAGGGTGGGACATAGGTGGGGTGTTGTGGTCTAGCAACAGCGTTTCAGGCGTCTCGTTGCAGCACGGTGCAACACAATGTTTCCAGAGTTCAAATATCTGAGCTTTGGTGAAGAATTTGAATTAGGAACTAAGCTTTGGTGCGTGACGTGTTGATGAGGTGATCAGTGGGGAGTTAGAAACCAACGTGGAGAAGAATCTGATCGTTCTCCTCCTAAACTTTATAATAGTTTTCTTTCTTTGTATTGTATGACTTGGATGTGAGATATACAGGAATACAGTCAATACATTTCCGTAACGGTGAAGCTAAAATAATTTTTACAGTATATTTTGGACTAGCATCGAGCAGCCATGTTGACTTGCGTCAAGAGAGGAGGCGGACACAAACACATTACGTTTGGTGTGAACGCAGCATGAGGCGCATAATACAGTGAGGAGTCAGTACAGGACAGTCGGAAGCAGCTGATTTTCTTCTTCGTTTTTTTTTTTCCACCTATCTCAATCAGAAAATACTGCCCCCAAGTGGTTGCCATTTGGAAATTCTGAATTTTCATTTCTCCATGAAAGCGACTGGAGCACTGCAGACTTTGACTGTGAGAACTGGACTGAGCGACCCTTCCCCAAACGCATGCCAAACAAGAAGTACAGAAATAGACAGTGGTTACTCAGTCAATACCTCATTGAATTCATTTAATTGAAGTTGGAAGTAAGCCATTTTTATGGGTGACGTAGCACTCTCTCAGTCCGGGTCTCATATACAGTCAGTGTTTGGAATGTGTGATGAATAATGGCAGACGTTACCTCCTCCACAGGCTCTGCCTTCACCTCTTTTGGTTTGTCTTCGATTTTCACCGCCTTCACCTTCTCTGTGAGCTCCTCCTCTGGTTCAGTCCCTTTAAACCTCTGCAAGTCACATGTTAGTATTTTTTAATCAAACCTTAATAAATCTGCTGCACAAACTCACCAGCGTGTCTCACCTTGCTCTCAAACAGCTGGTTGTAGGCGACCACCAGCTGCTCTTTGTTCGCCGTCTTGCTGACATTTTTTATGTTTCCCAGCAGCTTGTGCTCAGAAAGAAACTGCAAGACAATCATTGCATCATCAAGCTGCGACAAGCTGAACATTATTAGCCGATCTGCTGCATCAGAATGGCGGGAAAGTAAAGACAGAGCGCCTTGTTTTCGTACCGTGTGAGTCGCGTGATCCTGTAAAAACTTTATTAGGTCTTTTTTAGCCACACTGTCACTCCTGAGCTGCTCTTCGCTCCACTCACGCGTGGGTTCGTCCGCCATTTTTACTGCGGTCCCTTCAACTTTTGTCTGATTGGCTGTGCGTAGACACGTCATTTGTCCAATAAGTTTTTCAAAATAAAAGCCACTTTTTGCGTCGTGAGAAATTGCGTCATTTTACTGATTTACTTGAAAGCCACACACAAAAGGCAACAATTTAGCTATATTTATCCCTAATTATTTTTTTTTTTACCAAGAACTTTATTAATGGATAAAAATGGCATAATGTTATCCTTGCCACATCAAAAGATAATTTTCACTTTTGTTTTTATTAATCCAAAATCCACTCATAGAAATGAGCAAAAACATTCAACATACAAAGTACTTCAAGAATGACAGAAAAGAAGCAAAAGAGTAGCTTTCAATTATATCTTCTTATTTTAAAAATCTACAAATATGCTTATTTATAGATCCAGAAAAGGGTTTACTTTCATCACCGCTGCCTGCCATGTTAGCAGGAAATTATATTGGTAACAAATGTAATTACTAAGAACATGATCCTTTACATTTTCATAATCAACAAGGGTCTACTTTAATAAAGTTCAATCTCAAGGTTCTCTTTGCAGATACGTTTTCCTTTTTACTTAAGTGAATTTAAACATTTTCTCCATCTTTACGAGCTTGTCCTTTTGATTACCTGGTTTTTCCATGCGGCAGCTGAAGTGAAACACCACTGTAGTTCATCCAGGTGTTTTCAGATTCACTCTCATACATTCTGCTTGCCGTTTTTAATGGTTGAATTTTGACTATTTACCAAAAACTTTGCAAACATAAAACAGAAAGTGTTACAGGACGATTCTGCCTCAAAACAATTTAAGAATTAAATTTGAGTAAAACAACTAAATTGCAGCCGATTTCCTGCTCCAAACCAGCAGAACTGAAGTCAAGCAGAAGAGGAAAACCGTTTTTGAGGCTAAACGTGATGAAATATCTATAATATAACGATCAGTTATTCGTGTGGAAGCTTATTAAATCAGACGACAGCCGGGGAAGCCAGAGCAGCGCTTTTATTCTGTACAGAAGATGTCAAATGAAAACATCCAGCTGTGCCAGTCCACCTTAAGGCCGCATAAGCTCTTAAGAGTTGGCATTGGGTCCCTTCTTCTTGCCGAAAGTGGGAACAACGTTGACAAAACGACGATTGTACTGGATGCGGCGCTTGGCGCGGCCGGTCTTCTTTTTCTTTTTCTCCTGCTTGTCAACCTGAACAAGACAAAGGCTATGCGTTAGGGTCAAGAGCAGCGAACGCCACACAACAGGAGCTACGCATCTCCAAAAGGATACAAAACCTGAGGTTAAATTATGTTTGCTTAAAAAAGGTCTCACCTTAGGAGTCTGTCCTCTCACTTTTCCAGCACGAGCCAGAGAACCGTGCACTTTACCTGTTTGGAGGACAAAATGTTGTCTTTGATTATTGTCCTATTTTGTACATCTCTGTAGAATTGGATAAGAAACCACACAGAATTAAGAAATTAAGGTTTGATCTTTGTCCTGACCTCCCAACAGCCTGCCAGCCACCTCCAGGGTGCAGAATTCTGAGACCCCGCATGACACTAGGGAGGCATCATCCTCCAAAGGACAGCCTGTGAGCATCAGCACCTGATCCTCCACCAGGATTCCCTCCAGAGTTTGGACATGAGCCTGAAACACACCAAGTGATGGTTTTAAGAATCCTCCACCGGCAGTCTTTCAGTGTGGTAAATTCAGGTGCTGTGTTACCTTGATCTGGCCCACTGTCTCCTCTCCGGTCACCTCAAGGGTGTGAGTGTTCTGGGCGCGCAGGAAGAGCTGCATCTTCACACTGAGAAGACAAGCAACAGCCAAAATAAGTTAAACAGATGGCATGAAATCATAGAGAGGGTTTGACAGCTAAGCAGCATCATTTCATTGAAACCCTTATCAATCAACAGCTTCTTTAATGACCCGAGAATGAACAGAACAAACGCTCTAAATGTTGTACTTGACACGACTCATCCAGGTACCTCCGTGCCACCAATTGGATAGCATGAAAACTTTTACAGGAGCCCTTTTCTTATCCAGTCTGGCAAAAGTTGCTCAGAGTTTCAAACATGACATAAGGCTATGCTGTTGGCCCCCAACACCCTGAGCCTGTGCTGATCCAGGTGTCACTTGTTACTACGCCACGAAGAAAAAATATGTTTTTATTTTCCTCATTTTACTTATCTTATTATGAAGGGCTGCTTTCTCTCCACCACATCCATCTATAATTCTTGACGCATGTCAAGTAACTCGCCTTGGACACAACACACATTACATTTACTACGTTCATAGAGCAATGGTCCAACCGCGCTGAAAACTGACGGAAACCAACTCTATAGGGTTCCAAACACAAAGCATAAATTATTTAATTTTTTTTAGCTGAAGAATAATCTAAACTGTGTTCTATTAATACAACTTATTATACCTTTAATAATAATTTGAATATCTGATCATACTTTTACTTTGAAAATCTTAGTATGAAAACCTGACAAGATTCTGTTAAAGCGCTAACTTTTTAACAATAAAATAACTTGTTGCGTTTCTTAAGAGGTTTTTTTTTGTCGTTCAATTGTTCGTTTATAGCTGTTCCGCTACTTTCTTTAGTTTTAAACTATAATTTGTGTTTTATTGTCTTAACTATGGTCATTTTATATAGCTAAATTCAATTTAAACAAAAGACATAGAATTTTGATGAATTTAAACCTTAATTTATCTAGTAGCCTTTTCATCTGAGCAAACTACAATCATTCTCCTGCAAACCTTAAATAAATGCACATTTCTGGCCAGTAAACATAAACGAACTAGCTTGGGTCTACGGTGGAAGATATCATTTCTACATTGGTACTAACCCAGGCAGACAAACGCAAAAGACCAAAAAAAAAGTTGAAAGTTTAAGCAGAAGATGATCGGAAACGCAGTTTGCACCTTAACGCAACTCTTCCGGCTAACACTAATAGCATTGCTAGCCACATGGACATGCGCTTCACAAAATGCCCTAAAAACGTCCAAATTATTCCTTCGTCTCACAACATACGTCTCAGCATTTGATGTATAAACTTCTTAGAAGTACACCAATGAGCTAAAATGCTGTCTATACTGTTTTAATGAAGAGTTTTGATAGAAAAAACAAAGGACCGAACCTCGTCTGATGCTCGTTGATCTGCGATCAGCGGAAAAAGGGCTGCCGTAAGGGTACCAATGCGCATGTGCACGATTACGTAACCAATTACGTACACCCCCATTTTTTTCTTCAAACTTTATTTAAAAATGTAAACCTAAGGAAATTTGCACAAAAAGGCATTAAGAATTATGAGGTTGAAGCCACAAGGAAATAAGATGAGAAAGAAACCAGAGGTTTGTGGATGTGAAGGACAAGAGGGTTAGTGAGAGAGAGATCAGATAAAGTTTAGAATGTATCCTTAAACTTTAATGAAATAAAGCCCTGACTAAAACAAAAAAATAAAGCTATAACAACCTAGTCAATTAAAGTAAAACTTTATTTAAAACTTCCAATAACACTGCATCATTAAAACTCGTCAGTCATTCACAAAAATTTGCTCAAAACTATATAGTGAAATAATTTATAAAAGGTGTGATGACTGAAATGTTAGGAGTCATGTTACTATTATAAAAATGTAGTTAGCTAGTGCAACCTTGAAATGAGTCCTCCCACATTTAGAAGCAAAATATTTGTACCAAAATTTTGTATTGGCTTAAAGAAAACTGTCAACAAAAGAAAAGAAATCAAACGTGACACTTGAAGATAGCAATCTCTTTATTATGAAATAACCTTAAAAAAAAGCAAAACTACATTGTCTGGAGAAACCAACATATTAAAAGTGTACCAATGTGGAAGAAACCATGACTCAAACCTCAATGAAAGTTCCATTAGCACGTTTGAATCTAAACAGAGAAAAAAAAACTAAACAATTAGATCTTAAAAATAAAAGATAAAGCTAACCACTGAAATATTAATCTCCCTTCAAAACACCACTCATTTACTCAAAAAGGTTTTTGGAAAATAACTTGCAAAAAGATTACACAAATCTTCAATAGAGTTGAATCTGTCCTAAGCCACGCAAGAATGAGCATTTAGATTCAGGGTTTAACTAGTCAACAGAAATGGGAGGAAAAAAAATGAAAATCATGCTGTGCAGTTTGGGGTTTGACGGCAACGGATCTTGATAACCAGCTATTTCAATGTTCAAACAGATCTGACGGGGTCTGGGTCTTCGCTCCAGCTGTGTCCATCATGTAGGAGGAGGGGGGTAGTACTGGTTGTACTGGTTGTACTGGCCATACTGTCCCCAGGAGTTTTGTCCCCAGGCCCCATAATGCTGCAGAAGACAAAGAGCATAGAGTTTAAACCTTGAAGATGAGCATCAGAACCCAGAGGTAAAGCTGCACGTCAACACAAAGGTGACAGGTTACCTGGTACCAGTTGTAGTTGTAGGCAGAGTTGTTCGCCTGCATGTCAGTCATTGCATTTGCTGCGACTGCAGCTGCGTCGTCCGCTCGCTGCCTTTTGGCATCTGGTTCCAGAGAGCTAAAACAAGGAAACGAGCAGATCAGCAGTCTGAACTGAAGCTTTTAGAGGTTTCAAAAAACACAGAAGCGTTCACTCACTCGTCACATCCGTTCTCAGCTTTCCTCTTTGCAGAATCACTTTCTCTTTGCAGTCTTTGTTGTTCTTCATATGCAGCCACAAGCCTGAAAAACGTCATTAAAGACACCATTAAAGCATGGTACTGCAGACATTTTTACTCCTTCAAAGATAGCAGCACTCACGTGTTTATGTCCGTGCCAAAGTCTTCCAGGAACTCCACCTTCCTCTGAGAAAAGAGGAGGAGGGTGTCCAGCGGCATGGGGCTCCTGATCGCTCGATCAAAACAGGCCAGAACCTCCGCCTGGTTCTGGGTCACGTCTCCGCTGCACTCCATCTCCAGGAGGTTCAGATATAACTTGGAATTTGTCTTTGAAAACAAGAGAAAAACATTTCAAGACCACCTTTAAAAGAAAATCCTCTTGACACCTTCTGCATTTTACGCAGAAAAACTGGGCTTTTGCTTCTAATTGATTACCATTCCATTTCTTACCCATCATCCTCTTAAATTTCTACCTTATCTACATTTTTTTATTGTAATTGCAACATTTTTCATAAACCAGTTTTCTGATGTTTGCTGCTGACTTCTGGGCCAAATCAGCTCCTAAAGGGATCCTGATCTCAATGGGTCCTAATCCAAATCAATCAAGTTTAACAAATAAAATTAAATCACACAATTCACTGCAGAATCAAAATACCTTGGTTTTAATTGATGTTACAAGCAGAGAGAGAAAAAAAATAAATCACCAGGAATGACTAGATTACCATACTCACCGTATTTTCCTGCATTTGGCCATTAAAAATCCAAAGAATGTTAACATGCACATTAACATTCTGAATTATTATAAAAACTGTAATTGAATGATCATAGAAAATTTTTTTACTCTTTTGCTTCATTCGGTTTGCCATCAAAGGCTTGTACTACAGATTAGAACACAAAAGAAAACCTGAAGATTCATTAGAACCGAGTACTTTTGTTTAGAACAAACATTTAAAGGTTCAGGAATCCTCGTTGAACTTTGACAGTTATTATCAAACATCTGAGTTAACTTTTAAAAAATACTTTATGTATCTTTTAAGTCTTATGTAATCAATACCTGAATTCTTTTCCCTAGACTCAAATGTAAACAGCAATGATTAAGACCTCTTTAGTAGATGGACAAAAAAAAATAGTTTTTTTTTTTTTATTATTATAAGTATAGCTTTAAAAAAAACCACTAAGCCAAAATGGCTTGATGACATCAGTTGCTACCCGGGTTACAGTGTTTTCCGCAGTAAAAAGCCCACTTAAAAGCCTTAATTTTACCCATAAAACAGCATGTGCCTTATAAACTGGATTTCTAATGTTTTATAAGGATTCATTCTGGCTGTGGTTACTGATGTCAAAGCGATAGAGACGTATACGGTGCTCTGTCAAAATCTTAAGTCTAGTTTTTTCTACAAGCTGCAAACAAAGTTGTGCGTTATTGTGAATACTCTAATGCGGCTAATGAGAAGCAGAGTCGGACTGCTTTTTCTTACGTATTACTAAAATTTAACGACTCAGTGTAGACAGTAGTCTTTTTATTGTAGCAACAGCTTGCCATTTTACATGTTGCAAAGCTATAGGTACTGTAAATATGCTAACATGTAGTCTGTTAAAAATTCTTTAAAGAGTCGGGGTGAAGTCTGACAGATTTATCTCTGACTTTGTGTCGTTCGGTATCAATAGATTCCCAATGTACACAGCAGAGCGCAGTTACTTTTAGAAGTTACTCTAAGTATTCATTGTTTGTGGAGTCATGGGTCGTGTTCATGGAGGGAGAGAGGGGTGGGTGTTTTTGTAATACCTGCATGGTTTTTTTTTTACATATAAAATGCTTCCAGTCATGCAATCAATGCACGAGAAGAGCTTTTTATGAAGTTTGATTTGACTTTAATTCAGGTAATCACACCTGAATGGATTTCTGATTTTTATTTTAAACTTTCTTAAACCAACACAATGGACACCCCTGGTATAAAGACGAGGCCCTCCCCCTCCTCACCGGGTCTCTCTCCAGGGTGTCCAGCAGAACCTTCTTAGCCTTGCTCGGGTCCTTCTGGACCTTCATCACGTGCCGAGCCAGCTTCACGGCATAGAAGGACAGCTCGGTGACGTCCCTTCCCTGCTCCATCGCCTCCTTAAGCAGCGCCTCCGCTTCCTCCAGATTACCGTGGCGACGCTCCAGATTGACTCGGCGAAGACGCACCATGGCCAGACCAGGGATGGTCGCCTCCAGGGTCTTGAGGATGACCCGAGCCTCCTCCACGTTGTCTGCGCGAAAAAGAAGATTGTTTTTATTTTTAACATGGCTCCAAAGAAACCCACCAGCTCCTCCCTCCATCAATCCAATTCCAACACTCACTCTGCTGCTCCTCAAACGCTGCCCACAGCAGGTGGATGGCAGGCTTTCGGGGAAGGTGGACGGTGCATGCCCTCTTGTAGACGTTCCTCACGCCGTCAGTGCTGAAGACCTCTATATACTTTGCATACTTTAGAGTGAAAAAGAGAAAGCGAGTTGGAAGAGTGCAAGAGATGACAGAAGAAAGAAAAAAAGAGAGGAAAGGAAAAGCAGAGAGAAAGAGACAAAACAATTTAATCCTAAATTTTCCGTCGGCACAATGAGCTTCTTCATTGACAAGATCGTTTTTAGAAATTTTCTGTGTAAACCCATCAGCACCTTCATGGAACCAATTAGATAAGATTCTGTAAGGTAGTGGGAGACGAAGAAGATGCAACGTAGTAGTTGGCAAATGCTGCAGTCATATCTTGTGTGGCAAGCTGGCCATCCCCTAATACAACAGATACAGTCACATATCAACGTTACACGCAAAGAGAGTGCAGGACGTTTTACTGAGTCCATGTGAAATCATCGTTGCTGGGGGGAAGTGCAGGGAGGTAGCAGAAAAGAGCGCCAGCTCCGAACTCGTGCTACCTTGATCCAGAACTCCTCATAGAGAGCGCAGGCGATGAGGCATCGTTCAAAGAGAACCACCACGCGCTCCGGCGTCCCGTTTTCTATTTCAAAGTCAAGGTATTCCCTCCAGTTGTTCAGCTGTGTCTTCTCCAAGGCTTTGACGTGGAAGTACGGCCGCTTGATCTGCCAAAAAGAACGGGAATTTTAAAAACAACGCAGACTTTCAGGATCAAATACCAGAAAAAGAGGAGATACGCACCCCTTCCTCGAACGCCCAGCGCTTGCTGACTTCGTGTTCGTTGTGGTTGAACACCTCTTGCCGCACCTCGATCACCTTGTGGCGCATGTTCTCGATCTCCGTCACCCTCTACAGGGAAACAAGCAGAACGGAAAACCGGCTCAGCACCATCACATTCTGCACTTCCTGTAAAAATTGACAATCCTGCAACCAAAAGTTTACATCACGAGGAGTCCCCACACAAGAAGCCTGCAGAGGAGAGAGGTATGTGTGCACCCTGATGGTGAAGGAGTTGGGCTCAGAGGAATTCTGGCTCGACCCTTTTACTTTTAGGGAGAGTCCCAGGTTGCATGCCAGCTTGAACCTCCCCTGGCATTCCATGTCTTGGCTGCCGACATAAAAACAACCCTTCAATCTTGAACTTTTGTACCCCATCACATCAGAAACAGGCATGCTCCTGCTAATCCTGAAAATGGCGATTGTGTCCGTTTTTCCCCCTCAGAAGGTTCCCGGGCGGACCCATACCTTAGCGGGATCTGCCAGATCCTCTGTTCCAGGAGGCAACTCCTCAGCAGGGACGCTCGGCTCCCCGTCTTCAGTTTGAACAGCGGACAGACTGGCTTTGGAGAGCTCGAGCCTCAGCTGGACAAACTCCTCCTCTGACAGGAAGTATTTGGGGTGGTTCCCTTGCACATGCTCCTTGAACCTGAACACAATCAGATTTCCCTCTAAAACCGAACATCAATAACAATCTGAAGCTGCCACACGCTGAAGGTCTCCATACCTTTGGAAGTGCTGCGAGTACAGCTGGGTTGGGATGCCCAGCACGCGGTCATAGATGGAGGTGACATTCGCCAGTTTCTGTTGCTCCGTCTCCCAGGTAATGTAAGACTCCCACAAACGGTCCGAGCGAAAGTCTGTGCCAGCAGCCATCACCGCATGATCATAGGAACTATTGAGGACAAAATCATTTAGACTGTCACCACAAAACGCTCATGCCTTCAATTGAATTTAGCCAACACTGCAGCAGCCGCTTCACTCACGCTCTAATGCGTCCCTCAGTCTCCGGGTCGCTGGGGTCAGAGTTCTCTTTGATGAAAGTAAGATAATGAAGCCACAGATCTACACTGAGAGGGATGGCGTGAAGACCTCGTCTGTAGACCTGAAAAACATTAAGCGAATCTTCAGCAACTTCCTTCTCCTAATGACAGTTTAGTTAAACTGACTGTTGAGCACTCTGGTACCCTGGTGGTGCTGTAAACCACAAAAGAAAAAAAAATTCATCATCCTTTTTTAAAAGTCTGAGTCATTTCTTTAAAGTTTTTTAACAGGGTAAAAACTAAAGACCTAAAATGTTTCAAAACTAGTTTTAATCTCCAGAATAATCAATGTTTCCATTAAGAAAGTAAAACAAGATATTTATTAATTTAAAAAGTGTTTAAATTATTGCGTTTATCTCATTTTAAAATTAGTTGTGATCTAAGGCTTATTTTTTTCTGTGTTAAGTTTTAAATGACTTTAGTGCTGCAAACTTAACTGCTTACTTTCAATGTTTACTTTTTGTTTGTTTCTTTCTCGTCTCCAACTGAAACACAACAGTTCAAACTAAATCTGAATTCACCTGTTGTCTGCTCTGTTTTAATAATTCAGCTGGAAAGTTTGCTTTAACCAGCCCGAAAGCGTCAGAACCTACCACAACATTTCTTATTTTGGGAGTTGCACACGGATGAGCCATCAGCCACAGAAACCATCTGAATTAGGCCTGAGGAACCAGAAAGACGCATTTGCTAAACATGGATTCCACATTCCTACACTGTTTATAATAAGAAATTCTTCAAATAATGTAGTTATTTTGAAGAAGGTTTCCTTTTCCAAAGCAAAAATATTTAGGAACAATGAAGCGACTTTCAATGAACACAAGGACTGTTAAGGGTGAGTTTGAACTCTTGACCAACTGATTAGCAGATTGGTGTTCAATCTACCCTTTTGTATAACAGTTCTTGAGACCAGTTTCGAGCAGAATCTACAGTCAAAACTTCATAGGAAGTTCAGAAAGCTACTCAAAAATTCTTAAGTTGATCTGAAAGACTTCACCTCTTCTGCAACCTGGATATTTCCATTCTTTTTCTCCAAGTCTGCATACTTCTTCCAGTATCCGTAGCAGTAGGGATAACGCAGGAAAAATGTATCGAATGTCTTCCTTGCACCTACAAGCAGGTTCTGAACAAAGACAAAAATCAAAACTTAATTTTTTTAAGGGAAAAAAAGGGTTGTAACTCTAAAAGTACACATTCACATACTTCCTGCTCCACATATTGCAGCAGTGCAACCCACGCATTGAAGTCTTCAGGGTTCTCCTCGCAGGACTTAAAGAGTCTGTCAAACTCTGACGGCAACTCTGGCTCTGCGGGAATAATCGATTCTTGAGTCGTATCTTTAGCTGTTTCCTCTAGCTCCATACCATCTTCCGCCAAGACTGTCATGTCTGTCCCTTCTATGAAAAAAAACCAAAACATGAATACAATAAAAGCAAACACAAGAAAGACTTGACTGTTATTAATCAACAAATAAAACATTCGTGATCATTTTTAGGTACCATGATCGGGGGGTATGGGAGCTTCAGGCTCGGAGCCATCCGGTGCTGCTGCTGGCTCTGGTTCCTCTGTGGGAAGTGGTGGGGGAGGAGGTGGAGGGGGTGGCTGTGCCTCTTGGAGGAGCTGGGCACTGGCGAGCTGACACTGCTCCACAGCCTTTTCCACAGATCCCAGTTCTGAGGAGTTCACGTGCTGCTCTTGGCCCGCAGAATCAGAGTTCTCGGATGGGGGCTGGCCCATGGACCATTCGCTTCCTTGGCTCAGGACTGGAAGGTCAGGAACAAACGCATTCCCATTGCTCTCCATGGCAGGGGACTCAGTCTCTAGCATTCCAGTAAGTGTTTCACCAGAGAACTGCTGGCCTGTTGAAATAATCATATATGCATTCATATATATTTTTTCAGAAGGTAATAACCAACATTACTAATCCTTAACCAATTACAATAATATTTTGTGACATGAATAAAAGCTTTTTTTATTATAATTAAAATAATCTTTTAAATTTTGTGCAAATCCCTTGTATGTGAGGTAAAATTTGCTTTCAAAATAAATGTGTATCTTACTTTGAAATCAACTGAGGCGCGAGTTACATAAGCCACCGGGAGACTTACGGTGATAGTCAAGCTAAGCTAAACCGGAAAAAGCTAAAACTTAAAAAAAACTGCGTCACTGTAACATTTAATACTTTACTAAAACCGGTGATTTTTCGATATCTGTATCGTTTTATAAGTGCTGTATCATTTGACTTATCGTGAACGTTGCACCATCTGTGGCGGAGATTAACCGAGTCAAAGTTCATTCTAAAGTTAGGCCTCAGGACCCGTCTATTTCATAACAAGTGTCGCTTTTCTGTCAGCAGAGTGCTAACTTCACTTTATTTAGAGTTGAATTTAATAAACAAACATTTCTACCATCTAAATACAAGCTGATGCCAACTTTTTGGCAATAAATACGAACTATGAATAAAGAAACGCAATGGTAGCAACCACATGTTCTGAGTTCCCCTTTGTACCCAGGTATTAGTCGGCGCCATTCGGCACGCATGCTGGCAGCGCGTTTCCCGGCTAAAAATACTAGATTAGAATTACACCATACTTGCAACAAAGACACATTTGAAGGTCTTACCAGTCTAATCTGTGCTACGGTGATCAGACCAATCAAAAAAAATGCAGGTTTTGAAGTTTAAAAGCCAGTCAGTGTCGTTGAGCAAGCCGCACCACCATCATAAACGAGTTAGAGAAAGCGCTGAGGTATACTATGCGCATGCTCACCCAACCAGGCATTAGTACGTCAACCTACTCACCACGGGGTTTCTTAGTCCCAAAATCAGGGGACCATGGTCTGCTCATCCGCCAGCAGGCCAAAGGCAGAAATGTATGAAAAAAGCTCCATGCAAAAAACAATTAAAAGTTTTAATTGTAAATAAAAACATATATATAAATCACATATATTATCAATTGTGCCTTCGAAGTAATTTGACACAATAATTATTTACTGTTCAGAGTAAAAGAGAAGGTAGATGTAACCATTTGTGAACTGTGGTATAAATAAATGTTATTGCTTGTTTCCTCTCTGGAAACTTAAACACGATTTTAGATTTAAAATACAAAATAAGTAATTAATAACATAAACAACATGAAATGACATCTAAGCAAACTGAAAATCAAGTTACATTTTTGTAGTTTATTTTTTTATATAAATAAAAGAATTATGATAAAATAAAAATCATTAACTAACTGTGTAATAAAACAACAAAAGTTTAAAAATATTCCTGGATTTCAAGAAAAATTTGCTATTTGTTTAATAATTTACCTTCAAACCAGTTTTTGAAGCATTGCTTGTATTCATGTTTTTAGTACAACTCCAACTTTTAGATACTTTTAATTATATTACATAACGTGTAAACTCCAAGTAAACGCAAAGTAAGGTTTTTATTTTTTCATTGCAAAAGTCACAAAAATATTGAACACAAAAAGTATTTATGCTTTACAACAAAGAACAACAGTGTACAAATAATAATGTATGAAAGAAATCAAAGACAAGGTTAAAATAATATATAAAAAACATGTATGAAGAAAAAAAATAGGTAAACCTGTCCTAAACTATAGGTTATTCAAGAAAAAACAACTATTTAGGTTTCTGGAGGATGTTGCACACATGCGTGAACTTAAGGTAGCACACACCATTTTCATAGCACTACCGCTGTTGTCTTTTTAATCTCTTACCATTGATTGCATTTGAGAACTGGACAGTGTGATGTCACCCACAGAAAATGGTATATTTCCAGCTCCAACCAAATTAAGTCAATTCAGCCGCCCTTTTTTTGCAATAAAGATGCCGCCATGTTGGAGCCAGATGACATCAGTAATCAGCGATTGGTCCACATTGGTATGAGTCTGCTTTGTTGCTGCTTTGCTCTGTTTGTATGTTTGTTGTGATATTGAGTCTGAATGAGTCTGATTCTATTGAGGTGACAGCGTTTCTCATTGATCAGCTGGAGGGATATACGGGAGGCTCCGTGGATACAAACTACACCACCTGAACTGCATTACGGCAGGTGATGTTGTCACACAGCGTACTGTGAGACAATTATTAAAATATCTGGACCCTTATGGGGTTGAACAAAGACACAGAAATCGCCCGAAGCAACACAGGTGTGTTAATCCTGGACCAAATTTCATGTGGCATGTTGACTCCTATGACATCCTATGACAAACTAAAGCCATTTGGAATCTGAATAAATGAAGCTATTGATTGGTTTTCAAGGGTTATTATTTGGCTTCATGCCTATTAAACAAACAATGATCCCACAGTCATCGCTGGTTATTTCATCGCAGAAGTTGGAAAGAGGATGGGGACCCCTGCAAGCATCCGCTGTGATTTGAGAACAGCAAATACGACAAGAGGGGAGAAGCAGACATCATGCTCAAGGAAGCTATGAATAATAATGAAAATAGCATGGGATAAATAGATTGATACATGCATAAGTGCAGGTGATGATCAGTGTAAAATCAGACAGGTGTAAAAACACAGCACAGGGTCATGTGATTAAGACAGAGTTTTAACAGCCACAATGCACATAGCTTATCATCATGTTGAGGTAATAAACCAAGCACATGCTGACCTAAATAATAAATGTTCGAAAATATCTGTTCCAGGACAGCCACAGATTCCTATCATTAACTTTCTATCCTATGTTACATGTCACACTGTTAGTCTTGTTAAATCTTGTTCTTCTGACCATCACTGTGTGGTGATTCTGGATAACTATTAGAAATAGGGGCCCACTTTTAAACCATATGGGGCCCACATGGCCTTGTTGGCTGGACAGTGACACCTCTGGTGTTAAAGGGTTAAAAAAACAAAACGTGTTAAAGCTTCTCCACGTCAAACAATCATTTGACCTGCATTTTTATTACTAAATATTCAAAAATATTCCAGCTATTAAGTAATGGAAATGGCTTGCCAATATTTAACGTTGTCATGTGGATTTTTTTATACTTTCATGCTTTTTATGTTTTTAGGCCTATTTTAGGGTTTTAGTTTTTAGGGGTGCCTGGCAAAAGGGGGATTGAAATCTAAAGTCAAACTTCCCCTTTTTATGATTAATCAATTATATCAATTAATAGAACAATAAAAATGATCCAAGAAGGCTTTATTTTTTCTTTTTTGGTAACAATTCATATACGTTTTCTGAAGATTTTTTTCATAAATGTTTCATATAATAGGTTTTCTTTAATATTTGTTTTTTTTAAATTAGAACAGGGGTTTGCTATGGATTTAAACCAAATTCTCTAACTGACATGTTCTGCTGTATCAAGTTACGCGGTTTGAATGATTACACGTCACGTGACAGGCGGCTTTCGATCTGAAACGGTGGACCTGGCCCGCCCCTCTCATTCACAGTCTCCACGTCACGCTCGGATGCCACACAAACCGTCTAAAGGAAACTATAAGCGTGAGTTCTCCGCAGTTCCATGCGTGTCGCAGGCATGGGCAGCGTGGAGCGTGTTACGTCTACGATAAACACTCAAATGGCGTCAAACGAGATCAGAAGGGACCGCGCCTGAACTTGCTCCTTTGTGCGCATGCGAAATGGCGTGCAGTTGCATTGGAGAGTTTTCGGAAATTTCAAACTCTACATGAAAAGCGCTTTGGTTTTACCAGTTGCTGTACGTTTTCAAGTATATAAAAGTAAATTTGGTGATTATCGTTAACATTTTGACATTTGGTATGTTTTTAGTTGGAAAAATGACTTAGTTAGAAACCGAACCTTTTAAAAATGACTTTGAAGGAATTTATGATAAGTATAAATTAATTAATAAATTAGGAATAAATTAATACATGTCATTCGCATTTGATGAATCTGATGTAGGTCAGTGGGAGTTATTAATTGGAGCCAGGATAGTTATTTAAGCACGTCGTAATGTCTGTTTTCAACAGTGCTCTGATCGATATCTTTATTAGTGTTCAGATGTCCGAGGTTTTGAGCAGATACTGAACGCAGCAGGAGCGTGTGTGTAAGCAGGGTAGAGGAAGTGGCGGCTGATCGGGGTCCGCACCTTTTCCGGTTCCACCGCTGAGACTGAACGGCTGACACGGAGGAAGAGGCACGGTGAGCCGGAGGAGCGGAGAGGGAGCGGGGCGTGATCTCCACAGGACACAGGTATCTCTCCCGCTCTCCGTGCGCTCCCTCGCTCGCGCTCAGCGTCTTCGGTGACACTCGGTTGTTTGATTCGAATTCAAAGTTGTCCTCCGTTCTAACCAGCGCTTTCTGTGTGTCACAGGGAGGAGAAAGTCGGGGGAATCAATGAGCTTCGAAGCGGTACTCGTCTGGATGTCCCGCCACAGAACAGGAACAGGCGGGTTCTAATCCCTGGAGTGTCTTTTTTTCTGTTTTTTTTTTTTTTTTTTTTTCCTGGCGAGGAAAAAAGGGCGCGTGAAATTTCTCGAGGGACAGAAGCCAAGGCCAAGTGTGGCAGTCAACGGTTGAGGAGGAAGTCTAAAGCCCGGGACTGGGTCTGGTTCATGAGGTCCGCCTCTAGAGTTCACAAAAACAGTTACATAAAAGTGGGTTTGGTGACAGGACCAGGCTGTCTCAGGTGGGAGGTTCAGTTTCCTCCAAAAAAAACCAGTGAAAATGATTTAAAAGGAGGTGGCGGATCATGAATGTCCCTCCCTGCCTAGGCCTCCACCAGCTACCGGTTCTGTCCAAACGGACATTTCCCTGTGAATTCTGACTTCTGCACATCCACGCAGTCAAACTGCTGCTCTTCATTCACAAGAGTCTGAAAGTATTTATGCAGAGCCAGCACGATGGGGAAGATGCTTTCCAAGATCTTTGGCAACAAGGAGATGAGAATACTGATGCTCGGACTTGATGCCGCCGGGAAGACCACCATCCTGTACAAGCTCAAACTGGGCCAGTCGGTCACCACCATCCCCACCGTTGGCTTCAACGTGGAAACCGTCACCTACAAGAACGTCAGGTTTAACGTGTGGGATGTGGGCGGGCAGGACAAGATCCGCCCCCTGTGGAGACACTACTACACCGGCACACAGGGCCTCATCTTCGTGGTGGACTGCGCCGACCGGGACCGGATCGACGAGGCCCGGCAGGAGCTCCACCGCATTATCAATGACCGGGAGATGCGGGACGCCATCATCCTGATCTTCGCCAACAAACAGGACCTGCCGGACGCCATGAAGCCCCACGAGATCCAGGAGAAGCTGGGTCTGACCCGCATCCGCGATAGGAATTGGTACGTTCAACCCTCGTGCGCCACGACAGGAGACGGACTGTACGAGGGCCTCACCTGGCTCACATCAAACTACAAATCCTAATGTTTCCTCAACTCACCAGCGTGTACACAGGAAGTAGCTGAAAAAAAGTGTTACGAAATGCAATTTAAAGCCATGAGAACTTTAATTTCTGCTGAAAATGTTTCAGAGTAGCAACTCTTCCTTGCTTTTTTGATAATCATTTTTAACTCCAAATTTCAACTTATTCTACGTTGCTTTTCTTTGGTCTTGTATAATCAGCTATGTTGAAGTATCCATTACGCCTTGGTTTGAGGTAAACTGTCAAATCGTTTCTTTTTGGTCATTTTTGTTTTCGTTGGGGTCACATTTGCAGCTTTTATGTTCCATTAAATTCATCCCAAAAAGAAAAAAACAGCTACTAATCCAAAGGACGGACAATGTTCTGTGGACTTGAGAAGGACGTGTGATATAGGCGAGATGGAGGACCTTAAAGTCGGGTCGATGAGGAGATCCGGGAGTTCTGATGCTTTGATCCACAAAGTCCGCTCGGGGATGCCTAACTGTGACATGTATTTAAGCTGTTTGGGGTTCGGAACCTGTTGCTTCCATCATCATTCCTCTGTTTTTCCTCGTTTTTGGGATGTTCTTTTATCTCCTCCACTTCCAGTTTAGGGGCACAAACCCTATACTCGTATTATAACACTTCATACACCACTTGTTATCTTTTCTTTTTACTTTTTCTTTATACCTTTTGCTTTGCTGTTGATTATAATAAAAGAAATGTATCCAGATTGGTATGGAAGTAGTGCCTTTGTCAGCGACCGGCCACCATCGCCGCTGTTTCCCCTCAGAAAGAGGGTGAGCTGGTAAAAGAGGAAGTGATGGTTCAGGACGCTGCGATGGTTGAAAAAGGGACGAAGTGTGAAGTGAAGTGAGTCTCGGCTCGTTTCCTTTCTGCTGCCGTCGCCGTGACTCATTTGCTGTTAATAAATGATGAGATCTCTGGTTTCGGGAAAAAGGGGGGGGTCGCTAGAGAAACTGGACTGTCCGGTATCGGTGTCTGCTCACCTGATGCATCACTTCATGTCTGTCCAGAAATTTACCACCAGTATTTGTAAAATATCCTGATCACCTTTTTTTTTCATATCAAAAGCTGCTTTGTGCCACATTTTTACTGTTTTATTTAAAGTTTACCCAAAGAGGACTTTCCTCAGAGATTTCTACCTGCTTGCTTCAAGCTTCACCCTCCTCCGTTGAGGGAAGTTGGTGGTTTCAGCTCCTCTCATGCATACAGCGGCCTGTGAATCATGCAGTGACATCAACGTGTGGCGGCGGGGGGGGTTTTCACAGAAAATCTGCTGTCATGGAGACCTGTGCCTTTAGAGCGACTCCTGAGACCGAAAAAAATAACCTGGACCAAAATCTAAAATGTCTAAAATCTTTGAGGAAAAAACATCTAAGTGAAGAAAAAATGTCTGGATAATAAAATAAAAAAAAAAAACATTGAAATACAAAAGGACAAACACAACTTTATTTTGAAATTTCATTTTAAGTACTGTAGGTGTCTTTGATAAAGTCATTAAAGATCAACTTAGATGAAAATTGTGGTTTTGACATGTTCTTGTGACATTTTTCTGATAATGGAGGACAAATGAAGAAAATTCATCTTAAAATTTTATTTCTGAGTATTTTATTCAGATCATTGTAATTCAGCAGACAAAAAAATGCAGTTGGAAAAAGCACATATTCATTTTGTAGAAAATACACTGGGCGGATCACAAGGGCAATTTTAAAATAGATCAAAAATGACAGGAGTGGGATTTTAAAATGAAAAATTGAAAGGGAAGCAAGAATTTCAGAGGATTTTAAACACTAAAATGTGTGTTGACATTTTGACTTTCAGGGGGCGGTTTATTGGTAAAATCTTACAATATTTAGTCAGTGGGATAGACTGAAAGGTATTTTATTTTGAAAGGCGTAATAACAATTTTAAGGAGCTTTAAAGACACTAACAGTTTTTAAATCTTCTTTACAAAAAACATGATGAAATATCATTTTTGTAGGTTTGGTAAACAAAGTTAACAGAAAATAGCAAAGTTTAAACAAAATTCCAAATATAGTTGTGAATCTTTCAGGATATTGATGATTCGAGTCCATTTTCCAATAATTGGCAAAAAAAAATTGAACAACTCTATTTAATGATTTTTGTCTTTATGGTGCCAACCATTCGCAATTACGCCAGCTGCTCGATTAGTAATGGTATTTCCCATAGTCTTGTATAAATATGGATGACACCAAACCCTCCGTTTTGGGGACAAAGGCAGTACAAACAAGTCTGACGGTTGCTGTAGCACGCACCAATTATCTAGCCTTTGGCTGGATTGTTTGACAGATTCCTGTCAGTCAGGAGGCCACTCCCTTCACCGAAGCACAATTTTGATTTTCTTTTTAAAGAAAATATGCTAAATTATAAATTTGCTTAGTTACAGTAACGTTACTTTTCGTGGTATCAGTCTGGGTTTTTTTTTTTTATGTGTTGCAAACAAGGTCGAGAGTTACAGGTATTGTGAATGTGCTAATGTGGCTAATGTGTAGCGGTGTCAAAGCGTGTTTTTCGTACGTGTTAACAAACAAGGTTGGAGTTAGCATAGTCACAGTAACGTTTGTTATAGCAGAATCTGTCTTTCTGCATTGTTAGCAGTTACAGGTATTGTCAATATTCCAATGTGGCTAACACAATGTGTAGCTTGTTCTAATCAAGTTCTGGAGTGCGAACGCAAATCTGGCTGACGAATTTATCTCTGACTCTTTTGTCTCGCTTAATACGTCTTATAGTTTAGTGCACCTTCTGTATGACAAATTTGACAATAGACTATTCATTGTCGGCATACCTTACAGCCTAATCCGCTAAAGAAAATATGATGATCATTCCAGGGTTCAATTTCAATTTCTATTAAACACTGAGCCTGAGGTGAGTTTTCAGTTTTCTCCTCTTCTTGTTCAAGCCAGACTATTTGAGAAAACAATTTGGTCCCGACCTGTTAATCTAGTGTGAATGTATTCCAAACGTGTGGGTTTGCTCTTCACTTATGTTGCTCTTCATGTTTTAAGTTCTTCTCTCCCCTTAAAGTAGACCTCAAACAGAAGGTTGGGGTCATGACTTTAAAAAGCATGAACCTTTGACTATCAACACACAGCAGAGCAATCGGAAAATGTTGTCAGTTTAGTTCGGAATACCTTTCAAAGCAAATTATAAACTCCTGACCCAGTTCGACCATTGTTTTACTCCTTCTTCTAATGTTTGACACAATATTACCTGTTCCCTAGTAGAACACTGGACAGTTTAGTTTTTAATTTTCAGAACTGTTGCTCTTAACAATATTTGTTAGTGCAATTTGAATCTATATAAATATTATTTAAATAAATGTTGGGTTCATACACAAAAACAGGAGCTATATTCAGAAATAGCTGACATTTTAAGGTATTACACTATTTTCAACAGGGCTGCAGCAGACAATGTCAGACTCCAGGAATGTGTCTTTTTTTTCTGTGCCCTTATTCCTGTGTTTGCCTAGCGGTCGTTCACATGAAGTTTGGCCTGAAAGCAGCGTGTGCGTGACATTACGTTGACACACACAAATGTGGCCGTCTGTTATCTCCCCTGAAACTGTAGTCTCTTTCGGACACAGCTTCCTGTCCTTTCACCGCGCACTTGTTGCGCTAAAAACTGAGTTGTTTGTGAACTGCTGCCTTGTAAGTGTCAAGGTATTTCTACCATTAGGCTACATTAAACTGAACTGAAATGGTTTTGTTTGGCACTCAGGAGCAGATGCTCGCCACTCATTGGCTGTCAGACTCACCTCTGGCCTTGACGTTTAAATTCAGTCTGATTCCATTATCTCACTGCTGCACTCTTCCTTTTTTTCCTACCAGGATTCTGCTTCATGCCCATCCTTGCTCATACTGTGTTTTTGGAAACAGATCAACTGAGTTTGAAGGACCTTACCGCAGCGTTTGCCACACTTTCCTCTGTCTTGTTTGTCTTGGTAGAGCAAAACACATATGAATGAGGCAAGATTTCCTGAAAACGGTATTACATAGAACAGGGATAGGCAACTCCAGGCCTTGAGGGCCGCATTCCTGCTTGTTTTCCAACATGCCATGCTCTGACATGTTCTGATTCGCTGGACACACCTGAACCAAGTAATCAGTGTGAGTAGGGCTTGGATATCTGGAAATCATGCAGACACTGCGGCCCTCAAGGCCTGGAGTTGCCTATCCCTGACATAGGATATTTGGGAAAAATATTTTTTAAAAATGCAGTTTAAAAGCTTGTAATGCATGTATTTACTAAAACGTGGTTATTGTCTTAACCCTAAAACATTGGATATGTTGCTGGTAACACCTAAATAACACACGCTCTTGGACGCACCATAACTGTTAACAAGATCAATGTAAATGATTATGAAGCGGTGAAAAGTGTTTTTGCACTGATACGTTGCACAACAGTGCAAAGCTGCTTTACTCAACATCAGAATTAACTGATTTATGTTGTGCGTAAGCACTTCACTACTGTAAAAGTTCGCACATCAGTGAAAGGCTACATTTCTCTGTTTCAGAATATGCTGGAATTACATTAATTGTGTAAACGGTTGAAGAGTTACAGTTGTCAAAAGACTGTAAACACTGGAGCTAAAGCTCTGTTGTTAAAGGGTCAAAGTTGGTTGAGTACAAATACTTAAGTCTTTCAAACAGACCAATATGATCCCACCTCTTTTTTCTGATATAAAATAAAGTTAGACTTTCTTAGCCTCTAAGTCTTAGTTTGATTCTAGACTCAGATTGTCCTCCAAGATTAGTGGTCATTGCGAAATCTGAAAAGTAGGTCAAGTAGTCCTGTAAGATTTAGTAATTTCCTTGAATTTTGTCTATAGTTAAGAGGCAAACGGGTGGGGGGCTCCATTACTTGAGATTTTGAGACACTTCCATTGTCACAGGAAGTGACAAAGACTGCTACCTTCCTGTGCTAAACGTCAGAACAAAAGGATTTTCAAGAGAAAACAATACCAGTTATACCAATAGTCTTGCCCCAGTACAATAATTTTGTTCCACTGAGCCACTTTCATGTCTTTGTGACTCGTATTGAGCAACATTTTATAAATTATTTTAGAGATTCTTTTTTCTTGAATACACAACCAGATTTTTCTTTCAATAATTTTGTAACCTACTACTCCATTTAGAAGTCCTGAAAGAGTCTTTCCCAGAATGTATTGTTTATGAATACGTTTTGAAAAGAAAGGGAAAATTAAAAGACAAACTGACTCAGAAAAGATCAAAAGAAGGTCCGTCCCTGTAAAAAAGCTTCAACCAGTTACAGTTAAAAAGTCGAGCAAAAGTAGTAAAAATCCGGTCAAAGGTTGTCTTTTGTTTTTTTGTTGTGTAATAAAAGTCCATTGCACTTACTGATCTGTCAGTTGTTGGCTTTCACAGCAAATTAAATAAAAAACTTACTTAACTCCACAGTCTACAGAAACTCATCCAACAAAAATCAATCTCAAGTTATTGACCAGCCGTTAGAAGCAACCCAAACTTCTTTGGCTCACTTTATTTTAATAGACATGAGCCGTCACAAACTCTGTCGGGTTTTGTCTTTCAGTGCATTTCACAGGATGATATCTGTAATTGTGTATAACTGTTAATGGTCTCTAGGGACTCAACTGAAAAGACTTATAGCCACATATTCCATCCATTTTCCTATGCTCATCCAGAATCATGTCGCGGGGTCAGCAGTCTAAGCAAAGCTCCAGCTCCCCTGGAGAAATACAGAGGGGTTTCCAGGCCAGCCGTTGTTTCTGAGACTTTTATCTTTGGGTCACGTCCCAGAGTTCATGGCCATAGGTGAGTGTTGGAACAAAAATGAACTGGTAAACTGAGAACTACGCTTCTTCATCACAATGGACCGGCACAACGATTGCATAGCTACTGATGCCGTGCCAATCTGCCGGTTGATCTCACTCTCCTATTTTCCCTCACTCGTGAACAAGACCCCAAGATATTTAAAGTCCTCCACCTGAGGTTTGAGCACGCCACTCACCCAGAGAGGAAAAACTGCTTTCTCCGGTTTAGAACCAAGGCCTCAGATTTGGTGGTGCTGACCCTCAGTTCCGGCCACCTCACACTTGGCCACAAACTGTCCCATTGCCTGCTGGTGGTCCTAGTTCAATGAAGCCAAAAGCACATCATCATCTGCAAAGAGCGTAGAAAAAAAATCCAGGGGTCCCCAAACCAGACCCCCCTTTGGCCCCTTGGTGCACCCAGAAACTCTGTCTGTAAGGATGTCAAACTGACCAAGCAATTGCAAGTAAATCTTCTAAATTAAGGAATGACACTTTGATTTCTAATTATTGGTTATTAATACCACTCCTCATTTTCCTTGGGATCCTAGGCTGCTTTCAAACATGGCGGTTAAAATTGGTTTTAGATTGTTTTCATTGTTTTCACTAACTTCTTTAAGACAATTGTTAAAGCTCATGTGAGTCAAACCACCAACCTCTGATTTACCAACAAGTAGGGTTTTGATTTACAGTGCTTGCGACATTATTCCAAGTCGGTGTGTCGTTTTGCCTCAAACGATCAGCTGCTGCAGTGGTATGACATTTCAAAACAGGTCTACTTTCAAGATTGCAGCATGAAAACAAGTAAACCAAACAAAGGATCAGTTGCCCAATAATCCAGTGTGAAACAACTCTCTGAAATCCAATAGTAATGGTAACACTAATATTAATTTACTTAAACTGTCACCAGCGCATACATTAAATAATGTCTTAAACATGTTGAAATATATGACATGTAAAAATTGATGGTTATCAGACCAGGACCACAACCACAGCGTTATCAGATCAGTAAAGCTGCAGATACTTCTACTTTTTGTCTCCAAGTTAGAATTTTGTACAATTTTTTATATTAATATTGTAATATTTGTGAATATGTGTCATAAAGAAGTTTGGCTGTTGACATGGCCTGAAACCTTAGGCAAAACGAACCACATTAGCTAACACACCGCTGACTCATCTGAAACCTTTGCTAACTGTTTCCAAGATTAAATGCTTGTTTCTCTTAGAGTGGTCTCAAGCAAAGGTAGGCAACTTCAAGCCACAAGGACCATTTTTCTACCAAATAATAGACATAGTAGTCCTACCCACTCTTGATTATCAGGATCCATTGAAATGCAGTAAGACAGGGGCCCTTGGGGTCGAAAGTTGGCCCCTTTTCTGTGTTGATGAGTAGGTACTCCAACATCAACCTCTATCAATGTGAAATCATAAAAATCTTTCAAATGTACTTTTAATAATTAGTAAATAATTGGGAATCAAAAGTATGCAGTAGTATCATCATTGGAAATGTTCAACAATAAATATGGACCTACTATGTTTGGTTAAAATGTAATATATTTCATTTTGTTTTTGTTGAACAAACTGCCTTTAAATACATAAACTCAGACTGGTTAGAGAACTATTAATGATGTCATAGCATAGTATTTTCCTTGTAGCAAACTATGGCAGTACAGCCTACCAGTGCCATCTCCAGCAAACAAGCAGCAACATGTTACAGTAGGCTGTCACACTGCAAATAAGGTTGCTGTTTCAAAGAAAGGCAAATATACTACAAAACAACCTGACAAGAGGAAGTCTTGGTTGGAGCTCAAAAAGTTTCTGTAAGCTTGTGTTTTTTTTTCCTGTCAGGGAGCAGTGAAAGAAAAAGTTTGAGGTTGAAATTTGTTTGTGTTGCAGAACCTTGCAGCCTCAGTTCATATGGAGATCCTTGCTCATTTTCTTCTGATTAAATAAACACATTCTTAAATGGAAACTCAGAGAAAAACAAATTGAACACCACACAATCAAGTTTAAGAAACCAACACAGAAAGAAAACACTAGAAAAAAAACACATTATAAAATACAACACAAATTACCATATTTTTTGCGTGCTTGAATACCTTTAATCTTCACAAAAATCCAAAATGCTCTTTGTGTGTGAATTCTGGTTGCGCTTGCTGACCTGGAACTGATTTTCTGTGGAACATGGCACTAAACTACAAAGACGTTCCACTTGATGTAATGTTAGAGCATTATGGCTAATACCAGTACAATGTAGTCAGGAGTCTGGTAGTGGTAGGTGTATTTGATCTGTTACAACTGAACAATTTTGTGAGTTATTGTCAAAAGAGTTTGATTTATTTGTTGTGTTGCACTCTCTGCAAATGCTGTTTACTGCACACAAAAGAGGCAAACATGAAGAATGCAACAGTTAGCTAAAAAAAAAAAAAAAAACATTTCCCATCAACTTCTCTGAACAACCACCTTTTGACCCCTTGAAGCAGTTTGGGTAGTGTAATCTATTGACTGTTTTTTCATTCATTCATACCATTTGGTCCCTTTTGGGGTCACGGGGCTGCCGGAGCCTAACCCAGCTGTTCATGGGCGTTGGCAGGGGGCACCCCTTGACTGGTCGCCAGTCTGTCGCAGGGGCCACAATCACACACTCACATCTAGGCACAATTTAGAGTGACCAATTAACCTATGAAGCATGTTTTTGGAGGGTGGGAGAAAGCCGGAGTCCCCGGCGAAAACCCACACATGCACGAGGAGACCATGCAAACTCCACACAGAAAGGTCCCCCCATTGGTGACACTGTTTCAAGTCCCCCAGCCGGGACTTGAACCAGGAACCTTCTTCTGTGAGGCAAGAGCGCTAACCACTGTGCCCCTGTGCAGCCAATTGACTGTTTTTTTTCCGCTTAATGTTCTGTATAAACTGGTGCGCCATACTTTAGAAAATCAATTGTTCATTCTGTGTATTGATATACCGCTCTATTATCTGGTGCACCTTATGGTTCAAAACATATATTATGTCACGAGGTTCTTATAAATAGTTGGCAAACAATGACCTTCCTCCTAATTCTATCCATTTGTAGAGACCACAAGAAAGTAGATGAGAGGAATATAAACGTGTGACCCCAATGGGCTAAATTTAAATGAAAAACATATATGTAGATTTTTTTAATATTCTTTGGGGAATGGGCTTGGACTGAAAAAAATTGTGATTAGTTCAGGTTTTTGGTGGTTTCAATGACATTAAAAATTCAAATCTTTGTGTGCTTTTTTTAAAATCCAGACAATTTGTACTTAATATATTTACATTGCATCCTAAGAGAACATTGGCCAAAGCTTTACCACAGATTTTGAATGATTAATTTGTAGTTCTGTGCTCATGTCCATCCTGTGTGACATTAAGTGAAGGACATATAGGATTGTTGAACCTCATCTTTGTAGAGCTAAAGATTTGGTGAATACATGCCAATCTAAAAGCAATGCTCTCATCCGTGCACAGTTTGACCCTAAAATTGAACTTTAAAAATATATTTTTACATAAATATAATTTATTATATTATAATTTATTTAGACAATCTATTGTCAGGAATATTACGTCTAAACACATTGGTAAAAATAGTTTCTGGAATCAGACTGAGTTCATTTCTCCTGTCTGTAGTGCTAGATAATTTTCTATTCAAGTGGATTGACACTGACCTGGTTTTAAAACAAGCTACTTAAAAGTTACTTAGTTTACTAAAATATTTGCATCTACTTTGAATTTTAAAGTGGATTCAAACAGGAAGTAACGTCGTCTTCAGTGAGAATGGCCTGATAACCATAAACACACTCACAGAGAGCACATTGGATTGATTTGATGTGATGGAACACAACATGTTGTGAATGAAACAGGTTAAATAACACCAAGACTCCAGCTTGATTTTATTTTCAATTCCAGTTCCTCCTGAAAGAAACGAATGGAGAGGGGAAGTGGGAGCCCCCTCATCCTTATTTAATCTTTTCTCCACCCCCTTCCCTTGACGCGAGGCTTAAAAACCACGAGATGATTTGATGGTTGGTGTTCATATTTTTAAAGAAAGGAGTATGCTTGTAACAAAAAAAAAACAATAAACCAAAATTGCCCCGACAATCCTGCTTTGAACTCCAAATGTAAAATCTTTTATTTTGTTTTGTTTCTGTGAACCAATCTCGTCATGGATTAATCCATTTGGCTTTCTCAGGGGAGCTCTCATTGATGCTGTGTCGTAGTTTAACTCGTAAATGTTTCTTTTAAAATTATTTTATAATACTCGCATGCTTATAAGGATTGATATAAAAAAAACACACGGTGTTTTGTAATTGGTTAACCAAAGGATGCACAGCGTGACTATCCACCTCCCCTGCTAAAATATTGGTTTGTACTACTCCCTGCCATTAGTCCATGTTGGACCCTGTGCTGTGAAACAGCTCCTCCACCACACTAACGGGCATTCAGCCTCCTTCAAACCCGTCGAAAGATGCCCCTTCTCGCGATTAAAACCAAAAACCCAAACCCGACGAGTCTGGAAGAACTTTACCCAAGTGTCCGAAGAGTTTGAGAGAGCGCTTTGCGCGCTCCGCGTCCCCCCCTTCTGTTAGCATTGTTTTAATCTCATTGAATTCAGCCGACGCGTTTTCTTTTCCGTCTGGAGCGGTCCAAGTCTGATGAATTCGCCGAAACGCGACGCAGACGACGAGGTGCCCGTTAAAGACCCGGTGAAATACGGCGAGCTGGTCGTTCTGGGGTAAGTCTCCTCGCCTGAGACCACTGGAGCGTTTCGCACACATTTTTTGTCTTCATTTCAGCTCCATCAGCACTGTAAACCCACCACACACACACACTTGAATCCACTATCTCCAGCAATTATCCTCACCCCCACAACAGCATTTTGGTTTCATCCCACATGGTTAATAGGTTCTTTGGACTTCCAGTACTAGTTTATGTTTAGTGGGCAAGGGGCTCATGGGAAATATCTGATAGTAAAGCTGAGAGTGATGTCACTCCGCTGCAGAAACCCTGAGCGTGACAATTATTACCAATTCATGCCCCATCAGAGCCAGCAGGACCATCAGTGATGCAGCCTCCACGCCGCCCTGCCCTTTCCTCAGGCCTCCATCTCACCCGGCGGAGCTTCCTGAGTGCCCCAAACATAACTGCCTCCCAGTCCCCCCCCTCCAGCTGTTTCCCATCCACCACTGTGTGCAGCGGCGAGGAGGCGTCGGCCAGCTTGCATCACAATACTGATGCTGGTCTGACTGTTGAGCAGAGAGGGTCTGCTCTGCAGCCTTAAGATCGGAGCCAAAAACAAACCAAAAAAAGCTCTCTGCAGTCGGTTGGATTGCATTTAGCAAAATAAAACACAACCAGCTTGATCACATCACAATAAGCAGAGCTGTCATGCTGTTCTACATCAGTCACTAACAGGAGTTATATTTAGCTCAGCCAACATGTGGAGGATGACATCATTCCTGGACGAGTTGTGGAGTGTCCTGCAAATAACCAGAGATGTTCTACTTTGATATAATAATAGTCCAATAAAGGAACTGTGGATTGAACTGATTAACTTCCATTAGAGCCAGTCCTACCAATGTCAGCCATCTGCACCAGAAAGGACAGCAGAAAAGATGATGTTCAAAAAAGTGAATATAATCTTTTTTTGCTGGTCCTCATCAAACTAGGTCTTGAGGATCCTTTTTGTTTTTGGAAAACCCTCTTTTCGAGAACCGTTTCTAGGACGTTGTTCCTACTGAGGGGCAGTAGTTCATTAGAAATTTGCTCCTGAGTTGTGGGTGGGACCATTGGCACATAGCAACCTCGCCCTACCCCTTCCCTTCACCCATAACTGAGAACTGTGTTTACAAGTCCTCCCGTTAGCTCACACTTCTATAGTCTCCAAACCAACAGATCAGACTGGAGCGGAGCAGCGAGTGTGGCTCTTCGGTTGTAGTTTATACAGAACAACTACAAGTTCTTTTAAACAGTATTTTCCCCCTGCAATTTGCATAAAAAAATACAAAGAAATGCAATTTTAAGCTTAATTTTCATTATACATGCATAACCCTAACCCCACAAGAACATGGTAAAAACACCAGAAACATAATTTTCATCAGAGTGGGTTTTTTAAGGCACATTCCAACAGGAACACTTTGTGTTTAATACCTAGATTTTTTTAAATATTTCCCAGCATGTTAACAGATTTTGTAACCTTACATCTGTTGATCCGTAAACAAAACACAGGAGGAGGAAGTCGCCTAAGACTCCAGAATAGCGTTTCCCATCCAAGGGAACAGCCGTGTCTTTCTTGCTGAGTATTAAAGAGAACAGCAGGAACATGGTGTTTATTTTGCTGACACATTAATTCCCACGTTGAGAAAGACAATGCTACGACCGTTAGTGCCAAGATGTTTGCCAAGTAAAGCCTCACAAAAGTTTGGAAAGTATCAGTTTAAATATTGTCATTACCTTCGTAAAAACAGACTATGGACTCCCACGTTTACTGACGATCAGAATTCCTTTGTCAATTTGCATAAAGTATTTTCAAACTAAGAGACGCACTGGATTATAAGGAATAATGTCAATAAACGGAGGTCGAGCTGTCTAATTTCATACATAAAATGCACTGGTTTATAAAAGCACATTAAGCAAAACAGATAATTTGATATGATGACATTACCCAGAATGCCTTGAAGGGCCAAGAAGCTGGTAATTGGTAAAAGTTGAGTTGAAGTTGAAGTTTTTCTAGTGAACCGTGTTCTTCATGTTTGCCTTTTTTATCTGCAGTAAACAGCCTATGCAGAAAGTGCAGCACAACAGAGAAGTCAAACTTTGACAATAACTCTCAACATTGTTCAGTTGTAACACAAAATACAAAACAAAACTCTCACCTTTTCACTTCATCCTGTTGAAGCTCAGTACATATCACTTCACCAGGTCCTGACTATATTATGGTCCCACATTATGTTAAGGAATGTGGCTTTGCAGTACACCAAAGTCATACTAAAGTATTTTGACTGTTTTTTTTTTTTTTAAGCATTGTGTACCACAGAAAAAATGTTTTCTGGTCAGTAATCACAACTAGAATCCACACAAGGGCCCCGGACTGAACATTAAAGAATTTGAGGTGCGCTTTATTGTACCAAAAATGTGGTCAATGTAGAGTAGTGGAGTGGTGACAGTCATGTGGTGTCCACACCACAAAGAGCTGCTTTTTCACTGCTCCTGTAGGCTTTGCTTTGGTGGCCTGTCATCCTGGGTTACCATGAGCTTTTCATGCCCCTCACACCTGTCTGTAAATGTCCTTACCTGTCTGTGGTCATCTTGTCGTCATTTAGGACTGCAGCTGTGCGGTCGCTGAGTCATACTCAACCAAATAAACTGTTTTGAGCAGCAGAAGTGGTAAGTATTTGATGTTGAGCTCATGTGTGGTGTGACCCAGTGGACCATAAGCTTCCCCGGCTGCACCTTGAGGAGTTGCTACTACCTTGACTCTCTTCTTTGGAGCTTCTACTTTTTACTCTGAACTTGTCATTCAGGGTTCTTGTCTTCTTCCTGACTATCGTCTGTTTCATTCTTAGTCTCTGGAGTGATGTAGTTTTTGTTTATCCTTTTTTATCCCCTTTCTTTTAGCTGTTCAGACCCACACAGGCTGGATTTAAGCTTGAATTGATCAAAAATCAACCTTCATGTTTCTAGTCATACATGGAAAGAAAGTTACGTAGAAACTTCACCCACAAGTGTTTTTTGTCCAAAGCCTCACAGAAATATACATTGAAATATACGTTGCAAAAAAGTCCGATTTTATTAATTCATTTGAGTAGATAACCTTACGATGGTCTGATTACCAGCAGAGCTTCATCAAATCACTTTCTTTAGGTCCTTAAGGTAAGGGTGAGAAAAGAAACCAGCTGTCAGCATCATCAATTTCTCAACATTTCAGCTGATTTTTGTGTTTTGAACGAATCCTTCCCTATGTGTGAACAAACTGTCAGAGAATACATTGTGGTGTTTTAATGCAAAGGTTTTACAGTTCAGACCTTCTCGTTTGATGTTTTATTATAAATCCTGAAAGGGGCTCATGACAACAAAGGAGTTTGGTAAAGAGCGTTTTTTGTTTGTTTCAGAAATGAGATGTTTTTCTGTCTGTTTTTGTCTTAATTTAACTAGGTACAATGGGTCTCTGCCGAATGGCGACCCTGGGCGCCGCAAGAGCCGTTTCGCTCTTTACCGAAGGGCCAAAGCTAATGGCGTCAAACCCAGTGCTGTGCACATCCTAAACACGCCACAGGACAGCAAGGTCTGTGTGTGTGGTGACTGCAATTCTTTTGTTGTGTTCCTGTCATGAGTCACAGATGAGTCAACACCATGGCTTATGCTGCTGCCTTAATCAGGATGGAACATGTTATAAATGTTGTTCCCTATGTTCTTTCAGGCGGTCCACAGCAGGGGTCAGCACAGCATCTCTTTTACTTTGTCGCGCAACCAGACGGTGGTGGTGGAATATTGCCATGACGACAATACAGACATGTTCCAGGTAAAGGGAGATCCAAGCATCCCTTGAAACCTCATGAAGATACTGTTGGAGAATACCAAGAGAATACTTGGTTCAGAACAGGACTCAAAAGTTCAAACAAGTGCACATCCAAACTCTTTAAAACTGGTTGAAATTATCAATTTTTTTAAGCTTTAAAGAAACATTTGTCTGAAACAGAATTATGAGCTCTTTTATTTATTTATTTGCATTTTTATCATGAAAACTCAAAGAAAACCTCCTGTTTTTGACATTTAAAAACAAAATATATTGCAGTCCACCGAGTAATTACCAGTTGTCTTCGTATGCTAGCAAGTCGGTTCAAAGCCCCCACCTTTCATCTGGCACAAACCAGGGAGCACCAAAGGTTGCAATTCCTCAAAAAAACCAGCTTGGTGCTGGTTTTGGAAAGAAGGGGTTGTACTTTGCCTCTAAGCGTTCCCCCTCCTGTTCTTGCAGATCGGACGCTCCACAGAAAGCCCGATTGATTTTGTGGTGACCGACACCTCTGGAGGGTCAAAGGAGTTGGAGGACCCATCCATTGCGCCCAGCACCATCTCACGGTTTGCCTGCAGAGTGGTGTGCGAGCGCAGCCCCCCTTACACTGCTCGCATCTATGCTGCAGGCTTTGATTCGTCCAAAAACATCTTCCTTGGGGTGAGCCTAATATGCAGCGTAACTGATAGAATAGACGACTATAGTGCTTCCTTGAACACTATTTCTTGTCATGTATTTGGAGACAAGACTAGACAAGGAAGCTGAAATTGATCTGTTTTGTGCATTGTGTTTTCTTATCCCAGGAGAAGGCAACTAAATGGAAAAACCCTGATGGGCACATGGATGGTCTGACCACCAATGGGGTGCTTGTCATGCACCCAGAGGGGTTTCCGGACGACCCAAAGCAGGGTTTGTGGAGGGAGATCTCTGTTTGTGGAGATGTTTACGCTCTGCGGGAAACTCGGTCTGGACCCACCCGGGGCAAACTGGTGAGTTTGCGGCATTTCTTACTTTTTCTGTTGGAGCTCTACTTTAACTCCAGTTTGTCTGTCTCTACGGCGTTTGCAGGCAGAGGGCGAAAGTAGCGCCTTGCGTGACGGCTCCCTGGTGGATCTATGTGGTGCCACGCTCCTGTGGCGCACAGGAGAAGGGCTCACACGTGCTCCCACCTTGCGCCACTTGGAGGCACTTCGTCAGGAGCTCAACGCCTCCCGCCCCCAGTGTCCTGTAGGCCTTAGTACGCTGGCTTTCCCCAGCCTGCCACGCAGCCACAGGTGGGGCGGCATGTCCCGTAGAAATGTCTTTCACTGTTCTGCGTGCCTTCCATTGAGTTTTGGGCATTTCCTTGCAGCCTTGAAGAGCGACAACCCTGGGTCTACCTCAGCTGCGGCCATGTGCATGGACGCCACGACTGGGGTCAGAAATCAGAGGGGGAGCAGAGGAAAGGCGAGGGTGCGGCACCCCGGCGAGAATGTCCACTGTGCAGGAGTGAGGGCCCTTATGTGCCACTGTGGCTGGGCTCAGAGCCCGCAGTCTACTTGGATGCAGGACCACCAACTCATGCTTTCGTCCCGTGTGGCCACGTCTGCTCAGAGAGGACAGCCAGGTACTGGGCGGAAACCTCACTGCCCCATGGGACACACGCCTTCAGACCCGTCTGCCCCTTTTGCTCGGCGGCCCTCAGCACACCAGGCTGGACACGACTAATCTTCCAGGGTCCCATCGATTAGCTGCTACTCCACACAATCCACCGCCACTACTTCAGGAAGCCTGCCGGGCTTCATTTGTGGCACAAAAGTTCACGAGTGCCAATCAATGCGTACAACCTGCACCAAAACAAACCTTTGTGTCATTGAATGCAGCTTTCGCTGGCTCGTCCTTGCCTTTGTTTATCCTTCAGTGCTTCAAAAACAGCAGGTCAGATACAAAAGAAACCCACACTCAAGATCTGAATCAGTCAGGTTTACATTTACACACCTCCATGATTTTTATGGATGTTTGGGTTTATAGAGAAACTGAAGTTCTGCTGCTTTTCTAACATGCGTTTTATCAAATGACCATAATTCATAGAGTAGGTTGTGATGATCTACATTTTTCTGTTGGGGTTCTGTGTCAACCCAATGGAGAACCATAAACCAAGCAATTGGCAGGTGTGAAAACCTTCCTAAACTCTGACGGAGATCCAACAAGATCTCCAGTAAACCTTAAAATGACGAACTATGTTTGACTGCAGGCAGACTGTGGATGAAAGTGTAGAAGTCAACCAAAGAGTTCTGTCAAGTGGGTCAGAAACAGCTCCGTGAATGTATGGAGCTGGGGCGGTGTAAAGGTGGTGTAGTAGGGAGGTGAAGATGCTCGTCAGTGGCAAACGGGAAGAGACAGGTTTAATTGTTGTACTTCCTCATTCTGCTCTTGGAAGTTTTGAGGAATCTTTAGTTCACACCAGAGGTAGTCATACCCATGTGAAGGTAGTTTGGTCCACTAGAGGCTAAACCAAACCAATAGCTTGACATTTCTTTGGCTAAAAGAAACAAACCTGAAGGACTACTCTGGTCTGAAAGGACGGCTTCATCAGATGGAGATATAAGTGTAGTCTAACTTTCCTACATTGGCTACGACACTATTGGCTGTTAAATACCACTAGTGGAGAACTTCTACTGGCATCTGGCAAAATGCATTCATCTTTTGTCTGGGATGTGGAGCAGTTGCTGTCTTGCCATAGTTGCTACTGGTTTCCAGTTGTGTCCAACCGATTAGAAACTGCAAGAGTGGCGGGTGTTTGGGAAAAAGAGGCAGTTCAAGGTCTGGAGTGTTGAAGTTTCTTTAGGAACCAACTCCATTGCCGTTTCAACCAGTTTTTACTTTTGGATCAGATCTGTCTACTTCTAAAGTGAGGATTGGCAGTTCGGTGTTGTCACCTTGGGTTCCAAAGACAAGTCTCTTCATTGACTGCAAAAACTGAAGCAGAGTGGGGATAAACAAAGGTGGGACTGAAACCGGGTAAATTCCACTTCACAACTCTAAAAGCAATAACGGCGCTCATGCTGATGGGCTGTGACGTCTGACCAGGTTACCGGGGGGGAAGGAAAACCATGTCCAGGGAGGGAGTGGGCGCAAAGCCGACCACATTCCAGTCATGCCCTGGCCCTCACAGCTGCAATGTAGAACAGGGTCCACGCCGGTGTGACGGATGTCTGGCCCTCCGCGACCTCATGACAAATCTGTGCTTTTCTGTTTTCAAGAAAACTATTTTATTACCGTGGAGAGGGCTTTCAAGGGAAGCTTTCCGTTTTTCAGTGTACTTTACAAAAAAAAAAAAGTTGAATATTTTTTTAACTGGTTTTGTGTGTGTGTGTGTGTGGGTGTGGGTGTGGGTGGGTGGGTGTGTAAGACTTGAGTGACAGGTCAACACTGTGTGAAAGACTTGAGTGACAGGTCAACACTGTGTCCGTCACACGTGCCCTGACTATGAATGTAGCCAAAAACTCTGGCTGTGCTCAGCCTCTGCTGGTGCTCATATGAATAGTCTATATTGTTAAGCTATTTTTGTAAAAGAATATTACGGTGTGGCTCGGCGAACGAGCTCCAACCAGGCTCAATAATGACCTGAAGCTTTGAAGACGGGTCAAACACACTCACAAGGGCGAAGGTTGCATGCACCTCGCACGCATTCAGCCGGCGCACTGCACTTCTGCTTTGCGTAAAGCTCATGCACGTCCTCCCACACGGAGCCGTCTTCCTTAACTCTCAGTTGGGACATTTGTTTTGAGAAGAAGCAGTCCAGAAATCCTTATACTTGATTACTCTGAAAGACCTCGGGTTCCAGTCTATGCTAATATTTCAATCAAGCTCAAGCACCATCATGGCAAAGCAGGTCATGGCGTTGAATCCGTGCTTGAGATTTCTCACCTGAAGTCTACCTATAGAGGGGTCATGAAAGGGAGTAACTGCTCTGACGTAAACATTATCAGACGTCCGTCAAAGGCTTTTGTCGACTACAGTGAGTGAAAAATGGGTCAGTCCTCTGTTTTTTGCCCTCTGATCAGTCTACGCATTTATCAGCAGGTTTATTTGAATAGATCAAAAAAATATTCAGAAACATTGATATTCCACTCAATCTCGGTTGTAAAACTAAAAACGTTTTTTTTGTATTCGGGAACCAGCCACCACGTCCAAGTTGGGAAAGTTTCATTCATGTTTCGGAATCTAAACCTTCAAGTTCTTCCATAGATCCCAGGTTAGCTCTGGGACCTTTAAGATGTGCGCAAGTCTCTTTAATGTTGTCTCAGTCTGGTGCGTTTTGCATCTCTGATTTTTTAGACCTTCAGTTCAAACTTTTATCTTTTGGAGATGAACCTTGCAGGATTTATGGTGCATTCACGCCGAACACGATTTGCGCGGCCAATTTGTTGCCTTGCCTCTTTCTCGCTGCGCTGAGAATTTGCTGCTTGCCGCGTGGCCAAAAATGTGTTCCCTAAGCACACCGCCTCGTTCGCATGTGGGAGGAGTTAGCATCTAATGTTTGTAGCCTGATTGCTACACGGAGCTGCGTCTGTTTATCTCATTTACAATGCATGGGGGACACAGATGATGTTTAGAGATCAGGTTTATTTCTTTTAAAGAGCTCTACAAAAACATCAGTGATCACGTCTCCAAGTTTGGGTTTCCGTCTCTCTCTGACCGAGTTCAAATGCTTACTGTCGCGCATTAACCCGAGAAGGCAAACATAAAAACAAGAATAAAATGTGAGGACCTTTTTTTATTGTTGTCTCAATGAAAATAAGAAAACATCATATAGTTCAGGAGGCCTGAGCAGACTGCTTTCCCATCCGGCAGCGGCCCTCTGCCTGGCCGCAAGCTCCTCTCCTGGGAGCCGGTATAGTGAGCGTGTCCACGACAGCTCCATAGGTCCTGCGACAGACTCTCTAGAGTGTGCCCGCCTTCGCCCAACAGTAACCAGGACAGGCTCTGGAAACCCCGCTGCCCAGAAAGGAAAGCGGGTTGAACAAAATGAATGGAAGTTCAGGAGAGCTATGGATCGATCCACCATATTGGATGTTTTCTCCCTGCTGTCAGTGAAAACGTCACATGCCCGAAGTTTAGTCCCTGATTGGTTGAGGAGACTCAACCACCCTCCAGAGTTCAGATTTTATTAAACTGCGGCCAGTCGCGGCGGCCGCGCAATTCATGCCGCAGAACCTCAATTCGCGTCTAAATCAATGACTTTACACTGAACCTGGCCGCATCTGCTGTGCGAATCGCGTTCAGTGTGAGTGCATCATCAGTGGTTCCAGCTGCCTTGAGCTCTAAAGCTGTCCTTCTGAGATATTTCTTCAATGCTTGAATGATCTCCACAAGGAGAGACCTTCTGTGGAACTGGTGAACTTGGAAGGCAAGCTGTTTATTTCTGTTGACTTTTTATTGTCTCTGCATCACCAATCTACTTGGTGATGATCTTGTACATCAATCCAGCTTCTTGCAGATCCATAACCTCACCTCTGACATCCTTGGACAGCTCTCTGGAATCTGATTGGTATCATCACGGACGTGTGTGTCTCTAGGTAGCGACCTGAGATTAAAAGCTCCTTTGGTCACGTTGGCCGTAACTTCCTCAAAGTTCTCCACTGCGTATCTATAGACATAGTTTTACTCCTAAAATAGCAAGTCAGGTTGGCTCTTGTTTACCTCTACTGCTGGTTAACGGACTGAGAAACTCACTACAGACTGAAGGGCTAACCAGCACTCACATTGTTACTGTACTTGATCATCACTCGTCCACCAATGAAACGGCATTTCTCTGCTTGGACTCGCATCTCACCCGTTCATCCTCATCCGTCCTTTACGTTTCATTTAAGGACTGCAGCCATAACTTTGATCAGGGCACAATGACTGATCTCCCGCCTCGTGCCTAAATCTAACGTCCCCCCCCCCCGAAAAGAAAAATGACGAAGTTAGCCATTGTTAGATAGCTTTTGACGTACCTAAACAAAAAAAAAAAGTCCGAGAAGTTTGTTTGCATGCCGATTTAACCTGAACTTCACTGTCAAGAATGATCCGATCTCTCTGCTAAACGCTGTTGCCCTTTTCAAAAGTTTCTTACTACACATGCTTTTTTAAGTCTTTGCTTTTTTTCTTTCTATTTTGTCTTCATGAAACATAAATTATCCAACATAAAACTTTGTTTTCAGCTGCAGTTCTCTGGTAGAGTTTTCACTCGTTTTTAGCACTCTTTCAGAGAACTTTAACCAGGGTTGTTGGCCCATCTATTGAACAGTCACCATTGTATCCTTGAAGTAGGTTGGTTCAGAAGTGGCTAATGACTAAAAAACAGAATTATTATCTTAAAAAGCTGAAAATGAACAGAAAAAAAATCCTTTCTGAAAAGTTTATTTTGTTTTTACTTTATTTATTGTATAAAATCCTCTTTGGGATTGAGTTTTTTTGTCATTTTCCCTTATTTTATATATAATTTTTGGTAGAAAGAATGTAATTTTTAGTGTTTAATCACAGCCACATTAACTCTATGCCATTAGAAAATCCATAAACGTAATTATTTTAACTATAGATTTTATTTGTAGCACATTTTTCCTTGGATAAAACGAGCACCTCAGCTTCTAAACTCACCTCATTACAGGAAAATGTAGCGAAAATGTATGACACAGCACAAGACCTCACACTTTCTAAAGCATTCATGAAGAAACCTATGTGATGTTGGCTATTTTTTTTCTTTGTTTTATAATGTACTGAAAATGTGCGGTGCACAGACAATCGCTATACACATCAGTAAAGCATTAAAAAAAAATTTAAAAAGAGTTATCTGTCTTGTTTTGATTGAATGGCTCCAACAATAACTCTGTTTTATTATGGCTGTGTTTGAATGTAAACGAACTTCAGAAGTTTATATCCAGAAGGGGGTGCTTTGTACCCTTGTGAGTTTATGACTGTTGTATCCACACTATAATGAACATGGATTTCTCTTTTTATTGTCTTTTTTTGTTTAAAAAAAAAAAGTTCTTACTAATTTTTTAACCATGACAAAATCTAGAAGAGAATAATTTTAAAATATTAAAAGAATGATATTGGTGGCAACAAAAACAGAAAATAATTTAAGACAGTTTTTTATAAAAAGTTTTAAATTAATACAAATTTGAACAAAAGCTGACTAATTATATAAAACTTTTAGTTTGGAATTTCAATCTTCCTGCTACACTTTCATGTTTAAAAAAAAAAAAAAAGTTTCTAATTAAAAGGAAGTTTTTGTCCATGATGAATTTATATTTTTATCCTTTTTGTTACAAAACAAAAATAGTAAATAAAATTTTTTTTAACTTTAAGGAATTTTAATCACATTATTCACTGAAGATCTGATTTAAAAAAACTGGTTTCTCTGGAGCACTTGTGCTTTCACTTTTTACAATTTTCATGGAACCCGACATTAGAACAGATATTTGAATCAGTTGCATCAAAGCAGGAGATCCAGTTTTACACAGTAACACCCAGAAATCTTTTAAAAGACAACATTGCTTTGTAAAATTTCGCTTTATATTTTATGGTAATAACTCTCTAGCCTCAGTTGATTAACGGTAAAAATATTTATCTAAAAATCAAATCTCTGGCTGAAATATACCCTTCTAATCTGAGTTCTAATAGTCTAAACCTCAAAATCCCAAGTCTCAGACAATCAGAATTTGAATTGAACTGTGCACTCATTGATTCACACTTTGGTTACACATTAAGTCAAAGATCGGCAGAGATTTTTTTTGTTTTCAAATATCATTCATTGTTATCATTCGGTCACATATTAATGGAAAATTCACGGAGGATGACCACTGACCCTCTGGAACCGGAATGGTAAGTGCTTGGTAAGCGACAGCTGGATACAAACGATGATGGAAAGGGATGTCAAATGCTCAAGCAACAGAAAGAATGCAGTGTTTGAGAAGATTGCCCAGTTTGGTCCAATTCCCTAGCAATGACCCACAGAAACAGTGTTTTGTGTTGAAAGTATGAATGGCATTTTAGACTGTCTTAACTGTTGGAGACTCGCATCTTAATGAGTCCGACTGCACACCCTTCAAAGCCATGCCTGATTCTAGAGGCACCGATCTAAGTGCAGACTAAAATGGACATTCTGCATAGACCCATCACAAAACTGTTGATTAGAGAGTGCCTGACATGGAATACATTTTTTTTGTTTTTTTTTAAGTGCGTGAACAGTGAACAAAAAATCTATGTGTAAAACTTGACAAAAGAAGTCGCTCCATGATATGATTTAAGTAATAATTGATATGCTACTACTCCAGGTGTGCTGGATGTATATTTTGGTAAACTTTGACAATTTGGAATTTATTTGTTTAACGTTGCCTTGCAGAAGTATATTGAAGAACTTTGTTAAGCTTTGGATTTATTTCTTTAATTTTATTGATGGACACAGTGGACATTAGGAGTGTCATTTATTTGTGCAGCATGACTGGATGCAGATATTTTAAAGCGGCAAGCACGGTGTAATTGAAGAAATCTTGCACCTGAGACCGACACGGTCTTTTGACCGTCTCGCGTGATTCGTAACCCTCTAAATCACAATGAACATAAATGGTGCAAACCTAATAAATGAATGAATGAGTGAAAGAACCAAAGAAGTGGATTGTTTTCAATGGTCGAGTACGGAGCCAGATTAATTCGCTCCTACATCTTTTTTTACCAGTCTAGTGCTACACATCCTTTAACACATGGAGCTTTTGCTCCATTGTTATTTTGACAACCATAACTTTGAAACTATCTGCGCAATTTATGTAATTCTAAAGTGCAGAAAAATAGCTTTGTGCTGTTACGCAACACTTCTGTAAAGTGTTGCATAATGGAGCAAAGCCACTTTCCTCAAGGTCAGAATTAGCAGATTAAAATGGATTGTGTAAATGGTTGAAGAGTTATAGCAAACTAAAGAGTGTGTGTTATTTTAGTGACATCTCCAGTGCTAAAGGGTGAAATATCTGAGCACCAGTTGCAGGTAGGGTGCGATTCACTTGAAACCAGCAGGACCGCAGCCAGAGGGGGTTTAGGAATGACATCCGTGATCCAAACGTATTACAGCTGGAGCGTTTTTCCTCCTGTCTGTCATATTCTTCATCTTCTTAAAAAGAATATGAAGATTCTGAATTTTGAAAACTTTAGCTTGCCATATATCTTTGAACTCAAACTGGTGAGCTGACCATTTGCTCAGTGGTTTTTCTCCTGAGCTTTGCCAGTTTGTCATCAATGATTTGAAGTTTCCAGATCATTGTCATGTTTGTCATCCACTTAGACATTTCCAACCCAACTCTGGAGGATAAAAGGGAGTTTTATGTTTTCCCAAAGTGATTAAATTGGATGGGTGTTACTGGCTAGAATATCTGATATGAACCCAGATGAAGACTGCTGCCATTTTTCTGGACATGGATTTTGTCAATCACAAGCAAAAGTAAAGTCACTAACAAGTTCCTGCTGGAAGTTATATGGTCTATAAATTTAAGATTCCTGTCACTTCAGACTACTTAGGAAAAATAAACTGCATCCACTGCTCTGATCAATGTCTTGAGCCCTAATAAAGAGCTTCTTACTGAAGCCCAATTTTCTTTTACATTTTACCGTTTTTAAAAACTGTGTGCGGCAGCTTTGGTTTCCTCAAAACCCTCAGTCAGCCACATGTGCACACCATCATTAATACAATGTGACAGGAGCCAAAATCCATATGGTCTTTCTATAGCTAAGAGACAAGCACCCCCCACCCAAAAAAAAAAAGGTAGGAAAATTGTCAAAATCCAAAAGCTAATTACTGTCCTGAAAAACTCAAATCTCTCAGCAGCAGATGGTTTGTTTCTCACCCAAATTCTTAATTGAGCTTTTCTTCTCAGCCTGTTTCCCTTCAGTCATTTTACACATAAATGCAAGATGCTAATTGTCTGTGGGAGTATTCCGGCTGTGATTAGTCAGACTGGGTTTGGCTTGGCTACAGTTCCTTGTGTCTGACGGTTGAAATATCTACAGTAGTAGAAAACAGATTTTAAGTTGTACAAAGAGAACACATTTGCAGCATGATTGGTCCTGCACTCCATTGTGTTGGCAGCATTAGAGTGGTAAATCTCAGACAGGCTCAAGCTACATGACTGGATGTTAGCTGAAGTTGATTTCAAAGTGTTACTGACTGTAATAAAATTATTATTATTTTGATAGTTACTCTTGTGATCTGTACCTCATCCCCCAGCATTCATTTCTGCATAACTCACATGTATTTGTCTGAACCAGATTTTTTTTTCTTGCTCCTCCCAGTTCTTGATAGTACGGCCAGTTTGGGGTGATACCACCACCCAGAATAAGCTAAGAGGACTGCAATGGACTGGCAGGTGTACTTTACTTTTGCCTGACAGTAGATAGGATAGGCTCCAGCAACCCTGTGAACCCAAAAAAGATTTACCCTGGTCCTCAACCATCGCAAACCGGTACCGGTCAGTGGATCAATTGGCTCTGGGCAGCGGAGAAAATAATTAATTATACATGTTTTTCTTTTGAGTCTCGACAATCTTTTATCCACCTGGAGCCAGAATGAGGAACATGAGACCAAACGTCCAAACGACCGCATCAGCACCCTGATCAAACCCCAGAAAAAACCTCAGACAACTCCTGGACTGGGAAAAGGCAAAAGTCATCCACACTGAAGAAAACATGCATCAAAGATGGATCATGGAGGCAATGGAGACCAGAAAGCATGAACCGAGAGGAGGGGGCCTTCCTGCTCTCTCATACTTAATAGAAACCGAAATTATAGATTTAAAGTAATAAAAGTAAAATAAAGTCATTCAAACTACTATTAAAGTCTCAGCGTCACAAAACTCCACAGATGCCCTGTTTCTGAATATAAAAATGTGGGTAGAAGAATCAAATTAATACATCTTTAAAGTTTTTTATATATATATAATTTGGGTCAGCAAAATTGTCAATAAAGAGAAACAGAAAAACAAAAAGGTTGGAAGGTGCTTTCTTCAGATTTTGGCAAACTCATTTAGTTATTGGCCTAAATATTAAATATTTTTTGGAATAAAACAATGTAGGATAAAATAAGGTATGTTTCAATCCATACTAACTAACTAGGGTAACTAACTAACGTCTGCTAACCATTTCTAGTTAAGTGTTCTTTCTCTGTTTTGTTCTGATCTGTTGCGGGTGTATCTGCAGCATAAACACTAAAATACTGTTTGGCGCCCTCCAGTGGTAAAATGTGATAAACCACTTACTTTAGTTTTAAACGTGTTTTTTTTATTTTGTTTGTTTTGTTTTGCGTCTTTTTTGATAGCATTATCTTCTTTGTTTTCATTGATATATAGATTTTCTATCTTTTTAAATGACCTGGTTTACCATTCTGCATTTTACAATAAAATAGTAGAAAAAAAAAACCTCTTTGTCCACCTTTTTTCCCTAATTTTTGGTTTTCTGAATTTAATACACCTTTTTGTATTGTTTTTTTGTTTCTGGGTCATTGTGTTGCACTTGTCAAAACAACTTCGAAATAAATAAGTAAAGGAAACTGTAGAATTATAAATAGAAATTCTTATTTTTAGTTGAAATAAGAATTAATACATGTTGGTTTAGTTTTTTTATCCAATTTGCCGAAACATAGCTTTTAGTTTTATTGTTGTTTATTGTTTTATTTTTGGTTAAAATGATTTTAATGTTGTGGATATGAGCCTTTCAACTACAATTTGACTTTAACAAAACTACAACTGGCATGGCAGCTCACTGTCGTAAAACGTCCTTTAGATGCGACCGGCACTTTACGGCAGCAGGTAGAGCAGCAGAGAACCGTGGTGTTCACCGGAGGACCTTTTGGCTCCAGACTCCGAGCATTCGGGAAAAATTCTTCGAACTTCCACTTCCACCGACGGTGTTCCGCTCGGTTTCGTTGATGAGCCCGTGTCCACCGCGTGAATCTCCGCTCTAACGCAGTGGGATGGCCACAGTGCCGCCCGGGCCTAGTGAAGCTCTGCCTGCGTCCCCGGCTGACAGTCATCCCTTCTCCGGGGACAGAAGCGCACAGCCGGCGGTGGTAGACGGACAGCCGCCCTGCCTCTCGAATGACTGCGTGTCTGCCGGCACGAGGGACGAGTCTCATCCGGCGAGCGACGCTAAACGGCCAGTAAAGAGGAAGCAGAAAGGCATGCTAACTCAGACTAGCCCGGCGGTGCGGCACCTCAAGCCTCAGAGCGGAGAGCAGCAGCTGAACGGCGTGGTCAGCCCCTCCGAGGAGCCCGACGTCCGGCCCGAGAGCCTGAGGTCGCCCGCTGACAGCGGCGGCGGAGCGGCGGAGGCGGAGCGCGAAGGCCCCGTGTCCGAGAACGGCGCTCACCTAAACGGCATGCCGGACTTCTCGAGGTCCGAGACACACAAGCAGCCCTCCAGACCGCCAGGCCACGACTCCCCGGACGCTGCCGGGCCCGGCGGAGAGGAGAGCCTCTCGGATCCGCCCGTCGCAGAGCTAGCCCGGCTTGACTTGAGCGGATCTCCCGGGCCGGACAGCGACGGCATCCGTTACGTGCGCTACGAGTCGGAGCTGCAGATGCCGTGGATCATGAGACTGATCACCAAGGACTTGTCCGAGCCTTACTCCATTTACACCTACAGGTACTTCATCCACAACTGGCCGCAGCTCTGCTTTCTGGTGAGTCCAACTCTGAACCTCAAAACACCTCCAAACCGACCTGCTGCCCCCATGCCACGGGTCACATGACCACTACGAACGCTCACCTGGAAAATCTGATTATGATCAGTTTGCTGAATTAATCACGTGACCGACAGCACCAATCTCATAAAAGTAGTTACCTAATTTTGGGAAACATTAGCAACCAGCGAGATTTCACCCTAAAACTCCTGATTTGCTTTCATTTTTCACTTCAACATTTGTTAAAAAAGCAAAATAAATCTAGGAAATGGTCACAGTGAGTGGAAAACGCAAAGATCTGGACTTTTTCTTTGACCCTTGCACTTTGTGGGATAACTGTAAAATTGTAGGGACAGCTATTAATCTGATTAGTAATCCTTCTTATCTAATAATGTATTGATATTTTTTGGCCATTATGTTGAAAAAACAAACAAATCTGCTAAATTTCTTCATTTAGCAAAAGGAAATGAGAGAACCTCTGCTGTTCAATGTTGACTTATGAAGAAAGTTTGTCAAATGAAGTAGATCCAATTGTTGTGACTTAATTTAAAGATTTTTATTTATGATTTGATGTTAAAATGATTTATTTCTTTTTATCACTTTTAACAAATAACTTTGCCGGCTTTTGTTAAACTTTTAAAGTTCAGGATCATAGTGTCTTAACAATAATGATAAATGTTTAAAGTCAATAGAAATTTTTTCCAAACCATTGAGTGTATAGGAGAACTGGACTGAGTGACTCCTCCCTCACCACGTTCCGAACAGGAAGTGGTTCCAAGAAGCCAAAATCCCATAGACTTCTATTGCGAAATGAACAGCTAACACTCAGTCATTATATTTGTCAGAGTAACCATTCTTGCTCTGATACTTTTTTAACATGTTCTTGGTAATCCTTTGTTTTTTTTTTCATAATATTATTTCTGTTGTTATTCTAATTATAAACAGACCTCAGAGAATATTGGAAACGTTTGACAGATTTTATGCAGCCTGCTTTCAAGTAAATGGTAAATGGCGCATACTTATATAGTGTTTTACAGTCAGATCCATGCACACACCGATTGTAGTTCCGCTGCTGAACATTGGCGCCAACCTATAACCACCAGGAGCAATGTGGGGTTCAGTATTTTGACACATGGGTGAGCAGAGGGGGAACCGAACCTGCGATCTTCTGATTAGAGGTCGGCCGCTCTACCTCTGGGTCACGGCTGCCATTAAGGGGTAGGGGTGTGGCCTTCTAATAAACTCACTCCTGATTGGCAAGAGTGGTTGCCATTTACTTAGATCGACTCTGACTAATCACTGATGTCGTCTGGCTCCAACATGGCGGCGTCCACATTGCGAAAAAATGGCAAGTGAATTGACTTAATTTCTTAGGAGCTGGAAGCAATCCGTTTTCTATGGGTGATGTCTATGCCTGCACAATAAATCACACGTGTATTGTCATCGTAGTGTATTTTCAGTTGTGTTGACTTTTATTTAAGAAAAATTGTAGCAGCAAAATGGAACTGATGCATTGCTTGTTTTGCTTTTCGTTCATGTCTTTGCAATATTGATCACGCATATTGCACAACACAGGTTTTCCGTTCAGCCTTCGTGACATCACACTGACTCAGTTCAGTTCTCATGTACAGTCAATAGAAGTTTGTGGATCGGAGCGCTTTCCTCCAGTGTTCATCCCATTTTCTAGCGTTTTTAAACCTTTTGTTATCAGAGCTTTAGCTCCAGTTTTCTTTTAATTGAGGAAATTCCATTAAACTTCACGCAGAGCTAGAAGGACCTGAACGCAGCGTGTTTGTGTGTCCTCAGGCCATGGTGGAGCAGGAGTGTGTGGGCGCCATCGTTTGTAAACTGGACATGCATAAGAAGATGTTTCGCCGCGGTTACATCGCCATGCTAGCTGTGGACTCCAAGCACAGAAGGAAAAGCATCGGTAAGCTCTCACTTTCTGACAGACTTCCAAGAGAAGCTTTATTTAAAACAAGTAAACACAAAGCTGGTCATGTGACTTTTTTTTGTTTAGACCGGAACGAGCCCCAGCAGTAGTCATTGAAATAGATTATTCTGTCAAGGTTTCCTGACTGTGTCTTTTTTTCCAGGTACTAATCTGGTGAAAAAGGCCATCTATGCTATGGTGGAGGGAGACTGCGATGAGGTAACAGACTCCTTAACCTCTCAAGCTTTGCACACTGTATGGTTCGACCTTTTTCTCTGAAACAGAGGAGGAAAGATGTTGGATTCTTAGAAAGCATCAAATGTCACAAAGACACATAGTAACTCCTAAAGGGGTTTACCTCAATTTGTACTTTTTTTTTTAGTTCAACTGATACCTTCCTGCAGCTCATTTTGCTCCCTGGCTTGTGAACCTGTTTGTGCCAAAATTCTGCAGTTCCTCAAACGGCCACTAGAGGCTGGTGTCAACTTCCTATGCACTCCAATGTAAAAAATATCAAACAAATCTGGTATTTAGTGCTCTATTCATGATAACTGTGTGTGAGATGCTGACCTGTCCCTAAAATTAGCTGTTTTTGTATTATTAGAGCTAAAACTGCATTGTTAGGGTGTTTTATTTTCTTGTATTGGCAGGTGGCTGGGTTATTGGTTTGACTTTTAAAAAAAATCCCAATTTACTTTGTCCCTCCCGATCAATGATTTTTAGCACATTGTAAAAGTTTCCCAGCTAACTCCAGTCAAAATCTCCATCCAACCTTTTGTTTTTTTTTTCCTGTTGACATTAGAGATTATTCATAAGGTTTGTAAACCTTTATGTTTCGCCTTCTGGTTGACCAGATTTCCCTTATTTTCAGTCCAGGGAAGCTTTGAAGGTTCCTAAATGAAACCATCTGAAAATGAACTCTACTACTGTCAAATGAGTGAGGTGGAAACCTGTGAGTCTCATGCTATGTTCACACCAAATGTGATTCCTGTGTCAGAAGCATCTAGTTTCAATGTAAAGTCAATATACAGACATGATAAGCAATCCTGCAGCACATTTAGAGTGTCTGGCTGCAGTTCATTTCAGGCGTCACAGTGCATCCACAGTTCAAATATCTGAACTTTGGCAAAGACTTTGTGTCACACCAACCAATCAGGGACTTGGCTTTGGCCTGTGACATGTTGATAACACATTCAGCGGGTGGGAGTCCAAAACCAACATGGAGGAAAGGCTGATCGTTTCTGTTCTTATTTGTATGGAGAGTATAATAAAAATGTCCTCAAATTTTATTTTTATGCATTTTGTTGGTCTAATGCGGGACAACAAGTCAAGCAGGCAAAAGAGAGACAGAAGTACCGCTGAAAGCAGCCATCATTCAGACGCAGCACGTGTAGTAGACGGTGAAGCTCACCGTACAGGAAGAGTCTGAAATGACTTCATGAACCCAGTCATAGAAACATAGTTACTCATGCTTTTGTAGAACTCTTCAAAATAAAGTAACCTGATCTCTTAACATCTTCCATGTCTTCCATGCACTGTAAATGAGAGATACAGTCAATGCTTCCATGTAGCGATCAGGCTAAAAACTTCAGACAGTAGCTCCTCCCACTGGAGTGTCAAGTTTACAAACACATTTTTGGACAAATGTCCAGCAGAGAATTTGATGTGCGTCAAAAAAGAGGTGGCGGACAAGAAATCTGTGTGAATGTAGCACCAGGGAAAACTTTGTCTGTAGAACGCTCTGAGAACTTTCACACCAGGATGGTCCAGTTGACTCAGTTTGAATGAGAACCAAGAACCACCAAAGAGGAAAACCTCTCGGTGCTACCGTTTCTCCAAATGTCAGATTGAAAGGACCTGATCATAAGCAGGACTTTTTCCAACTTTTTCTGTATTCAGCTTTTAGTTTGACTTCCTCTCATTGGTTTATTTGGATCTATGGTTTGCCTGCATTTGTTCACACTGTGGTAATGTGCTGTGGTGTGGTGTATCACTGCCAAAACACAGCATTTCTTAAATCAACATTTGCAGTTAACCCTTTAACATCAGACCTTTAGCTCCAGTTTTTTGACCCCTGTAACTCTTTAACCATTCATGTAATTGACGTAATTCTAGCGGATTCTGAAGCAGAGAAAAGCAACACATTATTGACGTAAATACCGGTGCAAAGCCACTTTTTTCCATGTCAGAATCCGCTAATTCATGTTCATTTAGCGTAAATGGTCAAAGATTGACGGTATGTCAAAGAACGTGTTATTTAGGTGTCCAAAGGGTTAAAATAAGTTGTTTTTTATAGACTTAACAGTTTAAGCATTTCTCTGGATTTAAACTGTAAAAAGTGGAACTTTGTAAAACACCAATTTTTGCCTTTAAATAGGTACAAGTTGTTTTAAATGAAAATCAATCTTGATTTGATCAATAATATATAATCCATGTTGAAATTAGGATCTGATGTGAATAATAATTCAAGCCCTCACCTTCTGTTTCTGAGATAAAAAAGAAACCAGGAAGTACCAGTGTTGCAGTTTCTCAACAGACCACTAGAGGGTGGTGTCAGAAGGGAGCATTTTTTATTGTCATTCCCAATAAAAGTTAGATTTAACATAAAAAAAATAAAACTTTGTACATATTGCTTTGTTTTCTACTTTTAACAACAGCACTAGTTTAAAAATTTCTATTCAAATCAGTTGTTTTGAAATTATTAGAGCTCAAGTTTCCGCATTATGAGTGGCATGTATTTTTGATTGACAGATGGGCGGGGCAAAAGGTGATTATGGGTCCAGTGTGTGATTTTTTTAAACCCAGCTGAGGCCATTTTTACTGCCTTGTTTTATATCAGAATGGAGTTTTCTTAAATTGTAATCTGCTTTCACATCACCTAAAAAGTCGGGGAGGATGCGATGGCGCTGCTGAACCTGAACGGCTTGTTTTAGATTTTGCATCCAGACTTTTTAGAGTTTTTTCTGAAAGACATTTAAATATTTTGTTTTTTTTTTACTTGTTTACCACCCACTTGTTTTCCCTAAAGTTGGTGTGTGCTGTTTTGGTTTCATTTTTGCACTAGAGTTTAACCACTGAGGCCATGAAGGGAAGATGGTCAGTGACGTCTCTTTGTCCTCAGGTTGTCCTGGAGACGGAGATCACCAACAAGTCGGCGCTGAAGCTCTACGAGAACTTGGGTTTTGTCAGAGACAAGCGGCTCTTCAGATATTATTTGAACGGAGTGGACGCGCTGCGGCTCAAACTTTGGCTTCGCTAGAGGACCCAGAGAGGGTGGTGTGGGGTGGGTGGGGTTGGCAGCACGTGCCTCAGGTTTGCCCAGGACTCCTGTATTCACACAGACACAGACACACACAAAGCCCTTTTTCCTCGACCTCCTAATGGTCGCTGCTTGAGCAGAAATGGACAGGAAACCTTCGCAGAAGCAGCTCCTCCTGCAGACCTTCACCCGGGAGGAGGCGGGGCAAAACCCACCCTGCAGAAAACACTCGTGACGGCTGAGGTGCGGCTGCAGACCTTTGTGGAGTTTATTTTTGTGTTTCTGTTTTTTTTTTTTTTTTTTTTTTTTTTTACAGCAGTTTGTTGGGGAGGGTTGGCGCTGCAGGACCACTGCTCTTGAACCGCCTGGTGTTTTGTTGTTTCTGCCTGGATGCGGTGTGGCTGGTTTCATGTCCCCCTTTCCCTCGCCCTGCGTGGTGTCATTACCGTTCCTGTCCAGCGGGGGCAGAGTGTAAACACGTGGGGCGCATGAGAATCAGAACAACGTCCTTTTGTTAGCGCCTCAAACTTCCACCTGAGCTTTTCATGAACCACTGTTTTTCCTGTTTCTCCACTTCCACGTCCTCAAATGCACTGCCAGCAAAAAAAAAAAAAAAAAAAAAAAAAAAAAAGAAGAAGAAGAACCCACAAGAGAAGCAATCCTTACTGAAGAGGGTCTTTTTCCAGGCATGACATGGTCAAAAATGTCCACACGATCAGTTTGGTTCTGGTTACTATCAGTGCTGGGTTTTTTTGTTTTTTGGAGTGTGCTGTCTTTCTTTGGTTCTGTCAGTTGATAGACGCCTATAGTTTTAGCAGGTTTTTTTTCTTTGCTTTTCGATTAGGTTCATAAATCCCAAGATTCAAGCTTTTTTGCTTTCCTTTTCCTCGACAGCAAAACGAACAAAGACGTGAGCGGATCCGGGCGTTCGTTCTGGAAAGCAATAGAACAGGGTAGAACAGAAACCCGAGTGATTGTTTAAGATGCTAAAAGTTAAAGCAAAAGTGTGGTTTATCAAATAAAAATAAACACAGGAAATGACATTTTTCTGCATCAGAGCAACGAATCCAGAACAAAAACCTGCAATTGGAAACAAACACTACAGGCCATTTGTATTTTATTTCTGCTTTTTTTTTTTTTTTTAATAAAAAGTAGGGTGGTGCCGACTTTTGGTTACTTATTTTTGTTTTTGTTTGTGTGCTACCTAAAGTAGAGAAATATTTTGAGGACAATGAATAAACTACCCCCTTCAAATGTCCTCTAGTGGCCACCATAGATCAGCATTGCTGGTCCAACCAGAGGAAGAACTAGGGTCTGACTTCTTCGTAGACCCAATGGTGATTTGTTTGGCATGGGATTGCGTCAAACGCTGTTCCTGCTGGCGTCTAATCTGGATTATTTTAGACAAAACTCGCCAGTGGCTGGCTCAAACCTCCAGTTTTTTTGTTTCTTTTTAAAATTTCCTAGCAGTTATGTTGTGCCATAGATCTGCATTACCAGCTGTGAGTGCTTTCTTGCTGTTTTTTTTTCCCCATCTCCATCCATGAAATGAATCCATGCAGGAAAAGTGGAAATCAGTTTTGCATGTCTGTTTCCCCGTTTTTATTTCTTTTTTTTTGTCTTTTTTGATTTAGACATTTCCAATAGGTCTTATTTAATGTGGAAAGAAAAATGCAGAAATAAATTATTTGAATTTTTTTAACGCTGTAAGACTCGGAAGTTTTCCTTTTACCTGCTGTGGTTTCAAATCACACTCGTGCTGTTTATTCCAAGCCCCGCCCCCTTTTAAAGCAGCCAGTATTGATGAGAATCTTAAAGGTGCCTGGTCACAAATGAACCGACCCCCCACACACACACATATACACCTTTATCGCCAAAAGAAACGCATCATTTCCTTGGAGGAAGTTGACAAATGTCATGCACTTTGAGGCGCTTTGATACCAGAACTGTGTTGTACGTCCGTATGATGCTTGATACTTTTATAGGATGGTGGTATTTTCTCTTGTGTGGAAAAAACAAACAGAAATGGACTAAATAAAATATTTCCTTTCCAAAATGAATTTCACTTGCAAACCAATCATCTGTTCATCTGAATGGATGCTTTGTGTGTGAAGTTTTTAAACAGTGTTCACCCAAACAAGGCTGCTGGAGAGGGAAAAGATGCAATTCAGCATCCAGAAACTGCTTCTGTTATACATACAGTATAGATTTTTGGGACGTAGCCATTAAAAACAAAGTAATAGTACATCTGGAAGGAACTGTTTGTAATTATTTGCGTAATTTCACTTAAATTTAGCTTGATAACTCTTTTTAATATTGATATAATAAAACGATAATGTTTAGTTTAATTGACTTAAAAATATTCTATAAGGTGTGATTTAAACAAATGCTCACTCAATATATCATTCGTGGTACTTGAAGGTTTACCAATGAACTTATATCTGAACAAATCACTAGAGATTTAGACATTTTACTCATATGTTTATTAGGCTGTAAACGTGATTTCAATTTTGTTTTGAAAATCTTTTCTGTGAAGCAGCATTTAAATGACAACAGATTTTTTCTCATCTAGAAGTTCTCCTGATCATAGATGAGGTGACAATTTTTAGCTTCCCAGTTAGCATTAGCTTAACTTTGTTTTCTGTGAGTTTGCGTCCTTTGGGTCTCGTTTCCCACCCATAAACTCAAGTAAATAAAAGAAACTGAAAGCTAATTTTTTAGTTTGTTTTGGGAAATATGTACAAATTATGTTCAAATTTCACAAAGTTTAAGTATCAATACTCTTGAATACTAGATAGTCACTTTCATTGGCCCATGAATACAGTGTTTGCTTGCTATATCATTGCTCACCTTTCGCAGTCTCGCTGTTTTGCAAAGTCAGTGCAATTTGCATGCTTTTTCAAATGTTTTTTAAAACTGTGTTCTGATTGGCTTTAGACCTTGTCAATCAAGCTTAGTGCGATGCTTCTGTACAGAATGCGTTCAGCCCACCACATCTATTTAAATCTTTTATCACGATCAGATCTTTGTTTTCATTCTCTTTACTGGACCTATTTTTCTCTGAAGATTTGAACTTTGAGAGTTTAAACAAGAGAGAAAAGTGTGAAAATGTGTATTTCTGTCTCAGAAAAGGGTCTAATGTAAGTAGGGAGGAGTTTTACAAATTTAAATATCTATAATCCTACTTTGAGGAATTCAATCATTATAACGTAACTCCCATGATACCCAATCGAACACTGTATTTATTTTAAAGTTAATTAATATTTTACCTTCAAAACTAATCACAGAGCAGCAACCCTTCATTTGAACGTCTAGACATCCATCCATCTTCAGAATCTGCTAAATCCCTTTTGGGGTCATTGGGTTACTGGAGCCTATCCTACCCATTATTGGGCAAAGACAGGGTACACCCTGAACAGGTCATCAGTCTGTTGCACTTACATGCAAAACTGGGGGTAATTTAGAATAACCAATGAAGCATGTTTTTGGACTGTGGGAGGAAGCTGGAGCTCCCAGAGAAAAGCCGCACATGCACAAGGAGAACATGCAAACTCCACACATCCCAGCTGGGATTTGATCAGGGCCTTCTTGCTGTGAGGCGAGAGCACTAACCACTACACCACCGTGCAGCACGCCTGAGGAGAAATTCAAATGAATGAATTTGCAATGATGCCTCTGGTACATCGCTTAGTCATTTTCTGAGAAACATCTGCCTCCAATCAAGAAGAAATTCCAAAGTCCAACTTTGCCAGGGGTGTGAACCATTTCAAGGGTTGACTGCATCATGGTTGTTGGATTACACCAAAAAAATGTGATCTATCCTAGCTTTCATTGCCAATCTAGAGAAAACAGTTTAAAAAAAAGGGAAAATCTCCAAGTTGTGGCAGTCTGAAGCAATGTTTACACCGCCCTCGGCAACGCGCTTTTAAGTGACCACTTGAAAAGTCTACGTTAACGCACTTAAATGTGTTTTGGGTTTGTGTGTTTAAAACTCTTACATTCACATGTAGCCATGCACATTTCAAGACCATTTTTTGTGCTCCACATACAAAACGCGCGTCCTTTGAACGAAAATTTAAATTAAAACAGGTTGAACTTTGACCAGTCAGTGACTAAAATTTTTGGTAGTGATGTATGGATGGCGCCCCTTTTTATTCACAGAAGTACCAACCATTTGAAAATGGATCATGGAAGTAATATTAATAATTGCGGTTTGTGCCCGGCTGGACTTCTTTGACACCAAATTTTAAGATATCATAAAAAAGCTGTGAAAGAAAAAGCCTGGAACAAGATTCACGAGATTTGTACCACTTCGCACCAAGCCTCTTCCAAATATGGTTGGCGCATATGCACTTGGATGGAGTAGGGACAGTCCAGTGTGAACGCCAGAGGCTAAACACGCATTCAAGAACACATGCTCAGTGTGAACGTAGCATTACACATAAAAATTGGTCAAAAAGAGGTCAGAGGAGAATACACTAACATGAACTCAACCAAGACCACATCCAGGAAACTACGTGACACCATGCACCATTTTCTGTCTGCTTCTCACAGGTTGTTGTACGATGGAGAAGAAAGGCTATTAGAAATCTTTAAAAGAGGTTTGCCCATGCAGTGATATGAGTCTTTAGTATTTTTACTCAGGGCTTTAACATGACATTTACATATACAGCAGAGATAAATGACAAAAAATACACAACACGTTTTAATGAAGTTTAAATAAAGTTTTTTCTGGTCCCTTTTATTCATTGAGCACATTTGAAAACTTTTTCGTTGACCAAAAGAGCTGTACATCATGCAAGTGAAATTACTCACAGACACTACAAAAACACGGAAGAACAGCCTTTTAAAAAATTAAAATTAATTACAAACTTCTTCATAATTTGATAACAATCTTTAAAAGATGAAATTTTAATAAAGTTCAACGTTTATGACTTAGTCAAAGAGTTCAAAGCCAACCACTAAATAATAATAAAACAAAAATTAAATATAAACCAGGGGTCTCTCACTTAAAGGGAAATGTATCCAGAAACCTAGCAGCTGATTGTTTGACTTTGAGCAAAAGTTGTTCTCCAGAAGACACCAGCCTTCACAACATCCGGAATCTGTTCGTGTTGCAGAAAATCAGGTTCTTGCTGACCAAGTTCCAAATGAGAGACAAGAGAAGGGGTCTACTCTCCAGGCTAAACACAATCAACTTTTTTACTTTAATTCAACTTTATAAGTTAGGTCTTTAAGATTGGAGCTTTATCTCTGGTGTTGACATTCTTTGAATTACCGGAACTCGTCGACTGTTTACACAATGAACGTAATTCCATTGTATTCTTAGGCTGAGAAAAGCAACTTTGTAGCCATATGCAACACTTTATAGTCGTAATGTGCTTCTGCAATCAAATGCAAGGAATTCTGATGCTGAAGCCTATTCTTTGCGTTGATAGAAAAGTGTAAAGCTGCTTTTGTCAGCTACAGAATCTGATGGTATTGTGTTAATTGCATGAACAATGGAATAGTTACGTGTGTTATTTCCTGTCATCAGCGACAGCTCCAGTATTAAAATGGTCAAAAAGCCAATGAAACTTTGAATACATTAAAGAACCTAAAATAATTTTAAAACAGCTTCATTTAAGGCACATCAGAGAGTCGTCAGCATAAAACCAAACTCAAAGCTGTCTTACCTCAGTACGAAGCAGATATTGTAGCATTTGCTTCTTAATGTGGGCTTCTGCCTTATTGAAAGTCAAAGTAAGAACTAGAACCAGCTATAAATGACAAGATAAAGTAACCTTTGAAAAGCGAAAGTGTTCAAAAAGTCATACTGAAGTGTTAAGCCAAGGAGGAGAAAGTCTAAGAAACAACATTTGAAAACATAAAAAAGCTATATCATTGACTGTAAATGAGAACAGGACTCAGTCAAGTGACCCCTCCCACTTTAAACCAGGAAGCACCTTTTGGTTCCAAGAAGCCAAAATCCCACAGGTGTTGCTCAATCCTTATAATTGTCAGAATAACCCTTCTTGCTCTGCTACTTCTTTTTAGCATGTTCTTGCTAATCCTATTTTTTTTCATGATATTTTTTAAGTGGAAGTTATTCAAGTTATAAACTGACCAATCAGATACCTCAGTAAAAGTAAGTGGTCCCACGCTGAAAGTTTCAAATGTTTGATTGACAGATTGTGGTGGGGTGTGACCTTCCAACAACTTCACCCCTGATTGGTGAGTGTCAGGGTTCAACCATCCATCTCCTCCTCTGGCCACCAGAGGGAGGCCTCTCCAGAGTACTGACTGTCTCTGGCAGTCTTCCTCACTCCAACTCTCAGCATCCACCATCCTCCACTCGTGTCGTCACAGCTGCTGCCCATCATCATCATCATCTTCACAGCCCTTTAAAAGCCTGCTCTTTACTCTGCTCCACGTGAAGTCTTGAATTGTTTTCCCTAACGGGCAGTCTGAGTGGTTACTTTTTTTTTTTTTTTTTTGCTTCTCCATTTCTGACCATTGCCTGCTTATCGCCATCCTGCCTTGCTCCTTGCGTTGACATGTGCCTGAACTCTGAATATGTCCTGTCTAGCCCGTACCTGTTTGTTCTTGTAAATAAACCAGTTACATATGGACCCAACCGTCTCAGCCGCTTTGTCTCTGTGAGTGGTTGCTATAGAATGTCGACTCAGACTAATCAGTGATAATTTTTTGGTTCCAAGTTCAGATGTCCGTATCGTGAAAAAGTGATGACTGAAGTGACTTCATTTTGTTGGAATTGTAAGTAAATCATTTACGATTGGTTAAGTAACACTCACTCGGTCAGTCCAGTTCTTATATACAGTCAATGAGTATTATATACAATCTAGTGGGTTAGCTAACAGTGATTGTTGTCAATATGTCCAAACTACGATGTTGAATTTATTGCTTTATAAGTTATGTTAACTTGAGTTATGATTTTTGAGCATTTAAAGTCTATTTTGTGTGTAAAAACATTGATTTTTAACAAATTAGTAGCAGCATTATTACATTGAAATTCAAACGAAAAAACACGGTAAAGTCAAGAAGTTAATGCTCCCAAAAATAGGCTAAATAATCATAAAACTATTTAATAGAACCTTATCCTCAGTATAATGATGATTTCTGTTAAGCTTTGTACATGAAAATCCTTTACTAATTCTAATATTGATAAAGAAATCAGCTACGTTCTACGGATGTGCGTAAAGATATTTGTTCTTTTAGTGATAAACTTTAGACTTAGGAAATGGAAAATATTTAAAGTGTTCTAATTTTATATCAATCAACACAAAACTTTAAAATTAGTTTACTAAATAAAAAGCTAACAAAGCAAGCTCGATCCATATGAATGTTTTCCTCCTGAATCTCTCCAACAAAGACCGTTGGGTCTGATACTTCTGATATAGGGACATATCTCTCCTCCTGTAGCCATAATTTTATTGTGTTTTTTAGCTACGAATGGACACTTTGAGTCAAATTTTGTGTATCATTGCATCTTTTACCTTTTTATAATTGTATTTGAGACGCCAGACCTTTAAATCATACCCTAATTTGATTTTTTTTTGCACTTTTATTCTCCTTTTGTCTCTCTTGCGAAGCTAAACCTGCCAACATCAGAAACAGGAAGTTTCCACATGGTTTCGTCCAAACGAGTTAAAAAGCTCCTCAGACTCTATCACACCTGAGGACCAGGTGACTCCCAGCAAACGTTAGAATTCATCCTCCGAGCTGTTGACCAGCAGCATGGCCTGGTCCTGGACACTGGAACCATGCTCATGTAGGTGCTGATGGAGGAAAGAAATGTTTACTTTTTTGTACAAACATAACAAGTGAAAGAAAATGTGCTCCACCAAGATGGCCATCAACAACTGATCAGAATATTGACCTCTGGCTGTCTGACTTTCCTCCTCAACTCTTTAAAGTTGTTCCTCCTTCTACGGTAAACCATCCGTATGCTGTAGAGAATGCCAACAATCATCAGGGCTCCAGTGATTCCAATCCCAACAGGAACCAGCATCCCAGACACATATCCCGCCTGCCAAACCGGACGATGAAAAAAAAGATGAAGCTCAATATCTAAAATACTTTGGGATTATGTACCATTCATAACAGAAACCACAAAACGAACCTTTTCTTTGATGAGCTCCAACCAGCTACGCACTGAAAGGAAAGTTTGATACATTTACACAAAGGGCCAATCTAAGCTTTAAGTTTGATCCAAAAATGCACCTCCCCATCCGCTCATACTCAGCCCCTGGTTGCCTTGAACCCACAGCGGAGGTGGTGGAAAGTGACCATATGGTGACTCTGTAAACCTGTCCGTCATGTCCTCTTCACTGTCCTCTTCCTCTGATTCTTCAGAGTTCTCGTCTTCATCCAGCTCTTCTGTAGAGAAAAAGTTTAGAACAGGAAATTAAACAGCTTTGAAATGAGCACATTTATCTGATACGTGCTTAAAGTTGTTTACGTATTGCGTGTCCTGACCTAGCATCCCTGTGACCAAACTCAGGACCAAGCAGGAATGGAAAATGTTACAGTCTTTTACCATCTTGCAACCGTAATTTTGTTTTCAGTTTTTTGCTTTTCTGTCTCTCCTTAATATTTTCTGTCAGAGTGATAGTCTTCTGTCAATTTCTTCTGCTGCTATCTTTGTTTGCAGTTTTTCAGTAACCATTTTACACCGGAGCTGTCGCTAGCTCCAGGAAGTAGTGTGTTCTTTAAACTACAGTATCTCTTCAATTTTTTAAGCAATTAACGTAATTTCAACAGATTCGGACATGGAGAAAAGCAGCTTTGGACTTATGTACAACACTAACATTGCTGCGCCTTTCTTGTTTATATTTGTTTTGGTCATTGTAACATTTGTTATTTTGTGAGCAGTTTTTTTTGGTACATAAATCCCAAATTACTTTTATTCATTGGTTTCTGAGTTATTGAGGCATTTCATTTGTTATTCTTTCCTTTATGGTATGTGTATTTTTTTTTTGCAATCTACTAGATTTGGACTTAACATAATTTGGGGGCTTGTCCGGGATTTGAATCTGGGATCCCTAGCACCTCAAGTAAATCTCATACTCCTAGAGAATTTTTTGATTCACAAAATAACTAGGTGCAATACTTAGGCGCAAGAAAGTTCAACATAAAGTCAGCTTAACCCATGCGCTACATTCAGACCCTCCAAACCTGAATTTATGATAAAATGTGAAAGTTTATGACAGAACCAAAAGTGGACTTACCATTAATGAATGATTTAAGAAGAGATGTTAAAGCACTGAACACAAGAAAGAATAAAAACTCAAATTTTATTAGAAACCATTCGCCTTTTGCTGCAGGCAGTGAAGAGCCGATTGTGTCCTATTTCAGTAAAAAAAACAAGAAAATAGATTTTTTTTGTCTCAAATGAGGGACTGTAACATCTACAGCTGTTTTTAAGTTGAGTTATTATGTGAATCACAGCAGCAAAATCCTACAACAGAATAACTTGATTAGAAAAAGAATGGAGGTGCTGCAACAATTCAAAATCCACATTTTCAACTGATTGAAATGGTTGGAAAACAGCAATAAGACAAGAAAATGAAAGATTTCAAATTTTGGTGCACAAATAAAACAAGAACTTAAGACTTTTAAACATCTCAATTATGGTAGTTCTGCCAAACGCTTCTCACTTGTCTCATGATGATGCTCCAGCTTGGTTTTAACTTGTAATACAGGTGGATATGAAGAGCTCACTGGTCCTAGAACATCTCCAGATGTCTCTCTGGGAGGTATCTGGTCTGGTAGAAGGGTAGAACGACCCCGTGATACTTTATCACTCTCAGTCTGTCCTGTGACAAGATGGTCCAGGTTCACTTTGGAAAGAAGCAGCCCACTGGTTGCCATGGCATCTGGAGGCTGAAGAAAACCTATCCCATGGGTTCTTTGGGTTGCTGCCAGTCTCTGGACTTTGAAAGACTCAATCAGAGGAGCCACGGGTGACGATCTGGACTTAGTGGCTCCGTCTTGAGATAGAATGTCTACTTTTTCTGAAGCTGTTTGTGGCAACATGTGGAAATATGTAAAGAGGTTTTTACAGTTTGATCAACACACCCTTAAAGACAAATGTCTTCACATAGTTTATGCCTGTTTCAAAAAATTAAACTCTTGCAGTTTTTTCCAGGTCTTTAATTTTTTGTGAAAAATGAAGGACATCTGCTTGAAGATAGTAAAACTGGACCGTAAATCAAGGATGACAAATGATCTTGTCTGGAACTCAAATCTCTGTTTTCACTTTTGGATTACATTTTTTTCAGCAGTTGACTAGTATTATTTCAACTTTGCACATTTCCTTTAAAACAGGGCTGCTCATTTCTGGTCCTCGCGATCTACCACCCTGCCTGTTTTGCAGCTCTCCTTGCACTGCTTTTACCTGGGCCAGGTGTGTTCATTAAATCAGAATGTGGAGACATCTGACTGAGAGAATCAGCAGCTGACAGGGCTTGGAGATCTGAAAAACAGTCAGGGTGGTAGATCTCGAGGACCAGAAATGAGCAGCCCTGCCCTTAAAAGATATGTGATAAACCAGGTGAGCCACAGGGGGGTGCTGTTTCACAGAGGTATTTGTTGTCCAAAAAATTAGCAAAAAAAAAGTAACTGCTCGGTGTCGTGCTTGAGCTCTTGGCTTTTAAAGATGCTCAAGAAGTGCATAAGCATAGAATATTTTCATCAAGCAGCTGTGGATGCAGTTTATTTTTCCCTGATTTAAGTGTAGCAGTGAAGAGTTTGGGGGTTTGGGTTATTTTATAAAATCACAGATTTTAGAGGTAATAAAAGTATAAAACTGGATTTTGCACATAGATGCTCCTTAAATTTGAACGGCCAGGAGTCTGCTGAAAAAAGAAAGTATTTTTGTGTTGTCTTTGTAACAAACACCCCAACAAAAGTTGCATTTATAATCAAAGTTCAGTTCAGGGAATAAGTTTTCGTTTTGTTTTGTTATTGCCACTGCTCTATACTCATTTGAATAAAAACAGACACAAATAATAAAGAACAACAGAAACACCCATCTTAAATGACCTCAATAATGGTAGATCTCAGTAATTGATCTAGTTTTTTTTTTTAAAGGTTACTGATAATCAAACATAAAACTTTTTCAAATAATATCAAAATAAGATTTTGCACACAAAACATTAGGTGTATTAGTAAAGTCCCTTTTTAAAAAAAAAAAAAAAGTCCTTTACAAGGCTCTGAAATATAGTAAACATAGCAACAAAAAACAGAAAATGAGTCAACTCAAGAAGACAAATGCTGTTTTAACTCACTGACAGTGAAAATATTGGAACTAAATTAGAAATATGTGTTAATTCTTGGTTGGTTTGTGGATTTTAATTGAAAGTGTTGGTTGTGAGTTATTTTTTGGTCTTTACCAGATTTGAGTGGTGTTTGTTTTTCTTACATTTTTATGATGGTATCACCAAGTTTTTTCTGACTTTGACCCTTTTGAAACATCTTTGTTTCCTAAAAGGTCACACGTCATAAAACCAACTAGATTATGTTGCTTTTTTTGTTTTCTTTTTCTTTCTTAGACATTCGGCTCGATTGTATCCTGACAATAAAGTAAAAGAGACATTTGTACATATTTCTACCCAACCTCAGAACTCACCAGCAGCAGGTGTTGCCGTCCCAGCCCATCGCCTTTCCTGTCTGCACATCGGGTCAGGTCGGACTCCATCTGATGGATCTGATGGAGAGGAGATTGTGCCTCCTTCACATCCTGTAAGAGGTGTGGATGCCTGAGGGGCGTCAGACATCTGACTGGGACTGAAGACGGTCTGTATCTGGGTCCAGAAATGGGCGGCATCTGGGGAAGATGGCGAGCTCGTTTCGTGGTTTTCACTCTGAATGAAACCCTGCGCTCCATTTTGTTTTCTCTTCTGTCTCTCCAGCTGTGGTGACGCTAACGTAGAACTTCTCGTTAGTACTTCAGGAGTTCCCCGTGGTTCTGCCTCACCTGGAAGACCATCGATCCCCACTTCTTCGTTTTCTCTTTTCTCCATCTCATTTTTTGGACCCTGAGCTTGTTGGGCATCCTTCTCTGGCTCCAGTGTCCCTGAAGTGTCCCAGTTTTCTGCCTCCATCAGCTGATCTCCATGCAGCCCAGTCTCTTCTCCTGAGCCTCCATGCGTGCTGCCAGATAGATTGATATTTGGGAGCTGGATGGGAGCTCCACGGAGACATAAGCAGCTCCCACACAGAAGGAGGAGCTGGAGCTTCCCAGACATCCGGGCTGTTCCAGCAGCTGCTGCAAAAATCAACAAAAGGAGGCTTGACAAATTCAGAAAATAAACACAAGCCATGCTTTTTTTCCCCTCTACATTATTACTGTTCCAAGGGAAAACACACAGATGCGCACATGCAGAGAGGGTGCCATCCTCAGCACCCACTCACTTCAGCTATAAATAGCAGCAGGCAGGCAGAGCTCCAGAATTCGCATCAGATGAGCGGTACCCACATCTCCATCAGCATTAGAGCATCTCCACATGCACAGAATCCTCTGCTGTAGATTACATATTAACAGACCCCCCCCATCCACCCCCAACACTGAGAAAAAACAAACGCACATTTCCCCACCTGACAACACACTGGTAATCTTCACGGGCTCATGGACACATCAACAGCCCACTCTGCCCCGAGCGGGAATCTGCCAACAATAAAAGTCGCCGTAGCTGAACGTCAAACATTTACCTTTCCGAATTCAGATTTTCATGTCGAGATGAGCTGCAGGGAGTCAGCTGGGGCGGATTCTGAGCTGCCGAGTGCTTCCTCCTCTCTGTGCTGCTCTGAGCCACGTGCTCCCCCACCTCCTCAGCTGTTCACAGCAGCAGGAGGTAAAGAATTCTATGGAAAGCCATTTCAACCTGAATTAACTGTTGTGAACTTGTGAAGACACCAAGTGCAGAGACATTTTCAGTCAAATTGTATAAAGGCTGCCAATAAGAGGGCTATGCCACCTCCTTCTCTAAACACACTCTGCTCAAAGGTACACTCAGTCAACTGGTCAAGGCTATGGAAGTTTTTTTTTTATTCATAATTCAAAGTATAATGCAATTCAAAGACAATCTGAGTTGTAATTTGAACATGCAATTTGAAAATGCATTTATCAACTTGCATTTCCATGTGCAATTCAGGCTTTAAATGTGGAAATACATTTTGTAATTTAGAATTTAATATTAACATTTACATTTTAATATGACAATTTAAAAGATAAAATGTTGAATCAAAACAAAATCGATTACATTTTAAATTGTCATGGGTTTTTGATGTAATAATTTAAATGAGAAAGCATTTTGCAATTTACTATACAATATTTCAAAATGACATTTCAATACACAGTTTGCTTTAAATTCCCTTTAAATTAACTTTAAAATCTATGGCATTGTAAAATGCCATGCTGTTTTTGTGCCAGAATTCAAATGAAATTGCAAGCAGTGTCACCCTAGTGTAATGCATTTTCATTTGCATAGCATCAAGCTTTGTGTGGGGCAATATTCAAAGTGAAATGCAAACTGTCAAACTCTCAGGAAGGCGGGGCCTTCCGCCTCCCTATGTTTGCTATATCCCACCTCCACTTCCTTTGGTTGACCAAATAAAAATAGTAAAGACTAACCAATGGAATTCTTGGACGTTGTAGGATAGTGAAGAGAATGCGCTATCTGCTAACGAATGGGCTCTTTAGGGCTGCTGTGTCCTTTAAGACAGCGGTCCAAAACCCCCAGTCCCTGGGTTACTTGGTACCGAGCCACAGACAGAAAAAAACAAATAAATACGATAACAGATTCTTTCCGTTTTGTTTATTTTCTGATCCTGAAGGAAGTTTTATTAAAAAAAAAAACCTCCCAGATTCTGTTCCCCACATTGTCTTGGTCCAGTGACTTAAAGCAGCTAACCGCTAGATTAGTAGCCCAAAGCTAACAAAACAACAACAAAAAAACGTGTTTAGATAGTTTGTTTGGGGAGAAAAGAGCCAGTGAGGAGACTGAAGCAGAGCCTTTAACTTCAAAGAAAAATAAAGCTCCAGTTTACAGACAAAATCGGGAGTCTTCTGCGACATGGATTTATGGAAACAGTTTTCTCTTGTAGCAGAAGCCGCTCCGTGTTATAATATTCACACACCCAGATAATAAAAATGTTGACGCGGTGGATTCTTGTTTATTATTATTGGTTGTCACTTTAAATATTGTATAGTAAATTGTAAAATGCATTGTCATTTAAATTATGACATCAAAAACCCATAACAATTTAAAATTAAATTGATTTTGTTTTGATTCAATATTTTATTTTTAAAACTGTCATATTGAATTGTAAATTGCAAAAATGGATTTAAAAAAAACGAAAGGTCAAATTGCATTTTGAATTGTCCATCCATCCATTTCTGAATTCGTTTTGTCTCTTTTGGGAATGCCGGAGTCTAACTCGGCCACTCGTTAGATGACTAAAGTTTCTGGGTCACAGACGGTTCCCTGCAGAAATCAAATTTTCATGCATTCCCACAAAAGCAAACACTAAAGTCTGACCTACACTCGGACCACGATTGTTTTTAGGAGGAGTATCCCAAATCTTCAGTAGAAACATGAGACCTGTTTGTTCTTTCAGGCTAAAGCGGGAATAAAGAGTCTCGTTAAGGAAAGGAGCTGAACCTGGAGAACCTTTTCCTTCAGAGCAAACAGTCCGTCATGCAAATCGATGCTCTTGCTTCAGCTATCAGAATTGACTGTTTGCCAACCATCACATCTGCTGTGCGTCAGGGTGTGTTACACCCCTTCTGTACCATCGACTTTCCACAAAAGCATCATCCAGAGCTACGCATCTGTCCTCTGCCAAAGCTGAGGTGAAGAAGTGCTCTTTATGACTCTTTACTCCAACAAGGATCTCCAAGCCACCGTGTGCTGACCTGCAGGTATGTCTTTTTATCCTTTTCCAACCTGTCAGTCAGTGTTAGTCCCGGTTATTCATCAGGAAATCAAGAGCGATGAATCCAGGCCTTATTTTATAGTTTGTGTTTCCTTCTTGCACTTATCTCCTTAGCTTCCTTCAAGAATTTTTCGTGACTTATCTCCACTGACCTGAATAATGACAGTCACATCTGCCTATTTTAGCTAGATTTCTTGTTATGTTTTAAACATGAAAAATAAAAAGCAAAAACAATCAGCATCTGTCGTGGTCCACCCTAAGACCTTTATGTATTATAATTATTTTTTTTTTGGAAAACACATTTGAAATTGTGTTGTTGGGCTCAAAATAAAAAAAAAAAAGCCCAGGAAGTTCCATTAAATATCATAAAAAGCCTCTTGATTGCTTTTATCTCGTGTGTTTCTAATGGTTTTATTGCAGGTGTTACATTATAGCCATAAAGGAACCATGGAAGGAGCCGGCGTCACTGTGTTTGTCACTTTTCAGAAGATCTACTATCCCTTCCTTTGCATCATGGGTATTCCAGGTTTGTCCTTCTATTGCCATTTAACATTTCTGTTTTTTTAATTTGTGTTTTTTTTTTTTTTAATTTCAGCATTTTATTTTTGAAAGAGTGAACTTCTATCTAACCTAATTACCAAAGTGAAACCCAACAAAACATACATTTAGATGAAATCGGTAGCAATAATAAACACAACAGAAAATGTGAGGAATGCAGTGTAATCTTAGATTTGTTCACTCTCCTATTTTAGATGAATTTTATAAATTCCAGAAAAATGAAGCACTTTGTTGTTTAATTCAGTCCTCTGTACTGAACATGCACAAGATAACAGTGGAGAGAAATGACTTCCCTCCAACAGGAAGAAACGTCCAGTAGATCTGGGATTTTAAATAGTCGATCTGGCTTGACATGCAAAATAAAAGCAATACCAGACTCAAACTTTGACTAAAGATGATGCATTGGTTGAATTTTTTAATCAATGAAAAATGAAAAAATGTATTAGCAAATTAGCAAAACACTATTTTATCTATTTTTGGAGCCCCTGTTACTACATTGGCATGTTTTGAGATTTTAAATGGTCGTTTATTTGTGGAGACCTTCATAGGTTTTCATGAACATTCAGGGACTCACAATTTTTTTATCCCTTTGTAATAAAATAAAGAAGTTATGTTAAAGGATAACCTTTGACCCTTTTTCAGACTTTTGCTAATTGATTGACATTTTGCGCAAAGCATAATCAAAGGTACGTAGGATGAAAAACAAGCCAAATTATGACCAATATGCAATGAAAATAGTAGAAAAAGGGAGTCAGTTGACACACGTTAGAAATAAGATTCATAAACATGCATACGAAATTAAAGTTCCACTTGGAAAATCTCTTGATCAACCATTCCCAGAGGTCTTTTGATTATGATTTTGCCATTTTTAGACAAATGTAAAAGTTTGTGTCTCTCTCTTTAAGACATAGTTTCTGCAGAGCGGCAGTGGTTCATTAGAAAATTTGCCTCTGAGTTGTGGGCAAGACCATTGCAACCCCCCTTCCCCTCCCCGTTACTGAGAGCTCTCTGTTTACATTGAGGTCAATACTGCCATTGACCTTTAGCTACTAGAGCTGCTTGAAGATGAGAAAGTGTTGTTTTGACAGAGGTTTGGAGATCATTCAAACGTCCAGATTTTGAGTCAGATTTAGCTTCTTTCTTTAAAAAAAAAAAGCCCAACATCTCTAACTAAACATTTTCTTGTCTTTCTTCCATCCAGCAAACCTTTTCACGTTCTACATGATTTATTTCCGGAAATGCGGCATGTCAAACACTGCCATCGTGTATCTGAGATGCTTGGCCATCACAGACACTTTTTACCTCATCTGGGTCATTCTCCTTGACCTGACCCCGACCTTCTGGATCCTGCAGCCCTTTTGGCACTCCCAGCCATGGTGTGGCATTCTTGGGTTCCTGCAGAATGGATCTCTCTCCAGCTCCTCCTGGATTGTGGTGGTTTTCACCATCGAGCGTTACTTTGTCCTCAAAAGCACAGCTGCCAAACAACGCTTCTCTGAAGCTGGGGTCACCAAACTGACCTGCATGGCCGTTGTTGTGCTGTCCCACTTAGTTTCAGTGCCAATGGGCTGGATCAACACTGTCAAACTTGTCAATTTAACCGTTGATGGGGAAAATATGACCCTTCCCAGGTGTCTTTATCGAGACCATACCTACTCCACAATTATAGTCTGGATAGCCTCATTCCTCTCCGGAGGAATCCCTATTGTTTTGGTGATCCTCTTCAACTACCTGATTGGGTACCACCTGTGCCGTGCCAGCAACCTGTTCACCAAGGAGGAGCAGCGTGTCATGCAGGGAAGAAGCACAAGGGGAATGCTGAAGAGGACCATCTTTCTGCTGGGAACCATCTCGGTGGCCTTCGTCGTCCTGAGTCTGCCTCGCTTTGTTACGTACTGCATCCTGAGGACCAAGTACAACGACGAGAGCTTTGACAGGAACGACTACAGCATTCCCATCAACGTGGCTGGGGACGTGGCCAACATGCTGCACAACCTCAATTCCTCCACCAACTTCCTGCTCTACTGCATGGTCAGCCGCCGCTTCCGGCAGGAGCTAGTTCAGGTGGTCACCTGCAGTGCCAAAGTCCTTGAGCTGGGCTCCGCCTTCACCAACACAACCATGAAGGTCTTTGCCGTTGCAGACCACAAATGTCGACCCTCCACTGGGCATGCGGCAGTGATTTTGACTAGCCTCAAACCGAGGGAGGACAAGGATAAAGATACATGATGATGACCGGACAAGAGAAATCATAATATGGAACACACGGTCCATACATCTTGATATATTTCAAGTGCCCCCCAATCCTGGTTCTCAAGATCTTCCACCCTGTCTGTTTTCCAGTTTTCTCTTCAAATCATATCAAATCAAGCTTTATTTTTAAAGAGCACTTCTCATTCTTTCATGGCTTGAAGAGCTTTACAACTAAAACAAAGACACAGAAGTTCAAATAAAAACCCAACCCACCTCTTATCCTCCCCCTTCCCCTCTATCTGCACATGCATCCGATGACCCCAGACATGTTAACTTCTAAAAGAAACTGAAGGCTTGGCTCTGCTGTGAGGAAACGGTATTTGGTAATCCATTCATACCAGTAGCCAGCTAAGCCACAGGAACATCGTTATCAAGTTATCTAAAAGCAAAATGAAAAAGGTGGGTCTTGAGCCTCTTCTTAAAAACCTCTACGGTCTCTGCAGCCCTGAGGCTCCTCGGCAAGCTGTTCCACAGGCGAGGACCGGAATGGCAGAACGAAGCAGCATAAGAAGACCCAAAACCATTAAAACATTTATAAGCCATTAAAAGAACTTTAAAGTCAATCCTGAAAAGCACAGGAAGCCAATGCAGCGATTTTAAAATGTAATGCGTTCCCGTCCCCTGGTTCTCGTCAGATCTTGTGCCGCTGAGTTCTGTAATTGTTGTAAGCTAGCAAAAGATTTTTTAAAAAGAAGTTCTCTTCCATCCACGACTTTATGTCTAAAATACAATTTGAAAGAGTGTTTATAAGTAAAAAGTCATCAGGAGACAAGGTGATGTAAAGCTATGTATTCATTCATTCATTTTCCAATCCGCTTTATCCCTTTCGGGGTCACGGGGTTGCTGGAGCCTAACCCGGCTACTCATGGGCAAAGGCAGGGGACACCCCTGGACTGGTCGCCAGTCTGTCGCAGGGGCCACAATCACACACCCATACACACTCACATTCACACCTAGGGACAATTTAGAGTAACCAATTAACCTATGAAGCATGTTTTTGGACGGTGGGAGGAAGCCGGAGTACCCAGAGAAAACCCACGCATGCACAGGGAGAACATGCAAACTCCACACAGAAAGGTCCCCCAGCCAGGACTTGAACCGGGAACCTTCTTGCTGTGAGGCAGGAGCGCTAACCACTGCGCCACCGTGCAGCCCCTAAGCTGTGTATCATCAGCAAAATTATGAAAGTTAACACAATGTCTCCTGATGACATCCCCAAGAGGCAATGTGTATACATGAAAAAGAATAGGACCTAAGATTGACCCTTGGGGGACCCCACAACTTATTTCATGGATGCTTGAGGAGCATGTGTCCATACTTACATAAAAGTGTTGATCTGTAAGGTAGGAATAAAACCACTTAAGAACATTTCCAGAGAGGCCCAATAGGCTCCTAAGTGGATCCAATAAAATCTGGTGATCCACTGTATCAAGATCCAGCAACACCAGAACAGAAAGTCTCTGAGTCTAAATCAATCTTTAGATCATTAACAATCTCTCAAAGAGCTGTCTCTGTACTGTGGTTCATCCTAAAACCGGGTTGATGTGTTTCTAACATCTTTTAGTTATTTAGAAACTGATGTAATTGAGTAGCGACACAGTTCACTATAACTTTACTTAAAAACGATAAGTTGGAGACAGGTCTGTAGTTGTCCAATGTCCCTGGATCTAAATGACTCTTCTTCAGAGGGGGCCTCACCACTGCTGTATTACAGACAGAAGGGAAGACACCACATCACTGCTTCTTGCTGATTAGCTGACAAGTACCTCCTGTTTCTGCTTGACTGAACACATCTGATCCAAGTAATCAGTAGCACGAAGTGCAGGGAGAGCTGGAAAACCGGCAGGGTGGTAGATCTCGAGAACTGGGCATGAGCCACTCTGTTCTGGACAATCCTGGTGGACATTAATAGTACAGCAGCTAAAGTGGCTAGATCTTGTAATTCCAAAGAGATACTTTATTCAGCTCTTTTACCATTGTGACCCTTCAGTTTTGTCTTTTAAACTGGTGTGATTCAAGTAAATTTCAGCCTTATTTTTCTTGTGTATTTGTCTTATTTTTGTAGTTTTTCATTTTTGCCATTAAACGCTGTGTCAGAGACTCCTACATTTTTCCCTTTGTGCAAACCAATATCTGTCTTGAGTTTGTATAAGTATTGGTTTCTGTGTTTACGTTGTGTTTAATGGATCTTTCTATTGGTTCTGCTTGGAACGGTTATAGTTTCTTAGTAGCTGTTCTCTACTTTCTTTTTTAAGTTTTATTGTTTTTTCTTTGGTTTCCTTATTTCTTGTTCTCCTCCTGGCAGTGCTCCAGGTCACCTTGGTTATGTCTTTCCTCCTCCCGCCTGACCCCCTCCTCTGAGTTTATGCTGGTCTGTTCATACAATGTTCTGACGACCATAGCAGGTCATTTCTGTGTGTGGAGGTTTGCTTTATGCTTTTAATTTCATACAACCCTCTTCTTTGTGTTGAATCTTCATGTCCACAGAGACGATTCATGAATTTCTGCCGTGCTTTTTCTGGTTTATTGTCCCTTAGCAAAAAGTAGTCTACTCACTGTAAGTGTACTACAAGTATACTCAGTCATTACTAAAAGTGAGGCAGTATATTTGTAATGTACTTTTCACATACTATCTATGTACTGTAAACTTAAAATGTTCCAATTTAGAAGTATTCAGTTGGTACAATTCATACATTTTCAATAGTATACTTGCTATACTCAAATTGAATTAATAAAATAAACTTCAAATGTACTACTTTTTGCTTTGAGGTTCATTTTTTCCATAACACGAGTTTTTTGTTTGTTGTTTCCTTAAAGCAGACAGAGGATCCTCTTCTGCAACACTTTTTTTTGTTTGTAGGTGACTTTTTAAGAGCAGAATCAAGCAGTTTTTGATACAAACCTTTATAGAGGTTTTTTTCATCTACTATAAAGTTAGAATTTTCTGAGAGACTTTTCCAAACTCCGTTTGCTGTTCCTCTGATCTCTTCTGACCTCTGAAAGGTTGACAAACCTTTCATTCCTCAAGCTGGAGCCAAAGATTTGCATGGAAAGCTGCTAACAAAGTGTAAACAGGAAGCTGCTTTTACATTAAAAACGGGTTAAATTCTGATTTATTCCAGTTCGGTTTAAAATAAGGCCAAATATTAAACTTGGTCACAAATTAAATGAAGAAAGAAAAAACATTTCTAGTTATTTAATAATAAAACCTTTATAAAATGATCAGGTTCACTTTTTTACCATCTACTTCTTTTGATCATGAGTTTACTACTAGATCATACAAGAAGATGCCTTGGTTCTCTGTAAAAAAAAAAAATACCCAACACAATGAATTTGATCGAATTTTGCATAAAAACATGTTTTTGTGTGAGTTTCAGGGACTTCAAGGAGAACAGGGCCAAACACATCGATCACTTTTGCAGTGATTTTTCAAGTCTTCTTATTCACCCATCTTATTTCTAAAGTCTTCAGAATTGTGAACATATGTTTTATATGAAATCCTTGTAAATCAATCAAAAATAAAAATAAAAATCTGTGTGGTTTTCTTTGACATAGTGTCGGTGGCTCACTGGCAACCCCACCCCCACTTCCCATTACCTATCTGATACTCATTCTTTTGCTTACTTACAGCCATCAGAAAAATGCTACAAAGGTCTTTAAATCAACAAATTTCTGATGGACCAGCGTTTCACAGATACCAGGCTGAGTACTTTAGTTACTGATCACTGAAGTTAAAACACCAAAAGCACAATTTTCATCAGAGTGGATCTCTGAAGAAAATACCCTCATTTTAGAAAACAACATGCTCCAGCTCCTCAAGTCGATTCTGTCATTTAATGTTTTTTTCTGCTAAAGAAAACGTGAAAATATTGGAGATTGTTTTTGTTTTTTACTCCTGATTTTTACACAGTTAGCCATAAAATGATCCTGTATTTTTCAATGCAAAAACTCCAGTATTCAACATCAGAAACGCCAGCTGCAGAGCTGCATGCATTGTACATGTCATGTTTTATGTTTCTAAGGAAAATTGCTTTGTTTTAAACAGGTTCCTCTTCCCAGGACATAAAAGGTTGTCTTAAGGCTTCTCATTGACTCAAAACTGTGTTTTCGCTCTGTCCTGCACTTCTCTTGCCCTCCTGAAGAGGCCGCTTGGTTGTCAGGTGCAGACTTCAACCTCATTTACATAAAGTGAACATGAGACTTCCAAGCTTTGCTCAGAGCAGGAAGAGAACTGTTTCCTGTTTGCCTCACAGCAGGATTGTCCTGTGGACTCATCGTGACCACAGATCAGTATTTTTCCACAACTCCCTTAGGTTTTTGTCTTTTTTTTTTCAAACACACCTAAAAGGTATTTCAATCAGAGATTCTGAGCTTTGGATCGGTTTGGACCGGCAATCGTGCCACATTCCAGCCACCCTGAAAAGGTAGGAGGGCTGTTTTCAAACTAAGATGATTAACAGCAAGTCCCCTCTTGTCCTCCCTGAGGCTGTTCCACCTGTGTTCTCTTTTGAAACTCAGCTTTCCTGCTTCAGTTGGGACTTTAGACTGTCATTTGTCACCAACAAGACATAATTTTTCCTGCTCTGTTAGATTCCTCACATGTTGTTGAAATTTCTCCGCTGTACAGGCCGCTGACACCCCCACTCCTGGACGGAAAATGTCTTCTTTTGAAGGTTGTGAAACAGAAAGAAGGTCCGTCTGTTGATATGGAGATGTTTTTCTGACTGTTTTCTGTTGGTTCTCAGGACAGTGCTCCCATAAGAGCATCCCAGTTGAGATGGACGAGAGGATGAGTCCCTTCAGCGTAGAATACGCCAATCCTCGCGTCTGTGAATGCAATGAACACGAGGGGGGCATGAGCAGGCAGCGTGATGGGTGTGGCGGATTTCATCCGAAGGAAGCCAGCATCAGAACTGATCAGAAACACGACAGTCATGGAGGTTTTTGGAATCCCTCCCTTGCAGGTCCCACCAGCTCCATGCCGCACAGGCTACCACATATTTACCCGTATGACATCAGTGCGCCGGCGTGCAATCATGACCTCTCTGGTATGGTGTCCTTGGAACAACCACAGGCTCTCATATCCACCTATGAGCCGTCAGTTCCTCCATGGCACCAAGCACCAAAACAAGGTGAGATCGGTACAGGTTCTGCTGGAGAATCCCATCTAACTCCTCCAACAATTCCTGCGACGTCACTTCCTGTTGGCATCCTCACGGTGCCTTTAACAATGCAGGTGCCTTGCTGACAAATGTTTGACTCGGAATGCGATCATGTGATCTGATTGGTCCTGCTGAGTAAACCAGACAAAAGCGGTTGATTTCTATGAAGTGTCCCTAATGCTAGCATGCTAGCCTCAATACACACGTGCAGGACACTGGCCCTCGAGACCTGGAGTTTGACTCCTGTGACCTAAAAGATCAAGCAAAAGACAAGGGTCTTTTGAACACGCCACTTTGCTTATGAGGCCAGTCTGTTCATTTGCAAGGTGTTGCAGACCATTTGAGCTCTGGTGCTGACCAAGCAAGTGAACTCTGGGTCACGAGGCTGCAGCTGAATATTGTAGCGTAGCAAAGAGTGCTTGATGAGAGGGTTTGAAAAGGGCGAAGGGAAAAAAGTTGCAGTGGCTGAAAATGTTCTGTTAAAGCAAAACCATTCTTTTCAGTCAGAATGGTCCCACGGGCTGCACGATGGCACATCTATGAAGTGAAATACTCTGCCAAATTAGCCCAAGTGATCCACTACAGTTCGTGTTCTTCACACAGCTGAGACTTATTCTCTACACTGAGCGTATGTCAATTTACGCTGCAGATAAACAATTAGTAGAATAAAATAGTTTTTTCCCCTAAAATATGTTATTAACAGATCCCCTTTCATTATAAACGTTCTTTAATGTTATACGAAGCATGATGACACTCCCATAGAACAAAAAAACAGAACAATCCAGTTTTAAAGATTTGTCCAACTTTCATTTGGTGTCACGTTGTTGTGCAAGGTCGGGGGATCTTAGAATTTTGAAAAAGTTGGTCAAACTGCAATAAACAGCCACCAAATAATCAACTGTTCATTTATTGTATTTATTGATGGACATTTTGTGCAACACCAACAGTAAAAATTCTCCCAAAACATATACATGCATTATAAAACAAATGAGCTAGTGTTTTTATATTAATATCACTAAAAGTTGAGTTGTTTTCCTACCTTTCTTATTCTTTCTTTTCAGCGCAGCTCCTCGTCAGATCTGAACACTAAATAATCATCATTACCAATCAAATAGAAAAGGAGGACATGCAATAATAATGTCAAGAATGTAAAAAAAATTATAAAGCATTATATTAATAACATACACTGAGTAAACTAAACGGAAAATCAAACCCACTTTAAATGTGATTGGGTAAAATCCGTGCAGCAGACCTGGCTGCCTTGCGCTGAAATTGAACAAGAATGATGCAAAATACAGCGATTTTCAGGATAGAAATGATTAGAATTAAACAAATATATTGCATTTATGGAACTCCAGACCGCACCTTCCTGGTTGTAATGTTTCAAAAAGGAACTACAAGTTGCCAAACGATCCCCAAACCAGCCCCAATTAGGTCCACCTGCCAAAAGCATTTTTTTGCCAATGAAGTCAGAAAAAAAACATCTCAAATGGGCTGGAAACTGCCCAATCTGGCAATACTGCCTCTGCTCCAAACTTGCAAGTCTCTTGATTTGCTGTTCACTGGAATATCCCTTTGTTGTAGAGGGACAGAGGAGAACTTAACACCTTCACAGGACAAGTCTTATGCCATTTCAGTGATTTGGGATGTTTTCTATGGCAAAAGTAAATAATGATGGGGACAATATTTATTTAATACACTTTTCTTAAGTGTTCAGCTCAGGGCCCACAGATTGTTGGGGACCCTAGGCAATCGCCTACCTTTGATTAATGGTTCACTTCTGGGATTTGAAGCAGGGCCTTCTTGCTGTAAGGCAGGAGTGCTAACCAATACACCACTGTGCAGCCTGGAACCAAACAACACTAAAATGAGTCTGCTGAACTGGCCTAGTGCTAAAGTAGGTCTAAGGGTTCTGTCCTTCCTCCTCTCCAGGTGTGGTTCCCACTGGTCACAGACAGTGTGCATGCTGCCCCCCAGACCATCACCATAACATCATGAGGCCTCCACATGAGTAGGCATCTTCAAGACGTTCTCATCAGTCGCTGCTAAAGCTCCTAGACTCACCGTAATTCCCTCCTTCCGCGCAGGAACATGCCGCGTGACCTGCTCCAACCTAGAAATGCTGGACAAGGTTCTTCACCACAGAGAGTGGTGCCTCCCATAGATGTGATGCATGAGCGCAGCGTGAACCCCTGTGTTCTGCCAGGCCCAGGACAGGTCACGGGGGAGGTCCGACGGACCATCAGCCTGCCAGAAGAGAGCCGTAAGTCATGTTCAAAGTAAACTATTTATTGTCACTGAGGAAGTATTGCTGATGTGACTCTCAACAGGAAAGGTCTTTATCACTTACTCAATGGACACAGCCAAGGACATCATCCCCTTCACCACATTTCTGATCAAACAGGGCTTCAAACCAGAAGTGAGTCCCTTTACACCCCGCCAGTTTTCTTCCACACTGAGATTCATGCAGAAAACCACTTTCCTCCTCTCATCGTAGTGTGACATATTCGACACCCCCATCAGGAGAATGGGAATCACCAAGTGGATGGACAGCTTTCTAAATGATGTAAGTCTTAGCGAACACTTTCTCATGCTGACATCTCCTACGAAAGCTCATGGTGGCAGGGTTGTCCTTTGACAGAAATCAGTGCTCATCATAGTGGTCATCAGCCCCAAGTACAAGAAGGACATGGAGGGAGGAGGAGAGGACGAGCACAGCCAGCACACCAAGTACATTCACAGTCAGGTGAGCACCCTGCTGACCGTAGTTCAAAAGGTGACTGGAGAATACAAATACAAGTGTCCTGGAATAATCCAATTGACTTTATGAGAGAACTGGACTGAGTTTCCCCTCCCCCCTCGAGTTCCAAACAGGAAGTACTCTCTGGCTCCAAGAAGCCAAAATCCCATAAACATTTATGGAGAAATAAACAGCTATTACTCAGTCATTCTATTTGTCAGAATAACCATTAGCGAGAGTGGTTGCCATAGAGATGTTGACTCAGACCGACTAGGACCAACCATCACTTACTAACATTGTCTGGTTCTAAAATGGTGAAGTCCGTATCGTGAAAAGATGGCAACTGAATTGACTTCATTTCAATAGAACCGGAGGTAAGGCATTTTCTGTGGGTGACGTCACAGGCGCTTTGTCCAACTCTATATACTGTCAATGCACCCAAACTAAGCAGTGTAGCAACTAAGCAAAGTTGCAGTGCAACAAAAATGGCGAGCAATTTTGGAATTATCCAGCCCAGCCGTACAGTTTTGAGCCAGATAGCAACTCTGACGAGGAAAACGAAGACATACATTGATCTAGATGTCTACAAGTGGATGCGCCAGGATGGAGAAGAGCAGGGAGCTTGTGGCCTGCCCAGCGTATTTTCTACATCACAACTACAATCTTTTATAACTGACTTTTTTTTTTGTCTGCTCAATTCACAACAATTTGAAAAAGAAATACCCAAAAATGCAGTTTTAAGCCTAATGATGTCTTCCATCGTCGGAAAAATTCCACAAGATCATGTTAAAAACACCAAAAACACAATTTTCATCTGAGTGGGTCTTTAAAAACAGCTTTATTTAGCTAGGTTGTGCAACTATTGTCAACAAATTGACCAAAAAGCACAAAAACAGATCAGGGGACAAAAAAGCTTGATGTTGTATAATTTGTTTCCATGATCATGAATAAGATTAAAATGTTGTGGGTGAACTATTAATCTGCATCGTCTGTGATTGTTTTACCATTTACACAGATCCAGAATGAATACATTCAACAGGGCTGCCTGAATTTTAGACTGGTTCCAGTCTTGTTTCCCAATGCAACTAAGGTAAGAACTTACTGCACCACCAGAACAAGTCTCATCATAGCAATCATATTTTATTGCAAGGGTTGAAATGAAGGTTATGTGTTCTTCTGCTGTTGTTTTATCAAACATATTGGTTCTTTATGACCTTGTCTGGTCTCTGGACCATAATTCAGGTGATCCAACTCTCTTTACCTGTCGTATCCTTTTGGCAGGCAGATGTGCCCAGCTGGATGAAGAATACCCGGATCTACCGCTGGCCCAGCGACACACAAGAACTTGTGCTGCGTCTGCTGAGAGAGGAGCGCTACATCATCCCTCAGCCAAGCACCGAAGTCGACGTGATCATCCGTCCTGTCTGACCAATTCAAGGAAAAATTCAACATGCGGAAACCCAAAAAGTCTGGATTATTCTATTTTCCTGTAGAGTTTCCTGTTTCTTAATCATTGTGAACATTTGGTTTAGGAATTACTTTTTTTTTCTTCAAGTGTTTATATTGATTACAGAGTGTAGGTGACAAAATGAAAACTTCTAAAAACTCACACTGTCAAAGTTTGTTGGTTAGTTGGTTAGTTGGTTGGATGGATGGTTTGGTTTATTGAGCTTCATCCCAAGCATGTTTACTAGTTTACCTTTTTTCCTATTCATCCGTGGTTTGATTTCCTGATCAGTTTGGAACAATACACTACAGCAAGATTTAGCATATTTGCTTAGATTGGCATCTCAAACCAGCAGGTGGCAGCATGTCTTCATCAAGGAAATCGCCTTTCACATCCAGTTTGCATGGAAAAAATGTTTTTTAAACACATATTTCTTTACAATAAAGGGCTGAATTGCTGAACATTGTGTTTAAATGTTTCATGAAACAATTCCTGTTCATAGTAAAAACTTTCCTAAAAAGGAAGCTTGGAGGAGGGCTAGCTGTCAGACGCCATCACCACAGCTGACAGTGAGGAAACCAGTGGTGTACTTTAAGTAAGCCCTGCGGTTATCGAGGTTTTTATCAGCTGCACCAGAACCTGCTTTCCACCAATAAATCCACAAAGTCTGTTGAAGTTCCAGGTCATTCAATCTGGCTTTTTTGGATGTGTCTAAAGCAGAAATAGACACTTTCCATCCAGCTTTTGTAAGTGGAGGATATAAACCCTCCACCAAGCGGTCCTACATAAGGACTGAAAAAGCCTTGATTCATGTCCTTCACCAGTTTAGTTTTCCCCATTTATCTTTTACTTTTTCTACTTTGTTAAAGGTCCACTGGTTGCAAGTAAATGGCTCAGTGTCACCAATAAATGCAGACTTCCTAGTATGATAGCAGCACTGAACCAAAGGAAAAACACGAGCCGGGGAGCAAACAGAAGAAGTATCAGGGAAAAAATTAACAATTTTCTTTGCATAAAAAGTGATGTAAAGACTTTCATAAAAGTGTTCCACTTCACTACCCTGCTATCAACTTTTACATAGTCTCTTAATTGCAATAACTCAACCTACTTATTGAAGAAGTCCATAAATATCTGATTAATTTGGGAATTTTTACATGAAAAATAGGCTTTTTTTCCACTAGAACTTAAAGATGTGATGTTTTTATGACAGAGTTCCAGTGTTAAAACACATTTTGTCTGAAATAGAAGATTTCCAGCTGTTTGCTTTGTTACACCACAAGGCAAAAAGAAAAACAAGATATTTTTTGCATTAAAAGTGATGTAAAAACATTTGTAAAGCTGTTCTTCCTCACTAACGTACTATCAATCTTTGCACAGTGTCTTATGAGCAATAATTCATCTTACTAAGGGAAAAATTAGGCTAATATCAGATGAATCCGGGAGGGGCTTTGTTTGCTAAAAGGATTTTTTTTCCCACAAGTAATTAAAGATTTATGCTTTTTTTTAATGTCAGAAACCTAAAGTGTAAAAACAAAATATGTCTGAAACAAGAGGCATCCAGCTGTTTGCTCAAAATAGAATAAAAAAGAGAATCATTTTTGCATAAAAAATGATGTAAAAAACATTTGCAAAGCTGTTCTGCTTCACTACCCTATTATCCTTTGCACATTGACTTTTGAGCAACTATTTGACTTAGACAAATGTCAGATTATTCAAGTTGTTTTTATTGATACAATTCATTTTGTCTACTAGAACTTAAATATTTCATTTTTTCTATGTAATCTATGGAGCCCGAGACCTGACATAAAAATATTATTAATTTAAATATTAATTTAAATATCATGTTCAGGGCTCCAAAGGATTCAGCATGAATGGACAAAGGATTTTTTTTCCTAAATGTTCTCACTTTTTGGGCCTGGGTTTGCTTTTCTGCCTTTTTAATGGTAAATAGATTCCTGTATTCAAGTCTTTATTATGAGGAGAATTTGCTTCAAGAATTTCAATGATTTCATGGAGAGTTTAGTCTTGAATCTTAACTTTTGTACTTATCAGTCATTTTTGAGAGGGTTGTGTGCAGACATGCATCCACTGAAAATAGTAATTGTTTTTTTTAAAAATAATTTTGCACTATGGTGCATTAAGAACTTTGCACAATCTGTGCTTTTTGAGAGAAAAAAGTATATAATAATGGTTTTATATGCTGATTGATAGCCATTTGTTATTGCCTGTTCAGCTTAAAGGGGCAATTTGTTACATCATAACCAGTAAAAACCCAATAAACTAAGTAAATCATCTTCAAACAGCTTTAGCTTTGATCTTTATTTTGCAGGATTTTTCGGCTAAACCTTTCAAAATAAAGCTAGGTTGTTATTTTCGATTCAATTGGCTTGTGGCCGTTGCTGGTTGTTTGCAGCTCTTATTCTGAAATCCGGATGTGCGTGACATCGGTGCTTCCATGTTTTTTGTTTTTTTTTACAGCCCTTGTTTAGTGTGGCGGAACCTGGTATGGAAGGAACAGAGCGCCGCGGAGGGGCAGCGTGGTGAACGGGACTAGCTGGGACTAGTTCTGGGACGTGATTTGGAAAGATAACGCCACGTACCGGAAGCCGGGGGGAGCGTCTTCCGAGCGTGGAACAATAACACTACAGAGAATCCACGAGGCGGCGGAAGTTCTACGACTCCAACATGGAGCTGGTCGCAGTCGGGTTCTGGACCGAACATCCCCGCGTTCGGATGTAGCTCTCCGCGGCTGAAGACGGTTAACCCCGTCAATCTATTTTTTTCTTTTCTTTTTATTGTTTTGGGGGGGGGCTCCCCCTCCACCTAGTTCGACCGCCGTGACAGCACACCCTAAGGCTGCCCGCGGCACCTTCCAGTCCCCCTCAGCGGAAGTTTTTTTTTTGTCGGCTTCCCTGCTGGTGTGACCCTTCAGGACGGACAGGGCAGTCATGCTTTCCGTGCGGATTGTCACCGCAGACTACTACCTAGCAAGTCCCATCAAAGACCTGGACGTAAGCTACTCTCCGTTCAGGGAGAGCGACGTAAAGAGGGTGCCGGTGGTTCGGATATTCGGTGCCACACCAGCCGGTAGGTGTTTTATCTCCTCCCCCCCGCATTGTTGATAGAATAGCGGTAAGGCGGCGTTGCAGGGTGTTCACACTCCGCTGGGCGACGCTTCTCTGCACGCGGCCCCGCTTTGTCTCCGTCCGCCGGGCGCGTGACACGGACAGCCTACATGCTTCCTTGAACCGGGATCTTTTTGTGTTCATGGCAACCTGTGGAGTGGAAAAATGACGTAAATAAAATATATATTTTTTTGTTTGTATAAGTAAGATGCAAAATAAATAAAAATCCATATGTGAGGCTTATCACTAACAATCAAAATGTGCATCCCTGCAACGTCTGGTTCCTGCCACCTCTTTGTCAGTCATTGTTTCATTCAGAACTTGTTTCATACAAGTCTGATTACATGTCAGCATAATCGGACTCTATTTTCTTTGTCAGAGTCTAAAGCTATGCAGGTTTCATACCTAGGACAGTGGGAGTTAGGGTTGGATCACTACAGAAATTCCAGGACCCCCCTCCCCCCACTGGCTGAGCGAGGTGGGGGTGTTGTGGAATAAAAGTAAAAAAAAAAAAACAAAACACTGTCTTATTGGCTGACGTTGCCAAATGTGTGATGTAAAGAATCCAGGAGCTACTTGGATGATTAAGAGATCCAACACTTGCAGACTTTTTTGTCTGTGAGTTGCTTCCCTGCAGACTCACAGGACTCTGCTTAAGCACATCTGCATGACTTGTTGTCAGAGACCCAGTCACATCTGTACAGCGTTGGAGCTGAGAATTTTACCCTGAAATTGCCTGCTCTGAGATGTTTGGCTTGTTCTGTAGGAAGAGCTTTGTTTCACTGGCACGGAGGGAGGAGCATCAGTCAGTCATGTTGAGTGTGGTGTGCCTGCACCATGCGATTTCTGACTGCAGCCCCCCGGTGGCCTGGATTCCCTGTCCTTTCCTGACCTAATCCATGAACCCCCTTCTTGTCACGGCAGCCCGGTGTAACCTGATACCACATTTCCTGCGTCTATTCTCTTTGCTTCTTCAAGCATGCAGACTGTCTTGCTGATCCCAATGCTGCTTCTGCAACAAGCAAAGCAGATTCCTTACCTGGTATCCGCTGCCATTCAATGTTCCATAAACCTCTATCACTGTGGAGAGTTACCAGCACCAATTGTTTTTTAGCTCTTTTGTGCTGGTGGTTCCAAAAAGAATCAATGAGGGATTATTAGTTGAGTGCCTGATCAGTCGACCTGAACGTGTTGTTGGCTCTCAGAAATAGAGGGCCCCTCTCCGCAGGAGGGACCCCTAAATCTTTGTGGAGGAATTCCTCTTGTGTCTGTTAACAGGATAATAAGCAGACTCAGGGGAACAGATTTGGCTCATAGTCACAATTTATTTTACTATTTAGTTCCTTAAAATTTGACCAAGATCTTTTACTGGCTTTGTGACTGGTTTGACTGACTCTGGATGAACTGCAGAGATCTACAGCTCAGGTGAGGGAATCTGTCCATTGGACAATGATCAGTCGTGCACTGCACACATAAAAATAAAACAGAAGAAAGCCATTGTTAAAAGAAAACCACAAGAAGTCCCGTTTGCAGTTTGCCATAAGCCATTTGAGTGACCCAGCAAACGTGTGGAAGAAGGTTCTCTGGTCAGATGAGACCAAAATTGAACTTTTTGTCCTAAATGCAAAGTGTTATTTGTGACTGAAATCTAACACTGCACATCACTCTGAATGCACCATACCCATTGTCAAACATGGTGGTGGCAGCATCATGCTCTGGGGCTGCTTCTTCTTCAGCAGGAACAGGGAATCTGGTTAGAGTTGATGTAAAAGATGGATGGAGCCAAATACAGAGCAATATTGGATGAAAACCTGTTGAAGTCTGAACAACACATGAGACTCACCTACCAACAGGATAACCACCCTAAACATAAAGCCAAAGCTACAATGGAATGGCTTCAAATGAAATGTATTCATGAGAACACAAACTCCATACAGAAAGGTCCCACCAGGGATTTGATCCAGGACCTTCTTGGCAAGAGTGCTAACCACTACACAACTGTGTGTAGCCCATGAGGTGTCTGAGGTGACAATAAAAGGATTAAAGATTCTCCCACGTTTGATCCAGGGACTGATTTTTCTTGTTCAAGTCGCATTGTGCAAGGCATTCAGATCTTACCTCCTTGAATCTTGCAACCTCTATGTGCATCAGCGTATCTCTTTCCATATTAAACTAGCTCATCTTACATGTTTGCAGTTTACTGCTCAGGCGAAACATGCAAAGATGTCTCAGTTTTCCAGAAACTAAAACAGGTCCAGTCTCATCTATCACCTAGAGCTTTTCTGGTAGCTACTATCAGGTTTCATGGTTGCTTGCTCTGGCATATTCCTCAGGAGGTGGTCACAACTTCAGTAAGTAAACAGTCACCCCCTCTGCTCACATGGGTCTGCAGAAGTACAGGCACGTATGAGCTTCAGAGACTGAAAAATGCTCACTAGTTCTTCTGTGGATAGACTTACTTGGTGTTCACATGATTGCAGTTACCTCAACCCAGGGACTAAACGATAATGTTTGCATAAAATTTATGTTGGCCAACAATTGCATTAAAATGTAGTTCCATAATTTGATTTATAAGCTATTTTTGCTAAGTTTTGTTGACAAAACTCTACTTTAACCACACGGTCATGACTTCTTGGTAAATCTCAAGGTGAATTTTTTTCTGTCTTTGTGTGAAATCTGAAATGAATGGAAGCAAACATTTAAGCATCAGCTGACACGATGTGGAAATACACTATTCCCTTGTTTATTGCTGTTGTTATGGTCTAAAAAAAACACAATAGACAAATTCCACAAAGCTTTATTTTTATGTTTATATGTTTAGAAACCAATCTGACTTTATGTTTTTTGTATAAATACCAATCTGAAGCCCATTGAGACAAGTGTATTGTGATATTGGGCTATAGAAATAAAATAAAATTGTATGAGATTTTTTATTAATTAAAAATGTTTTAAAACTATAAAACTCCTCACCTGTCTCAGACAGAAATTAACATGTTCACACTTTGTTTTGTTTGAACTTTTAAAGTTCAAACCTTCTTTGAAAAGAATTCCAGTATTATAAAAGTATACCAAAATTGTGCTAAACATTAAGTTGTCAAGTTTACTGTATTTTGTGTTGTACAGGAGACATGGCACAGAGAAAATTGGTTGGCAATGGTCTACAACCAATCAGAATACACAACTGCTGTGATTGAGATTATGCAGGTTTTAGCCAAAATCACTGTGTCGTTTTGTTGGACATAGTTTCTGCAGAGCGACAAGAGTTCAACAGAAATTCATCTTTTCGTTATGTGCGGAACCATTGGCGCAAGAAAACTCTTCAGACGTATAGTTTTTAGCTAGACACTAGCACAGACAAAGAAAACAAAGAAGTAGAGCAGTAGCATCGGAATGGAGCGGTGCAGGGTCTGCTTCTGGGTTTCTGCGATTTAATAAAGAGATACTCTGAAACACAATTTAAATTTTCTTTAGAAATGTCCTCCATGATGAGAAAAAAATGCTGCAAGAACATCTTAAAAACACCCAAAACACAATTTTTATTTGTGTGGGTCTTTAAGACTTTTCCTGTTTTGAGGAAAATGAAACAAAGCCATTTGGAGGAAAATACACCAGATGTTTATGGTGCTGCACCCAGACTACAGATGTTTGTGAAAAATGTGAGAGCTCTACTGTAGTTTTTCCAATCCTTGCAACCACTATAACAGGTACGTAAACAAGCCTATTGGATAGATTTTAGGCACCATCTTTACTTTGATGGCCTTAGCTGCATTACGATGGTGGTAAGTTCAGGTCTGCACAGTTAGGATCGGTTAGGCTCATGTTCTCACCTTCAGGTGTGCATATTGATGATAAAGATGCTGAGTAAAGCACCTGAAATATTACTTGTAGTTTCAACATTGAGCAGACAGTGTAGCACTGAAGCAACAAGTTTGTTCCAAGAGCAGATCCAGCTTATGTGAGGAGCTGTAATGTGACTGGGCTGAACCTGTCATCTCCATGGTGAGGTGCTGGTTTGTTTTTGTTGCTTTGTTATGCCTGCAGGAAGAAATCAAGGTCTGGTTTGAAGCAGTGTGCATCTTGCAGGGTCTGCAGAGTTCTTCTCTCCTGGAGAGCTTAGTAGTTTCTTGGTTCTTGTGATGCGGCCCTGTGGTTTACAGAGAGAGGCCTCACATAGGCACATGGTGTTGGGTCATTTTAGTCTTTTTTTGTCTTCTGTTCCAGTTTGTGACAGCCCTCCTCAACCCCTTGGGGGTGCCTCTTCACTGCTGCTGCAGAACTCTGCAGACTGTCATGCTCCATCAGGACTATGCTTGTAGTTTGGGTAGGTTAGGAGAACTTGAATTTTTAGGAGGAGAGGGTCTTTAAACTTGCTAACGGTGCTATTCGGCTTGGATTGCTAATAAGGCCTCTTCAAGTGTGCACGTGGCTTGTATAGTCACGCGAACACTTGAAGGGGCTTTTTGCACAAACCCAAACAGAATAATTAAGTTCTCATGTGGAGCATGGGGTGGGGAATCTTGCTGTAATTACAGCAGAGTTAAAATAACGGATGTGGTGCTTGCAGAACTCGGAGGCTATGCACTGCATTTTCTTCAGCTAAAGTTGACTTTTTTCCCCTTTGATTGCGGTGCATTTTCCTGCTGGATAATATAACGCAGGTCTCCCATCAATCCCCCATGCTCCTCCAGATGGGCTTTATTCTTTTCTGAGATCTTTTTATAACTACACATTAAACTGTGAATTCTGTGAGAAGAAATGCTGTTACTGTTTAAAGCTGTGGTGCAGAATTTCTCTTTTTTTCTGTCTGCAGGACAACAGTTACTTAAGTCTTAAACACTGGAGATGTCGCCGTCGACACCTATCTTTGACATACCATAACTTGCATTGTTTGTGCGATCAGCGTGGAGAAAAACGGTTTTGTAAAATAAAAAATGTAAAATATTGCATAACAATGCAGAGCTGCTTTTCTCTGTTACGGAATCAGCTGGAATTAATAGAACTGCTTAAACAGTTGAAGAGTGAAGGCAGTTAAAAGAATGTTAACATTGGGGCTAAAGTTTTTAAGGCTGACTTTCACTGCTCCATTGCGTTGCTTTGACACAAAAAATAGAACGTTTATCAATCCCTCGGAAAGTTTACATCGCCATAGGGTAAGAATTTGGATTTGGCCTAGTTTTTAGTAAAGTAATAGTTTCAACCCTCCTTATGTCAAGACACATGCTGTATGCGAAGGAAAAATTGGTATGGGGCAGGCAGGGAGCACACATTTATCACGTGAAAAGCACTCACGTCTGCAAGATTTGGGGAGTTTTCAAAATTCTGTACGGCACACCTGTGTAAATTTGTAAATGTAATAAACTAAAATTTAAACAATACTAATTAAGTTACCTTTATTCTTAAAATATATTATAATTTTTTGTTTTTTTTTCAACCAGAGAGCCACATTGGAGTTGTGTGTGGCTTCAGAGTCTCCGTTTGCAGATCCCTTTAAGCAAAAGCATTAGGTCCTTAAAGGAGCCGGGCCACTATTGGAGACCGGCGTCCAAAGCTTAAAAAAAACCACCTGTTAGACCTGGCATTTATTGGAGACTTGCGTCTATTAGAGACCGGCCACTGTTGGAAGACAGACTGTATCTTTGTCAACTCTAAAATTCAAGTCAGCAAAATTGGATTTGTTGTACATCTGGATTTTGGATTAAAAATCAGTTTAAACCTGTATTTTACAACTAGGGGCTGCAAAACATCAGTGGAGTTACATAATTTCATCACGTCTATTCTAGTCAAGAATTCACTGTTTTGATTTTTGATTCCTTTAGTTTTACAAGAATTCAGTGTTCAAAAATCTGTGCGACGAGTTGAAGGATGTTTTGAAATCCAAAGGTCTCATTTAGTTCTCCTCTGCAGTCTGTACTCAGCCATAAAGGGAGAAGCAGCAGAACATGTGGCGGCATCCGTCCACAGACGGACTTGCTCACCCAGAATCTGTCCTCGTGACTGTTTGGGTTATCTCATCTGCTGAGAGGATGGTCCAGCTGGGGTGAATGCATGGTCCTGCTACAGGCTGAGTCAGAGCTCTGCAGATGCAGAAGTCAGTCAAAAAAATTGTGTTTCGCTGTTCGTCTCTAGATTGTCCTTACAGGATCTTCAGACATTGTGAGGATTCAAATTGTAGGTTTTTTGTTGATGATTGAATTCTTGGGACTAAAACTCTTCCAGGAAGCCTCCCTCCCTCCCCTTAAAGACCCACTCCAGTGAAAATTGTGTTTTTAACATGTTCTTGTAGCATTTTTCTCCTGATGAAGGAGATACACAAAGAAAATTAAGATTTAGCTGTGTTTCTGAGTATTTCTTTATTCAAAATTAAACTGTCCAACATGACGATGAAAATAGAGATTCACTGATGTTTTGTACCGTAGGATTGATTGCTCTATTTCAATCAGTGAAAATTTTATTCCTATTTTTGACCTTTAAATGTTTTTTTTCACTCCTCAAGGCTTAGCCATTTTCATTCAGTCATTCATTCATTTTCTAATCCGCTTTATCCCTTTCGGGGTCACGGGGTTGCCGGAGCCTAACCCGGCTACTCATGGGCGAAGGCAGGGTACACCCCTGGACTGGTCGCCAGTCTGTCGCAGGGGCCACAATCACACACCCATGCACACACACATTCACACCTAGGGACAATTTACAGTGACCAATTAACCTATGAAGCATGTTTTTGGACAGTGGGAGGAAGCCGGAGTACCCGGAGAAAACCCACGCATGCACGGGGAGAACATGCAAACTCCACACAGAAAGGTCCCCCAGCCAGGACTTGAACCGGGAACCTTCTTGCTGTGAGGCAGGAGCGCTAACCACTGCGCCACCGTGCAGCCCTTAGCCATTTTCTTTAGGTTTAAATAAAGCTGTGGATCAGTTACAGCAACACAGATAACAATGTGCACACAGAAAAAAAAAAAAATATCCAATAAAAAGGTTAACTAAGTCTGGCAGTGTTGCCATATGTGAGAACTTTTTTGACGCCACAGCGACTCTTTTTCAGAAAAATTTCTAGTTCTTTTCCCATGTGATACACCGACAAGCCATCCCGGGTTTACCCTACTTTTGCCCACCAGTTACTGGGATAGGCTCCAGTAACCCTGTGATTATAAAAGTGTTTGGAAGATGGATTTATGGATTTATGGTGGGAATGGAGAGTTAGTGACTTTGAAGTGAAGCCCATTTTTCTCCTTTTCTTGTTAATGAAGAGTCAAAGAGACTATTTGCTTTGTAGTAGAAGTCTAGATAGTCTAATACACACTTTTTATTTGGTTTACAATAACCATATTTGGGTGTAACTCTCTCCTAACAACCATCGTGCCTCTATCAGATTTGTTAGTGATGCATGAACCAGTTAATCACCAGTAGGTGATAAAACGGACCAGCAAAGGAAACTTTATTAAACTGTAGCATGTGATTCAGCATCGACCCTTCGTTTGTGCAACCATTCACTCATGAATGTAGGTCAGATAATTGAATTTTTGTTTAGCATATTAGTCCGTCATCCAGCCGATTGTAAATCCTCTTTATGCAGCTGTTTCTTTCAGTTAAACCTTGCTGTAAGAAGTCTTAGTTTTAAGGCTGATATGCTAATCTTTGAAGCACTGTTTCATTTCATTAAAGCACGTTTCTTTTTAAAGGAAAAGCTTGCTTCTACTTGCTTGTATCCACCCTTGAACCTTCCGAGAGAATGGATCATTTAAACTGAAAAAGAATCTTCTTGACCCATCTTGGCAAAGAAAATCCTAGCACGCGTTTACACTAAAGATATGGTTCACATGAATCCGTACAGGTCGACCCCTGTGTGGGTGCTGGGGGGTTTTGGGTTGTCCAGGTCCATGGAGAGTTGTAGATGGGAGCGACTGGTTCAAGGCGAGCGCAGGTGCGTCTTGCAGTTCCCTTGGAAATGGAATGTATGATTGTTGTGCGTGTGGTAACTATATTGTAAAGCATTTGTAAGGATAAGGTAAGTTCCAAGCACTTGTGTTGTATGGATGATGCTGTCGTATGGTGTCCTTACGCCACACTGTAGCAGTGCATTTGTCACACCTGCCCTTATGTCTAGATATGACATGCCTGTGTGATCACAAACAGTAGAAAGTGACACAAATGACGTTTTTCAGCAGTGTAGCACATAGACATGAAGTCACGTTGTGTTCAGGGTTCAGGTCCTGTGAGTGACATTTATAATCTATAGAAATACACAAAACGCTGCCTGCTCTTCCAGGATTTAAAGGACATGTTCTGCAGCTGTCTGAAGGCAGAATATGTGAGATGGGGGGGGTCAAAACCACCCCTGCTGTTATTCCTTGTAATAGCGTGCTTTTTGTGCTGACTAGAAGGCGGCAGCTGCATCAGCTGTGCGAACGGACTCCCGTTGTTTGTAGTGTGTAAAACGTGAAGGATCATCACGTCGCCGATCTCCATCGCAGCTTTTTTTCCCCTTCTATCTTCCGTCGCCCCATTTCTCGCCTCTTCTTCCTTCTCGCTGTGACCAGTTGACTGGAAACAATCCCTTGTTTGTCTCTCCTGCTGTCTGTCAAGGGTTTTTTTTTTTTTTTTGCTTTGCTGCCCCTGTTGCTAGGCAACATAAGCAGAAGCTTGGATTGGCTGGAGTCTGTGCTGCTGCTCTTCTTTTTTAATGCAGACTTTTTCTGTTGTTTTGACTTTTGCTTAGCAGCAATGCACTTTCTGTGAATTTAAGTTCTCTCTACCTATGTCGAGGGCTCAGTTTAAAACATTTAATTAATCCATTTGATCTTTATTTTAAGTCCCACTCCAACCATCTTCAGGTCTTTTGTAAAAGTGTTCCCAGTTGTCTTTTAATTATAATTATCATGTTTTTAACCAAAAATCAAGACTCCGGTGTCATTTTCTAGAACTAGTTTCTGCAGAGCAGCAAGAGTTCATTAGAAATTCACCTCTGAGTTGTGGGCATGACTGTTGGTGAAGAGCAATCTTGCCTCCTCATTCTCTCCTGTCACCTCTTTTTTGTAATTCCTTTTTTTGTGGTGCTGTGGAACAGCTGATGCTTTTGTCTTGTTCATGTCGGAGCTGCCACAGATCATAGAGTGAACGTCATATCAGTTGTGCTTGTGTTGCAGGTCAGAAAACGTGTCTCCACCTCCACAGCATCTTTCCGTACATCTACGTGCCGTATGATGGCTGCGGGCAGCCGCCCGAGCACCACCTGCGGCAGGTGGCCTTCAGCATTGACAGGGCCCTAAACGTCTCCCTGGGAAACCCCGCCTCCAGCGTCCAGCACGTCTTCAAGGTGGTGCTGGTCTCTGGCATGTAAGCGACTCATTACTAAGCTCCAAAACTAAGAGGCTTGTGGGTGAAAAATGGAGATGTACTGACTGTTTGCTTGTCTTCAGGCCTTTTTATGGCTTTCACGCAAAGGAGAAGCACTTCATGAAGATCTACCTGTACAACCCTCAGATGGTAAAAAGGTGAGTTCCCCACAGATCAATTCCCGTTAATGAGAACAAGAATCATTGCAGCTCCTGAAATCCAGACTGCCTTTTTGGTCTAAACGTAAATCAATGGCTCCTTGTAATCATTGATCGGCTGTGAGGGTCTCAGAGTGGAGGTTGTGCTTTGTGCTTCCAAGAAGAGCAGAGGAGGCAAAGAAGAGCAAAAAAAAAAAAAAGAATTTTTAAAGGAAAATATGCTACTATTCAAAATTAAATTGGTTTATCCCACAAAACAAATATGACAGATGGATTTTAACTATTGACACGTTTGCCTCATGAAGATTTGACGTTCAGTCTGTTGAGGACTTGAGAAGGTAACTCTCTGCTAAACAAAAGGTTGATTTAGAGTCAATCAAGGCTTTTAAAAATCTTCAATTAAAAATAAATTACAAATATTTACTTTATAATTACTGAAGTTCTAAAATGATTTTAAAGTCCTACTCCAATCATCATTTGATCTATTCTGGAAGTGTTCCCAATAATTTTAAATTATGCAGTTGCCTTTTGTAGACAAAATTTAAAAAAAAAGTTATTTTCAAAGAAATATTTTATGCAGATCGACACTACGTCGTTAGAAATTCGCCTTTGAGTTGTGGGTGGGACCGTTTACTCAGTGTTGCTTCATTGGTTGTGATGAGGTCTTTGGTGTTCCAGGGTGTGTGAGCTGTTACAAAGTGGAGCCGTGATGAACAAAAGTTATCAACCCCATGAAGGCCACATTCCCTACCTGCTGCAGCTCTTCATAGACTACAACCTGTACGGCATGAACTTGGTCAACCTGGCTGCTGTAAAGTTTCGCCGCAGCCACAACAAAGGTGAGAGGTTTGTTCCAGATGCTCAAAGATGGTCTGTTTGGTCTCATTTGTTACAACTTTTTGCTTTGATTTTAACTTCTTTGAATGAGAAGTAACTGTGCACTGCAAATATTTGAGTTTTTTTTTGTCTTATGTGCCCTTAACTTTAATTCCTAAGAACAGACAGAAAACTTCATGTAAAAAATGGCTTGTGTTTGGAAAGTACATCTCAAATTTATTGAATTTTACTTGAAAGATTGACTTAAGATTTATTGCAAAAATAAATAAAACATTTTCTCCATGAAATGTTATTTGTTCAGTCATTGTGTTTATGTAAAGTACTCAATTGACTTTATTTTATTTGAGCCAGAAGTAAGCCATTTTCCAACGGTGACATCATACTTACTCAGTTCAGTTCTTCTTATATAGTCAATGATTAGCACAGTATTTAGTAAAGATGTTGCAGATTTCTTAAGGGTAACCATGGAGACTGGTATATGAGCTTTTAAAAGCTTACTGATATCCAGAACTCAGTTTCCATTGGAGGTTTAGGTGGGATTTCCAGTCCCAGTGACTTCTTGGTCAGATTTCCTCATTTCCTGCTTTGTTTGATCTCAGCTTAGTCCTTTTTTTTTTGTTTATCTTGGCTCGTCGGTCCGTCTCCCAAAGATTCTCTTATCTCCACGTCTGATAACTTCAACAATTCTGGGCTGGAAGTTCCTCACCTCAGTTCAGAGAAATGGTTTTAGAAATCTTCTCACGCCTCCTTTGTCAGTGAATGCAACACCTGTTTACAACTTTGTCTTTCAAGATGGAAGTTCTTAATCTGGGATCAAGAAAAAGAATGATAAGAAGCTGGGCTGCAGTAAATTGACCGCTTCAGTATGAATGGAGGCATTAAAGTGTGTCAAAGCCTCATCACACAGCTTTAACTTTTACAAAAGTTCCACAGCTTACAATTTCCTCAGAAGGAATTTGTTCTGTAAACAACAACCGATGAGTTTTCAGCTTCTTTAAATCATGCTTACGCTTTGACTTCACTATGTTTATGGCAGTCACAATGGCAAAAAATAAATAAAAGGTGTTTTAAGGATAAAACGATTTTCCCCGCCAGATAATAACTGAAGTTCCTGCTGCAGTGATTGGTTTAACTGACTGGTTTAACTGACTGTTTTTATAGTAGATAAGTAGCTTTGTACACGATGGGTGTTGTTGCTTCTACTCCTCCGCTAATTAAATAGATTTAGATTGATTTTATAGCCATCCCAAAGTCTTTAACTACAACAAAAGAAATAGTCCCTTTTTATCTGGATGAGGAAATTTAATCCCATCAGTTTCTTGTCAGTAAAGACAAGCTAAATTTCGATTACTGACACTTCCTTCTACTTTTGGCTGCTTTGAAAACAGAAGTGAATCCAGATGAGTTCACCATGTAACCAATAAGTGGCAAAAGCAAATCAGTTTTCTTTCAACCTTCTGTTCTGAGATACATTTTTATAGACCTAATCGTTTTACTTTGTATTAAAGATCGAAATTATGCTCTCATGGGGTTGTGGGTGGCAAAGTGATTGGCAATCTCACCTCACAACAAGAAAGTCCTGGTTTAAATCCTGGCTCAGTTCTTTCTGTTTGTACTTTGCCTGTTCTCATGCATGTGTGGGTTTTCTCCAGGGCCCCCTAGCTTCCTCCTAGTGCTTAAAAATGTGTTCCTTTGGTTGATTGATTGCTCAGTCTAAAAAGTCCCTTCAACCGTCCAAGCTGTGATATGAGTTTCAGCAACCCCTTGACCATACACTGGACAAAGCAGGAATAGATGTAGGGTTGTGGGTGTGGTTAGAGCCTTTCTGAGCATGCCCCAACAACTGAGAAGCGTGACTGTCTCCATGACGTCACCATCCTGTGGAGGGTGGTAGAGAGGTGGGGCTGAATCTTAAGTGCAGGTGTGTGTTGCAGTTCTCTTGAGACTTGTACGGCCACCTTAAGTGGCGTCATAAAAGTGAAACGTACCATTGTCGTGTTGTAGAGGATCACAAAGTCTTTGTAAGGCCAATGCAAGTGACATAAACTTGTGACTTATGGTTAATGCTGTCGTACGGCATCCTTACACACACCCTAATCATTAGTCATTACCAGTTTACCCATTTTTCACCCACAGATGGCCCATATCCAGCCGCAAAGGCAGTTGTGACTAAGGCAAATGTAAGACATTCACCTTTAAACTTCTGTGCTTTCTCTTCTCTGCTTCTGATTTCAGAAGCAGATCCAGACAGAGCAGGTCCAAGCTGTCGCCCCAGCGTCAGTCCATGGAAGAGTCCCTCCAGGTCCAAGCTCAACGATAGCACCTTAGGAGGCACCTTTGTTGTGTGGGAGGAGAATGCTTTACCCAGGTGAGCATCACCTGAACACCCTCTGCAAGGCGGCCATAACTGAAAACAACTTAACTTAAAGCTGCTCCTCTGCCTGCAGCTCCCTAGTCTTGGATGAGGTTGAGAAGCAGAGCACTTGTGAGCTGGAAGTCGACGCTGTCGCTGTGGATATCCTCAATCGCCTTGAAATTGAAAGTAAGACTAAGGACCACTGTCTGGAAGCTCTTTGCATAAATGCACCAGCAGCTTCTGATGCACATAATATGCTGTAGACTGAAGAATAGATCATTGGAAATTCATTTTGTTTGATTTTTCATGTCTTTGTAATCACAGGGAGGTGTTGCTCAGCCCATTTCAGTTGTGTCACACTTGAAAGCTTTTTCAAACAGCAAGTTTTTATCTGCACCTGATGCATCATGATTTAAATTTAAAAAATACTCAAAAATTAAGTTTTAATCTTAAATTATTTTATATATGTCCTCCGTCATGAGAAAATGCCACAAGAACATGTTAAAGGAGAGGGTCTTTAAACAAACTAGAGCATTATAATAATTCAAGAGACACCACATAGTAATTTAAAGCTTTTCCTCAGTCAGAAAAAAAATGATCCTGAAAATGTTTTCATCTGCTGGAAAAACAGCTTCTAGTGAACATGTTCACAGTGCAGTTTGTGGGGCTCTTTGGGATCAGACTCTTGGTTTCTGTTTCGTCTTAGCTTTGCTTTGTCTGGTGAACTGCATTACAATTTAAATTTGTGTGCAGATCAGGTTGGCAGAAACCCAGGTCTACAGGCCATCTGGGAGGATGAGAAGCAGAGGAGGAGGAAGAGGGAGCAGTCTTCACAGATTGAAAACCCAGAGTCACAAGGTAAAAAAAAAAAAAAGGATATATTCAGACTTTTACCTTTGATCTGCTTTGATTCTTATCAGATCCTCTTTCATGTGCAATACCTTCTCATTGTGTCTGGTGATGATGCTGTCAATCTGGATTTTATTCAACCATCCATCCAGCTAAAATAATCTTAAACTAACAAACAGATTAATTGCACACCGCCTTTGTGAACGCTGTCTCCGCCATTTTGGGAGTCAAATTGAGAAAGTCACTGCTTCTTGACTCTTCTTCACTCTTTCATGTTGATCTTTTGTTGTGTCCACTCAACTGTCTGACTTTTATCTGTTCAATGTCTTCCATTAAATATGTATCACTTTTAAGACAAAAAAAATGTATAACCATAGGCCGACCTGACAAAATGTTCACCGCAGTCTCCTGCCATCTGTAGGTTGACACCCTTCCCATTTGACTGCAGCAATTCATTTCTGTCTTTGTTCTATGGAAATCAGTAGACACTTGAAATTGGAGTTTTCTGTTGTGACGACAAACAGCAAGCGCTTGTGTACCATGAGATTTGACGGCCATCTGTCAATACCAAAGTTAAAGATTTTACCCGTTGAATGCTTGTCTTCGAAATGACGGACAATGGTGTGCATGACCATTGCAAGTGGTCTATAACCATCTATTATCTGCAATCTATGGGCTTTGAAGGCATTCTACCACATTAATGTCATCTGCATAAAAATTACAGAAAGTATTTAAAAAGGCTTCAGTATCATTTACATATAAGGGAAGAGCAGTGGCCCAATACTAAACCTTGGGGAAAGCTAGCTTTTTAACAAAAGAAACAACAATGTAACATGGGAATAATAATCCCTTCTGTAATGTGTTCCAGATCGTGGTTTTGTCGCTTCGACGGACAGCGAGAGCATCTTCCTTAGGAGGCTAAGAGAGATTCTGATGGAAAACCAGTTTAACGTGTATGTATTTCTTTTCTGTGATATATATACTTGCTTATATACTTGCTTACACTTACACTTATGCTTACACTTTTAGTTCAACTTGCATGACTGAATGTCAGCAAAGCTTTACAGGGATAAAAGTATGGATTTGATCATTCATGGAAATATTCCCATATGTGCCGGACTTTCTGGATGTCTGCTGATGCCTTCAGCTCTTTACTTCTCGATTTTGTAGGTGGGAGGGAAGTCAGGAAAGCTGAAATGTGAAAAAGAGTCGAAATGTTCCCTGGATTACAAACACACACACACACACCCCCCATGTTCAGCTTCAAAGTATTTCCTGTCATAAATAAACGTACAGTTGGCCCGGTGTGCTGCTGTTTCACATCCAGATGGTTCTCGTCTCCTGCCTGATACCGACTGGAAAACAAGGCGGTGAGGCGGAAAACACATTTCACTCACATGGACACGCACGCACAAGTGCACGCGCACAGATGGTTGCATGATGGTTACTTCCTGTCTCCTGGATTGAGCTGCTTCTTCTCATTTGCTGGTTTCTAACGGCCCACTGAGCTCCGGGGGGTTGAATCAAATTGTACTTTTCAGGATTTTTACTCGTCTCTTATTTCACTAAATTTATAAAAAACCTTTCTCAACATTGCTGAAACATTTTCAGCTTGGGAACACTCAAACTAGACAACAACTGACAGGCTTGTCCTATTCTGTGTCAATTTTCACAAAGATAAGATCTTAGCTAAGGCCCTTAACATTTGTGGAGCTGGGTTCAAACAATCTCTAAACTAGGGGTCATGTGACCACAGGGTTTGTCCATGTTATGTCTTAGGTTCCACATCTGCTTTAAACTGGATACATTTATAAACTTTTAAGCAGTAAAAGTTCACTAAAGCTTGTGAATATTTGGAAAATATTAATGCATGAATAAACTACACAGAAAAAATAGTGGTGGTATATAAATGGTGAAAGTGTATACATATACATACATTTTCTACTTTCCTTTAAGGCTCAAAGCGCTTTAAAGTCACCGCCCCATTCACCCAAGCACACATACATTCACACACAGATGACAACCACCAGGAGCAACCTATAACCATCAGGAGTTCACTCCTTTACAAGTTTAAACAAGACAGGCACAGAATATAAGTGAAAACTTATCAAACCCCTACCCCATGACCCCTCACTCAATGAATATGAGGACAGGACTGTACTTTTGAAATCATTACATGCTCAACAAGGCTGTTCCACAGCTAATAATCTGAAGGTCTCCTGTCAGTGAAAAAGACTTCAGGCGTCCCAGTCCAGCTGCAAAGGAAAATAAACAAAACAACAGGGGTTAAAATGTTTTGGACTAACTGCTGTGTTTATTTTTGTTGTTGTATTAGATTGAAGCAAATAGGGAATAAGTGTAACAAACTAACTAGTGATTATCTGTTTAGGGACTTTGATTTTTAACCAGTTTCAAACAGGAAGTGGTAGTGTTTTGCTAAAAGGCTCACTCTGATTAAAAATTGTGTTTTGGGTGTTTTTAACATGTTCTTGTGACATTTTTCTGATGGAGGACACATGGTAGGAACAATTTGATTAAAATTACATTTTGTAGTATTTCTTTATTCAAATTGTTGTTAAATATTTATCTTAAAGGAGAGAGTGTTGCTTGTTAAGTTCTGACTTGAACACCTCAAACCAAAAAACTCCCATCAGTGACTCATGGATGAAAAAAGGGGCGGAGCTCTGATGTGAAATGTATTAATTACTGCAGTATTCCCCTGATGCTCAGTGGGCTTCCTTCCTGCATGGCTTTAAAGTTATCCAACAATCTAATTAAAAGTAATTTATACGTGCGGTTTCCTCTCTGGAGACTTTCCTAATTACCGGGACTGCAGATAGATGAAGTCTCCTTCACTGTTGGTAAAAACCTCGACTCTGCTGTGCAAGCGTGAAGGGAAGATTAAAAGTTGAGACTTGTCTTTAATTACAAAGTCTTTCAAATGTTTACTAGTTTTTAAAATCTAAAACTCCAAAAAGCTTTGACATCTTGTAAAGTGACTTTTTAAAGTTATTTTTCTGACCATACCATTACACTTCCCCCGTCGTCCTTCACAATAACCCTTTATTTTAAAGAGGAGCCAAGTCCAGTTTTCCTGCACCAATGTTGCTTATTTCTTGTGTCGTTCAGGGATGTGGTTCTTCTTTTGAGTTGCTGCTGGGCTTGGTCATGGTGTCAGTCAGTGTATCACTTCAACACAAAGATAAAAAAAAAAAACACCTGCAGACCTGGGTTCAGAACCCAAGTTCTTTTTCATGTGACCGGATCTGTCAAGATGATTCCAGCTGTGAGCGGTGGCGCCTGCGGATCCCTTATTTCAGTGTTTCAGAGCCGCTAAGTGGGGAGTTGTTTGGCTGTGTGAAGGTCTGTTTCCTCCTTAACAAAAACACAGGTGTGGTAACACACTTGTGTAATCGAACAACTTGCATATCAAGCACACAGTTCGTAGATGACAGTTAAACAGAAAGCGATGTAGGCCAGTAATGTACTCCAATAATCTTTTGATCTATTTTCAAGGCTTTCCCAGTGGTCTTTTAATAATGATTATGTTGATCTTATGTACAATCAAAAACCTGTGTAGTTTACGAGGACATATTTCTGCAGTAGTTCATTCGAAATTTACCTTTGAGTTGTGGGTGGGACTGTTAACGTGGAGCAACCCTGCCCAGACTTCTCATCATTGCTTTGTTTACACTCTCTCCCACTAGCTTACAGTCCCCTACACTGCCAATGCTACATTACCGGTTCAACAAAGATGACAGGCAATACTGGAGCTATCCAACCATACAGTTTTGAGCCAGATGGCAGCTCACACGGGGAAAACAAAGACGCACATGGATCAAGTCGTCCTCAATTGGATGCATCAAAATGGAGCCGAGCAGGGAGTTTTTGGCCTGCTGTTGTAGGTTCTATGTCACAAATACAAGCTTTATCCAACTGCATTTTTCGTCTGCTCCTGATTCACAGTGATCTGAATAAAGAAATATTCAGGAATGCAATCTTAAACGTAATCGTCTTCATAATATGCCCTTTATCAACTGAAAAATGCAGAAGAGCACGTTAAAAGCTCCCAAAACACAATTTTCAATTGACTGGGTCTGTAATGTCCGTCCATGTTTTATCTCATCAATTCTAAATTAAATAAGACGTTACGTGGTTTAGTCTTGGACTTCCAGGGGGAAAAAAAATTTGTCTTCAAATGCATCTTACTGTCTCTTCAGGACTCAAGATCAGTCTGCACATGACGACCAGGAGGATTTCCTGGTTGACCTTACTCTGCACCCTGAAGGGCCGACTGCAGACGGACCTTCGTGTACTCCTGCTAACGCTGTGGAGGAGCACAGAGATTCCCAGCCAGGTGAGGAGAACCAGTCCTGCTGAGAATACTGCTTTAGAAGGAGCGGTGTCAGTTATAGTAGAAATGCCTTTGTTTCTCCTGCCACCCTGGTTTTCTGTGTTCATACACAAACAGATTATATCTCAGTGAGATCCAGCTTCATGTTCATAATGTATAAATGTTTTTTGGAAAAAAACTAGAAGCTGACCTCCAAGTCTTTCAATCAATTTTAGGACACTCCTAAAGCCTCAGTCATAACTGCTTTTACAGTTGGAAATGTGATGCCTGCGGGCAAAAAACGGACAAACCTGTACAAGAGACACAAGTGATTCACATAAAACATTTGTGAGCCCGTAGAGCCAAACTGTTTATGCACAATTTCTTTCAGCGGATATTCTGCGAGCAACAGGTCGTAGCGAACACTTATAAACATGCAAGGTTGAGTAAGGAGGAAGTAGGTGAGATGCAGGCGTGTAGTTTGTATGTTTTTCATTTTTCAAACCTCCCCAAATCCCAAGAGGCCCATTAGTGCTGGTCATGGGATAAGTTTGCGCTCTGCACGTCCACCATAGGACATTAGCAAATTAGACAATCAGAACAGAGTTTGTGTGGGCCTCTTACCATTGCAGCTATGGAAGCATAAAAAGTCTTAAAAGGTCTTAATTTGATTTAACTAACAGAAGGCCTTAAAAGCATTCACTTGTCTTCATTTCTGGTGAATGACTCTTACATTTTTTGTCAATGCAATAACCTTCATGTCACAAAAAAAAACAATCAGAATGCACTGGGCCATAAGGTCATGAACTGGTTGTAAAGTGTTTAACGTCAGCTTGATAATTAGCTCACGCTCGTCTTTATGGAAAAATGGAAAAGTACAAATTCAAGGAGAAGTAGCTTGAAAGTAGGGATTACTAATGACTGTTAAAGCTGGTTTGTGGAAATCCTTTTGAAGCAAAGTGCACCGTTTGCCAAAGGACATTACAGTTTTAGGGAACATGGCTATCAAATTTAATCTGTGGAGCAACAAAAAGCAGACTCTGATAAATGTTTCTTTTCCTTTGTACATACAGCCTTGAATTAGATCTCTACAACGCTCCACGGAACCGGACAACCCAAAAACCTGCAGCACCCCAACGATATTTTAGGCAGGAGTGTAGATGTTATTTCATGAATATTAACCAGGGTTTGTGTCTCTGCTTCTGTTCCAGACTCTGTGAGGACTGGCGGGAAAATCCCAGATCAAGCCATTGTTGATGAAGAGGCCATCCTGGATCTGCTGGAAAGCAGTCAGACATTCCTGCCGCCCTCCCAGACATCAAACCATTCAGCCCTGTTAGGTGCAGTAACACCTTCATGCTCCACAGCAGTAGCCATCTATCATCTTCATTAAATGTTAACACAGTTCTGGTTTTTAAGCTCTTCCTCATTGTCCAGATGTTTCATCCAATCAGCTGCCAGTCCTGATGTTAATGACGTTTCACAGCAAAACTCCTGGGTAAAAAGCTCAGGTTTTAATTTTATATTTACCAGCCACATAACTCGGCATGTGTTTAATGTTGCTCTAATATTACAGCTGAATGTCTGTTCCTATCCCAAAATAAAAGTAAACAAAGTTTTTTTGTTTTTCTTCAGAAACTCTTTATTCTGTTATAGTTTAAGAAAAATCTCTCTGTTCTGTCCCTTTCTTTCTTCCTTCCTTCCTTCCTTCTTTCCTTCTTTCCTTCTTTCCTTCCTTCCTTCCTTTCCTCTAGTGTTATTCTATTGTATATTTCCATTTTGTGAATAATTTTATGGCTGAACCAAACTGTAACATCATATCTGTATCTTCATATTTTTGTTCTTTATGAAAAATAGCCTAATTTAGTTTTATGGTTTCAGAGTTGTATGGTTCTTCATCACCTTCCTTAGCTGTTGAAGAATTGATGTATTTCTTGTATTTTTTTCATCAATGTTCTCTAAAGATGTTCTGGACAAACGGTTCTTTCCCAAATAACAGATCATGCTATCACTGTTGCATTTGCAGTGAAGAAACCCTGTCTTTTTGTTTTCATTCATACAGATGGAAGCCAAGATCACGCCATCGTCGATTTGCTGGCAGGCCTAGAGGACGACGGTTTCCATCAGACCCCCATCAGCCAGAAATCTCAGCACCGTTTGCTTTCTGATGCCAGATGCAACCCGTACAACAGCGACGAGGAAGAGGCAGAACCACACATCAACAGGGAGGAGGCGGAGCTCAGTGTGATCATGTCGCAGCGGTGGGACAACGGGCCGACAGAGACTTCTCAAGGGTGACTGCAATTCTGGGCACAGTGTTTATAAACTGTAACTCTTAAGTCCTTCTAAAAATCAGTGCTGCTGCTTTGTTGTTTTTGTGCTCAGGACAAAAGTGAAAGAAGCAGAAGACGGCCTAAGCGACGATCAGCAGGATGCCTCTGATGAGGACATGGAGTGGAGCGGCAACAGCTCTCTGTTCGCTGACCTGTCCATCTCCCAGCTTGATGGCGCAGTGGACGAAAGCAGCGGCAAGTTTTTAAACACCTTCTGCTGGGCAATGGTCCAATAGGAAAAACCAGAAGATACTACTTATTGACATCTCTACCAAATCCACACATTTACATCCACATATTCTCCGTTAAATAAAATAGCAAGATCCAAACTAATTTAGCTTAAAGACCCATTCCGATCGTCTTTTGATCTTTTGTAAAAGCGTTCCCAGTGGTCTTTTAATCATGATTATGTTGTTTTTGGCCAAAAAAAAAAAAAAAAAAAAACTGTGAAATTTTATAGGACGTAGTTTCTGCAGAGTTGTTGTCGTTCATTAGAAATTCGCTTCTGAGTTGATGGCGAGACTGTTAGCACGGAGCAAATGTGCCCGTACTTCACCCATTTGCTTGAACTCTCTCTTGCTAGCTTACAGCCCCTCGCATCCCCATTATAATATTGATTTATCTCTTGTTGCAACAAAAAGGGCAAGCAATATTGAAGCTATTCAGCCATACAGTTTTGAGCCAGATGCCATCTCAGACAAGGAAAACAAAGACTGAGCTAGTCGTTCACAAGTGGATGTGTCAGAATGAAGCCAGGAGCTTGTGGCCCACCGATCGTAGTTTCTATGTCACAAATGCAAGTTTTGTCAAATGGTATTTTTTCGTCTGCTCTTGATTCACAATAGTTTGAATAAAGCAGTTCGCAGAAATGCAATCTCAAGCTTATTTTTATTTATTCATGCCATTCCTATTAAGAAAAATGCCACAAGAACATGTTAAAAACACACAAAACACAATTTTGATTGGAATGGGTCTTTAAGGTCTTTTGCTCATTAACTCCAAAGATCTTTGTTGGTTTTTATTTATTACACTTAGTGCACTTTATTATCCTTGTAACTTGTAGCCGTTAGTTTAAAACACTGTAAACTGCTTCAGTATTAAAACTATTTTTTTCATACTGTTTTTATTTTTCTTGCTTCTAATGAGCTTCCTCTTCTTCTCATCTTTGGTGTTTATAGATTCATCTCTGACAGACAGCGGTTCCATGTCCCAGTCTTCACTAGCAGTCACAGAGAAGATGCTGGGACAAAGAAATCCTTCGTCAGCAAAGGCGTTATCAGAGTGCAAGCATCCAGAGCACAGACCTGTTCTCATGCTGGACACAGATCAGCCGCACGACGTACATTTCCAGCTAAAAAGCAGCCAGGGAGGCAGCAATGAGTGTTCTGGAGGGTTCCAAGTCAGCGAAGAAATGCCTTACATCCAACCTGTGAAACACCCCATTTCTTGCACGTTGAACAACAATCCTGACAAGTCTTCGATGGACAAAGAGGATATAAGACCCCTGTGCCCTTATGACAAGAAATCCTCCATACCTGTGGATAAGTCAGAACTGGAAGGTCTTCCATTTGGAAGTGGAAAAATCACTAAAAGCAGAAAGATTTATAGCAGCATAGAGCATGTAGAGACAAACTGTCTGACCATCCTTCAAAAACATGGTAATTTCCTGTGTTACTCTGAGCTGAGAAATTGCTCTGCCAAGACAGAGTTGGACCTCAGCACCATGGACAGTAAAAGCCAAGTTCTGACGAGCATCAGCTCTTCGCCCATGAAAGAAGACGAGTTTGTCAATCCACAGAAAGAAGAAATAAGCCAGGAAACAGAAGAAGGAGATGTAGGTGAATTGAAAATCAGATATGAAGACTATCAGGAAAATAAAACCGAGAAGACCATTGTGGCCCAACAGGAGGCACACTACAAGTTCTTCCCCAGTGTTATTCTCTCCAACTGTCTCAGCAGGAGGAAGGCTGGGAACAAGAAGCCCACGGATGCTTGCAGTAATCACGAGCTATCGCCGTCTCGGAGATCAAAACTTAAAGCCTGTAAGAAGAGATTGGGAATGGCAGGTCATAGAAACAAAGCAAAACCAAGTAATGACTCCACGACAGCTGGTGTAGCTAACCTCACCTCCTCCAGCCTCCATTCAGCAACTGAAGAAACCAAGGAGCTTGTGGTAAAGGATCAACCCGCAGTAGAAGTGCAATCAGTTGGAGATGAACCGATGGTAATTGTAAAAAAAGAATGTGACGAAAGCTGCGTAAATAAACCAATGGAGTTGGTCTCTGAGCTATTAGTCTCAAATTCCACCATTATTACCTCTTCATCTGAGGAACCTAAGGACTCTGACGAACATATCGTCAGTCCAGATGAAGATTTAGCTGCTAAAGTTACATGTACCAAATCGTCAGCCTTGCCTGGAAGTAAATACTCCCTGAGGGCAAAACGTAAAACAAATTTTGACGGTGAAGATGGAGAACATCCAGGTCCCACTCAGTCTAAGATCTCAAACTCTGTCAAAAAAAGACTCAAGGAAACCAATGCCGCTGTTGGGCTACATGTCAAATACCAGAAAAAACGAAAGAAAGAACCACCTATCATCATCAAGTACATTATTATCAACAGGTTCAAAGGACAGAAAAACATGTTGGTAAAAATATCCAGAATGAAATCGGGAGAGCAGTCAGTACAGTTGACACCAGACAAACTGGAGCAGTACAACAAACTTGCCCCACTAAAAGAGTTCTGGCCCAAGGTGGCCGAGTCTCCAGCTGTGGACTTTCCTATTATTGAACCCAAAACCAAAAAAAAAACCAAAAGAAAAGTGAAGGTTAACAGCACAAACAAGAAGACACCTCAAGAAAATCTCAAAAACACCTCCAAGCATTGGTTAAAACGAGGTCGAGGGGTCAAAAGGGCTAAAGGCTGTCAAAGAGGCCTAGTTCTACCCTCTCTACCCCCACCTCGACCATGTTACTGTGAGCTGGCAGACGACCAGGATAATGACTATACAGATGTCATGTTAGAACTGGGTTATCTCTCTGACACATCCCTAAGCCCCGCAGAATCCACGCCTCCACGTTGTTGGTCACCAAGTGACCCACCTATGTACAGTAGCTCAGAGCAACTGATCAATCCTCTTATTGACCCTTGTCTGAGTTCTGCATTTCACAAGCCACAAAAACTGTCTTTGGCCAAAGGAGCCCAACGTAGAACCCCCAAACCTAAAAAATCCACTGAGACAAAAAGGAAAGTTTGCAAGTCTGCTGCTAAGCCTCCAGAAACAGACAAGTCCCAGAAAGAGAAGTCAAAGAGATGTGCTGCTTCTAGACGGGCGAAGAAGTTTGAAACTAAAACTGGAAGTTTAAAAACACCTGCAAGACCAAGAAGGTCTCGTAAAAAGAAAACCGGAGAGCCAGAAAGCTGTAATTTAAGTAAAGACAGCTCCCAGCTCCTGTTCCTTGAAAATGAACCACTTTCATCAGGAAGTTCCTCTCAGGAAGTCCCACTGTTTCAGCAGCCAGTAGACTCAGAAGGTATCAGCCAAGCTGGATCTCAGCCTACGCCTGCATCAGATTCCAACTCAGTATCACAGATTATTAAACCAAAGGTTGAAGACTGTGAGACTTCAATCATGGACATCAACCAAAGAGTTTTAAGACCATCTGGGACTAATCAACAAGGTTGTCAGACAGTTGTAGTAAAGACAGAGGAGGAAAGCACGCCTCCTTTACTTTCACCTGCTGGTCAGGTCTCACTTGAACACACTAAAGATACCAAGCTGGCAGAGGTCTCTCCAAACTCTGGTCCAAAGAATGGGGAGACTCATCCTTTCCCTGATACCTCCTCTGGCTTGGCTGTCCTTAAGCAGCTTCTCCAGAAAAGGCAGCAGGGACAGGCTCTTCCCACTCAAGTAGTTGGTACCAACAGCCATGCTACTGTCGTAGCTCAGGCAACAGCATTACTAAGTACTACAGCTAAACCACCCAAATCCAGAAAAGCTCCTTCTACAACTCCGAGGAAACAACCTAGGACTCCAAAGTCTGCCACTCCCAAGGACAAAAAGCAAGAACCAAGAGGCAAACAAAACAAGAAGGCCAGGATAAGTGGAAGCCAACCCAACCCATTTCCAAAGCAGGAAGATAGCTTGTCAGATGACTGTCCACTGTTCCTGTCAGACCCAGAGCAGGATGGCTGCAGCTGCATGGAAGGCAGTTTGTCACCAGAGCTCCCCCACAACTACACTTTTGACATTAATGATATCAACCGAACAGATTTCTCCAGTCCGTACACCGGTAGTCAGTTTGTCCTGACTGATAAAAATCTACCTGTCAAATTCCTCAGTGACATCAGTCAGGAAGCCGTGTCTGCTCAGGCTGTTGGGTTTGAAGATCTTCCCCAGAGTCAAGTTTCTTCTCAAAAAGGCCTTGAAGCGGACAAATCGAGGCCTGCAAGCCCTGATCTCTTCGACAGATTTGAGAGAAGACAGTCGTCCTCCAGCCTTGCATTGTTGGATTCAGAGAAGCTCAAGAGCAGAGATTGGGACGGCACTTCAAAAAAATCCAGCATCCGAAGCCCTTTTCAAGACTTCTATTGTGAAAGAAAAGAGCTGCTTTTTTCTGCTTTAGATCCAGTGCCTACACTTCCTTTGAGCTCTGCATCGTTGGTTGAGCACGAGGGCTCCCCAACAAGTGATATTCTGGACGGCATCGATGGGCATACATCCACCACACCCAGCAGTTCCCCTCGATCTAGCTCCAGCTCTTTGTCACAGGCGAGGGCAAGCCAACTTCAACGAGGTGCAGGAGGTGGAGCCCATATCCTCAAGCCCCTGATGTCACCTCCAAGTCGGGAGGAGATCCTCAGCACTCTGCCAGACCTGGAGTTGTCAGAGGCCACCTTCCAGGAGCCTTTCTGCAGTGATCCCTTTGATGTCCCCGGTAAACCAATGTAAGACTGCAGAGCACACGCCACCGGCCTAATCATTACCAATGCTTATTGCAGTTTTAAAGCTTGCATGCATTCACAGGGTAGTAGTTTGTTGTACTACAGAGAAATAAAGGAAATTCTACCACAAACTTAAATCTTGAACACAGGAGCTTTAGCTCAAGTTTCGCCATTCTTTGGACGACCTTACATTTTTGTGTACATGCGTTAGTTGCAGGTAGCGACAGTCGAGTGTTTACACCATATGCAAAAAGTGCATTCATGAACCCACGTTCAGCGCGTTCTTGAATGCGCCACACATTCCCGGTGTGTACATAGTAGTAGTCTATGCTTGTTTTACGGTAAACAACAAAAACAGTTTGGTCTTTCTTTAGATCGATCTGCATTAAATTGGATTCTAAGGCATAAAGCTTGACGTTGCTCCTTTTGCTTTTTGTGATTTACATTAAGAAACCCTCAGTTGTGAACAAGGAATTTTTTTTAACAAACTGAATACATTTGAATTACAGTAGTCTTTCAGATGGTTGAAGAAGAACTTAAAATGTTTGGTTTTTATTAACAGGCATAAAACAAGAAAAAAAGTGTGTCCTCTTAAGTTTTTATTTATTAGAAAGTGAATCTGTTGCCTGGAGTAAAAAAAAAAAAAAAACAAAGCTAGGTGGTGATTGACTTGTATAATAATATTTGAAGAAGAGAAAACAATCATAAAAGTACAATAAAACTTCAAAAATAAATGTAATTCATTTTTTTAAATATCTTTTTTGTTTGGTTTCTGTGTAGTTTTTAGTTTCTTGATAAAGATCTTTTTTTTTTAATTTCATTTTTTGGGGTTATGTACACTTTTGACAAATAATATGATATCAACTGAAAAATCAGCTGTTTATTATTTAAAATTAATAGTTTTATTTAATATTACTCTTTATCCTGGAGAACCCAATAATCCTTTTCTTCTGGAATTTTTAATTTGACCATTTTATTTTTCTGTGTTCATTTTTGGTAGCAGCAATTAATAGCAACCAAAACATTTAAAATTAAAAAAAATAATAGAACTGCAGCCAAATTTGACTCAGTGGGTTCTCCAGGGTTAAAAAATGTCAGTGAACAAAATAAACTAATGCCATTAAGTGGGTTTGGCTGCATGAGATTTTTTTCTTTGTTTGTTTTAAGATTTTTGCTTTAAAGCTAACTAGCAGTGAAAGAGACGGCATGCTGTTTAAGGATGGAAACATGTTTAAATTTTTTTTATTTTTTTTTTAAGTTCTGTTAAAGTCTTTGATGCTGACACTGTCATGGACTGTTTTCTCTTCCTGCAGCTGTAGGGAGTTGCTCTCCAGATGTTCTTACATTAACTAAAACCCACCCGATCTTCTCTGCAGGGAGGTTGGAGGTCGTAAGCTGTTAGTAGAAACCCGGCTGGTGAAGGAGCTCGCAGAGTTCAGTGGTGACCTTTCCCTGGAGGGTCTCCAGTTCTGGAAGACGGCCTTCTCTGTCATGACACGCCCCGCTGCCGCCGTTGTCTCATCTCCCCCAGGGGCAGAGGCGGCAGAAGGGCTTGCTCCATCTTCGGCATCCAACAAGAAAGTGATCCTGCTGCCTTGCAGAAACCCACCGAGTCGTGAGCACGTGCAGCTGTGGCTGGAAGCCAGGAGGCAGTACGAAAGCCTGCAGAACCGAAGGAGAGACGGGTACCCTCCAGAAACCGGGCAGCCTGCTGATCCTGTCTGCCCGGCTCTGAAGGTTGAACAAGGAGAGAAGCAGACCCGGATGAGGACCCAGAGGAGGCGCAACCTGAATCTGTCCCTGAATGTGACTTCAGTGGAGAACACAGGTTCACAGTGCGGATCCACAGAGCAAAGTCCTGTGTCCGAGGAGGGCAGCGGGGGAGACGAGGATGAAGATGCCAGAAGCACCTCCCCAGACTCTCCAGACCTGCCTCCATGGCAGCAGTCCGTCCAACAGAGTTCTCCAGACCCAGAGCGCCTCAGCGAGCCCATTAGATCCCAAACAGAACTCTCACCCGGGATCCCAAACTTACAGACTGGAATCGGAGAAACCAACAGTCCCTCTTCTCTTCAGAGCAGTGATGTGGAGGACAGAACCAGCCCACACCACCTCAATTGGACCCCTTTCTCAAAGAAACGTCGGAGATTCAAGGAAGACCAGGCTCCAATGTGCAGCACGCCCATATCTGAGGGTGAGAGTGTCTGAACTCTGTTTGAAAAAAAATTAGGAAAATGAACCAAAGATAACAATTAAAAAAAAAAAAGACTCATCAAATTTAAAGATAAAGAGGCTTTTTATTATCAGCTTTAGCAAAAAATAAAAAAAAGCTCTTAACCATGCTTTCTGCAGGGACATATGACAATTAAATCCCACAATTCTTTGTAGTCGGAGTACAAAATCCAAAGAGATCATTTAAAGCCTTAGTCAACTAGGGTTAAACCCATACAGCGGGGTTGATGTGTACAGGTGCTGCAGGTTTTCAGGTTGTTCGGGTCTGTGAACGGGTCGTAGACATTTTAAAGAGGAGCACAGATGTCTTTTGCAGTTTCCTTGAGGCTCGTGCCACGTCATAAAAATGGAACATACCATTGTCGTGCTTGTGATAAGTGGATTGTGAAGTATTTGTAAGGATAATTTAAGTTGCAAACACTTAAAACATTTGAGTGATGTTGTCATGAAGTGGCCTTACACCACATTCCTGATTCTTGGTAAGGTGTGGAAGTGTGTTGTTTGTGGTGATTCTATGTGATTTGTAGTCAAGCTTGAACGATGTTCTTTATTTGCTGTCATTTATGAATCTTTGGGAAATGTTGCATTTGATTTAGCAAATGCATAGGTATCCAAATTTGGAAAAAAGCAGGAAAAACAAATGAAGGTTTTTTTGAGCAATCCAATGTGCCCAAACTAACTTCCATTCTTCTTCCTGTGTGGATCAGAACCACCAGGTGTTCACCGTTTTCCTCTCTGTTCTCTTTCAGGAGATTCTGTTTCTCCGAGACTCCAGTGGAGGAGAAGCCAGGCCGATCCGCTCAGACGAGTCCTGCTGACCACGCAGATGAAGGTCAGGACGTTAGTCTGATGGTTATGGGTCTTCACCTCCACCGTTGTTCTAATCTCCATCAAACCTCCTTTTGTTCTCGGTTCGTCTCAACAGAACCAGTTTGCCGGCCTGAACATGCCAAAGAAAGAGCATTCTCAGATTGAAGGGCCGAGCATCTCCAACTCTTATGGCTTCAAAGTCAGCATGCAGAACCTGCAGGACGCCAAAGCTCTGCACGAGGTGACTGCTGCTTTCTGCTTACTACTCAGCGGACACTTTTAGCCCCGCCTCCAAATTAATCTGCAGTTTTCTTCTCTGCAGGTCCAGCACCTCACCCTGATGGCCATGGAGCTCCACGCCAGAACTCGGCGGGACCTTGAGCCCGACCCGGAGTTTGACCCCATTTGTGCCTTATTCTACTGCTTTAGTTCTGACGCTCCACTCCCAGACACAGACAGTACCCGGCTGACTGGTGCCATCGTGGTGGACAAAGACCTCCAGGCCGGTGGACGAGGTGAGGATTCGTGTGAGTTTCATCTCCTGTTTTAGTTCTGAAGGCTGAGCCCACGAGCTGTGCCTGCAGGTCGCAGGGAGACGGCGCCATTGCTGGCTCGGTCTGGTGTGTCCGGGCTGCACGTGACCTATGCCAGCGAGGAGCAGATGCTGTTCCAGGAGCTCGTCTGTATCATGAGGAGGTGTGTTCAGAAAGATCCACAGCCACTGAAGATCAGAACCATCAAGTTGAACCTGGTTTCATTTTATCAGGTTGGACCCAGACATCCTGTTGGGCTACGAGGTGCAGATGCATTCCTGGGGTTACCTCCTCCAACGAGCTGCCGTGCTGGGAGTGGACCTATGCCAGCAGCTGTCCCGAGTGCCAGGTACAAGCATGAGTCCAGGTTCAGAGCAGAACTTCTGTTCAGACGCCAGAGATGAAGGTCAAAAGATTTCAGTGAGACCAACTAAAACTGAAACTACATTTTCTATTCAGTTAAAAAGACAAAAAGACGAGCATTTGTGGAACACCTGTTACGGTTCCTTCCAGCGCAGGTGGAGGCTCTTCTGACGCCGCGTCTGCTCCTCTTTTCAGGTGACTCCAAAGAAAACCGATTTGCTGCAGAAAAAGACGAATACGGCGCCGACACCATGACGGAAATCCACATCATCGGACGTGTCACGCTTAACCTGTGGAGGGTGATGAAGACCGAGGCAAGTGTCTGCTGATGTCAGCATTTTTTCTAAGTCGTTGTTTAGGTTTGTCACTTACAAATGATGGCCGCCACTCAGGAATTCAGCTAAAGCTCCGGTCTTTTGCTTTAGAACTCTTATGGATCTGTTTGATCCAGAATCTTGTTTCCGTCAGTGAAATCAAACAAAGAAGTTTGTTAGTTTGTGGTTCCATCTCTTCTCAGTTTTTCTCACTTGGGGTGAATCTTCACGTGTTTGTTTCTCCTCTAGGTGGCGTTAAACAACTACAGCTTTGAAAACGTAGCCTTCCACGTTCTCCACCAGCGCTTTCCCCTCTTCAGCCACCGCACGCTCTCCGACTGGTTTGATCACAACACCGACTTATACAGGTTCATGTCTGTTCCTGACCCACTTATCTGGATGTTTTGTGATCTCACCTGTGAGGCTGTGATCTTAGTTCTCCAGAAGTTTCTTGAAGTGTGACTTCATCAGGTTTTACTATTTTGATGGTTCCTGCAGGTGGAAGATGGTGGACCACTATGTGAGTCGGGTTTGCGTTTCCATGCATCTCTTGCAGCAGAACGACATCGTGGGTAGAACCAGTGAACTGGCCAGATTGTTTGGGATTCAGTTCCTGCATGTTCTGACTCGAGGTTCACAGGTATGGACTTAGCGAACCCATCTTTGTGCTTTGAGTTAGGATAGATGTCTGTCTGAACCTGTTTGAAAACCATACACGAAAAGCCCGTTCAGAAACCGACGTTTTACACCTTCTTGAAAGCGGCACACATGCCCAGTGTGTACGTAATATAAAGGGTAGTATAGCCAATTATTTTCAGTCCAACTCGGGTCAGAACCTACGTCCAGTTTGAAGAATCAAGGTTTTACCTTTCCAAAGACATTCTAAATGCGTTCAGTTTGCCATATTTACATACACTTTCATTGTGAGCAGATCTTCGTTTTCATTCTAAAAGACTCATTTCATTCTATAAGACTTTGTTTTCTAGATTTTAAGGTTTGAACTTTGAGAGTTTCAACAAGTGAGAAAAGTGTGAAAATATTTATGTTTGTCTGAAAAAGGTGTAGGAAGTTTGTAGTAAGGAGATGTACAGCCTAAAAACACCTGTAGTCCTACTTCACGGATTTCACCCATCACAGATTATTCATGGAATGTAAATCCTGCGATATACAAGGGAACGCTGTACCTCATTTTGTCCTTCAGTTTTACATGAGATGCTTTTAGTTTTGGGTTCAGTATATCCATGATTATGACCTGCTTCTGCTTCTTTCTATTAAGTATCGTGTTGAATCCATGATGCTTCGTGTGGCCAAACCGCTGAACTACATCCCCGTGACGCCCAGCATACAGCAGCGAGCCCAGCAGAGGGCGCCACAGTGCATCCCCTTGGTCATGGAGCCAGAGTCTCGCTTTTACAGCAACTCGGTGTTGGTCCTGGACTTCCAGTCTCTCTATCCGTCCATCGTCATTGCATACAACTACTGCTTCTCCACCTGCCTGGGTCACATAGAAAGCTTGGGAACGTAAGGACTTCATCCATCCACTCATGACACCTAAACCTGGCAGAAGCCTCCCATACTACTCAGGAATTACAGATCATCAGATGATAATAAACTATAAATTGTTTTGATAAGTTATTCTTATGAAGAGACTCCATACTGAGGTTCTGACCCCTTCTGCTTCAGACCCGATGAGTTTAAGTTCGGCTGCACGTCTTTGCGTGTTCTTCCTGAAGTGCTCCACCAACTTCGCAACGACATCAATGTGTCTCCCAGTGGGATCGCCTTTGTTAAGGTATTGGATCTTCAGAACATTTATTCGGGTCAAAAAAGACAGACCTTGTTTGTCAAAGACCATCAAAAGGCTCAGTGTGTTTTCATAGCTGCTGCTTGTTAGAGGTTCAGACCAATAACTTTTGGTTTGACTTGATCTTTAGGACCGTTGAATTGTTTTTTAACTGACTGGTCTGCAGTTTCCAGTCTGAAACTTGTGTGATTTGTTTTCAGTCCACGGTGCGTAAAGGCGTCTTGCCCAGGATGCTGGAGGAGATCCTCAACACCAGAATCATGGTGAAGCAGTCAATGAAGACATACAAGCAGGACAAAGCCCTGATGAAGCTGCTGGATGCCCGCCAGCTCGGACTCAAACTCATCGCCAACGTTACCTTTGGCTACACCTCAGCCAACTATTCTGGACGCATGCCGAGCGTGGAGGTGAGCATACACTTCTGGTGTCTACTGTTCTGTTGAACAATGAGTCAGACCGGTTTGTGTACCTCCAAGTTCACACAAATGTCTTCTACAGGTGGGAGATAGTATCGTCCACAAAGCCAGGGAGACGCTGGAGAGAGCCATCAAGCAGGTCAACGATACCAAGAAATGGGGAGCCCGAGTCGTGTATGGAGACACAGACAGGTGACTTATGTCACTGAAACCTGATGTGTTTGATGAGGAACGTTTGAGCTTCCACCGAATTAAAACCAAACAGTTCTTACTTTTTCTGTAAATTCATCATTCTCACTAAACTGAACTTCTTGAAACAATTTAGAGACATTGAGATTCATTTGTGTTGAATCTGACATTCTTGGACTGGATTTGTTGATGTGTTAGTTCTAGTTAAGTTAGAAATGTAAGCAAGATGTTGAAACCATAAATACGAATTTTATTCAAGAGTAGTTTTCTTCCATTTTGGGAATCTTTCAAAGGATTGTGGGACAAAAGCCAACTTTTCTTTGTTTGCTTTGTAAAGATTTAAAAAAAGGATGTCGTTGTTCTCTGCATATGAGAGACTGAACAAATCTTTGACTTTGTGAACCGGTTAAAGTTAGTTGTTAGACTAGACGGTCATTGACTTCAACTCCTTTTTTTTCCTTAAAAGCTGAGGATATTAACAAAATTTGGAACGTGTTCCAACAAGTTACTGGAACACACTGCCAAGACCATTTTAGAGTTCAGATTTGGACTATCACTTGTTACTCTAATGACCACGCCCTCACTTTAATTTGTATCCTAATTTTAAAGTAAAATTATGAGGTTTATAATAATCCCATCCCAGTAAAATGATTCTGGATTAAAATGTATCCACTGAAGTGAAAAAGGGGTTGGAGCCAACATGACTATTTTGAGGTTGGATTGGTTTACATGGAAATGAATAAAGACAGGCTGGATTTTCTAACATGCCAACTAGTGGTGGAACTGTGAAATACATTGGCTCCACCTACTTTGGGTCTTAAACCAGCCTCAAGGGGAGGCGAAGTTGTGGCTCGTATGCACCATAAACCATAGGTTCTGAAGGTGTTTGCTCCTGGAATCCTGAGTGGTGTCTAAAAATCTAAGGTACAGTTGGAGGTGTAGAGTTTGTGTCACAGTTGTAGATCGCAGGCCCGTACTGAAGAAGAAATGTTTGAAAAGGGTCGTCTTTTTTGCCATGAAACTAGCCTGGATGAAAGGGAGTTTTCGGATATTCCTGGACAAAAGGTTGGTACCAGGATTTGAAGGAGTAGAAAGGCTGAAGGACGATTTTGAGATCAAGATGGAGACTACAAACCTCCGATGAGCTCAGTAGCTTGAAAAGGACCTCGTCCTCAGTGACAGGAGTCCAAATGAATCATCTCTGCACCTTTAATTTTCTGTTTCGTTGACTAATGTGTTGATAAGAACTGGACCTCTTGACTCTGATGAGTTTGTGTAACGACGCTCCTGCTGTGCGTCTGCCAGCATGTTTGTTCTACTGAAAGGAGCCACCAAAGAGCAGGCCTTCAGGATCGGCAACGAGATCGCCGAAGCCGTCACTGCCACCAACCCCAAACCGGTCAAGCTAAAGTTTGAGAAGGTAACGCCTTCATGGAGGACACCTCCATGTTATTCTGTTTGGGATTCCTGCTCGGTCTGATCCAAAGACCGCCATTCTCCAGGTGTACCTGCCGTGCGTGCTGCAAACCAAGAAGAGGTACGTGGGCTACATGTACGAGAGCCTGGACCAGAAGGAGCCGGTGTTTGATGCCAAAGGGATTGAAACAGTTCGCCGTGATGGTTGCCCTGCTGTTTCCAAGGTAACAGACTCTCTCTGCCTCCTTTTCAAATGCAGCGCCGCTCGCATCATTGTGCTCTCAGGCTTCTGCACACCTGTCGGTTCACATTCAGTATAGACTTTTTGAATTGGTTTAATAATAAGTAACTTTCAAATGGTGGGGAGCAGATTCCTCCCAGGTTTTTCCACCTTGAAGGTCAAAGTCCCCGCTTTGATTAAGAGACACAACATAGCAACTGTCTCCATGGTGATTTTTCACCCATTATTTCTTGCTCGCTGTTAAAATCTGATCTGGATTTAGCCAAAAACAAGCTGTTTCTTAAAACTAGAGTTTGGGAAAGTGCAACGATGATCCACACAGAATGTTCTTGATTATTGAATCCCTCCATGAAGGGTTGTCGGTTTGTTGCTTTCAGATCCTGGAGAGGTCCATTAAGCTGCTGTTCGAGACCCGGGACATCAGCCAGGTCAAGCAGTTCGTGCAGTGTCAGTGTCTGAAAATTCTAGACGGCCGGGCCAGCATGCAGGACCTGACCTTCGCTAAGGAGTACCGGGGCAGCGGCTCGTACCGGCCCGGAGCTTGCGTACCGGCGTTGGAGCTCACCAGGTATGTCACGGTTGCACAGGTTGATGAAACACCTGACACTCCTGCGGTTCTGCTGGTCCATCTTGGAACAAAACATCTGTTCGGCAGAACCGGCGAAGCTCATGTTGATAATTAGGTCTGAGGGACCTGGCAGCAGAACCATCTGGTTGTCTCTCCTCAGACAAATGCTGTCGTACGACCGGCGACTGGAGCCGCGTGTGGGCGAGCGCGTGCCATATGTGGTGGTTTATGGGACTCCTGGTGTTCCCCTCATCCAGCTGGTGCGCCGTCCCCTGGATGTGCTCCAGGACCCGGCCCTGCGCCTTAATGCCACATACTACATCACCAAACAAATTCTGCCACCGCTGGCCCGCATGTTCCAGCTGATTGGAGTGGACGTGTTCAGCTGGTACCAGGAGCTGCCCCGGGTGAGGACCAACCAGAACACCGGGGCTTTTGAACATTAATTTTTAATGCATTGAAGTTTGGAGGAGCAGACTTCTGGGACTCTGCTGCCCCCTGCTGGCAGAGCTGCCAAACAGCACCGCAGCACAACCCCACAGACCGATCAACATAAATGTCTTCTGCAGATGGGGGGCACTGTGACTGAATCCGTGTTTGCTACACCCGCCCACAGGTCCAGAAGGCATCTTGCTCGGCAGCGGCTGGAGATGAGTTGGGCAGAAAGGGAACCATCTCCCAATATTTCACCACGCTGCACTGTCCCGTGTGCGATGAGCTGACCCAGCTGGGAGTGTGCTCACAGTGCCGGGCTGAACCGCAGCGGGTCGCCGTCACTCTGTACCAGGACATGAGGCAGTGGGAGAGCCAGCAGGAGCAGCTGCTGAAGGTGAGGACGCTCTAGGGAGCTCTGGACTTTGAGACGCTGAAGGTAGTTGTGAAGCTGCAGATCCTGAAATCTTTTACCTCAAAGGTTGAACTAATAAATGAAAAACAGGTTTAGGTTTACAACCCCCCCCCCCCCAAACCTGAATAAAACCAAACCGTAGAATGTCCTGACAGACACCTGTGTGTGTTCAGATCTGCAGGAGCTGCAGCGGTGGCGCCGAGCGACAGGTTCCCTGCATTTCCCTGGACTGTCCCGTTCTCTACAAGCTGTCGCGGGTCAACAGGCAGATCTCTAAGGCGCCTTACCTCCGACAGCTGCTGGACCAGTTCTGAAGGGTCCCCAAAAGTCTACGCTGTCTAACTGGTGCTAAAGGCCTCCACTACTCCCAGGTTTTTTAACCAGGATGAATTCTCGAGTCTGTGCTCAGCAGTTCTTGTGCAGATCAACCTGATACTTGTGATACAGGCTGATATTTGTATGCATTCTGTTCAAAGAGTGCCATTTCCCTCTAACTTTCTTGGAACTGATGATTATCCAGAATCATCTTCAGTTTTTTATAACTGTGGGACTGTTGCAATACTCTACTTTAATAATTTATTCTACGCAGAGTCCGTTATTTCATTGTGGTTTAACGTCTAACTGTTCTGACAGCAGGCGGAGATGAAACCTTCAGCTCCTCTCAGCATGTGTGTGTGTGTGTATGTGTTTCTATAAATGTACAAATTAAAGTGTTTCTGGTGGTTTTTATTGGATGATGCTGTGGTTGAAGGTGTCAGACTGAAAATAAAACTGTTAAGTATTCAAATGTTTCCCTTATTTAATGACTGTACGGCAAGCAAAAGGTATCAAAATCACATAATGGTTTAAACTCAAATTGGACTGATAGACAAACAAGTTTTTTGTTATAATTTGTTACATACACTCACTGGCCAATTTACAAAGTAAACCTGTCCAACTGCTTGCTATTGCAAATTTCTAATCAGCCAATCACATGGCAGAAACACAATGCATTTAGGTGTGTAGACATGGTCAAGAGGAGAATGGTCAGACTGGTTCCAGCTGATAGACAACAGTAACTAATAATCACTGGTTACAAATCAGAGATCACTGATCCACTAAATATGTGTTAGGGCCCCAATAGCTTTAGAAATGTGAGTTTGCATTAATCCACAAATTAAAGGCGTGTGTTTTTGAAAGAGTTTAATGAACAGTAATTTTGGAGGTTACAACATTCAAAATAAAAAGTTCATCTTACTCCCTGCAAGCTTAAAGATAACTTACAGTAACAACACAAGGAATTCAAGTATGGCAAGCCAGTGGAGTACAAAAAATAAGCGTAATTGTTTTTGTAGAGTGCAACCATAAATGCATTCCGTATTCTACAGTAATTCACTAGGAAAGGGGGTATAAATTAATTTACCTTCAACCATAGCGCCAGCACCATGCTTTCTCTGCACAAGGTATCGTAGTAAACCTTATTTTTCAAATTCGAACACTAAGCAGCATTTGATGACTAAGAAATTGTGCTTTTCACCAAATATAGGTTCATGATGATAGTCATAAGCAATTGATTTAGCCCAGTGAGCTAAATACTGGGGGGAGGGGGGTGGTAGGAGAACATTACATGGCTTTTTACTGGACGATTTCTAAATGTTTGTTCACCTGAAAAAATCTGAGAATAGCAGCTTATTTCCTTTAGAGTTTTGGTGCATTATCAAATTAATTTCAGTAGCCGTTTGTGCTTGCAATCCTTCATAAATACGTTCTAAAATACGCCGTAGTCCTATCAGTGGCACATTTGTATATTCATCTTTAGAGATGCTTGACTTTTTCATGCAGTTTTGTTTTTAACTTTCTAAACTATCAGAAAACTGCTCACATTTGGAGCATTATTTTGTAAATAAAGACCGATAAATCTCAGAAAATCAAGATGTCTCTTCATTCATCCCAACACTTGGACTTGACTTCATGTAAAAAAATAAATAAGCAGGCTTTTACAATTACAATTTTAAATAATAGTGTTTTTGTTTTATTTATTTTGTGTTTTTATTTATTTTTCTTATATTTAGGGGTTAAACAGATCTTAGATTTCCCCTTCCATCTTTCTTAAAGAAAACCCCCTTTAAATAAAATAAAGGCATTAATGGACCCTCTGGCTTGCCATATTTCGAACACACAACAGCACATTAAACATCTGACAATCATCCATTGGGACACCACACAACAGTCTGCCCATTTGTCCTTCAAAAACTAGTGTACTGTAGGCTCTGAGCTGTGTTCTACCCAGTTTCAGTACATTGGGGTGTCAGACTCCAGGCCTGGAGGGCCTGCATCTGGATGATTTTTCAGACATCCCTGAAGCAGGACACCGTCTCATGATGGCTGGAGTTCAACACCTGATAATTCTTCATTTTGAATGGAACCACTGGTCCAAACCTTTTCATACATAACGTTATAATGAAATGAGACCAGAAAAAGGTTCCGGGTCATTTCAGTCACTTTTCTCTCTGTCCAATGAAAGCAGCAGTTTGTGTCTTGGAGAGTCTCCACCTACAGAACATCCCTCTGAGGACAGCGCTTCGCCACCACCAGTGTCAGGACTGGGTGAGGCGTCATCCATCTCGATGACCTCAAAATCAGCATCATTCCATTGGTCAGCTTCATCCTCTTGTTCCTCCTCTTCCTCCTCATTGCCTCCTGAGTCTAACAGCGCCCGTCTGTATTCGCTGTCATCAGCATCTATTTGGCGTTCTACGCGGGGCTTTCTCCCGGGGCTGCTGGGGGCCGAGGCTAGCTTATACATAACGGGGAAAATGATGGACGTGAAGGTGGAGGTGAGCAGGGACAGGTACAGGAGCAGGGGCTGATTTTGGTACCGCCCCAGCAGGAAGCCCACCAGCGCCGGCAGAACCATCTCTCCCAGCGCCGCCCCCACCACAAACACTGCTGCCGTGTGGCCTGTGATCGTGGTGTACTGCTCCAACCACGAAATGCCACTAGGGAAGGTGGTGGCCATGGAGGCCCCGTACACACCACTGCAAACCCACAGTGCCACCTTGTGGTTGCTGAAGAGGCAGAGCAGAAGGGATGAGAGCGTGGAGCCCAGCAGGCAGAGCAGGATCATGGTGCCGGGGAACATGCAGGTGGCAAAGAAGATGGCAAAGCCTCGGGTGGTGGCAAACGTACCCCAAAAGAGCGAGTTGAGACCAGCAGCCTGGGCTTCAGGCATGTGAGCAAAGTCCTTGGCAAAGATAAAGATGAAGGAGCCATAGGCCACCTCGGCACCCACGTAGGCGAAGAAGAAGAGGAAGAGCAGGAAAACCAGTGCCAGGTGGTGTTTGGCCACCAGCTGCTTTCCTGATGCTGAATGAGATTGATCCTTTGCAGTGCCGCAGCGACAATAGAGTATGAAGAAGAGAAAGGAGACCAGGAAGAGGAAGGAGCCAATTACAATGTAGGCCCACATGGACTTCAGGGAGGACTTTAGGTTGAAGGCAGTTTCCGGGGCAGGGGCTTTGGTGATGGGAAGAGTTGCATTGAGAAGAGGAACCCCAACACTTCCCTTCTCGTCCGAACCAAACAGCAGCTTTGCGATGATGGGTGACACGAAGGCTCCTGCGGCAAAGCTGAAGTGAAGAGCCTGCATGTGGGGGCCAGCCTGGTCCCCCCATGTGTTTAGGATGAGCACGTTACCACCTACCCAGAAAATAAGAAACACCAGATGTCAGAATGAGCAGTTCGGTGTAATTTCAACATAGAACCAGACAGTTTGGGAGAATTCACGCTGGCAAAAACACCTGAGTGAAAAAGCACCCCAAAGTTCAGCAATAAGTTCATAGATTTACATTTGATAGCATCTCTCACTACATCTTTTATTTCTGAAGATGATTCTAAATCTCTGAGCTGTAAACTTTTTGTATAAAACTGAATAAGGACAGCAGCAGAGATAGTTTAAATATCAAGTTTACATTTATATTTAGATTTGCTTTTAGGTTTTCATCTCATTTCAAATTGAGATTACATTACATTTGCATTGGATACATATTTATTCCACATACATTATTTACATTTATGTTTGACTATTTTAAATGTTGTAATTAGTTTTTCTAAATACAACATTTTAATCTTATTTAAAAATTTAAAAGAATAATTTGAACTTTTTTTTTTAGCATACAGACTCACTTGTAGCTTGATATGAATGTTTACCTTTACAAACTAAGATTAAGATGAATTTTTTAGATTTTAAAATCCCAGAAAAATGTAACATTTGTTTTTTGGAGGGAAAAGTAACATTTTTGTTTACATTAAGATTTAAATGTAACATTTAGACACCAAATATCTGTGTTGATAATATTTAGGTTTGCATTTATTTATTTCTAAATATGTATAAAATGATATAGAAATATGAACTATGATAAACAAATCTTCAAAACTGTCTCACCTGTGTCCAGAGCGCCCATGGATACGCCGATGCTAAACATGAAGGCGGTGAGGAGCGCGGCCTGCTTACAGAACGGGATCGCATACATTCCAAACGCTGTGAGGAGCATGGAAAATCCTGGAAGAGAGAAATGCTCTCATGGAATATGGGTTTTTTTATCTGTCAGTCGGTGCTTCAGTGCTGAACGTGTCACTGTGACCCTGTTTTAGAGGGTCGGATCTTTTTCAAGGTAAAACAGCTGATAGAAGAACAGATAAACAATAAAACTGGAATGAGTCATACAGGCTGTCTGTAGTTTTATTTTAAATATTTCTCCAAACAGCATTTTCCTTCTCCTCGGCTTCATGTGACTAACTTAGGAAAATGTCGTTTACAGGGCTTACCCAGCAGCAGATTGGGGTTCATGCAGTCAAAAAGAACTCCCCCAATGAGAGATCCACCAATGTAGCCAGCAGAGCGGCCTATGAAGATGTAAGAGATGTTGCTGATGTTCTTCTTCACGTTCAAAGCTAGATCCTCAAAGGTGGGTCCGAGAACAGAGATGCTCATGCCCTGCAAAGAGGAGAGGAGCAGGTTACAGGAGATGGAGACTCTCCCTAAAGTTTCCCCTCAAAAAGAGTATGGTGGAAAGCTTTATTTTTTAAAGCAAAAGTTTTTTCTTTTTATAATGTACCTTTAATTTGAAAAGCAGATTCTTAAATAAAAAAACAACAACAATAATTTGGTTTTAATGGTGCATTTCCAGTAGTACCAACTCAGCATGGCTCTAATTAAATGTAAGGCGTTTCCGTTCTGCTCTGTGGTCAATGTACATTATAAAACAACATTTAAAAATGTATTCCATCAATACATACTATTTAAAAAAATTAAAATGTGAATCCTAATTAAAAACAAAATAATCCAAAGATTTCTTTGAACAGCTAAAGTCTGGTTGGACTAGAGCAAGGTCTACTAACCTGCTTGTTTTCCAGCTCATATCATTGCTGATTAACTGGATCAGATTATTCAGGCTATGAATGACTTAATACACCTGATCCAGCAGTAAGTAGGGCAAAGATCACTGACAAGCTAACACTCAGTGGTAGAGTTGGACCACCAGGATTAATACATGTTGTAAAACTATGTAGACTGTGTCAACTCTTATTTTTGTTTTTTACGTTAAAAAACAGCAGAGTACTACAAGCTGTCCTTGAAGTTGGATTTCTTTTGTTCCCGAGCCAAACTTTGTTGCTGCATTAAAATTGCAGCTAAAATTTCAACATGAGCGACTGCTTCTCCACAAAGGGACCTGTCAAACCCCAAGAGTGTACATGCAGATGGATTTCAGCTTGAATGGCTGAAGGGAAAGTTTTGCTAATATGAACATCCTGTCTGTGCAGGAAACTGGAGTGTTGACTTAAAAATACCTGTAAGGTAGATTTTAAAAAAAAAAAAACACTTGATTTCATTTAATTCATCAGGTAAATCCTGCTTGTCTGGTTCTTTTTTGTTTGTTTCAACAAGACAATATACAGTAGTTTATGGATGAAATGTTAACTACTTTGACTTCAACAGCACTCATAAACCATAAAGCCCAAATTTTTGTTTTGAGTATTATTCTTGATTTTAATACTCTGGTAGCTTATCTTTGACAAAACTGGACTGAACTGAGGCTGTTCACTTGTATTGATGTATTTGAATTATTTAAATTAAAAAAACTACAATTTTTGAAATAACGGTTGAAACTGTTTGAAATAATTAAAAAGACACAAAAGACAACAAGATAACGAGGAATACGGTGAATTATAGCTTAAATTAAACATTTGGATACTCTTTGTTTTGTTTGCACCAGGTGAATAAAATATGGAAATACCCTAACAATAAACGCAACATTGGAATATTGACGACTTTGTGGATTTTGTCAATTGTGGGTTACTTTTAGAATGTAACTTCCATGATAAACGAGGGACCACTGTATATCTTACTACACCAGATGAACATTTCAGGATTTACTGAAATTATAAGAACATTTTATTATGTTATGATTCGTACTGGCTGCGAACATTTCTTTTCTCTTTGACGCATCATCGATCTCCATATCAAAAAAATCCTCTTCGCTTTCATGTAAATCCTTTTCCTGGAGACACATGCACCTTTCCGTCTTTGCTCAGTAATTCACGTTAAAACCAGTTCTTGTCATTTGTTTGCTTGCTTCCTTTGCACCTTCACCAGGAATCACCAATCTGCTTGCGCCATTTTGCACCCCAAAATGTTGTGCAGAGTCACCAGAATAATTTTTGGCGTTGTTAGATATACTTTATTTATTTTATTATCATTCTAACTGCTGTTAAACCTACACATTGAAATTAGCTGTGCTAGGGTTTTTTTGCGTTCCATCTGGAGAAAAGGAGCTCCCGCCGCCACATGAGCAACAAGTGTTCAGAATGCAGCTGGAGATTTAGAAAAAAAAAAAAAAACAGCTCAGTAGCCTTGTGTAGAGTGTCTGGCCTGAGACTGGAAGGTCATGTGTTCAAATCCAGGCCAAATCATACCAAAGACTGGAAAAATGCCTCCCTGCTTGACACTCCACCTTAAGGTTTTGTCGGAGGATTAGGGGGTTAAACCACTAAATGGTTCCCAAGTGCTGCTGTGGCCGCAGCTCACCGCTCCCTAGGCGATGGGTCAAATGCGGAAAACAAATTTCACACACCTAGCTGCGTGACAACCGATAGGACTTTCACTTTAAACATAACCATTGATGATCATTGACCCTCCCATGTCTGCAGCAAGAAAATTAAGAGTGTTGTTTATAACTACTGACCTTGCAATCTTTTGGTCCATCTTTCCCTTTGTGTAACCAGGGCAACCTAATTTTGGATAAAGATAGGAGGTCAAACTGCGACCTCGGGTCAGAACTGCTTGAGGCAGATGTGCTGAGCGTTTGTCTGTTTTTGGCGCTCCTCGCGAGAAATCGTACCCAGCTCTTGACTTTGTGAATACTGTCCTGTGTTTTCAGAAATAACCTTGACAGGTGTATGCCACTGCTCAAAATATAAACACTTAAATCGAATGAGCGTTTCTTGGTCATTGCTACACTGGCTTAAAACACAAATTCTACAGACACCTGACATCAGCACAACTGTGCCAGACTTGGTGGGTTTGCAGATCTTAAAGGAGCCCAGCCACTATTAGAGACCGACGTCTAAAGAAACAAACACCTGTTAGACCCGGCACTTATTGGTGACCGTGGTCAATTAGAGACTGGCCACAACTGGAAGATATCTGGTCATTTAAATGTTAGAAAACATTTAGGAGTTTTTTTTCCTCTTCTTTAAAAACAACACACAACTTCAAATCAAATAAGAAACGATCCAGTTATAAAAGGCACATGCAGTGTGAAAACACTGCCCCCTACCGATCTGGCAGGATTACAGACTACATATAAATATAATCAATTATAGAAAAAATATAACCAAAAATACATACAACATTGTGTAAAACTAGACCCAATTTATTTTAATTAAAAAAGAAAATAAATTTGACTGGTAAGAGCGTTTCATAAATTTTCACCTTGTTGGCTTTCCATATCTGAGCTACAACCTGAGCCATACAACGTATCCACGGTTTTCCTATTGATTCGGTTCTGATACCGGTACCTACCAAGCCCAGGAAAGATCCACAAAGCACGAGCGTGACAACCCAGCGCGCGTAGGTTCCCCGTCCACCGTTTCCTCCACCGACCACTTTCACTCGGTCCTCGCATCCCGGTTTCGCCGTCCTTCTGACCGCCTTCAGGGCGCTCCGGAGCTTCCTCCCCGCGTCGTTGCTCTTGTCGAACAGGGTGTCTTCGTCCTGCTCGTCGTCGCCATCGTCCCCCATGCGGGCGAATCGAACGTGCTTCTTTTTAACGACGCTATCTGGCTCGGCGGAGGAAGACATACCTGTCACACCGCGCCGCGGCCCTGACGCTGCCGCGGATCCCTTCGAACCTGTCTTCTGCGTTTCGGAGTCTCCCGTTAAGCGGTCACAGTTTAACCCGCGCCAAAGCCATGTTAAACACCGACGGTGTCCAGAGAATCAAGCGGAGCTGCAAGCGATGCGGCCGCCGAGGTCCTCCACGGGTCAACGTCTAACAGGAGGTCTACAGAGATCGTCTATGCACTCCGAGGCTCACCCGGTTCATTTGTGGGTCTCAATTGAGAGCCCTGGTGGGAACACGAAATAAATACATAAACATCCAAAACAGAAAACCTATCAACACAGAAGCACGCACATCTTCAACTCAACCTATATCTTCAATTAAAAAAACATTTAGTCCAATCTTGTTTAAATAAATCAAAAATATCAGCCAAAACAAATCCATATAATGCCTCTGCTAACATTGCATCTTTCAGATTGCAGCGTAATAACGTCTGCCTTTGGGTCTGAAATGTACAGCAGAGCACAGCTTCTGTCCTTATTTTGCATTTTTGTTTCATCACGAGCAATTTGTTCAGGCCAACAGGAAGTAATAGAGTGTTACGGAAAGCGAAAAGATGCCCACACAGCGAACGCGATGCGCGCCGCGGAGGCTGCCAGTTTTAATGTCAAGTCTGTGGTTTAGACGCGAATTGAGCGGCGTGTGAATGATGTGTATTAGAACCCTGGATCAACATTTGACCTGCTCTCTGTAAATGATATGAGTTTATAATTTTAAAAAAGTACTGACTATGACATTCTTTGAAGATGGTTTGGGTGTTACTCTGAAAAAATAAACTGCAAATGCATCATTTTGGTTATTGCATCACATTATCCTGTAAAAAGTAATGTCTGTGCTTCTTATAGGTGTCCCTTTCTTTCCTCTAGAATGAGTGCATCAGTTTACTTTTGCTATGTTGGGATATTAGGTATAGCAATCAAAAAGCACACATCAGTCTCAGGAAGGCTATGGTAGCTAAGGCTACAGCAACTAAAAAGTAATTGTTGCACTTCAAAAATTTCACTTTAACAAGTACAGAGAGGCTTTCAAAAACTTTAACAACTTTTTATTTTATTGAAATGAGTGAAAATCGATGGTGTTTACATAAAGTGTATATATACTGTACTGTGTTACAAAGTTTGCAACTAAGAAAAATGCATAGTTATCACTCTAAATAAGACTTCAACTAAAATTAAACAAGAAATCACACAAATGGATACAAAAAAATGGCAAAACAAGTTAAGTTTATTTTAGTTCTATCTTCTGAAGAAGGAAAATGATGGAATAAGATATTCAACCACAAAGAAAGAAAACTATACAACATCTTAAAGATCCGGAGAGGCAGAGATGTCAAAAACCAACAAAGTTGACAAATATTGTAGTTTCAGTTTTTCCTCAAAAAATTATTATTTTACTTTGTCTTTGGGTGGAACAGATTAATAAATCATGTTATGGAGAAATACATGGAAATATAACAAATTGCTTTGATGCTTATATGGTGATAAACAAAAGAAGTACAAAAAAGGCACCACAGATAAAGTGATGAAGAGTTGGTTGGTGCCGAAGTGTATTAGAAGAAAAGTCAGTTCTGACTTTAAAAACGCCTCTGCGTTTTTGGTGCAATCTTTAAGATTCACTCCAATGAGAATGGTGTTCTTGGTGTTTTGAACAGGTTTCTGTGGCTTTTTTTCTGATGAATGAGGACATATACAGAGAAAATGAAGAGTATTTCCGTAGTCAAATCACAGTGAATCAGGAGCAGAAGAAAACAATACCTTTTGAAAAAGCTTGTAGTGGTTACGTATAAACTACAATCGGCAGCCCATATGCTCCCTGCTACGCTCCATTCCAATGCACTTGTAGGCGAATAATCCAATATCGCTAACCCTTTTTGTTGCACGTTAATATATAAACAAAACACAAAAAAATGTAGCTAAAATGCAGAAGAGGAAATGAAGCCTCAGTGTTTTCTGGACTTAGTGTTAGAGTCCATGATTTTGGATGAAAGAGACACAACCACACAGCTGAACTCCACTAAACTGCCTGATGTGCGACCATAATTTCTCTACAATCACACGAGAGACTGATGGCATCATACATCAAAAGTGCTTCCTAGAGTTTTTACTGCTGAAGGAGGATGTGGACTGAATGTTTCACACACTGTCTCAGTCTTGTTTATTAAATTAAGACTAATTTAGACTAAATTCATTTAGTTTCAGACCTTTGGAGAACCTGAACTTTATTTCGTGCCCTGATAAAAAAAAGAGGTATTTCTTTCAGACTTGAGAGTTCTTCAGGTCTTTTGTCAGAATCTAAGATGGGATGTAACTCCACAACCGGATTCTTCAAACGTCCATGCAGCTCAGACACCAGAGTCCAATGTGAGGACTACAGATTCATTTAAGATTCTGCAAATGTCGGACCACCACGTGAACATTAGAAGAGTTCGAGGATTGAGTCAGCGCACGAAGAAGATGTTCCTCACCCGATGGTGCGGACAGATCCTATAAACTGGATCAGCAGCTTTCTTCACAGCAAAATTACACACTTTTCCCTATTTTATTTTGAAAATGTCAAGTTTGCTCGATGTAAGACTCAGCGCTTCAGGACCACACTCAAACTTTACCCCAGCTCATGACTGGTATGTCTCACTGCAGATGAATTAAGTCTTTTTGAAGGCCCTTTTTTTGGCTTTAAACCCACAGGTGCAGCATTTTTTTTATAGCTCCTCCTCCGTCTGACCTGCAGGAGTCTGTCAGTCTATAAAGGGGCAGCTCACACGACTGAGTCCAGCTCTTTGCTTTTAGCATCTTCCTGTGTCTTTCCGTGGTCTATCATCTTCTGGGTGACGTCCTGATCTCTGCTCTGGGCATCCTTCATCTCCACTCTTCTCCGCTTGAGTTCCACCCAGGGAATGAAGCACAGCAAGATGCCCCCGATTAGGGGAGGGATGCCTGCCAGGTAGAAGGCCACGTCATAGCTGCCCAGTTTATCCCTGAGAAAACCTGCCAGACAGAAAACACAGTCAATACAATGCTTTTTTTTCTATTTAATTTCATTAAATGCAATGTTCATGTGTTAAATGATCAGATTGGTGCAAATTTAAAAATAAAAATGTACTAACAGACTTGATGTTAGTCTGCAGAGAAGCACACAGTTGCAGTTTGGCTGCATGCTTCCAGCAACAAACATTAAGCTTCCGTTCTGTTCAGCTCGATGACCCAACATAAACAGGTCATATGAGAGCTGAGCTGAGTGTTTATTTTTGGCTGGGTTAAAGATGCAATTGACGGTCTTTTACTTCAGTGGAAAACATGAACGAGCACAACGTGGAAAACAAAAATGTAGAACTTCACTGGCGCCGAACATTTTATCGGATTTGATTTTCGAAATCACCAAAATGCCAAAATGTTCTTTGCGAATCAAATTGCTTTGAACAAGCTTATTCGCTGAAACACTAACATTATAGCACTTGTGATCCAACTAAACACAGAACAAAAGGATGTGATGTTCTCTCAGCCTCCACAGATCCTCTTAAAAAGACTTTGAACACATTTTTTTGGCGAACAAACGACTGAGTTTTCCTCAGGATGGAATGACGCTCGCATGATCAGAGGAATGTTACTGATATCAGTGTTTAGGCGTCGTGAGCATCCAACACAATGTATGTTTGACAGCTGGAGGATTCACATGTTTTTCATGTGAGCTTTTCAGAGAGGAAACAGCGGAACCTCTTCAGAGGACCGACACGAACACTAGGGGGAGCCGACACCCAAGAGTTAAACTACTGCTTACCATTCTTAACATTCTTTGGTTTTTAAATTGTTGAAACGTTTTGTTTATGGTGTGTGAGTTCAGTGCCTTGCTCGAGGGCACGCCAACATCTCTATTAGCATTCTGGTGTACCTGCAATTGGGGGACCAGCAACCATGGGCACAGACATGAGGCCCAGCAGGCAGCCGATGGCCTGGGACACATCTTCAGCTCCGACCAGCTCAAAGGCGATGGGCGCCATGATGCAGATGAAGCAGCCGTCAAACAGCCCCATCAGCAGGCAGACGGCAATCAGCCCGCCGAAGATGTTACACAGCGGGATCATCATGGACATGACGCCGATGACGAAGAACGAAGACACCTTGTGGAGACAAAAGGAGATTGGAGAAGTTTTACTCGTATTTTTAGTTTCAGGAGAGGCGGATCCTCCTGGTCTAAGATCTTCCAAGCATCTCCTCCTCCTTTCTGACATTTTATCAGGTTGGTCCGGTTGGTTCAGGTCAGAGCTGTCATGTCAGCTCCAACTCACCTGCAGGAACACCTTGTTGACCCCTTTGACGTAATCAGCAACGTGACCAAAGATGAGTCTCCCGATTCCAGACGTGATCCCAATGCACATGAGCAGAACCTCTTTGTTGGTGTCCGCACCAAATCGCTCCTCGACATGCTTCATCTGGGACAACAAGTAACAGACATTTTTGTGTCAGTGTCACAAAAGCAACAGGAATTACCAATTACCTTTGGTAGAGTGTTCGCCCTGAGACGAGAAGGTCATGAGTTCAAGTCCATGGCCAAATCATGCCAAAGACTAAAAATGGGCTCCCTGCTTTACACTCAGCAGTGAGGGGTTTCCGAGGGCGGCGGAGTCTGCAGCTCACCACTCCCCCGGGGATATGGGTCAAATTCAGAGAACAAATTTCACACTTCAAGATGTGTGACAACTGATGTGTCTTTAAATCACAGTAAAAGCAGTCTGATGTGAAGAATGGACGAATAAAGGTGGGTTGTGTTAAAGTACCAAAAAGGAAAAAAAAACACACTGGATCCAATCATTGGCTTTATCCTGAAGCATTGAATTCCATTTGCCCTGTCAGAACCAATCAACCTGCAGGCCTTTCTTGGACTGATGTTACCACTCAAAGTTCCTTCAGGCTCTAATGAGATCCGCTCAGATGTTTCTTGGGTCAGACAGTTCTCACATATCATCTCCTCCAGGCTACATCATTCCCGTTTATCTGTCTCCACCCAGTCCAACAGACCCACATCCATCTCCACCGACCCCTGTTTGACTCCCACTCCCCCCTATACACAACAACAGCAGGCTCTGTGCTCAGAGGTCCTGCTGTGAGGGGAGGACGGATGCTGAGAGCTGCCAGTGTGTCAGCAGAGAAACTCGTGATGGAAGTCCAGGGTTTTGTTCTATGTCGTGGCTTGGGGGGGAGGTCTTGACTCTAAAAGAACTCAGGTTTCAAGCCATCACTGGAAGCAGCAGTCGTCCTCTCCATTCCCTCTTTGCCATTAGAGTCGCTGCATTCACTCCTATAAACCTGGGTGTCATCTCTTTCTGGGGCCATCATAGAGGCCTTTGAGTGAAGGGGGGGTAAAAAGTTGAAGACATCAGCAGAGTAGTGCATCAGCATCATCAACATAAAGTCGGTTTAGGTGACGTTATTGCCAGATCATCTTAACGGCACCCATAGCTGGGCCCGACCTCTGAAGGAGACCCCGCCACACCATGACGGACACTCAGTTTGACACATAAACCAACATATGTTTTTTTTTCTCCCCACAAACCTGAAAACTTTTTCAAAAAGTCAACATTTTTGTCTTCTTCCAAGTCCCACATCAGCTCATCTTTCTGCTGACTCGGCACACACGTGGATCAACTTCCCTCAAAGAGCGGTTTCGTTTCAGTCCACGAAGCGGCTCGTTCAGAAAAAGTCGGGCCAGTGAAAAGCTGCTTTCAGCTGTTCTGCCCCAGATCCCTCTCCAGGGCTCAGAGGTCCGACCGCGTGCTGTTAGAGTAGCCGCTTCGAAGCCAAAAGGGCGGGGCCCCACTCTGAGGCTGCGGCTGGGCCCGACCCCTGTGGAGTCCTGCTCGAAGAAGCAGACACCGGAGAAGAGCTGTGAACACAGAGCTGATCTCCTTCCAATAACAGTCCCAGAGTGCAAACAAACAGGGTCCTCATGAGTCAGCCCCCCACCTCAAACCCCACAGTGTCTTTCTGCAACAGAAGTGTAAAAAAAATGGACAGAAGGAAACCCCTTTACAAAGCTGGAGCAACAGGAGCTTCAGACTCACGCTCCCTCACAGCAACAGAAACAGACGTGACTGACTGTATGTACCGTTGAATCCACTTCAGTACTGATCTACTGTGTAGAAAAAGAAAGACAAGTTTCACTGATGAAAGGCTAAACACTGCAGCACAAGAACACAAGTCGCATTAACCTTTTACCTGCCACCAATTTAAATTCCCAAATTCTACTTCAACCCATCATTTGATGATAATTCAGGAATTCTGTCACTTAAAAGAACACGTGTGCTGCTTGGACATCACAGGGGTTTCATTTTATTTACTGCAACCATTCCTGGGGCTCACTAAGAAGAATCATTAGATATCCTTAACATTAGATAAACCCCTGATCCTGTGGGAAACGCTCAAGGGAAACTCAAGAAGTCATCTGTACAGGAAGTTGAACTGAGTTACGTGTTTGGGTATCTGGAAACACCTTGTTGACAGCACTGTTTCTAAATCATCGTCTTCAGCAGGATGCAATTCTGCTTTTTTCGAGGCGTGTGATGCAGGACGTGCTGACACTTCAGGAAAAGTTGCAAGAAAGTAAAAAAATCCAGTAGTTTGACTCAAGTGAAGTCAAAGTGCAAATGCGCCCAACCAGAACCATGTTAACGATTTGCTTTCATCACATCAGCAGAATAAATGAGAGAAACTGAACAGTTTTGTCAAAAACTTTCTGCGTTTTGACTTTCACTTTCACGTGTATAAAACTACTTTTCCTCTGTACGCCAAAATGTGTTCCAAACGCAGACTTACCAGGTGAACGTAGGGTACAAAGTACCCATACAGGGCTGCAGGTATTCCAAAGGCCCAGATGCGGTATCCCACAGACTTCCAAATGTTAGTGTTGAAGACCTGTCTCAGGCGAGACTGTCCACTTTGGGAACTCTTGGGTTTGGGGGGTAGCAGGGGCCTGTAGCTGAAGCCAGCGAGAACCAGAACAAAGATGAGGGTGCAGAGCACCCGCAAGGTGTTCTGAAAGCCCAAGCTGCTGAGCAGGCCAGAGAGCAAGTAGGGCATGAGGATGGTGAAGAGGCTGCTGCCGGCTGTCACAATGCCGTTCACCAGGCCGAGGCGCTTCTTGAAGTAGTGTCCCAGAATGACGAGGCTGGGCTGATAGGAGAACGAGCATCCACAGGCAAAGACCACGCCGTAGGTGAAGTACATGAGCCCCAGGGACCTGCAAGGGACACAATCAAACTCTGGTTTAGTCTTCAACTGAGCTGCAAGCCAAACAAGAAAACATCCCGTCTCCAGTTCTTTAAACCCTTAACTTTTTACGAGTGTCTCTTCTTAGTGTTAGGCTTCTGTGTTTTATTTTGACCGTTTATTTACTTTTTACAACAACTTATTGATAATACTTTGGTTACCCTAAAAAAGCTTTGGACAGATCTTATAAAGAAAAACCTCCGAATGATTGTAGAAATACTTAAACACTATAAACCTCTGAAAAAGCAGAATTCTCATCATTGCATGAAGCATTCAGGAAACTTCCTCCACTCTAACCTCAGCAAAAGTTCTAATAAAAGAGCGGCTCCCCCAGTTGGTTCTGTTGTTGAGTACAAGGACAATTTAGAGGTTTTTTTAAAAGCTAAATAACCCAAAAGTATTTTCATTCATTTGGTCATTTTGGTATAAAATGAGATTCCAAACTCAGTTCCTACAGCAGTGTTAACAAGTTGGCTATAGAAGTCAATTTATTTGCTTTTTTTTTTTTTTTGCATTTTAACAGTTTTTCAAGATTACTACAACTGTTGAGGCAGCTGGTTGTTCTTTCATTGCTTTAAATGCATCCCTTTAACAAGAGAACAGACATGACGTTATAGAATCACTTAAAAAAAGACCATCAAAAGTTTCTAATCAAAAAACAATATCACATTTCAAACAAACTGAACATTTTAAAATGAAGTATTTGAAATATGCATGTTTCTTTTGAAATGATACTACACAGACTAACTTCTCCTTCCAGCAGACATCTGTAAACCAACTGTGGTATCACAGTGGAGTGACCTTTAAAGGGGAGCGAGGAGTGGAATCAAGCGTAGTAAAGTCAGTAAACTTCACATCTCCCTCTGCATATTCAGGCCTCTACAGATGATCCAAAGTGTTTGCTGCATGTCTTATTTTTAATAGCCAAAAAAAACAGTCACACCTATAGGCGTATGTAATCTTTGACACCACCCTTTAAATTCCACCCAGTGAAAATGAATCGGAAGTGGGGTGGGCATAAAGCTTGAAGCTCTGCTCGGTTCACCCATCGATCCTCCAAACCTCAAAAACCTTTCTCCAAATCATCCACACATTTGAAGTCTAATTAAATGTAAACATCTGATTTTAAAACCCCCACTGCTTTTAGAGTTGTCGTAAATAAAGTAATAAACATCAAAAAAGGTTTCGAAAGAAGAACATATTGGTTTCTTTCATGTGTAACGTTGGATTTTTCAACATAAAAGCGTCTGCAACCGGCCTCTAGTGGTCGTCAGAGGGACTGCTATGTTTCATGGTTAGCTTCCTATTCGGAAATAAAAGGTAGGGGCTTTGTCGTCCCATTGTTCAGACGGCTTTTTGTGGCTCCCCACATCAAATTCAAACTCCTGATGGAGCAGAAGTCAACTCAATGACACCTTCACCTGTAAATCTAGTCCACAGTCCACTCACTGGGTGGGATCTCCTCACAAACAGGAACTGGTGGATCCTGCACCACTCAGCAAAAATCACAGATAAACGTTTCTGTTCTGTGGTTCAGAATGGTGTAATCAACTATTTTACTCTTTTATTACTCTAATCTACACGGCAACGTTAACAATAAATACAAAAGTCCCACTTCTCCCATAGCCTCATGCCCTTATTTTAAGAAAAAAAAACATTTATGCATTTCAAAATGTCTTTAAAATAATTGAATATAATTTAGACGTCCGTCTTCTTCCCCTCATCCGGGACCGGCTCACAGGGGCAGCAGTCTAAGCAGTCTAGGGCCCAGACTTCCCTCCCCGAGCCACTTTTTCCCGCTCCTGTGAAGGGATCCCAGGACGTTCCCAGGCAAGCCGAGAGACGTCGTCCCTTCAGCGTATCCTGGGTTGTCCCCTGGCCTCCGCCCAGTGGGACATGCATGGAACACCTCCCCAGGGAGGCTAATAAGGTTATAGCCCCATTAAGATAAGCTTTACCTGAGCAGCATGTTCTTTGAGGACAATCTAGCTTGTGACTGACATGTGGTTTTTGTGCTGGAGATTGTCTGCAATTAAAGTGAACTTCAGGAAGCTTTTCATTGAGCTTTTGTCCAGCATGAGTAGAAGCACGGCTGTTGTCAGGACATTTAGACACCAACGTCCACCAATCTGAAGCTGAGGACCGTCCATCTGAGAATATCTTAAGATACCCTAAGCATCTAAATGGCCTCAGGTAAAATGTAGGCATTCAGGGGTATCTCAATGGAGTTTCTTAGAGATCTACCCTGGGGACATTTGACTTTCTACACAAACAATCTGCAAAATGGATGATAATGTCAGGTTTACAGTCCTGCAACTCTAACTATGCTCTTTGTCATACCCGACATGACGACACTCGTTGTCTTACAAGTCTACCGTGTTCACCAATACTCCACCTCGTAAATCACCATTTCATTTTTGGCTTTTTCTTTTTAATAGGGTGAATTTGAATCCAACACTTAGCTTTTACACCCAAATCTTTGTCAAGAGCTAACAGGAGGGTGAAACGTCTAAAAAGTATTTTCTAGATTTTTGATAATATAAAAAAGGGGACATTTTTTTTCACCCTTTCTCCTATGTTTCTTATACTGTATTCTCCGCACTATCAGGCGCTCCTAAAAGCTTTTTTTTTTTTCAAATAACAACAGCGTGTCTTATAATCTGGAATACTTTACATCTGAATTAATTCTGTTTGTGTTTACTGATGTCAAAGCAGTTTTGAGAGGTCAACGGCACTCTGTCAAAACGTCAGTCTGGTTTAATTTTAAGTCTGGGTGTTATAGTGAATTCGCTAACACAGCTAACATGTGGCGGTGTCGGACTGTGTTTGTTTTACATGTTACTGACAAGGCTGGAGTTAGCATAGTCACAGTAACGTTTGTTTTAGTGGTATCTGTCTGTTTTTTTTACAGGTTGCAAACAAGACTGGGAGTTACAGGTGTTGTGACTACCTTAAAATGGCTAATGCTTCTAACGTGGCTAACATGTAGCATGTTACGAACAGTTACTGTGAATGCACTTAATAAAATCTGACTGACTGACAGATTTATCTCTGACTCTTCCGGTTTGCTTAGCGCGCCTTATAGTTCGGTCTGCATAGTTATATAGTTATAGTTGGAATTACATTAATCGCGCAAACAGTTGAAGAGCTGCGATAGTTCAAAGAACGTGCGTTATTTACTGTTGCAAGTGTAAAAGGGTTAAAAGAGGACCCTGCTCATGAAAATGAAGAGTTTTTCAGCTAAACATGAAAAAGGTCTTTGTGGACTGTTGCGTAAAAACACTTGTAGTTGGGAACTAAAAATGATCTGCAACCAGTGTGCTAATTAAGGGCGTTAAAGGAGACAAATGTGAGAAGTGACTAAAATCCCTGATAAATTTCATTGAAATATTTAATTTCCTGCCAAGTTTTGCTGCAGTTCTCTGAACCTTCACAAATATCAAATGTCGTTGTAACTTTTGAATGTTGGAATAGGACATAACTGGAAATCCATGACAGGAAGTCAGTGTAAAATGTGACCACTTGTGGGTGATTGGCGGACTGATGGGTACATGAAAATGAATGGCAGTTCTGGCCGAAAATGATCAGGTTCTGATGCAGATCAATAACGTCAAACTTCACCTTCAGATAAAGGTCCTCTGCTCTAGGAAAGCCTGTCCAACAGTCAGCTGATAAGCAGCAATCAGTTGTTTTATAGCTTGTTTGTGGAGATGAGGTGTTGCGTCCTCACACGGCGAGTTTTCAGGAGCCACTGCCAACAGAGTGGGCTCGGAGCCCCACCTTCACCAGCCCTGCAGGATCGGTCAGAGATGACACTTGAGCAAACATGAAGCTCAGATGATCAGCATCAACGTCGGGCAGGGCGGAGTTTGTACAAGGTCATGATAGTAAAGGTTAAAGTCTACACTGTTGTCAGCACTTCCTGTAGCTGAACATGTGACCTTCTCACTGCACCAAAAACTGCTGCTGGAGAGTTTTTTTTAAGGTTAGTAGAGTCATGAAAATGCTTCCTTACTCAACAAAGGAGCTGGCCAGCAAGCCGACCAGGGCAACAGCGGCGCCACCTACTGCCGTTATCCTGCAGCCAAAGATGTCGGTGAAGATGCTGACAATAGGGGAGCAGAAGAAGATCATGCCCATGGCAAGGGAGCCCACCCATGCTGCAGGAGACAGACAAAAGCACAGATGGAGAGTCAATGTAAGTAGCTGAGTAAAACAACAGACATTTCAGAAGTCTCCAACTGCAGAGTATGAAGTTCAGGTTGATGGTACAGCAGACAGGAATGACTGCCTGCAGCAGTCCATGAGGAACCATGTGACATAAAACCGTCCACAGCAGAGGACGATGTGTTTTCCTCTTTAGTGGGAGTCAGAGGAGAAGCCAGTGTTTTTGTTGTCTGTTTTCGTCCAGCAGGTCGGGGTTCAGGGCTGCTGCTTGTTCCTGTCCAAACACTCAGATGATTTCATGCAGATTGAGGTCAGAAAGCTCAGAGGAAACACACAGCTGGCCTCACAGGTCTGGTTATGGCTACACATAGAACCAGCATGATTGTCAAATATCCGATGTCACAGTAAAGCCTCCCTGGCTCCTCTATGATAGGGTGCATGTAAAGATTTCATCTGGGTATCGAAAATGTCCCATTGGACTTGGCAGAACTGAACTACAAACATCTCCTGTGTGACCCAGTGACCAGCTGTCTTTCAGATCTGACCAGACAACACAAAGGTCGATGAGTCCGCTTGGCTTGCTCTCATATTTATAAGGATAAGCTGAGGTAAGCTTCATGTCATACCCAGGAGTAAGGAAGAGGAGCTACACAGAAGCCTCAAAGACGGCAGGAAATTACTGCTAAGTTCTGCAGGTCTGAGTCTGAAACCACCTTTGCTACAGACATGTAATACGGCTCGTCTGCTGGAACGTCTGTCTGTGGCTGCAGGCGGTTCCGCAGACGGGATTCTGGTGATTTGAACGGTCTGTGTGCTTCGTTAAAAGCTTCGAACCCGGTCACCCCACAACCCCACACTGGACCTGCTCTCCTTTGATCCATCCATCCATCCATCCATCCATCCATTCATAACATTCCAACATGGATTTGAACTAAACTAAACAACGACACAGGAACCCAAAGGTCACATTGACCAGAACTCTTCTATTATTTTCACTTTGAAAATCTTTCATTGATTTACTGCCCATTCATATCTTCTCATTATGTAAAGGATGGAGCATGAGATAATGATGTGTTTCATAGATGCCCCCCCACCCCCCCCCCCCCACCCCCCCCCCTCCCCCCCAGAGCCCCTTCAGTGTTTACATTGATCAGCTGATGTCAGGAGGTGGAAATGTCACTGGTACAGCAAGTCAAACTCTACCGCCGGTCTGTTCTTCATCAGTGACGCAGCGTTCAAGCAGACAGCAGACCTAATGCTGCAGCTCTGTTGGAATGAAAGGATTGCAGCATTTTAGAGTTACATTTCAGCATGGAACTAGGTGTTTCCATGGAAACATCAAAGTTAAATACCACATGACAGGAGCAGCAAAACAGCAGTCAGAGCCTTGTTAGCATCATTCAGCAGATAGTCCAAGACCTCCACCTTTTCAAATTCACAGTAATGTACTGGAGACGCAGACCTGAGCTGAAGAGTCACTTGCTTTAGGGTCATAATGACCTGTTTGAGTGAGTTTTTTGCGAGCCATCTGGTAAGAAATTAAAGTAAAAACCACCTCGGAGACTGTTCTTTTCAAACGTTGAATGAAGTTTGTCAGAGACATAAACATCTTATCACATTTTATCAGAATAATGACTGCTCAATTTAAAAATAACAAATTGCATTATTCCTGTCCTTAAGGCTGAAAACTGGGTTTTCTGCAGAGGAAAAATTGTGGCAGCAGTGTGCTACAGGCCGTATGTAGCAAACACACAGACAGCTGCGAGGGCAATTGTTACTGATGCTTTAATAACAACGAGTGTAACAACTCAATTTCTGGATTCAATGGAAAACGTTTAAGAATAAACTAAAGAGAATGTCAGGACTCAACCATACAATTCCACCTCCAATCACCAGAGGGAGCCCTCTCCAGAGTACTGACTGCCTCACCTGACCTCACCAGCTGTTTCCCATTCTGACTCATCAGTGTTTTGTTCTTTAACCTGTCCTACGCTGTACTCCTCGCGAAGTCTTGTTTTCCCTAGCAGACGGTCTGAGCGTTACTTCCTGGTTTGTTCTTCTCCGTGCCTCGACTTTTGCCTGTCCCTCGTCATCCTGCCTCGCCTTTGTGTATTTGATTTTTGCCTGGACTCTGACCACGGTTATGTCTTGCCTCTGTGCTCTGTCATTAAAACGTGGATCCGAACGCCTCCGTCTCCTCGTTACCGAAAGGCGGTTTAGCTCTAAAATATCAACATTTTTATTTGTTCAAAGTCAAAAAAAGATTAAAACAATGGAGGGCAATCAACCATGTAAGAATTGATTTTTTTTCCTTGAATATTTTCTTTTGTCTGTCTGGTAATCAGAGGATTTAAATTCAGTACTAACTGCGCTGCAGCCAAGCTTCCAGAGGTTTGAAAATAAGAAGTGGAATTAGATGACATGCGTTCATGGGTCACTCCTATTCACAAGATTTTGTTTCAAAGATTTCCAACCAAAATGCATAGAATAAAGTGTTCATTTGAGGTTCGTTGACTTTATAAAGGAGTTCAAGTGTCGACAAGAACACAACCCAAAAGACTCCCGTGAAGGATCGCTGCAAACACAGACCTGATGTCTGCACAGATGGCACAGTGGAGGTTCTCTGCACAAATCAAAACTTGCTCTGCAGGTTTGCAGAATTATGTTCGGACACATTCCTCAAACTTCACTACCTCCAAACTCCAAGCGTTTAAAGTGGTAACCCTGATTAGGGCCTCTGAGTGCAGCTCCACATCTGGAGTGAACAATAAATCACCGCAGCTCCATCTCCATATAAGAGCAGCTGGAAGTCATTAGGCTCGGTGAGAGTTAGAGCCAGGGGGATAGTGAGAGGTGCCGTAGTTTGCATCTAGGCTTCGGAATTACTTGCGTTTGTGCTGCAGGAAGTGAAAGCTGATGACAAACAGGAAATAACAAGAAGTAGAATTTGTGGCCACGCGGAAAACAGAGCTCAAACACGCATGCTTGAGATGACTTCAGCGTCCTCCGGAAAGGGGAGTGCCATATGAAAAATGTTAAATGGGAGTCATGTTTCACGTTGGGGGGAGACTGGGGGTGGTCCGCCGGAGCTGGATGGTGATTGGGGTGATTTCCATCCACCCACTGTTTAAGTGGAGAATATGGAGACAGAAAAATGCTGAGGCTTAACTCCTCACTCCCAGACTAAGTCTCAGTCTGAGGATTAAAACACAGAAAGCTGCTGAGGAAGTGAGCCGACTTGCTGTACATTCATTTCTGGGAAACTGTTAAATTTCAAAATGACAAATCCAATTGAACATTTTTAAATTGTGGAAAACGCAGTTTTCAAAGCACAAATAAAACCAAAAAGAAGATTAAAAAACATGGCTTAAAGTCCCACTCCAATCATCTGTTGATCTATTGTAAAAGCATTCCCAAAATCAATAAACCTGCGTCGTTTTCTAGGATGTCGTTTCTGCAGAGCGGCAGGACTTCAACTACTGAGTTGTAGGCGAGACCATTGACGGGGAGCGACCTCACCCCCCCATCACTCATTACTGATAGCTTTCTGTTTACAGTCTCTCCTGCTAGCTTACACCCCCAATCTAACATTACCAGGGCAACAAAAGAGGCAAGCAATATCAGAGCTTTTACCAGAGGCATTTTTTCATCTGATTCACAATGATTTAAATAAAGACATGCTCTAAAAAGCTATTTTAAGCTCAAGTTTCTTAATATATGTCCTCCATTCTGAGAAAAATGCCATAAAAACATGTTAAAAACACAGTTTTCATCAGAGTGCGTCTTTAGCAACTGTACTCCAACTGTACTTAAATGAAGCCATACATGTTTGAATGAACCTCAAATAAGAATAAAATCCAACTGGAAACTGAATCTGCATCAGTGGCGCTATGGCAACCTCTACCGTTCTGATTGTCAGTAATATACCGGCTGTGCCGTCTATTTCCAGAGAGAGGATCACATCATCATCTTTTGAATTAGGTTATGCCGGCGCTGCTCTTTCTCCTGGCGCTGTCTGTCATCAATGATGGTCTTTCAGAACCATCCAGAACAAATCATCTTTTTTTTTTTAGCCATCCTCTTGCAGGTCCGTTCCTGCGGTTGCGTCATTGTTCTGCCATGTGTTTCTTTGTCTACGACAAAGTTTTCATTGTTGGACTCTCATTTGACTCTAGAAAACGACAACCTCACATCATTACCCTCCACCCCCGTGCTTCACAGCTGTGATAAAGGACTTGGCCAGAAATGCTGCGTTTGGTTTTCGTCCGGTTCCATCACGTGAACCTTCTCCTCCGTTTATCGCTAAACAACCTTCACCTGCAGCTGACACACTGCAGATCAAACGACCAAGCGGTCAAACATTAACTCAAACAGCTTCGAACCTGCCAGTTTTTTGTGTTTGTGTTTTATATTTACATGAACTACGGAGGAGAAAGTAACGAAATGTGAGCTATTCCCCCTTTGGAGAAAGAGTCTAAATCCTTATCAGTTGATTTCTGTAAAGGTTGCTCAAGAGCACTCAGTTAACTGGACGGTCTGGAATTGTTCTGGAGACGAGTGAACGACCAAAGCTCGGATCAGATCCTGCAGAAGTGTACCAGCCTGGAAAATCCGCCTGCTGTTAATATTTGCTACTCTGATCACAGATCTCTGTCGTACTCCTCGGTGAGGTTTCGGCCTTCTCAGTCAATAACAGATAATCTATCAGTGTTGAAAGCTGTTATTGGTGACCGACCAGTCAGACCAGCACCTTCTCCCATCATGACGACAGTTCTCTGCAGCTATGATCCTGAAACAATATTTGGCTCTCAGAGATGGTTTCATTTAAAACAGCAGTTTCAGGTTCCCCCCCTCTGTGCTTTCCTTTCACGCTGAATGAAATTAATCTTCAGCCAGCGGGGGCCGGGTGACGCCCCGTCGTTGATGTGGACGTTGGTCGGTCATGAAGTCAGCTTGGAGGAGCTCTGCAGAAGGTCCAAACGTCCATGGTGGGTCTAACATTAGACGGCAGTTTTCATGGCGCAGCGCCCGCAAACACCCTCCCACCCCCTCATCTGGCGATCCCACAGGGAGGGGGGGCCCCAGCAGATGTGAAGGCCAACGCTGTGGCATCTGAGGCCGCTCTGAGGGTTGGACGGTCCTGCCTCCACACGGCCCTTTGTGATTGGCTAAAAGACTTTTTTGCTGCAATGCAACTGATTATTTCCTGGGAAGTGATGCCATTTGCTGCAACGAGAACTGGATTATGGGTGTACGGTGTGTAAGGTACAACAAACAAGCAAAGGGCTAGCTTAGTGCTTCAAGCCTTTAAACACCGCCAGCAGGATAACAACATTTTCCCTTCGACACAAAGAGATGTATTCTGATTTCTGACTTGTATTTGGTAGAAATGTTTATATTAAAAACATATATTTTCCTTCTTTCTAATTGTTTTTTTCAATTTAATTTTTTATGTAAATCTGTGCTTTTGTTTTTTGTTTTGCTCTTAATTTGCTCAATGTAAAGTTTTCTTTTTATCTCTTTTTTACTGCAAAGCTCTTTGGTAGTCTGACGGCATTATAAAGTGCTATAGAAATAACCTTTCATTCATTCATTCATGAATGCTGCAGTAAATGAAGGGACGTAAACTAATAATTAGTAGGAAATGGTAGTTTCAATTCAACATAGCAAGTAGAACTCTGTTTGTCTACAGCGGATGAAGAAAGTTAGGAAGTCATCCGGCGACGAACTGTTACCGAGCGGATGCAAAGATTTAATCTGCAGGTCTCTGTGCTCCTGGGGTAAAATTCAGATATTTCAAACATCATATTCAAGGACGGTTATTTTGAAAAGCAGAAAGAGATCAAAGCAACGTGAGGATGATAGCGGCGACAAAAGCTGAGATTCACAGACATGATCTGCAGGTTTCCTCCTAACAGCTGACAGTTTGAACCTCCATCAGGATGACTGCAGTGCTTCACACTAATATACTGCATGTGGCATATTGCCGTTATGAGGTTAGAATTAGTCAGAGTGCTGTTTTGAAATGTTGCTACGGGCAGGAACAATGTCAGGTTTCGACCCGACGTGCTTTGTGTCGCATCCAAAGAAAGCAGGTATATTAGAAAGCATGGCAGGTTGTTAGAACGTGACATACCCTCGGCCATCATCATCTAAACGTTTCACTGAGTTTTGGGTGTTTTCTCTCTCATAAAGGGTTGGGCATGCTGGAGCCTGTTTCTGGTATGCTGTTGTGTTAAACCCTTGGATCATGAAAACAAAATAAAAGGAACAAAACTTGCTTCTACCATGAGCTTTCTGCAGTAAATTTACCAATAACTTAAATAAGCTGCTAGAACAGCACCGCTCTAGTGGCAGCTTAAAGCTCCGATGGTAAAGGCCGGTGCTGCAGAGTGAGGTGCTACAACAAGTTATTCTCCGGTTATAATAGGATTCATCAGCTGCACCTCCTAAGATGTCTTTGAAATCTTTTTGCTACTAAAAGCTGAAGACAATTATCTGCTAAAGTCTGCGCTTCCACAGCCTGTCTCTGTTACGCAACACGGAAGAAAAAGAAATATGACAGGAGACGGTGTTCTGTTTACACTCTGATAAACAGACAATGGATAAAAAGGAAGCAGGCCTAAACCGAGCACTCAGATGAGTGACGCTTTCATTCAGGATGTGGAAAGTCTTCCACTTCCCAAACAGAGGGGCGGAGCTCTGTCAGTCATCTGTGAAGGAAACACTGGGAGGGGTTCATTACCACGTCGCCTGGTGCTTCATGATAACGCAGCACTGAGGCTAAAAAAACGCTCAGTAAGAAGAGTTCCCTAAACTATACTAGTAATCCATCACTCATTCTGTTATGACAACATCCAGATCGATGACTGAAATCTAATATCTGCTTAAAAAGGAAAATGTTTTCACATTTTGTTCTGTTTAGGTTACATGCAGAGTTGACCTGGTGGAGGCCTGAGAATCTGTTTTGAGATATTAATGCCAAAATGAGCAGGAGTGCATAAAAGAATATCCTTGTAACAGGAATGAAGTTTAAGATGGCTAGGATGAGCTTGAATAAAAGGTTTTTCATACAATTGGTATGGGTAAAGAATATCCCGGACGAGCCCCCGATTAAGTTATATCAACAAGATAGTTGGTTTAGGGCTTTAGGAGACAGTAACATACACCAGTTTGATTCTACGGCTTTTTCATAACTGAAGAGCAACAAAAAAAGAAGAAGGGGAGGACTGGTCAGCTCATTGAAATAAAATAAATAGAATAAAAGGTTGCGTACGAAAACTTTCAGGATGGGAAAAGCTTTGATGAAAACACACCTTCAAATAAGTCACTTTTAATCAAATTCTCACAAATCACAGTTATTGTGATATTAGTTTGTTTCGATGTCACAATTAATCATTTTACAGCTGCTGTGCAAATGTTTACTTTGTTAGCAACAATCTAAGTGGTAAATGGTGAAAAAAATGTTAACATTTTTATATATTTTTTTTAATCCTAATTTTGATGTGTTCCTCAACACCAACTCAGTGGTCTTGTGGTAGAGTGTCTGACCTGACAATGGAAGGTCATAAGTTCAAATTCGGGCCGAGTCAAACCAGACTCTAAAAATGGAACCCAGTGCCTCCCTGTCAATCAAAAGATCACACCTCCGTTTAAAGACGATTTTATTCCTGATAAAAAAAAAGATTTGAATGTAACTTTTCTCTGAAACACTTTATAGCTAAATTTAGAAGCGAGATAGTAAAGATGTTTCTGTTGGAAAGTTGGAGTGAGCCAGATATGTCTCACTTTTGTAACTAGTGGTCACCTGGGGAACTGACCTGGATCTATTCATTTCCATTTCCAATCCGCTTTATCCCTGTCGGGGTCACGGGGTTGCCGGAGCCTAACCCGGCTACTCATGGGCGAAGGCAGGGTACACCCCTGGACTGGTCGCCAGTCTGTCGCAGGGGCCACAATCACACACCCATGCACACTCACACCTACGGACAATTTAGAGTAACCAATTAACCTATGAAGCATGTTTTTGGACGGTGGGAGGAAGCCGGAGTACCCGGAGAAAACCCACGCATGCACGGGGAGAACATGCAAACTCCACACAGAAAGGTCCCCCAGCCAGGACTTGAACCGGGAACCTTCTTGCTGTGAGGCAGGAGCGGTAACCACTGCGCCACCGTGCAGCCCCGACCTGGATCTAGTTTTTTCTAAATTCAAACCTGCTTCAAGCAAGAAGTCAGAGTGTTGCTTTCTGGCTTAACCTCAAGCAGGTTCAAGACCAGATGACCAATCTTTCACTGAAGCACAAAGTTGTAAGTGTGGAGCTTACCCTTCTTTTTCCACTCTGAAGATAAGCTTTTTTCTTTTGAAAGGTAAATATTTATTTAGAAACAAACACTTTAACAAAGTCATGCTCCAAGTTTCTCATGTTTAATCAAACTTCACCCCAGATGTAAATATTGATTTTTGATACGTTATCCATGAGGATGCCAGAGAACCAGACCCGGGGAATAGTTTCAGCAGATGTTGGAATCCTATTTTCTATAAAAGAAGAAGTAAATAATACCAACCAAATGTGAGATTTTTTTATTTTGTCTGCTGTGAAATTTACTTCAAAATAAGAGTAAATGTCTTCTAGTTTCTAAGCTTCTTCTGGTTCCTGCTGAAGTTCTGGTAAAGCTATTGACGGTCTGGTGCAGTTTTACCTTGATGGCCTCATGTTTCTGTTTTTCTCAAAGAGTAGGAAGGAATATCCTGCACTGTAACGCGTCTCTGTGTTTATCAAATGCCTCTGCCCTTTTCTCCAGCTTGTCAGAGAGACGAGTCGCCGCAACTGCAGAGCTCCACCTACACTTCCTTCACTCGCTGTTCGACCTGATCGAGTGTTTGTTTCATTCCTCCTCCTTTCATTCCTCCTCTTGCAACAGGAAGCTGCGGTGGACATCTCTGCTCAAGTACTACTTCACCTCCTCCAACACTTTCAGGAAAGGCCGTATGGGTGGAGGTGCGCTCACATCCATGAAGACCAATGCAGGAAACAGTTCAACTGCACTCTAAAATAAGGTTTTCACTCTGGGTCATGACACAAAGACTGTTCTGAGTTTAGCTGGGAGGCCCAGACTGGAACTAAACATAAAATATGAAGCAGGAAATACAAGAAAAGAAATGACAAACTCTTCAAGATTAAGTGCTTTTTGAATCCGAGAAGGTCTATGAGCCAGACAAGGGTTAAGGGGGGACAGCTGGATATAAAAAAAGCCCCCACAAGTTATATAAGAAGAAGATAAACGTTAACACAAAGAGAACAGAGGAAACGCAGAACATTTTTTAACTTCTACTCCTTTTTCAGTAATTCCATGTTTAGCGATTAGAAGGTCCAAAAATTTAGACTCCACATGTGAGAACGAGAAAAAAGAAACACAGGAACAATATAAATCATCAAAAACTCCACAGCAGACATCATTGGTAAATCATCAAGAACATCAGAAACACAAAGAAAATCAACGCAAATCATCAAAAACCATCACAAACCACTGGAAGACCCATATCCAAAACAGATCAACCCAGCTACAAAAGGATGACCATCGACAGTCTGTGAGTCCATTACCTGCCAACAACCACAGACTAAAATGTATTTACTTATAGAGCACCTTTTATCAACATGATGTAGAACATAAAGTGCTTGACATAAAATAAGAACATAAAAACATTAAAAAGTCATATGACAATCGACTAAAAGCGACAACAATAAGAGACGAACATAAAATGGTTGGAAATGCTGTTGGAAAGGGTAAAAATGTACAAAACCATAAAAGCCATAAAATACTTAAAAGCCAAATAACTAAATAAGTTGATTACATGAGTTATGTATGAATTCTATAATTATGAAAATGTGAATTCCGTAGCTAAAAAGATGAGTGTTTCATTTGCATTTAAAAATCTCCACAGATGCAGAAACTCTCCTCAGGTAAGTTATTGCACAGATGAGGACCACAGTACTGAAAAGAGGCCTCGCCGTGTAAGTCCTGCTTCTCATTTACATCAATGGGAATAGTAAGAGTCACCAATGAACAAATGAAGCACGTTTTTGAAATGGAATACATAAAGAGAACCCCCCTATGCATGAGTGCAAGATGCAAACTCCACACAGAAAAGACCCAGGTGGGATTTAAACCAGGGCCTTCTGACTGTGAGGCAAAGTGATAACCATGACACCACGGTGCAGCTCACATAAAACGTCATCAGCAGAAACGAACCAATGACGGTGCCATCTGCGCATGCCATCACCCTGAGCAGTTTTAAATGTCAACCAAAAACTTACCTTTTTAAATGGCTTTTAATGCTCAGTAGTTAGTGTCATTTTATTTTATTTTACTTGTTTTATTGCATTCTTATCTCTTTTATGTATTTTATTGCTTTTTGTATTTTTATGTGTTTTTTCTTTCTGATTTGAATTGGTCTTATTCCAAACTTCCTGTTGTCTTTCTTTTTCTGTAAAGCACTTTAAATAAATTAAGCATTATTCATTTATTTGCCACAAAAACAAAATGTATACCAAAAAGTACAACAAAACATCAAGAACATCACATGGACCGTTTCAAACCAACACACGCCATCAAAAGCTAAGGAAAAAAAATAATAATAATAATGACAAAATAACAAAAACTACCACAAATTATGATCAGAACAAACATTTCAAACCATTGCAAGCCAACAAAGATGAGTCGCAATGTGTCACAAACCAACAAAAACGGTTACAACATTTCCAAACCACCCAACACCATTGAACATTACATTGAACAGAAGAAAAACGAGAGGATTTTTTGAAAAACCGAAGAAGCTACTCTGATATGAAGTGAAAGATCCTCCAAGTAAACCTTGAAAGCTTTGTTCCTCTGGGGATCAGAAATCCTGTGACAAACCTGGACAAAGATAGACTGATGAAGATCTACTAAGATTCCACTTTCAAACACGACAGCGCCACACATTCTGACACACGTCTGTTGTCTCCTCTCAGAGACAAAACTTTACCAGCTTTACCAGGAGTTTCACAGTTGCCAAACCTATAACCTCTTAATATAATTCTGAAAAACAACTGCAAACTACTTCATCTTTAGATTATATTTCTAGTAAAATTCAATTTCTCCATTAGACTTAAAACACAAATACCAACTATAAAGAGGGAGAATTGCTTTTTTGAAACATATCTTGAAGAAAGTCAATGTTTTTGGTGGTCTATTGACAGATGTTGTTTCTTACTTCAACTCAAAAATCTTCTACAAACATCAGCCATTTCTTTCACAGTGAAATGTTACTCTGTTATACCGGGTTTTGGAGTGTTTTTGGACTGTTTTCATGAGGATTTTTTCCTCACGTCATTGTTGGGGTTGACCAAGTGACCAAATGACTCTTAGCTAAAAGCAACCACTTTTAATCTCTGAAAATTATTTAGAGAAGGTAGTGTTTTAAATTTTCAGTAAAGCGTCATTGACAAAGCAGAAGCCACCAATATCTCTTATTTTCAAGTTTAAAATGAAAGGATGTTTAAAGCAGCCACTTTACTGAGTTGCATTAGAATGCCCAGGAGAACCATTAACATATTTTGGATTGATAATCTCTGACGTCACTCATTGGATTAATTCATTCATTCATTTTCCAATCCGCTTTATCCCTTTCGGGGTCACAGGGTTGCCGGAGCCTAACCCGGCTACTCATGGGCGAAGGCAGGGGACACCCCTGGACTGGTCGCCAGTCTGTCGCAGGGGCCACAATCACACACCCATGCACACTCACACCTAGGGACAATTTAGAGTGACCAATTAACCTATGAAGCATGTTTTTGGACGGTGGGAGGAAGCCAGAGTACCCGGAGAAAACCCACGCATGCACGGGGAGAACATGCAAACTCCACACAGAAAGGTCCCGCAGCCAGGACTTGAACCGGGAACCTTCTTGCTGTGAGGCAGGAGCGCTAACCACTGCGCCACCGTGCAGCCCTCATTGGATTCTGAACAAAAAATATGAAATAGTTAATTCTGCTATAATATGATATAATAAAACAAATATGAAAAAAATGTGGTTAAATTAATAAAACTTAAAGTTAAAAATATAACCCCGTCTATTGTTATTACTACAAAGCAATGTATATAAATATATAGTATTTTGTCACAAGCCTATTTTATACATTTATTTTTGGTGCAAAGCTGCTAAAAAGTAACTTGCCTTAGAAACCAGCCTTCAGTGGTCATCTGAAGAACTGCAATATTTTTCCTTTTTTTTTAAACTCAGGACTGCAACATTCTTTTTTTACTATTTTTTAAAAATATATTTTTATATATATTCTGACATTGTTGGGATTCTACAAATGTGACATTTTTCAGGTTCTATTTATTTTGGCATTTTTGGGGTTCCATATAATTTGATATTGTTGGGGTTCCATAAAATCTGGCATTGTTTGGGGTTCCATAAAATCTGATATTGTTGGGATTCCATATAATTTGATACTGTTGGGATTCCATATATTTGATATTGTTGGGGTTCCACATAATTTGATACTGTTGGGGTTCCATATAATTTGATACTGTTGGGATTCCATATAATTTGATATTGTTGGGGTTCCACATAATTTGATATTGTTGGGGTTCCACATAATTTGATACTGTTGGGGTTCCATATAATTTGATACTGTTGGGGTTCCAGAAAATCTGGCATTGTTTGGGGTTCCATATCTCTTGCAGGGTCTGAAATGTTCTTCTAACTCAGTAAAGATGACCTGATCAAGGACTGCTCTCTGTGACCAAAGCGCAAAGGTGGTTCGAGATCCCATGCAACACCTGGACTCACATGTTCTGAAGCGCAGGTCTGCGTTTTCCTCGGAGCCGAACCTCTTTAGAAGTTCCACGAACAGCAAACCAAAAGAATTCTGGATCCCGAACACGGTTCCGTTGCACCACATGGAGCTCAGCATGACCACCCAGCCCCAGCCGCCCTCCGGGTGCACGAACCCCGCTTCCTCTGCCGGGGTGGGCTGCTTCTCTGGTATCTTCTCCGAACAGTCCCCGTTCTCCTTCCGCGGCACCTCCTGCTCCTCCACCGGCACCTCCTGCTCCTCCACCGGCACCTCCTGCCTGGTACAGGCGGGATCGAGCGGGGACTCCTGTGTCATTCTGGCTGAAATTAAAGTTTTGACAAAGTTCGGGGAGCACGTGTCCGCAACTGTCAAACAACTGCAGATAACCATTATAAATAGAGCGCGGGGGGGCGGGGCTACAGGCCCTCCCTGCAGCTGATTGGACGCTGAGTTTACCTCACAAGGTTCTGAGGAGCTCCAGGGGTCCAGATGTAGTTGTGCTCTTCCATGCTGTCCAAAGTTTTCCCTCGGTTCCGACAGATGGGAGAACCAGAATTACCTGGACTTTTGGTCAGACTGACATTTCCACAGTTTTTGGCATGAATGCAAAACAAAGCTTATAAACTGAATAATACTCCTGCACAGATGGTGCTTATTCAAACAAAAACTTATCAGGGAAAACAACATTTTAAAAGGATTTAGCACCAGGAATTTTATTATTTGAATTATCACTTGAGTTGTCCTGTAACCACATTTTAACAAATATGTTTTATTCCATCATTCTTGCACGTTGTGCAACTTTCCAGAATTATTTTTGCTTAAATTCAAATAGTCAAGGTGCATTTTTTATTGAACAATATAAGTTTCCTTGCCTACATTTGTGGGGTTTTTTTGTTTTTGTTTTTTTGCTTAGCTCTTAGTTTTTTATATAAAAAGTCTTTCAGCTGTTAATTGTTGTCATGCAAATAATGTTTACTATAGTTTAGCCAGATTTTGCTTTCTGACACAGCCAGACTTTTGGTTTTCATGTTGCATAAATCAACACATTTGACACTTTAATCATTTAGTTTAGCTGATATAGTGGGGATTTTTTTCATTTATTATTCCATTTCTCTTTTTTTTTGTAATCCAGCACTGAATTAAAAACAAACAAACATGAGTTTGGTTTTTTTTATATTTTGACAGCTTCTCTAAACTTTGGTCATTTACTTTAGAATAAAGTCCTTGCATTTGCATTTTAGAATGTTTTCTTTTTAAATATTGTATTCAAATACTTCATTTATAATCTTTGCAACTTTACTCTATCGCATATTTTAGGATTGGCTTCTAATTTCCTCAATTTCTTTGGCCAATTGGACAAAAGTTTCACATTTTTTAGAATTTTTGTGCTAATTCTGAGCTAGCTTTCTCTTTCATTCACCAAGTTCTCTGAATCAAAACATTTCGACTTCATAATAAGATTTTATTTTATTAATATTTCTGACTTAATGCTTCACATGGACTCGTGGATTTTTTTTCACATTTAAGATTGATTTATTTAGTAATATTCACCTTTGATCCATACATTGTTCAAAATTTGAAGCTAAATTATTGTTTACCATTTGTTCTGGGTTCTTTTCTATTGTTTGATTAGTTCGGGATTCCTCCTTTTCACTCAGTTGAGTAGTTTGAAATAATGGAGGTGAAGCAATTCAGCTTTTTCAACTTAACTTCTGCGTGGTCCGTTTTGTGCTAAACTATTAACTTAGCATCAATCTTTTTTTAAAGTTGTTTTAGATATGATAATGGAAGGAGGACATTTTTTATTTTGGGGGGAGTTTTCTTAACGGTTATTTGACGAGTTAAAGAAATTTATTTTAGCTCCTTTTTCAAAGCAGAAGTCACTTACATAAAGTAAAATGACTTAAGCTCATTTTAAAATAGGAACTTTATGTTTTTTACTGCAGCTTTTAATTTATTTAAATCTCTAAGTTTAAGATATTTACTGCCTCAAAACCGGGTTTTTATCTGGAATTCTTTTAAGCTGCTGATCCAATTAAAAGAAAACTCTTTAAGTCCAGCATGAATCCATTACTTATAGAAGCCACAAATTTGCTTTGTTTGAATTTATTTTGTCAAACTTTTACAAAAATCACAATGAGTTTATCTTTACATCACATTTATCACTTTATGTAAAAGCTGATACAATCTGAAGATTAATTAAAGTTTCCAAAAAAAATATGAAAGCAATAGTCATAAATTCTGACGTTAATGGAACCTAAAGGTGTCAGAAAAACGCAGTTAACAACTTCCTGTCCTTTAAGAAGAATCTCGGTGGAGAAATGCCTTCATCAGTCCATTTTGGCTACTTTAGGCTCAGATCTTTGCTCCTTTTCAGCCACCACCTCTCCCTTTCTCTTCTTCAGGCCCTTCATCTTGCGAGTCTGCAACTTGGACAAGTCCTGCTTCTGCATGTGAACCCGGCCGAACTTGGTACCAAAGGCATCATGGGAAATATTCTTCTTTTTCTTGGGCTGGAATAAAAAAGGAGAACAGTCAGTTGATTTTCTGAAGAAAAAAGAAAAAAGTTTTAGAAAAAAGTTTCTCTTAAAATCCAACATTAGAGGTAGACACTTTCATGCGTCATGTTCATAGCTTCACTTTAAGCAATGAGACTTGTCCTCTGGCGCCATCTTCTGGACACTTGTTGTATTTCTCAATAGTACGTTTGTTCTGCAGGATACAGGCACGAGCACGAGGGAGGAAATGCACCCTGAATGCCCTGATTGCCCCCACAAATGTGATGGTCAGGAAAACAAATCACACTTAACTAAATAAATTAAAATTACCATTAAAAAAAATCAAAGATTAATAAATAAAAGACAAAAAACGTAAGATGAACGGACAAGCAGACAGACATAAAAAGCTTTGCAGTAAAGCTACAATGGCGGTACCAGAGAGCAAAGCAGCAAACATAACCTGCGCCAACAGGTTCATTCATGACGGCAGCTTCCACCCACCTTCAGAGCTTTGGGCTGCTTGTGAGCGAGCTTGTAGAGGTCGTCTGAGGCCAGGTGAGTTCTTCTCAGCACCAGGTCCATGGACGGCCCGATCTCCTCCAGCTCGATCCTCGGGATCCTGCAGCCGGACTTCTTCAGCAGACACCTGTAGGTAGAGAGCACTGTGAGCATCAGAGCGCCACCCCCAGGCCGGAGCAGTCAGTCTGAAGTACCTGTAGCTGCGCAGGTAGATCTTCCTGTCCACAGCAGCGAAGTGCAGAATGTGTTCCAGACCAGCCAGACGGACCGCAGGAACTGTAGGACCTCGGAAGAAATCTGAACGAACGGAAAAATGGGTCAGAGCCAAAGTTTGCCCTCAGACCGTCATCATCATCAGATCTTACCTATTAGCAGACTTTTGAGGCGTTTTAACTCATTGTCCATTTCAAAAGCTTCTCCTGCAAAGACCAGCATGGGTTTGGTTCCTTCAGGACATTTACTGATCTGAACCAGAACACAAACAATTGTCAGGAATCATAAGGAATCCAGAAGAGGAGCAGAACGGCCCTGAGACCTGGAGATCTTGACGTTTAACCTGAAAATCCAAAAAGCTTGCACAGCGACAGATTCTATAGAAAAACAGAACCAGGAAAGAACGGCGGCTTCAAACCATGAGGGAAAAAAAATGCCAGATTCTTACCTTAAACTCACTTAGGGAGACAAACTTCTCAACTCCAAGTTCAATCATGTCCAGAACATGGAAGTCAAAGAGTCGACCTGAAAAACCAGAGGAACACGAGGAGGTTCTGACTGATGAGGAACACGGCAAACAAGGTTCTTCCATGATTCTCAAGAAAATACCAAATTTGACAGAAAAATTTATTATTTTGTAATGGTCAGCTCAAATCAAACTTTATTTGTACAGCACTTTAGCAACTTATGTGACCCAAGTATTGTTGTTTGGTCCAAAACTAGTAAATCATAGTGTTAAAACTAGAAAACAGTAATATTTCATCAATAAGTTGTCATAAAAAACCCATAAGAACCAAGATATGTGCAATTTTCTTGAAATACAGTAAATTTTCCCAACAAATATTGATTAAAAGTCGCAAAGAAAAAAAAAGTCAAAAAAGGTGAAAAATTAAGCAAAACAGCTTCAGATTAAATTTTACGTTTGTCCACCAGTTGACCAAATTTCTTTTTTTGCAGGATTTGGCAAAGCTTCTCTTTCCTAAAAATATGCACCAATATTTCCAGGACTCTATTCAGTTTAGCTGCGCCTTAAATTGAAAAAGTATTGAAGAATAACTGTATATAAAGTATTTTAAGTATAAGTCACAGTTTTTGCATAGTTTGGCCAGGGATGCGACCTTTACTCAGGTGGGACTTGTGTTTTTTTTTAATAAATATGCTCGTGTTCATTATTTTCCCACTAAAAACTGCTAGAAATGTCCATTCTTGTTCCCATAGTTTAAAAACTAAAATTCCACTAAAAGTGCGACTAATATATGCTTTTTTCTTCTTTTTTTTGCTGCAACCTATACACTGGAGCGACTTTTAGTTAAAAAAAATAATCAACATGTATTTAATATGTAGATATGATCATTTTAATGATTATTTTAATTTATTTATGGAAACATTTTGTGTGAAACTGATTATATAATTATGGGATTTTTGAAAGGTTGAATTATTTTCTCCTGAAATTGACCTAAAATGTGTCAAAATTAGAGCTGTCAATCAATTAAAAAATTAATCACTTTTTTGGATTGTGAATAATCGCGATTAATCGCAATGTTTTATGAGTTCAATTTTATACAACAATATGCGGCTTTTGGAGGAAAAAAAAGGGCCAGAGAAAATGTTTTTCCTACTTTTCTATAGTCTAAAATGTTATATTTATAACGGTTAACTCAGAAGGTTAGTTTGTGTGCACAAAAGACATCAACCGTAAGATAAGCAGAACTGTAAAGACTTTAATGTCTGCAGTATTACTCCAAGATAAACAGCCATAGGAAACTAACATTGTGTTTCTGCACTTTAAATGGTCCGGGTGAATACTCAAATCTGATTGGCTGCTGGTTGGAAGAAGTTCTGGTCACAATGTTCTATATTTCTTCAAAACAAACCTTTCCTTCATGATGTGGACGAAAACAAGCGGTAGGAGGTGAACTTCCTCTCTGAACTGATGCTTTATTGAACTTATCGTGACGATCAGCACATTTATCGCTTTCCTTTGCCGCTGCAGTCGAGGTCTGCCGGTTCCGCAAAACATTGACTTGATGCTGTGACAACGGGCCGCATGACGTAACAAAAAGTCCATCTTTTGTGAAAAAGTGATCTAAACCGAAACAATAAGAATTGATTGAATTTTTATTTCTTTTGTAAGTGACCATGTTATAAGCGGGATTGTGCCCGACTAAGTACACATTCAGAATTTGACGCGCGCTGCAGAGCCTGAACTGTCAGCCGGTTCGTGGAGTGCATTTAATCAGCGTTAGTATACATTAAAGTGTACATTTTTTTTATTTTATTCATGTGTGTTAACACGTCCGTGTTAACAGACCTAGTCAAAATGCATCTGTTTGACAGCAGCTCTCTGCAGAATTTACCAAAAACGAGGTTGTTGGGTCTTTTCTTGTTATGGGAGCCGAACAGGAAGAGAGAGCAGTCGCTCTTCTTGGAGAAAAACTCCTGAAAAATACCAAAAAGTGTCCAAATTTAAGACAAAAGCCACGTGGGACAAAAATGCGGCGAGGGGGAAGTGTCAAAGATCTCACCAGAGAAGTGGAGTCTTCAAAAGGTCGAGTGATGTTCTTCCTGAAACACAAACACTGTGCTAACTGCTCCATTAAACCTCCGTTTCTACACTCCAGGGCTAAAACATTCAAATTCAAATGTCATTTTTTTTTTATCAACATCAAATAATTCAATGAGTGCAAAAACTTCTTTCATAAAGCCAATTTTTGAGTTTTCCAGCAGCTTTAAACCATAAATAAAATAAGAAAATTATTATTTTGCTTCTCACGGTTTTTGAGGAAAGTTATGTTATCAGCATCAGGAAAACATTTAAACATTTTAGCCGTAAAGTTTAGAGTTTTATTTCATTCAGATTCATTTATTTTGGTTGTGCTGACGTTCTGTGAAAATGATTATATTGATAAATTGACCATAACTTGATGTAAAAAGGTCTAAAACTGTAGCGTTGTGGTGAAAGTGTTCGATAGAGCAGCTCAGACTGTCACTTACTTCTTGTAGAGCACGGCGTTGGGTTTCTTCAGGGAGTACTGCAGGAAGGACAAGGAAATGTTTACTTCTTGCTGTGAGCGTAGTGTCAGACGTTTGGAGCTTTTTGTGTCTGCAGAACCAGACTGTATTGTATTCAGACATTTTTTCACTGGGACTTTGAAGCAGCTTGTCTTTTGGTGATGTTGATGATAAAAACACGTTCAGTCAATAGTGTTACGTTTTTAAAATTAGGGCTGGGAGATATAGAATTTTTAATATTATTTTCATATCAGGCGATAATAGAAATCACAATATAAACCAAATTACTATAGTTTGTCAAATTGCTCTGTTTTTTGTCGGAATTTGAATTACTAAAATACCTCCACACAGAGGCTAAAATTTAAGTTATAAAGTAATTTATAAATGTTTTAACACGTCTTTACTGCCATCTAACAGTAAAGTCCAGGTATGAAGAGTCCCTGAAAATTACTCATATTTCATCAATTATTTGTTCCTTAGGGTTCCAAAGGTAATATATGATCATATATTTGGATATAGTTTACTGTGAAAGGCTTAAGAAGATCAGGGTATGGTCCCTTTAAAACTGCAACTTTAAGGTTGCTGTTTTTGTGCAGCACCAGCTCTGTAATGTTACAGACGCTGCTAAAACACGCTGAACTCAATTCTGTTATTTACAAAACATTATTTTCATTCATAATAATTAATGTTTATTATATTAATGTACTATTAATTCATCTTGTTGTATGTATCCGCCACATCGTGTTTGTTTGTTTACCTCGCGTGCAAACGGCAGAGGAGGAGAGGACAAAAGAAATTCACTAAAGAAGAGCTAAAAAAACATGAGTGAGTTTGCACAAACGTTTACTCGCCATGTGGTGACCAACGCTCTAACTTTTACTCGCCAAAGAGGAAAAAATACTGGCTAATTTCTGACCCTTCAGAATAAAATGATTTGATATAATAGTATCATATAATATTGCGATGTACACATTTTTCTATGGAGAAAAAGTGATATCGCGATGGCGGTCATTATTATCGCAATCATTTGCTGTTTTTCAGGAAATGTTTGCTGCCTGGGTAAATTGTTCAAAAAGACTGCATCATGTAACACTAACTTTAAGTTGAAAGCTGCGTACAAACTTTTTATTCACGTCTTGGTCAGCCTAAATAAATAAAGACTTTGGCGCCCCATCAGCCCCTTTATGCATCCTCAATATGCTTTCCTCTGCAATGAGACTTCAATAAAGACCCACTTTAATGAAAATTATGTTTTTAACATGTTCTTGTTGATGACTGACAAAAATAAAGAAAATTAAGCTTAAAATGACCTACTGCCGGTCTGCAGAAACTATGTCTTTATTATTTTGGCTGCATAATCATGATTATGATTAAAACGCTTTGAAAATAAATTCAAAGGTGATCGAAGTGGCACTTCAATGGATATTTGAAGTCACTCACAATGTCTTTGAGGACCTGTGTGATCGTCTGACTTGCATTGCCCCCCTTCATGATCATGGCGCTCTTCACGTTCTCCAACAGTTTGGGTTCTCTGGTCTCCAGGAAGCGCTTGGAGCGCCTCGTCTTCGGCTTTCTGAGAAGACCGCAAAACCCCATAAAAGTCTGACGAGGAAATCTCAGCATCAAGTTACAATTTTAGCACCTAATCTTTAGAAATAAGGTAAAATAACGACGATAAAAATAATCAGTAGAATCAGATTAATTGATTGAAAAACTATTAGCCATAATTCTAAAACTTTTAAACTCAGCAAAGATTTCCAGCTAAGCTTAAATCTGGATTACACGAAAGACTTTTAGACAAAGTTTCCATGATTACAAGACAAAAGTTAAACCTTGGAGTAAAAAGAGTAACGCTGTGTCCCAATTCCTTCACGACAACCTACAAAGACGACAAAGACAACATAGTGCAGGGCTATTAATGCCCTAGAAGTCAGTCAAATGCTCACTACTTTGTTTTTTCAATGCAGAATATGATGTCATCCTAGTTACCCTAATAAATATGAACATTTCATGAAAACTATTTATGAATCAACTGTGTTCTGATGATGAAAACTTGAATAATTTCTTTTTTTTTTTTTATCACATTGTTAAACAAAATGCATTGTGGTCTATGCTTGCTAATCTAGTGAGCATCGATGCACACTGGTGTTTTTCAGAGACTTTCAGGGCATTTAAGGAATTTAAGAGTTGCAGATCGTAATTCGGACACATTCAAAACTAGAGACAAACATGGCGGTGGTAGTGTGATGGTATGGGGATACACTGTTGCTTCATGGTCTGATAGACTTGTCCCGTGTTCTGGAACCATTGACTTTGCGTTCTGCCAGAAAACACTGAAACACTGAACACCAAACTCTGGTGTTCCAAACATGTGTAAAGGAGCGCTCTGATCTCAGGAGCAGCAGCAGCTCTGAACAGTTCGGTCGGAACAGTTCGGTCGGAACAGTTCGGTCGGAACAGTGGTTTCATGTCAAGGTGAAGGTTCATGAACGTCTCCAACTTCCTGTGGATCCCTACAGATCTCCACGCTTCAGGTGTCCTTCACGAAAGATTTAGAAATGTGGAGAACTACGTGGAAATGAGTTTCAATGAGCGAGCGAACCCAGTCAAACCGAACCCACAGGTCACGAACGAGCGGTACTCACGTGATGCCGTCTGAGTGCGCCATGTCTGAGCCTAGGTTCGGTTCTGTTCGTCTGTGGAGCCAGCAACCAGAACCTCCACGTGAGCATCTGTCCGGCAGAAAAACACACGAGGCTCTCTTCTTCGTTTGTGGTCGTGTGTGCGCGTTACCGCCACCTAGCAGAAATGCGGTCCTTAAAAATGTTATGATTTGTCCGCCAGGGGGCGACATCTGCCGCCAAGTACAAAAAACGACAACTTTTTTATTTACTTATTTTATGGTTTGTGTTCATTCTTCCTAAAAATTACATTTTATCGAGCTGCTGCGTTTGAAAAAGTCGCAAATAACCTGAAAATGGCCAAAATATGTGTTGTAAGCCAAAAGCCAAGACGGTTCATCAATTATTTCAAGGAATAAACTTAACTGAGGCACACCTCATGAATAAACTGCACAGCAGCTGCTGCATCATGGGAAATGTAGTTTAGAATTATGTTGACTTGATGTGGTCCAAACCAAATGGTGTTTCATGTTTGTGGAGCTCTGCTTCAGTAGAGTTTGAGACTGGAGGCAAACAGAGAACTATTTGAGCTTTTAGTACTCTAAACTCTGTTGGGACTCAAAAAATTAATTACATTTAATGCAGTCAGATTAAAACACAAAAAAATCACTAATATGCCATGAAGAAAAAAAATAGTCCTTCAAATGAGAGTAGACATAGTACATAATACAAGTATTTTATCTTCTTAAAATAGATCATATTTATGTCCCCCTATAATGTATTTTCCCAATAAACAGTCTCATGATTAAATCTGTTTCTCCTGTTTCTAAGTGACTTTATGGTTGGTCGCGCCTCAATGAAGTTCTTTCCTCCTAGAACACTTTCTGAACTCTTGATGTCAATAACATTTTGGAGTGTTACATTTAAACAAGCCACTGAGGGCGTCACACCGAAAGGAAGGTTGGTTGTCTCAGCATTTACTTAATGAAACTTTTAAGTATGCCTACTGTTCTGCTTAAGAGTAATACTAAAATGTTTCAGATTTTTCAAGATTATGACCTTTTTTTCAGTCATTCCACATCATCAGTGGATGCTTTTGCAAGGCAGCAGTGGATGCAGTTTATTTTGTCCCTGACAGAAATGTGGCAAAGATATTTTTTCTCCCACTACTATGAGGGACATAGATACAAAACTCAATAACAAGGTGAATTTGCCACATTTCCTATTTTTTTTCCTTTTACATCAAGGAGTTTGCTGGAAAAAAAACTGTTTGTGAAAATAAATAAATTCAGCAGTGTTTTGTGTGTGTGTGGCAAATTCAGTAAGTGTGCTCATGTAGGACAGGAACAGTTCACAAAAATATTTGTAGCCTTATTGTGAATTTTTATGAAAGGATAATGTGGGAAGTGGTGAACCCACCAAATGAAAGGCAGCAATTCCTGCCAACCAATCAGACAAGACGACGAAAGTTGTGACCAATAGGAGTCTTGGGCTGGATCAATGAAGGATTTTAGCCTTAAATATGCTCATTTTGAACAAAAGCAAAACTTAAAAATGTGTCATCAAGCTACAAAATGAGTCTTTAAACATGTCAGGACCTCTAAGAAAAAAAGACAAAAACATTTTAAAAAAAACCCATCATGGTTACTTGAAATGATCACACAAGAAAAATATTCTGTTAAAATCTTTCAAGATTGATGAAGCTCACAGATCTAAAACTCAAAGCGGAGATTTTAAATCCTAAGAATTTCAGGATTTATAAATCTACGGACTCAAATCAGAAATCTGTAGTCCTGAGAAGGTTGAGGGTTCAACACTTCAATGCATATTTGACTCAAATGTGATGGATTTTTCATTCCACAGGTATTCTCCAGAATTTCATGAATTGTTTTTGGCGTTTTTAACCATGTTCGTGTGGCATTTTTCTAATGACAGAAGACATACCAAGAAAGTTAAGCTTCAAAACAAACATCTGAGTATTTCTCCATTGAAACTTATGAATCAGGAGCAGGCAAAACATTTTTCTGTGATGTAGAAAAAAATGCTGGACAGTCAACAAGCTCGCTGATATTGGTCGACAGTTTTGTTGCTCCACTAATGTTAGGTTGAGGGGAGAGCGTGTAAACAGCGAGCTCTCGTTTATGGGTGACGGAAAGGGGGGCGGGTTGCTCTGCACCAACAGTCCCACCCAGAAGTGAACTTCTAAAAATCTACTGCTGCTCTGCAGAAACGATGCCCTATTGGGATTAAATGGGAACAAGTTTAACGGCTAACATCTCTGTGTTGGAAGGAGCAGCTGATGTAGGAGGCTGTGAGAAGAAACAGAGCGGTGGTGTCACATATTTATTTATTGAAGGTTGAAGCTCATAGCACAGATATATTCAGCACATATTGACCAAGGAACAGCAGAACAAAGAGTGAAACAGCAGAGTCTCCTTCAGCGCATCCTGACGTATAACTGCACCCTCTCACCGGGGGGGAGGCATCCTGACCCCTCCCCCCTCCTCCTCAGAGGGAGGGAAGGTCAAGAAGTCAACTTAAAACGAAGTGGAAGTACAGCGACAGACGGAAGGACGGGAAGTTTGGTCCACGGCAGAAATAGAAAAGGTTTTGTAGAAAAATCCAGAATTTATTCTGTAGAAAAAAAAAAAAAAAACACCAGAAGACGTGCATTTAACCCGACCACCAGCAGGACCACGGCTCGTTCTGCTGAAGAAACCCCAGGTTCTTCAGCAGAGGAGGCCGACTGTGGCTGAACAGCAACTTCAGACAAGAACTCCACCCTGAAGGAGCAGAAATTGGTCCAAAACCAGAGGGGACCGTGCCCCAGTTCTGGTTCTTTACAGGAACCGTTACTGGTCCAGTCTGAGGCGTTGCGGAGCCCACAGCGGGACGGAGCTTTGGAGCAGGTTCTGTCATAGGGCAGGACCTGCTCTGAGCTCCCAGCTGGAGGCAGGATTAAGCACAGGTTAAGCCGCATGGAGAACTGGGAAGCGCCCCCTCCTCCCCTGAAAACGGCGGCAGCCGGTCAAAGCAGATGAAAAAGTGGCGAGAACTAGAAGTGGCATGCGTCCGGAAGAACCCCCGCCCCGCACAAAAAGAACTGCTGGCCTCTCATATTTCCATTGATTCGCTGCAAAAAAAAAAAAAAAAAAAAAAAAGGAGGGTGGGGGCCACAGGCAGCGTGAGAAGAGCTGTTCAGCAGCGGTTACGTGTGGAATGATCCGGGGTCGCCCTGGCATGCTCAGACCTCCAGGTCTCTGGCACATTTCTGCACTCCCCAGCCCAGAAAGGAAAACGCTGATTCACAGTCTGATTCACCCCCCACCCTCCATTCAGGGTGGGACGTCCCCCGCGGCTAATGTTTGGTCAGCCGGGGGGGATGAAGTCTCCAGGATTTTCTCCGACAGAGCAGACGGGTCAGCATTTGGAGTCCAAACTAGACCAGCCAGCTCCCAGTCAATGTGGATCATTCAGAACCACCCAGAACTGCATTCTGGGCCCCACAGTGTGAGGATGGGGGTGGGGGTCAAACGGCTGCCCTGTCAAACAGAAAGCCGTTTGATGACCAAAACCAGGACTGGACCTGCTTTGGAGTATGGAAACAAGACGAGACCGGACGGTCAGAGGATGCCAGGAACCGGGTCTACGGCGGGCGAAAGCCCTGTCTGTGGGGGATGAGGGGGCGCACCTGCAGGAAGGAGCCGCTGTACCGCGAGCAAAACGGCGGCCTCCGACCGTAGCAATGGTGGCGAGTGGGAACAGGCAGACGGGAACTCTCATGCGGGAGATCTACGTCACAGGGATGACAACTAGATGCTGCGGTGCAGCTGAGGAAGAGGAGGGAGGAGGAAGACAAAAAGCTTTCTGTTAAAGGCTGAAGCTGATTGCAAAGGGAGGGGCGCGGAGGCCCGCCCAGGCTTTTGCGCCGCTTCTTCATTCTCCGGCCTCAGCTCTGCTGGTTCTGCTGGCGGTTCTTAGTGTAGCTTGAGAAGACGAAGTTGTAGTCGTTGAATTGAGCCAACTGACGGTCGAGGCGCTTGTAGCCCTCCAGCTTCTGATTGGAGGAGAAGACGCTGCGACACTTGGAGCGCTGCAGGAAGAAAATAACGGAGTTGGATCCCAAAGAGTCATGACCTGAAACGTCAGGGTTGTGGGCGAGGGGCGGACTTACCTGGTTGACAAAAAGCGTGGTCACAAACTTCCCCGGCTTGAACACCTCCACCACCTTTCTGACCAGGTCGTCGTAGGACGTCTGTGACAGGTTGGTTTCAAAGCTTACGTAGGAGAACTCGGGCTCTGGGGTGATGTGAATGGTCCAGTACGTTCCCTGCAGACAGAGCGGTCACATCAACCAGCAGCTTCAAAACCGCTGGTCCCCGACAGGCAGGGGGCGCCACTCACGTCTGTCTTCATTCCATTCATGGAGTATCCACAAGGGTTGAACAGCGTGGCGTCGATCACAGAACCTGGTATCAGGTCACGAATCCCACTCATCTGGAAAACGAAGCAGATGCTTGTTTCAGACAGACCATCTTGACTTTAAAACAGGACAATGTGTTAACACCAACACCGGAGACACCGCAGATGATGCTCTTTGACATACCGTAACTCTACGTCCATTTACGCAATTAATGTCATTCTAACTGATTCTGACATGCCTTAAAGTACCATAACTCTTCTGCAGTATGTGGAATTAACGCAATTTTAACCGGTTAAACGCTCTTTAAACTACTGTAATTTTTTGACCTATTACGCAATCAAGGTAATTTCGTAATGATTTAAATATCGGTTTGAACATGTATACAAATCTACTTTTTTCTGCGACAGAATCTGCTGATTGATTGTGTGAACAAATCACATCTATAGAGTGCTGAATATTAGCGAAAGTTGCTTTTCTCCACTTCAGAACCCGCTGGAATTACATTAATTGCATAAACCATTAAGTTACAGTAATTCTAAGAAAACAACACAGCAAATTTTAAGCAGTTTCATGTTTTTTTTTAGAGCAAAAACTACTTTCTATGCAAAGATTTTCAATTTAAAAAGGCATTTCTAATTGATCAGTTCAAGTAGCTACAAATGCTTTTAAAACAAAAAAATATGAATTTGGAATACACCTGAAAAAAAAAACTAATAAAAACCTTTATTTAATCAGTACAAGAGAAAGAAAACTTCTTCCATATCAAATGTTTCCTTTTCTGGGCTCAGAGTTCACTTACACGAGTGACGTCACTTGCGGAAACACCATCTTTCATGTAGAACTGGTCCATAATAGCTGGCTCAAGGTCGCTCATCAGAACCTCCAGCGTCTGATCTGCCTGGTTGTTCTCCCAGTACTCCGGCAGGTCCAGAGTGAACAGATACCTACAGGAGGAGGCAGAAGGCGTGTGAAGAATCTGCAGGAACCTTCAGAAGTCCTTCAAAAGCACATGAGCCTCTTACCAGCAGTCAGAGTTCAGACGTCCCATGCAGTAGGCTGCACCGTCTATGGAGGAAACATCACCGTTAGCAACAGGTTGACTGGCAGAGTGGATATCTGCAGCTGCATGCATCACCTGCTGCCTTTCTGCAGCATGAAGCTCAAAAACAACGTCTGGCTTTTTCTAAAACTGCTCCTGCAGACAGATCTGCTTACAGGACACAAAAATCACAACTTCCTAGTTTAGGTTTGCACCCCGAACAGCACCGACCAATTAGACCTGATGCTGTGGTTTGAACTCATGGGAGAAGATTCGCCAACGGAAGGCCTTCAAGACCACATCTGCCAGCAGCAAGGAGACCGCACAGCTGGACTGCAGCTGAGGTTTGTCGCATTCGTCCAGTTCAAAATAGAGGATTTTAGGGTGGAACCGCGCAGTCTTGGGCACTATGAGTGACAAAACAAAAAATCTTCTAAGATTGATTAGGCCTGATCTGCATTTGGGCTTTTTCTACCAAATATTTACCCCTATCTACCAGGAAGTCTCATTTTCCTTTAGATTAGTAGATTAAAAAGATTCAAATTTGGTTTTTGGAAAATGTTTTTTTACGGTCGGACATCACCATCAGTCAAAAACTGACACAACCTGCAGTGTTTGGTCCATCTTCATCCAGTGCTCCGACTGAAGTGTTACTCTGGACGTATAAGAAATCAGACTTTTGATCGTGTTCCAGCATGAAGAAATACTGACACTTTCCGCGAAGGCCAAACACTTACTTGGGAAAATCTGGCTCAGAAAGTCAACTTCCTCCTGAAAGTTTCGATGAGGGAACTCCTGATGGGCAGGCTTCATGAAGTTCTTGCGGGAGTAGAAGAAGTTCTGGTGGGAAAAACAAAAAAAAAAAAAAGGGGAACGGATCAGAACAGGGGATCGATTAGTGAACTCATGTGGGCGACAAGACGTCCAGTCTCACCTCGATGGTGTCAAAGCCGCAGTACTCCCTGGCGAGCTCCAGTAGAGGAACCAGTGCTTGCAGTAAGAGGGTGGTTCCACATGTCTTTAAAATGAAACGTCTCTTGGAGACAAACATGCTACTCTCACTGTGAACACAAACGACATGGGTTCTGTGAATCTGGAAACAATTCAATGAATAAGTCCTGAAGTTAAAGACCCGCTCTGATGAAAATTGTGGTTTCAATTTTTTGACATGTTCTTGTGGCATTTTACTGATGATGGAGGGCATATGTAAAGAAAAATAAGCTTGAAATTGCATTTCTGAGTTTTTATTTTTCTCAAACTGTGGTGAATTGGGAGTAAACAAAAATACTGTAATGAAATACTACCACTCTACAGAAACTAAGTCCTAGAAACATCGGGAACACTATGATATGAGAGGGAATTTTAACTACACAGTTCCAAATGTATGTTGCTACTTTCACGGATTCTGGGACGCCTGAAAGCTTTAAAATTAGAAGAAATTATTTCAGTTTCACTTTGATTCATGTTTAGAGAATTTAAAGCATGACGCCCTTTCCCTTAACCGTCTCTCCTAATCAAAACCAAAACAAAAAACAAAACCACAGTTTAGAGGAAAGTGAGATCTCTTAAAAGGACAAGAGGAAGCACAGAGAGGCTTTAAAACCCGTCATGAATAATTCAGAATGGACTAAAGCGCCTTCGGCTATGAAGATAGGATGATAAGTGTTTATGACATAGAGTTGTCGGTAAAACAGTGAGAAACAATCAGTATCAGGTTAAAAGTTGTTTTAACTGGAATGCATTAATGCAACCACGTCTCAGTTGGTTGCCGTCTCTCATCGTTGAACTACAAGCTAGCTTTTAGGATGACGTCACAGCAGCGCGCGCCACGAGACACAGAAAAGCATATAAGAAGCGTTTTCAGCCGTGTAAAAATAAACATTCTAACAAGTAAACAGTTGGACCAGTTATTTCCTTTTTGATAACACAACAATCAATGCTTTACATTTGTCCGCGGCTCACCGGTGGCTTCATTCCTAATATGTTTAAGTCGCGTGACTTTTGGCTACGGTGAACCGAACCTCAGTCTGATTGGAAACGAACAGGGACAACCTTGAAAGATGGGTCCAAGAGCGGTTGCAGGTTCTGGACCTGGGTTCACTTGCGTGTATTCAGACTGAACAGTTGTTCCGGATTATTGGGGGGAAAACAAACTCTGGTTCATTTTAAGCGGACCAAATGTGTCCAGTCTGAATACACCGTAAAAAACCACTAAGACATTGGGTGAATTTTCCGTCAAAGATTGCTGCACTCACCTGAGTATATAAGCTTCCTGCTTGTCAGTCTTTGTCACACTTATGATCAAACAGTGCACATTCTCCAGAAGTTTGTCCCACTCAAACCTGAAAGAAAAATTTTTTATCGTTTCTGAAATCGAAATTAGAAACATTTGGCTTGAAAGCAATAATTTGTGCGACAACAGAGACTACTTTGCAACCAGAAAGACAGAAATGGGGACTTGGACTTTTGCCGCTCTTGAGTCTCACATGGAGAGATTTGAGACATGACTTGAGACTCAACCTCGAGAACTTAAGAAATGAGTTCAAGGACTTTAGACTCAACTTGACATTAGGGACTTGTGCACAGTGTTCGTTTGCCTGTCAGTAGATTTGCACGATAAATCAAAATTGATCAACATTGCAATATCAGATTTTGTAATACACAAATCACAAGACACCGTAAAATGAGAAATAATTTCCCTTATACATATACTTACACGGAGAAACCTTTGTTTAAAAAACAAAAGCAGTCTTCTACATTGGGATACACCAACTTCCTGTTATTGTGTCCTTTATACAAATTTGTGATCATAAAATATTTCTTTTAACGATAGGCTTCAAGACTTGACTGTAAATTACAGCTAAAGACTTCAGAGTTGACTCAAACTCGTCAAAGACTTCAAACTTGTGAGCACGTCTGCTGAAAGTACTAAAAATGTTAAGCCAATGGCGCAAGTTAATTCCGCACTTTCATGCATCGCTTCTTTCCTCCAAACTCTGTGAATAATTAAAGAAATTTGCTTTCAGATTTCCTCTGTAGGTCTGTAAGTGCAAAGAGGAAGAATTCTCGAATCGTCCATTCTGCTGCTTCAAAGCAAGAAGTTCTCCTCGAGTCTTGAAAAATAAGCTAGAGCATCTATTAAAAAAAGCATTAAAAGTTTTAAAAATAAGGCTGCAAACTACATAATTTGGTTTTTGCTTGAATTTGTCTCCTTTATTATTGTCACCTTTTATTTTCACTTATTTAACACAAGAAACTAAATGTTTGTGTTTTTTTCCAAAAAACTATCCAATCTGCACTTTCAGATTCTAAGGAAAGACATTGCTTTAGACGGCCACCAGGTGTCCTCGTTTTGGAAGCATTTATTAGCCTTGCCATTCTAAAAGATTTAGTATAAACATCAAAGTATATTTTATGCATACCACTCAATTAATCTGATTTTGAAGTCTTCAAAGAGGTATTTTTGTTTTTATTTTGTCCTGCAACGTAAAACATATATTTGCTAGTTTGCATGGCTAGCAAAGTGAGTGCAAGCAACTACGCTATTTGGGTTGGGTCTCGTGAAAAACTTCTAAATACTTTTAACAAAGTATTGAATGATAAAATAGAGGTAAAAGCTTTGTATTTCTTTAGAAAATGTTTTGCTGCTTTCTTTTGTGTTTATGTGAAACATTTTTGGAAATTTCTTGTCGTACAAATGTTATCGATGGCTCTAACACAATGTGCTCTGATAAAAATGCTTAAAAAACAAAACAAAAAAAGAGTGTGGCTTACACGCACAGGCTGTCAGGTCTTAGGCCAGGAGTTTTAAGGTGCACCATTTTACTTGGAGCGCTGTTGGGGCTGTCGCAACATGCCGGAATCGTTTTGCAGGGGGAAGTGTTAGACACCAAAGCAGGTCTTGTTTCAGTGTCGGATGAGTTACAGCGGTCGTTTCTGGCTGCTCAGCATTATGGAACAATCCCAGAAATGAACAGCACAAGCTGCGTGAAACTGCTGAGAGCTCCTCATCTCTAAGGTAAGTAAGTTAATGGACAGCAAAATCTGTTCCAATTGTGTGCCTTGTGCCAAGAGGAGCATCATCTTGGCGCTTTCAGAGGCGATAATGTGCGTCCTCCGAGACCTCAGTCCCTCAAGGGTGACCATCAGCTGCCACAGTAATGTGAGCGAGCCCCACATTTGTGAATCAGATGTCCTTGTGGACTTATTTGGACACTGGATAGCGTCCAGGGAGACAGATTCAGTGACTGCGCCGCTCTAGCTGCTAATCTCCCTGTGTCTGAAAACAGTATTGCCAGTCCTCACTCACTTGACTTTGTCTTAACACTTACGAAATAATTTTAGTTTTAGTTTATTATAGCAAATTCATAGCATTGTAGTAAATGTACATCTTTTTATTAATGAAAACGGATGAAAAGCCTTTCATGGCATGCGTAAATTTGACCCTGTTTTTTTATACCCCAATTTCTCAGAAGGCACTTTATTTTTAGAGCTGTGCTGACATAATTCACTTTAATCCAACTCTTTCGCAACTCCCTTAAAGCCCGAACCACATGTTAGGCATTGGTGGGGTGGTTTGGGACGGGGGGCAAAGGTCAATAGTCCAGTTTTAAAGCCTTCTTATGGACCTTACTCAAATTTCCCACACCTCCTGCTGTCAATGAACGCAGCAAACGACTGCGAGCCAATCAACTGGAGGAACCCTGCGGAGATCGACCAATGAGAAGCAGTGGGAGGGGGCAGGCTTCATGGCCGAAAACGTGAGCTGCAGGGGCGTTTTGGCAGGCCGAGAAGTTCATTCAGACCGTAAATGTCCCGTTGTTGCCCCGTTTGAACTTTTTTTTTTTCTTTAAAAGAACCGAAATATTTCTTCAGACAAGAACCCGACAACTTTTAGTTCAACAATAGACCAATTCAGTGCTCCCAAGCTGGACAGGAAGCCTTGTTTTTATACCTCGAGACAGAGGCGACCACATGTCCACCAGCCCTTCCCCCTTCGTTATGAAATGACGCAGAAAACACAAATCGCATCTCCAAAATTAATGCACTTGTCCTAAAGGCACATTTCAAATGAATAAACACAAAAAGTACATTTTTGGCACTGCGGATGAACTCGAGTAAACGTAGAAACTGTCGGACGACGCGGAAATGTTGAGGTTTGGAGGAAGAATCCCGCCTAATGTCTAGAAAAATAGGTGTCAGTTAGGCCTGGAAGTGACAATTATCACCGAAATGACAGATCGGAGCGTAATCAGATCCGCATGACACAGCCGGATCCCTTTATAGAGATTACTTCCATGTAGTAGACGTATCCGGTGGCTTTGTGTCACAATTGATTTGAACAGTTTCACGGACGATTCATCCACGAGCAGGTGACGGACAAACGCGAGTCAAAAGCTGCCGTCTTTCCGAAGCAGCCGAATGAATGACTCAGCGCTGACGGGCCACATTTCAAGGGGGAGGTGGCCATTTTCTTCCTTTTCCAGGGCTGCAAACTAACCAGCATCAGGGTTGGAGGCCCAAACTCAACAATTTTACCAAATAGCTAGTTAACAAATATTTAGCTATTTACGGTTATTCCCGAAAACCACAACAAGTTGCGTTTAAGCGATGGACGACGTAGCAAAGCAACGAGGCCGCGCATGTGGTCCGGGGGCTAACAGCACACCACTGACAGAGATGACTCAAACCTTGGGATAGAGCGGAGGTCCCCGGTGCCTTTAGTGTCATCCTGGCGGCAGAACCAGACCTCCAGCAGCTTCTCGGTCCCCTCGAAGAAATGTGCACCGTTATCCTCCATCGTGAGACAACAGACACCCCAATAGTCTGTCAAACCTCGGTGGTATGGTTTACAGCTTAACTGATCGTTCCTTGGTTCGTTTTAACTTATTGAGGTACAGTATTTTAACAATCTGGGTGTTTGCTTGTCTTGAGTTACCGTCTTCCCTGTAGCAGAGAACAACGTAAGCGAGCGCTAGCTAATATCGCCGGCCATACTGTGTAGAGCACTGAGGTAGTGGCGCGAGGTGGTTTTATACAGCGACGCCATTACGTCAGCAATGCGTTGAACCACTCTCCTGTTGAGGTTTCAGTTCCTCGTTTATGATTAGTCCATGGATCTGTCACTCACAACTTAAACACTGTGATGTAATAAAGCACTTCGTACATTTTAAAACTGTTGTAAACAAATAAAACAAAACTAAGAGCTGTCTGTTTTTTTCCACAACAAAAAAAATAATATTTTTTTGGTAAAGGACCGATTTTTTTCTTCTTATGAAGAAAAAAATAGTACTTAGTATTATGGTGCTCAGTGATAGATTTTCACATCGAAGATAAAAATTAATGGGGTAAAAATGTACGGCATTTTTTAAAAGGAGAAAGAATATACCATTAGGTCAAAAATATTTTAATTTTCTCCCAAATTTTAAACTTTATCCAGTATAATTATTATCATGTGTAGCATATAAATGCAATATTTTTTTTAAAAAGATGTACATTTTTTGAAAGTTAAACATACAATTATTTTTATGATAGTGTTTCATGAAAAAGTCATTTAGTCATTTACGGAGAAAGTAAAAATTTGAAAACAACAGTGTCTATTATCAAATAATTATTGCATAACATTTAATTTTTTGTCATTTTATTTATTATTGGAATTATTACGATGACTACTACTATTATGAGTGAAACGGGTTGTATGATACTTTTTAAAAATTACTTTATGGCAAAATTCTTAGTCAAAATTTTCCATAAAGTCACACGGCAGAGTTACATTTTTGAAGAAATTTCTGTAGTACGCGAAGTACAACAACCGCATCAAGAAACGCGGGTAGTAGTTTTTCCCTGGTGTTTGCTATGTCCTCAATGGTGTCAACGTCCCAAATAGAACTACACTACCCAGCTAGCAACACGCGCCAATTAGAAACGTCAACGAGCCAGTGAACATTAAGCGGAGCAGACCAAAATCCCAAACAAGGAAATGGTGGGGGAATAAAACGACCAGATTATTTAATGAATGCATGTAATAATTAATATTTTATTTTATTGTAACTTAAGACGTATTTATGGGTTGAAATGGATTACGACTTCAAAACAAAGCTGGCAGCGGAGAGGGAGAGAGTGGAAGATCTGTTCGAATATGAAGGTTGCAAAGTGGGTCGAGGCACCTACGGGCACGTTTATAAAGCTAAGCGCAAAGACGGGTAAGATGACCGTGAACGTTCTTGTTTTCTTCTGACGCCTCGTCGACCGCGCGCTGCTGCTCGCGGTCGCACGTCTCGCTAACGGGCCGCGCGGCTCGGTAGGTTCGAGACCCACCAAAGCAAAACCCCTGTGTGTCTGTGTTTTTGTTTTCATGGAACGCACGCGCGCACTCACTCACTCCCCCCCCCACCCCCCCCCCCCCCCCCGATAACGCTCATTCACGCATACACATGCGCGCGAATACACGCACACACACAAAGTCCCATACGAAACGTTATTAGCGTGACTGTTTATAATTAATTAATTAATTAATTTGGGGGGGGGGGGCTTCACGCCGTGAACGTGCTGCGGTTCGCGGCTTTTTCAGGCGCAGCAGCCTCGACTGTAGCGACGTCAAACTTCTGTAACACTTGGTCGGCACGTACTTCCAGCAACATCTTTGTTCTTCTCAGATCAAAGGATCAAAGGGGCCGAAGGAAGTCCCAGATGCTCCCATGTCTGCCGCAGACCCACGGTGCTCTGTGGAGCTATGAGCCAGCAGACATTTAGGAACCTGAGTTTAAAACAGAAGCTGTGGTTTTTATGTGTTAAGGTGGAGCTCGTCAATCTGTGGTCAGTCAGAGGTGATCCTCATGATGTTACTTCTATACTTTGCAAATTCGCAGGAAATCATCTCAAAATTGGGAGTTGATTTGATAAAAATGTGCACTGTTTTGTACTTTGAACATTCTCTTCTCAGCTTGAGAGGCTTGCACGCAACACTCACTGTTTTGAGACTTACAAAAATGTGTCTGCTCAAAAATTATTGTTCACGTGAAACAGAAAAAACACTTCAAACTTAAAAGTGCAATCTAAACAATTTTCAATCTTGAAACAATGCAAAATATGGCAATAAAAGCAATTTTGACTCGAGAAAAATTTTCTCTCTTCTGCACTTGAAACAGAGCCGGACACTACGTTACAGATGTGCCAAAAAGCCAGCCTATCACAGACATGGACATGAAGTTTAATGCTGATTGGTCAGAATTTTTTCCATTCTTGATCATAACTCTATGAGCTGATTAGAAGAATTTCTGTCCAATCAGCAGAAAAGGGTTTTGTTTTAACGTATTTTTCAGTTTCAGGTTCATTTTTCTGTTTTAAGTGCAAAATAAATTTTTGAGCACACACAATTTTAAAAGTTATACACTAAAAATTGGCTCCCAGCATGAAGTTCCTGGTTTGAATCCCAGCTGGGACCTCTCTGTATGGACTTTGTATGTTGTCCTTGTGCATGTAGATTTTCTCTGGGAACTCCACTTTCCTCACACAGTCCAAAAGCAAGCTTCATTGGTTAATTGTTGATTCTAAATTGTCTCGAGGTGTGAGTTTGTCTTGTGTGGTCTTGTGACAGATTCACAGCCTGTTCAAGGTGTACGTATTGACTGCATGTGAGAACTGGACTGAGTAAGTCAGACCCATAGAAAATTGACTTGCTTCTTGTTCCAACCAAATTATGTCAATTCAGACGCCATTTTTTGTGATATGCATGTCGCCATGTTGGAACCAGAAAACGTCAGTGAGCTGTGATTGGTCCGAGTTGGTCTGAGTCAACATTCCTATGGCAACCACTCTTATAATCAGGAGTGAGCTTGTTGGAAGTCCACACACCTGTCCTTTGAAACGTGCTTGGAAGAATCTGTCAACCGCTTCGAACGTTCAACTTTCCACATACTTTTTTTTGAGGTATCTGATTGAGCAGTAACTTGAATAACTTGCACTGTAGAAAAAAAATCATGAAGAAAACGAGGATTAGCAAGAAAATGTAAAAAAAAAAAAAGTTTGCAGAGCAAGGATGGATATTCTGACAAATATAATGAGTGAGTGATAGCTGTTTATTACTTTATAGAAGTCTATAGCTTTGTGGAACTTCTTCTTCTACGCAAGAGGGGAGGAGTTACTCAGTCCAGTTCTCAAATACAGTTAATGGGTGTACCCCACTTTTACACAATAGTAGCTGGTATAGGCCCTAGCAACCCCATGACCCTGACAGGGATTCAGCGGGTGTAGATGCTGCATGTATGGATTACTCAGCATGAGGTTGACACAGGAGGAATGTTTGGGCCTCAGAATGTCATGCTGTCAAGAAAAACATGCTCACAACCTTGAAAGCAGACTGACCTTATCGCATGTTGTGACTATAGCGTCATCTCTGGTTCCCAGATATGGGATAGAAGATATGGATGTTTTCTTGTAAAGTTCAGAAACCTGTCAACTTCTTACAACAATAGCTTCAGTTGAAAACAATCTCTTCTATTTGAAATCGAAATGTTATCACATTCTATCTTTTTCAATCTTTAACCTTACTGGAAATCAAAAGACAGAACCCCACAGTTTGGTTCTGAAATACTCCGGGTGGGACCTAATGCTCGAGCGGATTCAGAATCTCTGTATATGAATGTTTTTATAAGGACTAATGGTGCATTAATAATGGCTGGTTTGATCTGCACCAGGGTTTGTTTCAGTGGATCGTCCATTGTGTTGATGAGCTACAGGTTCTTTTAAATGTTCTGTAGGATCAGGAGGACAAACTGGTTTTCTTGTTCATACTAGTATGTCTTTTCCAGATCTTGTTTAAGGCAACACTACGTGAGAAAGTGTGAAAGCAGCCTTAGATGTTACTGGTTGGATAGAAGTAGCATGGAACAAGGAGCCTTGACTCAGTTTGAGATTTTCCATCAACTGGGTTGGTCAGATCACTGCAGCTGAATCAGCCACATACCTACACTATGAGTTTCACAACACTCCATTGTGACTCCCGCTCATCTGCCAGTTTAGTTAATGTAAAACAACTTGGATGGGGTAAACAAAGCACAGCCGTGGTGATCGCCAACCATTTCAATTGAGACATTTAAAAATCAGTTTGTGCTTTTACCTCGTTAAAGAATATTAAAGAATATCACTCATTGTTTTATCTATCGTACCTCCAGTCTTTATGTTCCAATGTACATGAAGGACAGGAAAGTGAGTACAAACATTTGAGTGGAAATGGGGTTTAGCTATTGCCTGTTATATAAGTTATTAAAAAAATGAAAAATAAAACTACACTGCTACACAGGAGTAATTGCTGTAGTGTTAGATATGAAATATATAAATGAATATCTGCAGAAATGTGAGGGTGTGCTCACTTTTGTGAGATACTGTAAAGATGCATTCACACCGAACACAATTCGCGCGGTGGAGGCGGTCAGTTTCAATGTTAAGTCAATGGTTTAGACGCAATCTGAGGTTCTGCGGCATGGATTGAGCAGTGTGAAAGTCTGGAAACTGTGTATATTGAGCTGCGTGGCGGGTGCGGCAAGCTAGAGTGAAAAAAAAATCGAAACTCGGGAAGGTAGCACTTCTGTCTTAACCATTTAAGGACCCAATGTTGGGAACTCTATGTTTTCCTTGACAGCGGGTAGAATATGCATCCAATATGGTGGATCGGATTTCCAGAACATCCATTCATTTTCCTAACCCCCTGAGTTGCTTGAAGAGCTCTTAAAAAACTGACCTAAACATCATACGTGTCTACCATGCATTGTGAATGAGATAAAACACAGACACAGCATCATGTAGTAATCTAAAAATGTTAGCTGGCAGCTCCTCCCACATGCGGCCGGGGTGGCGAGTTTAGGGAATACATTTTTAGCCATGATGGCGAAAGAGGGGCGGGACACGCGAATTGGCCTCGCGCGGTTTGTGTTCGATGTTGAATGCACCTTAACAGCGTCTGTGCTAGGTGGATCCCATGTCTGCTCATCTTATACTGATTGGTGAATTTCTTGAGCTATACCTGCATCATGACATCTTTCTATAACCTTACCTAACCCTAATTAATATTACGCTTTTAGCAAATATTGTTAGATATACAGTTAAAAACAGACACTGAACAAAATCTTGTGTTGAAAGTAGAAGTTAGATAGGTAGGTAAGGCCTTTAACTTGATTGAACTCTGGGTTCAACTAAAATAGGGTCTTGGTGTCCTTGTAAATGAACCTTGTTGTGGCTGGCTACATTATGAATATTACGAACCAAAAAGATTAAGTGACTTTAGGGCTGTTTATCCTGAGTACGGGAAAAGAACTGCCCCACAGGATTAATGTGAAGAAGCAGGAGTTAAAAAAGTTATGCGTCCTGCTGGGATTGAATAGTGACAACAAAAAGCTGCTCTGATCCTCATTTGAAAAGAAAGCCATACCAAACAAAAATATTTAATCTTTTGGTAAACCCTGCTCATTCCAGCCAAGTTCAAAGGGCTAACTCATGCACCTTATGCAGCTAGTATAATGATCATCTGTTTCAATCTTCAACCTGAATGACTTAGCAGAGTACATTCAGTACCAAAGCATCACAACTCTGGACAAGACCTGCATGGAAGAATAATTCTTAGTGCTTAAGCTTCCTTTCACACAGGGATAGTCTAGCAAACGAACAGATGTTGGAGAAATGCAGGAACATTTCATGCATTGGTTTGGGTTCACCCATGGGATTTTTAGAAGCATACCAAAGACTGGAGCAAAGCAAACGTCCGTGGGAAATCCTGTCAATAAAACAGCTGCTTATGCAGTGGCATGATTACCTAAGCTGTTTTCACTTATGTATTGCTGAACATTTTGATCAAATCTACCTTTTATTGTGCCATCAAACACCTTATCAGCTGTAAAAGAGAGTCAAGGTCGCAGGAGGTGGGAAAAAGCATCCTTAAACAAACTGTATAAAACATCAGGTATTGGATTCTGCACAAGAATCAAATGAAACCTCATGTGGAACAGGCTCATATACCAAAGTTATACCCACATCAACATGCTGATAATGTTGACATGATGATAATGCAGACACATTCACCTTTCAGTCAAAAATATATGCCTCAACTGGAAATGAAACACTGTAGAGTGGTTCAAAAAAGTATTTGGCAGTCACCAATTCAGTGAGTTGTTCTACTCAATGAGAGCATTTAGGATGAAACATAGCTGGATCTACCAGCATGACAATGATCCCAAAAACACCGGGCAATGAAGGAGTGCTACATGAAAAAAAAACCTCTCTAGCTTCTGGAGTGTTTAAGTCAGTCTATGATACCTCAGTTTAATGAAGCATATGTGGAGGGAATTGAAAGTTTGTGTTTTCCAGCGACAGCCTCAAAACATGAAGACTCTTGTTAAGAACTCATGGAAGAATTGACCAAACTAGCAGATTAAGTGCAAACCTGGTGGAGACCTATAGAAATTGTTTGACCTTTGTCGTTACCAACCAAGGTTACATTACAAATTATCAAGGTGAACTTTTGTTTTTGACCAAACACTTCGTTTTTTGCAACTTTATACAAATAAACAATTTTTAAAAATCATATGTGATTTCCTGGATTTGTCCTTACATTCTGTCTCTCAAAGTTGAAGTGCATCCTTGATGAAAATTACAGACTTCTCTCATCTTTTTAAGTGGGACAACTTGCAGAATTTGTGACAGATAACACGTTCTTGCCCTACTTTAGCTGTTGATTTGTGAAGAAGCATTTTATCAAGAAAAACTTTTGTAAAGCTAAACAGCCTGAACAATAATAAACATAATGTTCCTTTTTATGACCAATTACTTTCAGATCCTCAATGTTTGATCATTTTTCAATACTATCTCTTCACTGTTGAGAGCTGGAAGCCTTAGAGTGATGGTGTGGGAGGCTGACCCACTTTAGGCTTTGCAGCTGAGCCCCGTAGTGAATGTACTGGTCAGTTTATCTAGTTTCTTTTTCTTCGCAGCTCTTACCTTGTTTTTTTTCTTCTTCTTGCCATGTTAGAGATGCATTTACTTTCTCATGTGATTCTCTGATTGATTCTGGGAAGCTACGTTTACACCGGGCATGTGACACATGTTCAAGAACACGCATGCGCATTCTTGAACGTGCTTTTTGCCCACGATGTTCACACTGGACAACTAACGAGAGGATTCTCCTTCTTTTCTTTTTCGACTGTTTACTAGTGCATGCCCACCATCTACAGTTGGTGCAAAATGTCGAAATCGTGCAAATCTCACATCTGTAACTTCAAAGGGACGCCACCAAGAAGTCACTACCAAATCAGAGTCCATGACTGGTTAAAGTTTGGCCTGGTTTAACTTTCAACGCGCATTAATTGGCAGCATTTTTTGTACGTAGAGCCTAAGAACTATGGTAAAAACTGCGTGAACGCAGGAATTTTGAACGTGGAAGCCCGAAATGCGCGTTGACATAGATTTTTCATTGGTAGCAGTTGCTTGAACACGTGTTGCTGAGGGCAGTGTGAGCATTCCATTGTTCATCCAATGCTTTTTTTGCAGCTTAGTATAGTTTAATTATTAACTACCGTACGTAATGTCTCTTAGTGTTGAAGATTAGGTGGTAAGAGGAAATCATAGTTTTCACATGTCCACATATTTTAACTGTTACATTAGTAGACCTTATTTTGTTATTAAAATAAACCCTAGTACAAGTTCATCCATCCATTATCTATACCTGCTTTGTCCTAACTAGGGTTACATTGGTTTGCTGGTGGTTCTCCTTTCTGTTTCAAGCTGGACAGATTGCCAGTTACATATATAAAACTTTAAAAAAATATTCCTGGGGGGCTACTTTGTATCACAAATGAACCTAGGAAACTTTTTTTTTTCTTTTTTCTGTGGGAGGATCCTAGAGTAGCAGGGAAAAACCAAAGCATGCACAGGGAGAACAAAAATGACCCAGCAGGAATTTGAACTTCGACCTTCAGCATAGGTTTGACTCAACCAAAGAAAAAGACACATTTAGATCAGGAACTTAGACAGTTTTATTTGGCAGGGATTGCCAAAAGGCTCATATCTGGTTTGGTTTGTTTTGGCAAAATACTAGTTTGTAGTTAAACTGCTCATTTGGTTGGGGGTCTAGCCCCAAGGCAGCCCTAAGCAAAAAAAGGGGAAAAAACACTGCAGAAGGTAGGGAATGTTATTCAATCTAACAAATGAGGTTAGTTCATATCCCTTGGAGTTTTTTTTTACTTGCACCTCTGTGACAGTTCACTCTGGGCTTCCTTTTTTTTCTACCAACAATACACTGTACTTATTTCATGGTCTGCCTTTCATTTACCTTACCCCTATGATATGTGAAATTGTCCATGTACATTCCTACTGTGGTACATCACACCAGGGTTCACTTGTTTGGACTGTACCAGATTTCAGACAAACTTTCAAACTTCACCAAATTAGAAGTCTGTCCAAACTTTGGTCTGTCTCAAAAAATCTTGGTATGTATTCATTTGGAGTGTTGAGTTAAAAAGTTATGTTTTGCACTGTGGTGTTGTGGTTAGAAGTCAGGGCCTGGCTTGAATCCTGGTTGGATCTTTTCTGCATGGAGTTGCACGTTCTCCTCGTTCACGCTTATGTTTGATCACTCTGGCTTCCCCCCAGGTCTTAAAACATTCTTTATAGGTTGATTGTTGATTGAATTGTCCTTCATTTGTGTTTGTGTGGCCCTGCAATGAATTGGGGAGCTGTCCATTATGTATACAGTCCTCACCCTTCACATGCATTCCTTTGGTGTGTCGCAGGAACAAGCAGGTAGAGAAAACGGATGGATGTGTTGGCTCCATAATCTATTAATTCCAAACCAGGTCAGGGTGACATAAGGTTGAAACACTTTTTGTTTTACAAGAATTACTAAGTTAACCACAATGTTTAGTCAAATTACCAAAATTTCCAGTGTGTCATTGTTTAGTTGTTCTTGGGTTGTTCGCTAACTTGGATTTTTTGTTGGACTTAAAGCTGATAAAGAAGCTGGACTCCCTTTTTGTTTTCCAAACAGTGTCTGCAGGTTCTCATGTGTTCGCTCAGCTGTTAAGTTGATACGTCTTATCAACAAAGATAAACCCCATGGAGCTACTGCTTTCAACGTTGGCTGACATCTGGCTGACTTAAATGGACTCAACCCTCATTGATGTTACTATTTGCATGTCGTTTTAAAAGAGCCAAGCCAGTGCAATCCTGTCAGAGGAGTGCAGCTTCAGCCTTTTTTTTCAGAGTTACTTTCTTGTGGACTCTTTATTTTCCAAATACAGTGTGACATTTACTGTTTCTATAAGTGGAAAAAACCAATAACTCTTTCTTACTTGTTTTACATTTTTGCCAAACCAGGCCAACATTAATTCTTGGTGTGGAAAATAATTTTTTTGCAAGTATCTTTGTGACTGTGAGACAGCATGGCTCATGATGACGTGTGAACACACCAACAGGAGTCAAAGAAACTACAAACCTTCCATAACAATTTATCAACCCAGTTCAATCATGCATCTCTTCTCATTAGATTGCTATAATTTTTTCTGAATGTGCAATCTGCAGAATTTCTAATACCTCAAATGGATCCTGCACCTCCTTCCTTAAGCTGAGTATCACTAAGAGAGGTCGAACTTCTGAAGATCTCCTGTGAAGCTCTGTCTGCCTGACACCTTCTGTTCTTAGAATGACAGTTGAGAGGCTCAAACTGAAAGCATCACCAGCTTCTGATGAACAGATGTGTTGCAATCCTATAACTGTTTTCTGTTTTTGTCTCCGCAGGAAGGACGAGAAGGAATATGCACTAAAGCAGATTGAAGGCACTGGAATCTCCATGTCTGCCTGCAGGGAAATTGCTGTAAGTTCAATCCTGAGGCTTCTGTAGAGTCGTGATGTTGGATTTCTTTATCATCAGAATAAACGCACAAGAAGTTTGCTTCGCTGCTTTTTTTGGGTGCTTTAGTCTTACCCCGACAGCACTCGTATGTCTGGCAGATGTCAGCCAGATATCTAAAATGATTTTTGTCTCAACGTTGCAGGTAGAGCTTTAGCATTTATTCAGATGCCACCCTGTGATCCCAAAGAACGATCAATGATGACTCGCAAAACTAAGAGCAAGCCTACAGTAAGACGACCTGGTCTAAATGGTCTCCCATCCGATCATTAACCAGATCCAGCTCTGAAGAGTTTCAGAGGTCAGACAAAATCAGGGAGGTTTGTTTGTAAGCATGAGAAAAGTCTTGGATAGGGCTTCTGTTACTGCATGACCATTCTCTCGTATAGATTGCTTGATTTAGGGACACTGCATTGCTGTTGCTGATGTTTTCACATGTCCAAAGTTCTTGATTTTTCTGGCTTGTCCCAAAAATTGTGTCACGGCAGGAAAAGAGGCTTTGAAGGACTCTTGGGTATAGCTTATCAAAAAAAAACATGCTTGCTAAAAAGAGAATACTTAAGCAATAAGTATTGATGATCGGTGGAGGATTTTGGCAGCATGTTTCCCTGTCCATTTTGGGATCTTGCTGTCACAGAGAATAACCCTTTCATCTTGAAAAATAACAAGATAACAGATAGGAAAAAAAAAAAAAGAAATTTACCATGTGTTTGGAAATGAAAGTTTTGGCATCTACTTGCTCTCATTACATAATGTTTATGGCAGCTTATGTCAAATCCTTTTTGCTTTGTTGTCTTCAGGACTTTCAAGGACTTTAACTTGTAATATTCGGATTGTAGAGTGAAATGTTGGCCAGAGAGTTTTATGGTTCCCAACAAGTTTGCTGACAGCTGCTTTGAGTGTTTTCCATTCCTCAATAGTCTCTAAAATGGTGGAGTTTCCACATCCAGAATCCAAGAGCAGCAGAATGAATACATGCATAGAAATCCCAACAAGTTAACCTTAAGGCTTAGCTGACCCTTTGTTCCCCAACCTTAAAGCTTCTAGTTAAACCCAGCAAGTAATCTTTGTACTACCGTTTGTTTTTTCCATTTGCAACTTTTGTTTCCCCAACAATTAACCCAATTTCCTGTAGTCATGTGACCTGCTTTGACCCCAATCCTGCAGTTAAAGAACAATAACTTCATGTTCAGCTATGATTTCTTAAAAAAGACTAGCTTCAAGAGGTGGGGTCAAATAGTCAACTCCACCCATTGATGTATTGGGTCTGTCCTGTAAATTCTTTTTTCTACTCAATCTGACCATGGGGCTCTTTTAAAAATACAAGCAACTGGTGCCAGGTCATTTCTTCAAGTGACTACTAGATGGAAATGGAAAGTGGTTCAAGTGGACAAGAGAAATGCTTGAACAGTATGCTAAAAACAACGTTTCCGTTTTTGTGGATTAATTTGTCCTTCGATTTGTTCTTCATGAATACCATTTTTTGGGGTGTTAAGCATCAAATTTTAGATTTCCCATGTGAGAATAAATGTCACCCAAACCCCATGGCCTTACTGGACGCGGTCCAACAATTGTCAGACTTCGTCATTATCCATTTAAGAAAAGGCTTGGGTTTGGATTGGGGGATTTGATTTTTGATCTTATATCCAGCCAAGATGACGATGATTACAAGCTAAAAATCTTGCTTCAAATGGACCTAGACCAAAAGGTAATGCTTTCATGTACTTAATATTTTTTTAATCTAGACTTCTACTCAACGACCCTTGATTCAACCTAATGTCAGTTCATTGCTCTATGAAAAACTTGCAGATGGTGGAGATAAGGTAGGCATATATTTTCCCATTATCAACAAGGAAGCTGTTTGAACGTTTAATTCTTGATCTTCAGGTCACCAGAATTCTGCATTACTGTTCTTGGTTCTTACAACTCTCACTGACTCTTCAGATGCTCTATCATTAGACCAGAATTTTTACTGGAGCTAGTCACTGTCAGTGTTTGACAATTCCTCGTGTTTATATTTGAATCTGTACTTTGTCTGGAAAGTCCTTCAGCTTTTAGTGTCAGCTTCAGAAGTTTAGAAATCTCTTAGAGTCATAGACTTGAGAAAATTCCTGAAAGTAAATCATCTGCAGTGAAATTTTATTTCAACTCTTCAAATGAGCAACCTGGCTGACCTGACCAGATTCAGCGTTGACTCATTTGCTGTGTCACTGCTTTTAGCATCTTTGGGAGGGAAAAATGAGGAGGTCTCAGTTTAATTGCAGCTGTGTGGATTCAATCAAGAATTAGTCACAACCATGCAAATCTTTCTAATGATTGGAGAGGGAAATTATTCACCTTGAACTTTTGAACTTACTACAGCAGAAAATTGTTTCTGAAATAGGCAGGCAAATAGAAGGAAACTGTGTGATGTTTCTCGGGGTTCTGTCCTTTGACTCACCTGTTTTACATAAGTCATTTTTATCGGCATTTAGCAAACACCAGAGTCTGCCTTTATGCAGATGACATGATGTTTTGCAACACTTTGTGCCTTCAAATAACCGAACTATCCTCCTGATGTTTCACACCTAGTAGCTCCTAAATGTTCTGGTTTTCCTCACGCTGTGGAACACGTGTTTCTGTCTGGTTGGAAAATACGTTAAATAAAGTTGTTTGAACGTGAATCCGTGTGTTCGTTGGAGGGAGTGTGGTCCAACTGCATGGTTATGCAAAGTTCTCCTATGTCTCTTTTATCCTGTCAAACCTGAAGAGGATTTAGTGAGAAAAGTAGCAGTCTTGTAGGTGTTGTGTTCAGCATGTTTGAAACAGAGTAAAGCTGAGCAGAGAAACAGTTTCAAACACTATCTCACGGGGTTTTATAAAACTGTATGTATTGTAGACAAACTACTGTATGTTGTAGAGTATCAGTATCTACAATCCGTCACTTTAAAACAGTTAATAGCCTGAAACCCTCTTCATAGTAAGAAAATGCCTGAAGTGTTTGACGTCAAACCTTTGATTGTAGAGTCAGTTAAAGGCTGTCAGAAAACTCTTTAAATAGTTGTGTGCTTGTTTAAAAACATTCAACAGAGACGGGGTTAAGAAACCTCTGTCTCAGATAAAAGTTATCTGTGCAAATGTATCTGCTGTACATGGCGACATGCAGATACAGCAACTGACATGCTGTGACATGCTGGTCTTGGTCCATGCGGCCTCCAGTAGGGTGTGAGTCACATTGAAGGAGCTATTTCTACCTGTATGAATGTTTTATTTGCTCAGTTTTAAGAATTTCTTAATTTCTACTTACTTTAAATGTCCAATGCTCCGCACAAACATTATCAGTTTTAAAGAAAGTTCAGAAGTCAAAGTCAGACTTCTGTTGCAGTTTTAGTAGAACAGCCCAGTACATTTCCAATGCAATCTTGCGTGTTTCATCAAAATTGTGCAGACCAGACAGTTGATTGCTCAAAGGTTTGGCTGTAGGCTTTTTTGTTCAATTCATAATGAGTTTTTCTGGAACGATCAGCTTCATGTGGCAGTAAGCCTATCTGAACTTTATGTGGGCCATATAGTTGAAGCCTGGTGTGTCTGAAAATAAGTGATATGGTTAGTTTGCAGTTTAACTTTGTTGAAGTTAAAAGAGCCGTCCAGTGGACAAAAAGAGCTGAGCATAAGCACCATGTATTTTCAGGAGAAAAAAAATCCCTTAAACACCCGCTCTGATGAAAACTGTGTTTTTGACATGTTCTTGTGGCATTTTTCTGATGATGAAAGACATATATTAAGAAAATTAAGCTAAAATTGCATTTTTGGAGTATTCCTTTATTCAAATCACTGTGAATCAGGAGCGGGAGAAAAAAATGCCTGTGACATAGGATCTACAATGGCATTACACAAGCTCTCTGTGTCTCCTCTACTTCACCCTTACTTACCCTTATGTGTTGTTTAAGTGACTCGTGCTCATAGAAAAAAATTGACATACATTTTTTTCTCTTTGGGCACAGTGAATGGTCTACAATCTTAAGATTTCATACAGGCTGCCTATGTACCTTGTACAGGTTTACCTATCTTTCACTGACAGACAGCCCATACCCATTCGTAAGGGCAGTTGTGACTGAGGTGGAAATCGTTCAAAAGATGGAACATCTGTGCTTGATTTCACATGTTGTAGGCCAGGGTTCTTTATGAAGTCCTAGTTACAGATCAGTAATACATGTGTATGAAATGGTTTTGGAGAAACAAGAAGAAGAAAGAAAATTCAACCACATCAGAATTAAACGTCAGTAGTATAACTCATGTTATGGGTATGGTAACAGAAAGAGCTTTTATTTCAAAGGATATGTATCATGCCACTTTGGTGCAAGAAGTCGCCTCTCTGCAGACCAGTCCCAGTGAGAACTTCTCACTCTGAAACCGTCTTCAGGCATGGCCTTGTCTCACAAAGCGGCCTTTGTTCCTCCCAAACCCCCCTTGCTTCGCTTAGCAAACTGTGCACGTCAGTAACTGGCACGCCGGGCAGCAGATCCAGGATGGGACTGAAGTTGGCTGGGCTCTGAGGACCTTTCATTTTTCCTGTTTAACGGCTTTTCTTTCAATTATGTTTTCCTCAAATCATTGAAGCTGAGTTTAGGAGAAAAATGTTTAATAACCTTGTTGAAGTTTTTTTTTTTTTCCCAAAGAATGGTACTTTAATCTTTAACTTTTGCTGGAGCTGCAGATGAGTTAAAGTTTTCATGTCCTTTCTGGAGGAGCTCTCTGAAGCTTTGTGGCTGCTCCGACAGAGATGTTGGCAGAGATTTGAAACGTCCACATCATTCTTCTTTCCAAAAATGGTTCCTTTACTGATGCTTCATGTTTAGCCTGGAACTCTGTAAACTAGCTTTCAGCTACCGTATTTTTCAGACAGTTGTCGCCCCCAAGTATAAGTTGCAGCCAAAAGCAATGCATAATCAAGAAGAAAAACATGTTGCACTTGTTGGAGAAAGATCCCACACTTCTGAACAAATCTGTCAAGACAAACGTAATGCTGTGTGATCTGAAGAACCCGGTTCAACAACAAAACAGTGGAAATAAAGAACAGCTCAGCTCCACTGCTAACCAGCCTGTAAGATGGAATCATGAGCTTTTTTTTCTTGAACTCTATCGTTCCCACAGCAAAGATTGTGTCTCTCGGCTCAATTACAATAGCTTTTGTTTCTCTAAATGTTCTGAACTTGTGAACGCTCCCCCCTTTCCTGTACACCATCGTGTTTGTGAAAGAAGTGGAGGAGTGGCCTTCATCCTCACCATTATCAAAATGTAAGACCAGATTAGCTTCGCTAAAGCACAACACCAAAAGGCACTGTTTTTTTTTCATAAACCTACACTTGTGCCTTACTGGACAAGATCCCATTGCTGCTTTTTCTTCCACTTAGTAATAAATAAATCAAACTCTACTTAAGAACGCTTTAGTTATTTGATCAAAAGATGATTGGAGTGGGACTTAAAGCACACAACAGGAGAATACATCCTTTAGTTTCCATTGACGCCCATTCACAAAGACAATGGAAATGAGTGGAATAAATTCATTCATGATTAATTAATGTCAGTGTTACGTCAAGCTCAAGACAATTAAAACCCCCAGAAAATGTGGCGATTATAGCATGAGCCCACCAGCCTTCAAAAAGAAAACATGAACTGATTTGTTTTGCTATGTTTTTATATATTGCTGCTGGTCTTTTTTAATTTAGCAAACAGTTGTGTGAGTTTCTTTGTGAGAGGTGCTCAGGTAGTCTCATGGAGGTTTTTCTCCATTTACATTTTTCCTGGTCTTTGGTATGTGTTTTGATGATTTTCTGTATAATGCAAAAAATGTATCTAATGCTTTGATTTCCTTTTCTGAATAATTTGACTGCTCTTCAACCTGCATCAACTTCAAACGAGTAAACTCTAATTTTTCCAATACATTTCTAATGTTGAAGTCAGTTTTGCATTGACAGCACATCACGATGTCTTTTAGATCCAGACCTTGATTGAAGGTAGTACTTTTGCTTTGCCGGTTATAAATTTGCCATGATTGAATTACCTGAGATATCTACAGTAACTATGGTTTCCTTATCACTATGACTATCAGCAGGCAAAAAGAAATTGAAGTTGTCCTTAATTTCAGTCTAAACAACAAATCTGTGTTTTCATTCTTTGGGAATAGATCCCTCCTCCCCGTCGTCCGTCCTCCCACCTCCACCATCTGGAGTTTGACCTTCATGAATCTAGACATTGTTCAAGCGTTTTTAGCCTCATAACAACAGTTCTGTTTTGGATTTGGGATCTTTGAATGCTTTGTCCTCCTAAATCTGAACCCCCGTGCAGACTGTGTACCAGCTCTGGTGGACCATTGTTTTGCCTCTAATCCTTTTTATGGGACAGAAAAAGAAACTGATCGATACATTCACGCTCATCTCTCTCTAAGTGTTTGTCTCGAGGAGATGGATCAGCTTCATGCTGCTCGCCGTGTGTGCCCCAATGTGTTTGTACTGTGTTGTTTCTGAGTGTTTGTTTTTTTTTTACTGTTGCCATGGAGACCGAGAGTTTGACAACAGAGGGGGATGATTTCTGATGAGGTTACATTTGTTAAATTGTGACAGTTGCTGTGCTAAAGATCTGTAACGTGAGATCACCTAACTTCCCTGCGGTGTGATAGTCATGTGACCGCTTCAGTCCCAAAACTGCAGCAGATGCTGCAGAGGCAGCACACAGAGATCCCTTACTTCATCCTCTGCAACTCACAGAGGTCTGGTGCTGCTTCTCCCTCACACATGAGCAAAGGCAGATTTTTCGTGTCAGCTTTGTGGCTGACTACACACCATTTGGCAAAAGGAGATGCTCCTGCGGTACAAAAACCTTGCAGATTTTAATGCTTTAATCGTTGGATCCCAATGAAAATAAAGACTTGGGGACCATAGACACAAACACATTTGCTTCATATCATTAGGTCCCTTTCAGATCTTCCATGTTGACTGTAACGATTTTAAAACATGCATTGTTCTCATGCCCACATATTGATTGACTCAATAGCTAGTTGTTGTGTCAGATGATGGTGCATCTATGTGCATACTTGCAGTGTCACACATTAGCACCAGTACTTGAGTTAGAAAAATCAACACAAACAGCTAATCCAGATAGATATTATACACGCGACACCTGTAATTTCTGGAATATCTACACAGGGGTTGACGTTGGGGTTTCAATAGTCTCGAGGTCCTCCATAACACTGTAATGTTAAAGAGTTGTGGTTTCCAATTTTTTATATGACTGAATCCTTCCTCTGAAATATATTTGTGGGCGCATACCCCTTAACCAACTCAATGCACTTTTAGTTTTGCGGCATCTGTTACACATGGGAAATTTGAAGAACTTAACAGGGAGACAAAAGGCTCTGGCATCAAAAAATTACCAAAGAAGCATAACATTGCAAAAGCAAATAAAATATTAAGATTAAAAAAGACTTAAATAAAAAATTAGCATTTCTTCATAAAAATATGCAGTAAACAGTCATTTTTTATTTTTATTTTTTTCACAAATTTTGTCCGATGTTAAATAATGGTCCAAGTACCCTAAAATGTGCTATTTTGCTTATTTAAAAAAGTTACTGGTGCTTAAGGTGGACTTTGTTGAGAAAAAAAAATGGACATTCCTGTTTGGAAAAGGCTGCTCCAAGAAGCTTTGATATTTACCTAACCGACTCCTGCTGCACCTTCATTGAAAACTATTGCAAACAACCCACCCATAACACACATCTGAAAACAAACATGATAGATTATCAGCTTAGAGACAGAAAAGAGCTGCAAACAAAAGGCAAATAACTTGAATCTGTATGGGAGAGTTCCTGAGAAGTTTCTAAACCCTTCAAACAGACATGGAAAAAAGCTCAGCAGCAATCTGCAGATGAACATCAGTGGTATCAGCTTCTGCTCGTTTCAGTGTCAACAGCTGGAGGTTTGCTTCCTCTCTGAAGGGCACAATCGATTATGGTCAGTCAGCAAATGGCACAGAGCACATGGACGATCAATGACCACGTTCCAGAACAGGACGAGGAGCTGCATGGGGATCACCTGCTCTCTTCACAATAATCCCCGAAGTTACATACTCAACTTTAGCCTGGATACTTGTTAAATGACTGAGTGTTGACTAATAATACCCAAAGATCATAATTTGAAATGTTGATCTTCTATTTGTAACCTTAGAAATGTTCGATTTTAAAGGTACACTCCAATGAAAATTGTGTCTTTAAAGTTTTTAACATTGTCTTGTAGCAGTTTTCCTATGATGGAGGGCCTATCTGAAGAAATTTAAGGTTAAAACTGATTGTCTGAGTATGTCATTATTCAAACTGTTGTGAATCAGGAGCAGACAAAAAAGATGCAGTTTGAAAAAAAACTTAAGGTTATTATTTAAAATCTGCAATCGGCAGGTCCCAAGCTCCTTGCTCCGCTTCATTCTAATGCATCCACTTGCAGACAAATAGATCCATGTACTTCTTTGTTTTCCTCATCTGAGTTGGCATCTGTGTCTAAACTGAATGACTGGAAAGCGCCAATATTGCTCGCCCCTTTTGTTTCACCGGTAATGTCATGTTGGGGTTGTGAGGGGCAGGATAATGCCTCTTATACAGGCAAAAACTAAGTCCAGACAAATTTTAAAAAACTATTTTTAATTTTTCTTACCTTATTGAAAGAGTTCTTTTTTTTTTTTCTTTTTTACAATTAATGGAGTTAAAGGAGTTTAGTGTTTTGCCCAAAGATACAGTGACAGATCAAATACAAACAGGTAAATCCTTGTATTAATTGTACTGAGAGGATTCCATAAGAGAAAGTAACCAGATCTAAAGTGTTTTTTGCAGCTGGATTTCATTTTATTTAAATGCACAATTTTCATTCTGCTTCACACATCGGGAGGTTAAAGTTTGACCTCCGACTGCAACTCTTTTTCTGCCGTGTCTAAATGCCCTCTCCTGTTGGTCCTGCAGCTGCTGCGAGAGCTGAAGCACCCCAATGTTATCGCTTTGCAGAAGGTCTTCCTGTCCCACAGCGACAGGAAAGTGTGGCTGCTCTTTGACTACGCTGAGCACGACCTGTGGGTGAGTGTTGTCTGTGAGTTGGTTGTAAGCTGTTGACTTGTCAATGCTATACTTGAAAACAGCTGGAATAGGCTTTGGTAAACCTGGACAGATGTTTCTACTCAGTTAATATTCCAAAGAGAAGTCTTTCTGATTTGCTTCACAAGCTCAATTTTTGTGTGAATTAAAACCATGTAAATCCATAATCACAGAGCTCTGGGAAGGTTTGTCGTTTGTTGAGGTCAGACATGGCTCAAAGGAAGGCCTGGAACATACCTGGCTTGACGGAGTCACTTTAGACCACATGTGTGTTTGCTCTCTAAATGGTCCTGCACTTCTTCCTTGATGTATTTTCTTCAGAGTGTTTTAAAAACAACCCTTGAACTTGTCTATGCTTTGAAGCACATTATCAAGTTCCACCGCGCCTCCAAGGCCAACAAGAAACCCATGCAGCTTCCTCGCGGGATGGTGAAGTCCCTGCTGTATCAGATTCTGGATGGGATCCACTACCTCCACGCCAACTGGGTTCTCCACAGGGATCTGGTGAGAACCGAGTTCAGCCTCAAAGATCTAGGACACAGCAGAGCAGTATAGTCTGAATCGAGGTATTTTCTTCAGATAGTTTGCTTGTTTGTACTGGAATCAACTTTGATTCAAACCAAGCTAACAAACTTCATGTTTTACTCACAAGTGTAATCTGGTGCAGTGCACAACAGCGTGAATGCAAATGAGCTGTTCAGTGAATCAAAGAAAGGAAGTGACATAGTCATTGAAACTAACCAAAGCTGGAACCTTGAAAAAAATAGTAACAAATCCCAAATAAGAAGACATGGGTATGATAGTCAGAGGACTAGTTTGCCTAGTCCAGTGACTGCATATCGATAGACATGCATGTGTGACATAACACAAAAACTGTAAAATAAAATTATGAGGTTTCTAAAAAAAGTTATCGGAGAAATACCATTTTGCAAGTCCAAAAAATATATGTATGTATAAAGTCTTTGTATTTAAGTCCTAGTCAACTCCAAAGAGTCTCAAAACAGGTTTTAGAAGTGATAGTTTGCTGCCACAAATTGGCATTAAAATAGTTTAAATAACTACTTGGGACATCATAACAAGCAGGTTGTGTTTCTGCATTTTTAATGCTAAGAATTTGTACGGAGAACGTTTATTTTTAGACCTGACAGTGAAGTCTTGGAGCTAAAAACTAAGAATGGATGGATGTTTGATTGGAGATCTTATCCTATTTATCAGACTATAAATCACTCCGAAGCATAAGTTACAAAATAAAGAACCAATATCTGACATTTCATCTTGAAAGACAAATTATAACAGAAGAGATAACAAAATAGTCTGAATATGACCACACTTCACTAGTGTAACACATTGATGCTTATTTAGCTTAATGAAACATCAAAGAAATCTAGTATATTAGCTCAACATATGAACAATTATTCAGATAACCATAGCAAAAAGAACATGCCAACAAGTCAACTCCTCTTTATATCAATTCAAAACACTAAATGCATTGAAGTCTTTATTGTTTGTGTTGGTTTGGAGCAATCCTGCTAAGCCCAGAGTAAGACGGAGTGACTTTTCTTCTTCTGTGTGGCTGTCAGGAGCAAATACTGATAAACACACCTACAGTTCCCTCTAGTGGTTGTTGCTATTTAGTTTTTAAAATTATCTCATATAAGTCACACCTGAGTATAAGTTATAACCAAAGTAAGCAAAAGGAATGAGATTTGTACACAAAAAAATTTAGTCCGGTCCAACACAAAAAGGATACAAACATAATTAATATAAATAAAGTTTTGTTTAAACTACAAAAGGGGTTTATATAAATATACACCTTGTGTGTCCGATGATTTATAACGCCACTTGTAACAGTAAAATCTGTCTAACACAAGAGACTCTCAGTTCACATCTGTTTGCTCAGCTGTTGTACAGGACAAGTAAAAAAAAAAACATTAAAATGTAAACGTCAAGTCAAGCATTATCTGCCATGAAAGTGCTTTGAGAAATCTACATGGGATTTGCCAGTTTGGTCTGAAATTACCTGAGAGTCTGGGTCTGCAAATGACCTTGAGTTCCTCTCAAAAATAACACCAGCAGCACAACACTCCTCTCCTCATGTAGAAGCTCATGTAGAAACATTGTTGGTGTAGATTATATGGTCAGCTGCTGCACAAAAACTAAAGTAACAAAAAGAATTAGGTTTTCTGATTCCTGACACTTGTGTATTTTATATTGACTGGTTACCACACACACTCTGTTGGTTCTGTCTTTACCAGTGAAGATAATTATCAGTCTGGAATTGTGTTTCCAAACAAGCAGCCATGTTGTGTTTATGTCCTCCTGCATGTTTACTATAGACAGGCTGCTGATGTCATCAGAAAGCTTTAGAACAACAACTTCATGGAGTCAGCACACTCCAAGGATGCTCTATATTTGAAGCAAGGGAAAAACTAGGACTCGTGTTAATTTTTACACGACACTTTGGCATAAAAAACAGAACTTGGACCCATTTCATTCATTTTTGTGTTCATCCATCCGTTTACTTTCAGAATATTATTAATGTCTGTAAGTGAAGTGAGATCTTAACCTGGTGTGATGAACATTCTTTGCTGAAGCAGCAGAACCTCTCCCTCAGCAGTGGTTGAGTTGTTTAGCTCTCTTATCTTCCCACTCTCACGACTGCTTTCAGCTCAGCCAGAATAAACCCAGACTCCTGGTGCCATTATTTTATTATCAGACTGCCAGGGCTTCCTGCCATTGTAATGCAGAACCGTTCTGGCTCTGACTCAAACAGTTCAGCCCCTGCAGGTCTGGATGCGGGAGCAAACAACAGCGTTCGCTGCAGGTGTCTGCCTCTCTGTCCAACCAGGAAACAGGCAGCTGCGGTGTTGTTGACACAACACAGACACGTCATGTGACTCTCTTTGTGCAGTTTGGGAGGGAGGCGGCGGCGGCGGCGGCGGGGGGGGTCTCCTCCCACCACCGTTACATAACGTGTGTTTGTGCTGCAGAGAAGCATGCACTGCGTCTCTCAGGTCACATGTCTCTGCACCGCTGCAGCCCACCCTTCCCCCACAAACCAATCCAACCTCTTCCTCACCATTAGGGGTTTTGTAGGAGCCCCCCACACACACACACACAGCTACATGAGGGAGGATGCTGACAGAGCAGGTAACCTTCAAGCAGCTCCTCTGATGTTTCTGTGGAACTAGGCCACATCCACAAGTTGGTGCCCCCTCCCTCCTGTTGTCGTGCTTTCCAGTAAATAATAGCGCAGTGGAAAAGTTACATAGTGTTGCTGATAGTGACAGGCCTCATCACATGACTTTTAAGTGTTTGTACTAGAGCTGTCATTGTTGATTATTATTTATTAATGCAGATTTATTACACATCAGAAGCCACAGTCTTCCACTTTGTGTTGGGTTTCATTCTACGTATACCATGGTCACTTACAAATTAATAAATATTCAATCAATTTTTAGTACTTTATTCTTGTTTTTTGGGGGTTTAGATCCTTTTTTTTTTCTTTTTTTTTTTACAAAAAGCCAACTATTTCATGCGTGGTGCGGCCTGTTGTCAAAAGTTTGCTTTAAAGAAACCTGCACAAGTGGAACTTTGTAACCGGAACTTTTTCCAGAACACCCACAAGCCAATAAGATTTAAGTTTTCACCCAGACCAATTAAAGTGCAGAACCACGATGTTTGTTTCTTATGACTGTATATCAGCATCGTTGTTTTCTTGGAGTAATACTGCAGACATTAAAGTCTTTACAGTTCTGCTTATCTTACTGTTGATGGGTTTTGTGCACACAAATTACATTTTTGGGATATCTGAGTTAACGCTTTACAAACTCAAACTTCTCAGACAATAAAAATTAAGGAAAATGTTCTTTTTGGGCTTAATTTTGTTCAAAAGCTGCATATTGTCATAAAAAATTTACCTAGTAAAACATTGTGATTAATCGTGGTTAATCACAATCCAAAAATCTGATTAATCTCTTGGTGTGGGATGGCCGGGAGCTGTCCCTCCCTTCTTTTCTTTTCTTTTTTTTTTTTTACATCCCATCATCCACCTCAGCTTCACATGGGCATTCTGCTGAGCACAGGTGTCGGCTCACCTTTGCACAGTTGGTTAGCGTGACAGAATGAGGTGCTTTGCATGTATTGGATTATATGCATAGGTGTGCGTGTGAACTGTATGTGGACATGTTTGTGAAGACACTTGGAGCCAGCAGGTATGTTTGTAACAACTGAGTGTGTGGACAGGCCCCGCCCATTTTGGACTAACATTCACACTTGACTGTAATGATTATAAGCTTCCAGCATCTTGTTGCCTGTTGTGTTATAATTCTACCCTCCCTCCCCTGTAGTCATCCTCTGACGTCTGTCACCCACCCTTTACCCCTGTCTTTGGTGCCCCCCGATATCCCTCTCTCTTCTTCCCCCTTTTTTTTCCCGTCCGGTCCAACAAAAGGATACAAACAGAATTAATATAAATAAAGTTTAGTTTAAATTACAAAAGGGGTTGATACAAATATACACCTTGTGTGTCAGATGATTTATAACCCCCAATTGCAACAATAAAATCTTTCTAACACAAGAGGCTCTCAGCTCATATCTGTTTGCTCAGCTGTTGGACAGGACAAGTAAAAAATAAAACAAAAAAAAAAAAGATTGATCTGATTCATTTTTTTAATCGATTGACAGCACTAGTTTGAACACAAAATATCTCCTGAATTATTGGATGATATCCAACAAAAGTTTCCTCTTCCATTATTTTATTTCTTTTTTTTTTTTAGAGTATGAATTCATAAAATTGCAAGTGCTTTCTCCAAATCTCTTATCAGGTCAAACGGTTTTTGGGTCACAAACCTTACATTTTGGCTGGAGCCTTTAAAGAGACTCTTCTTTGTGTTCGCAGATCGCAGCGTGTCGTGGGTGTAAATAACAGCTCTCCTCATGGGTGCTGTTTCTATGGATACAAGATGTCTCTTTTTTTTCCCAGGCAGAATTGAGTCCACATTCACATGGGACACACAGGGAACACTGCAAAAACAGGTTCCGTAGAAATGGGTCAAAAATTCCTACCACATTTACAGATTTTCTTTAAACGAAAAATTTAAATCTGCCAATGGGGTAAGAAAAATGGTTTTACCAAGCAAGAATTCTTTTTTTGAAAAAAAAAAATAGTTACAAAGATTATTTTGCTACTAAAAAAACTTTCTTGGTAATACTATTTTACTTGCAACTCAGAAAAATTTCTTAAAATTCAATTTTTACATTGAATTCAGTTTTTACAGTGAAAGATGCACCGCTTTAGTCCAATAAAAATCCTGCAGCCTGAACTTCGGAAAGTCCCCTCTTATTTACACAACTGGCACATTTGAAAGGAATGAAGCTCATTGAATACATGTTTGCTTTATGTTTTTATTTATAACAGTTAACATCTCACACCTGTGTTTACAGATTTTAGGAGTCGTTGCTGTGTTTCAGGTGACTGGGTCTGCAGATGTGAAGGCTCAAGCAAAGCACCAGAGTAGTCTAGAGAATTGATGAAGCCCAAACGTTTGGTTAAATGTAAGACATTTGGTCAGTCAGTTGTCAGTTGAATTTGGGTATGTGTAAAAATGATCTGTAAAAACTTTGAAAAATCCTTAACAATGTATGCAACAAGCTCCAGGAGTCCTGTGCTGAGGTTTTCTGAGAGGGCTTGTTTTACAAGCGTGACAGACACAGTCATGTGGTTGAAATTTGATATACGCCAATGGCTGCAGCCCAGAGGGTCAGAGGTCAAGGCCCCTCAGTGCCCAGCAGCTGCACTGCATATAAATAACTTGGACAAATGCATTGCAAGTCTTTATTTAGGAACCCTGATCAGACCTGCAGAAGCCGGTTCAGAAAACTATTCCTATTTTAACCGACTTGTTTTTGTCATTGTATAAAATTAAAATGTAGTAAAAATCAAAACATTTTACAAAAAAGTTTATTTTGCCCTTTCAGCAAACTTTTTGTGTTAACTAAAAAGCCATAAAAATGACATCTTTGAACATAAAAAAAATAAAAAATTAAAAGTGACACAACAGAATATTTTTTACCAAAAAATGGCACTGTAACCACAAAAAGAGCTCTTTTATAATTTGATGTCTGCTATAGGTCTTAACATAGTTGTGTCAAAAACTAAACCCTTAAAACGCGAGACATTGTAAAAAACTTCCATATTTTGTACATCAAAGCATAAATATCAAAGCATAAACATGCATGAAATATAAATGATGGGGAAAATGTTGCCTTTTTTTCATTTTTCTGGTTTAAATCCTTCATTTTGTGTTGTGAATACAGTATTTCCTTATTTATCGCGGAGGTTACATTCTAAAAATGACATGCGATAAATGAAATCCATTATGTAGTATTATAGATGTTTTAATGCTGGAAGACTCTTCACCACACACTTTATCCACTTTTCTCAGACAGATATGAGCATTTTCACACTTTTCTCTCCTGTTTATAATCTCAAAGATCAAACCTTCATAGAAAAAAAGTCCAGTTTTGTAGAATGAAAACAAAGATCTGACCTGATAAAAGATGTATGCATTTGGCAAGCTGATTTCATTCTGTACTGGAAAAAAGGCGTGGAAGAGATTGATTGACAAGGTCAACAGCCAATCGGGATGCAAAACAGAGTTCACTTCTTTGGACAAGAGAAAAGAAATGTAATTGAAAAACATCTGGGAAACAATGAGACTACAAAAGGTAAACCACAATATAGCGACGGAACACAGTAATGCTTTTATTGGCCCTAGTAGAAAACTAACTTAAAAAATTATGTATTTTTTATGTGACTTTGCTAGTTTTACATTTTTGATGGTCAAAGTGTTGAGGAATTGAATATAAGATGCCATGTTTGTGCATTCAACAGAAACCAGCGAACATCCTGGTGATGGGAGAAGGTCCTGAGCGAGGAAGAGTCAAAATAGGTGAGGGAAATCTTCACACTTTGTTCTTTACATTTGCACCTTACAAAGCTGTATAATTCAATACTTTTAGATGCTGCAGAACTGCTGAGGCGGAATTATAGATTGTTTTTTTTTTTTTTGCAACTGCAACCAAGGAAGTAACTCTACGAGTCAGTAACGGTTTCACCTTTATCGGCTGTTCCGTATCTGCTGGCCTGGCTTTTATTCCTCTCATGTCTTTCTGATATTGTTCCTGTCCTCCGCTCTAACCCTGCAGCTGACATGGGTTTTGCCCGACTCTTTAACTCGCCCCTTAAACCGCTGGCAGATCTCGACCCGGTGGTGGTGACCTTCTGGTACCGTGCTCCTGAGCTCTTGCTGGGTGCCCGGCACTACACCAAAGCTATTGGTGAGTCAGACATCTGCGGGTCGCCTTCACGTATAGATGTACTCAGGTTTTCGTGTGTTTTTCAGACATCTGGGCGATCGGCTGCATCTTCGCAGAGCTGCTGACGTCAGAACCCATATTTCACTGTCGCCAAGAGGACATCAAGACCAGCAACCCATTCCACCACGACCAGCTAGACCGGATATTTACCGTTATGGGTTTCCCTGCAGGTCTGCTGATGGTTGTTTTGAATTAACTTTGATTTGAACTTTTTCTTCACATATCTCTTAACCCTTTAACACAGGAGTTTAACTTCAATGTTGAAATTCTTTTGATTACTGTAACTCTTAAACAATGTACAGAATTAGCATCACTGCAGCAGATTCTTGAGTGCAGAAAATTGGTTTTGCACTGTTATGCAACACTTTACATTAGTAATGTATTGAATATTGGTGCAAAGCCAATATGAAAAGCTGCTTTTCTCACTTTCTTCACTTCGCATAAATGGTTGAAGAGCTACGGAATGTCAAAGAGAGTGTGTTATTTAGGTATCTCAAGCGACATCTCTGGTGTCAAAGGATTAACCTTCAAACATAGATCTTTTCTTGAGTGATTACCAAAGGTGTAAACTTTAAATATCTTTTTTTGGTTGTAACTGTGACCTCATGAATTGTTTGTGTTCCTCAGATAAAGACTGGGAAGACATCAGGAAGATGCCAGAGTACCCCACACTCCAAAAGGATTTCAGGAGGACAACGTGAGCAACAATCTGTTCTTCATGTAACCCATAAACACTAAAATGACAAAATGTCACAGGTGGTGTCGCAATGTTCTCACTTGGCAGGTATGCAAACAGCAGCTTAATCAAATACATGGAGAAGCATAAAGTTAAACCCGACAGCAAGGTCTTCCTGTTGGTAAGCGTGTTTCTGTTATGTTAACTTTCACAACAGGTACTATCTTGAGGCACTGGACAAAGACAGCACCAAACATCAAACTTGAGAAAAATATCTTTTGAATTTAGAAAGAACAGAAAAGAGAGAAACAAGGCAGAAACCAAAACAGTGGAACATCTGTTTCATAACAAAATGGAGATGGTAACTTTAGTGATTAGATAATGGGAACAGCTTTCTTAGGATGTTTTTGGCATTCTCTACCCAACTGAATCAGTTTTACCATATTCTAGTGTCAAGACTGACTCCGAGCTGTAAGTTCTATTGTTCAGCTCATTCTTAAGCTGACTGGAAAACTGTTCTGTTTGCCTCTAGCTTCAGAAACTCCTCACTATGGATCCTACCAAGCGCATCACATCCGAGCAGGCACTGCAGGACCCCTACTTCCTCGAGGACCCATTACCAACCACAGAGTGAGCCTTTTTACACAACTTCTATTTCAGCAGGAGACACATTTATGTTTTATCCTGAGTTTCTGCTGTACATTTTTGACTGACCTGATGTTTGCGTGGATTTTTTGTTCAGTGTGTTTGCTGGCTGTCAGATCCCCTACCCCAAGCGAGAATTTCTGAACGAAGATGAGCCCGAGGAGAAAACAGAAAAGGTAATGGTGGCTACATCTTTGCAATAACCATTCAGTGGATAACTTAGCTTTTTATGGGTTATATTGTATATTTCTGAAAGCTGAATGATCCATTCCATTCATAACCAACAGTATCATTCATAAGAGTATTTTTACTCTAATGAATACTCTAATGAATGTTTGGTGTTCTGTGTCTATGCAAAAAACAGACCCAGCAGCACCAGCAGACGGCAGGCCAGACCCAGACCCAGAACCAGCAACAGACAACGGCCCAGCAGGCCCCTTCCCAGCAGAGCTCGGCCCAAACCAATGGCACCACTGGAGGTACAGGAGCCACCGGCGGTGGGGGTCTGCAGCACAGTCAGGATCAGGGTCCACCCAACAAGAAACCTCGGCTTGGGCCCTCTGGGGCTTCCTCAGGCACGGGGGTTTTACAGTCAGAATACCAGGTAAGTTCTGCTGATGAATATTGGGTCTTAGGATGTCAACTTTTCCACATTTTAAAACATTTACAGATCCACTGCAAAGAAAATCAACCCTGTTCTTCACATGTTCCTGTGGTATTTTTCTAATGAAGACATGCATAAGAAAAATTAAGATTGAAATTATAACCTTACAACTCAAATCTAACATCACTGGTGCAACAAAAATGGTGAGCAATATTGAAGTTATCCAGCCTACAGAAAGGATCCATATTCCAGCTCAGACAAGACAAACGAAGATGTACATGGATATATTTGTCTGCAAGAGGATGCATTGAGATGGAACAGAGCAGGGAGCTCATGGCCGACTGTAACACCTATGTCACTGCTAAAGGCTTTTTCCATTGGCTTTTTGTCTTCTGCTCCTGATTCAAAATGTTTTAAAAAAGAAAAAACTCTGAAATGCAATTTGAATCTGAATTTTCTGAGTTTATGTCCCCCATCTCGAGAAAAATGTCCTCTTAAAACACCATGCTGAAACACGTTAAAAACACCAAAAACACCATTTTAATTGGAGTGAGATATTGCATGTCTTTTGCATGCTGTTTCTAGATAAACAAAAAAATATCTTTCCCCCACCTCTCTCTGCATTCTCTTTTTATGCTTTTGTTTCTTTAACTTCTCCCTGGTTCTGTAACTTAGGTTTCATGTTTTTTTTTTTTAAGTAAAGCTATATATGGTTGGCTTTAGTTAGGTGCTAAAATATTCAGCTATAAAATCAGGGTTAAAAAAAATCTGAGCAAGAGATTGGAAAAAAATATTAATAAAATTGTCTGCCGCATCTGAAATGCTGTGTTGCTTCCTCTGAGTCTTCACTGTTGGATAAAATTGGTTATTTAAAAAAATACATAAAAGTGATCTTTAACACTCATGTCAACAACAAAGGACACATTAGAGGACAGGCCATACTTGTTGATCAATAATTTAAAAGACAAAGTACAAATTCCTAAATATAAACGTATTTTAACCATTAATTCTGTAATTAATGAATTTACAGGTTAAGATAATAAAATAAGATATCTCTTTTATTTTTTTTAATATTGGTATCTGAATAACACAAATTATATCTAAATGGCTTTTGGCAGCTATTTCAAAGCAGAGCTTTGTTTTGATATTAGTCAAAATAAATGTACAATTCTAAAGTTCCAGTTCATAAGAAAGGTTTTTTTGAGGGGCCACTCGACAAAAATATGAAAACATCAAACTAAACAGAAATACACAAAAAGGATTTTTCACAAAACTGCTCATCAACAAACCAAAAGAATTCTGGAATAATGTCCTTTGAACACATGATACCATAAAGATAAGTTAGACACACTTTGTTCATCGAGAATTTATTTGAAGTACCGAAGCACATGTCCAAAGTAAATCTTTTTCAGAGTAAAAATCATTATTGTAGATTTTTAGATGAACAAATTGTTGACCAGCTGCTTTTATGTTGTATGGAGAACGTGCGTGATGGGGATTCTGCTGGTCTTCAGTGATGTTCCTCTTGACAGTCTTAAATGTCGTATAATATGATTTGTTGAGAAAGTGACTCAAATGTAGTTTGATTCACACTTATTTGCTTTAAATTTGTCAATGACATGTTGATAGATGGACGGACCCGACTTGCTTTTGAAGGTCAAAGCTGAATCCAGGCTTTCAACTGGCTTCAGTGTCCAAACCCATCAATGTAGAAATTAGCTTTTTCTGGACATTGGAAACCTGATTTCTGTTCTGCATAACGACTTGGCAGCAGAACATTTTGACCATTACAGTTATGTAATCCTGCCATCTAAGTTCCAGGAGCTTTCATTTGAGAGTGAAGGAGAAACAGTGAAGAAAACACGTGCATCTCCGCAGTAGACAATACCAGTAGATAAGTGGCGTTCAGTCCAGAGCGCCCTGCTGACAGAGCGGATACTTCAACGACGTGGAGCATCTGTTTTCCTGTCAGGCGTCACATTTATCAGTGTTTATCACAGAAAAGAGCAGAGGGTGCAAACTGAGAGATGACAGAAATACATGACACATGTCACAAAAGTGAAGTTTAATGTCACGGTGAGAGAGAGAGGAGTCCATGTGACTATCAGAGAGAAGTATGGAGGTGATTGATAGAGGCCACAGAAGGGCAACATTTTCACAGAAAAAGACAGCTGGCTCTTATCATATATGTAGAGGTCAGAGTAGATACTTCCGAATGATATCAGTGGTTAGCGCTCTTGCCTCATAGCAAGAAGGCCCCCAGTTCAAGTATCGGCTAGCGGACCTGAAACAGAATCATCAATAGGGGACCTTTATGTGTGGTTACAATAAAAACTCATGGCATTCGCTTCTTTAGGAATATATTATTGTCTTGTTTTTTTAAATGGTGAATGGCGTATACCAGGGCTGGCCAACCCCATTCCTGTAGAGCCTCAACCCTGCTTGTTTACCAGCTCTCCCTGCACTGCTTAATGCTAACAACCCAAATCAGGTGTGTTCAGTCAATCAGGATTTGGAATTACTTGAGTCAGATAATCAGCAGCAAGCTATAGGGAGGACTGCAAAAACAGACAGGGTTGAGGCTCTTGGGACCAGGGTTGTCCTGCCCTTGCATATGCTTTTATAGTGCTTTTATATCTTCTTTGAAGGCCCAAAGCATTTTATGCCATGTCCACAACGGGGATGTGTGGTGAGTTCAAGAACGCATGAAACACTCATATACGTGCATTTATATAGGCTTTTCAATGAAAGCAGTCGCTTGAACACGTGTTTTCCAAGCCTGGTGTGAACATAGCATTACAGTCACATGACCATTCACACACACTGGCACAAACCTATAACCACCAGGAGCAATATGGTGGAAACCGAACTTGGATACAGTCAGAGGTCTACCTCTGCACCACAACCATCCTGAGATCAAATCAGATGTGAGGTCTTTAAATTGACAATAACCGTCAATACTTGTGCTTTATAAAAACCTTACTGGGTGGCACTGAGATGACACTTTTACTCCCTCTTTGGATAAGTTTAACCTGAACCATGTCAGTTCACCAAGTAACTACTTGGAGTCTTGTTACAGAAATTTTAATTAGCTTTATTCACTTCAATGGGAAATCCATCTTCATAACAAAAATACATGACTTCAAACCTTTTTTTTCCACATCTGTTTGTAGATTTAACATCTAAAAAAATTGTGTATCCTAATTTCATGATTACATTTTTTTCCTAAGATCCAAATTGCACAAAATCAGAGTGTGGTTACATGATTGATACATGTCCGTCCTGCCTTGGTGGCCGTGTTCCAATTCTCCCTATTTTCAAAATGAAGAATTAGAGTAATACATTTTGGTCAAAATGTCATCAACTTAAGAGCTGAAAAACTGTCTTTGAATCAGCCAAAAACAAATGGTGAATAGATCCTGACTGACCCACTCTACACTGTCCTATTTTCCTTAACAGCTTGTATGCTGCACATCTCTTTACACATCTTCCCCGTATATTCACTGTGTTTAAAACACATAATAATTTGGAGTCATCAGGAAGACAGAGTTTGTATAAAAAAACTATCTTATTAGAAATGTAACTATCAGCATAACCGCATTAAGCTAGACCGACAAATGTATTCCTTGTAATGTGAAGGTTAATGCAACATTGGCTACTGTTTGAAAGCAGGAATGACTCATAACATCAATATTAAAGTAAGCAGGGCCTGTAGCACCACCAGCTGGAGGATAATGTAACTGCAGGAACACTCTCTAAGCAAGTTTGTTTGAAATATTATTTAGCTTAAAGGACCTACATTATGAAAAATCACTGTGTGACGGATATTGGTGAGAACACCCCCTACCAGGAATAGTCTGCGCTGCAAGCCCAGACTAACACAAACACACACCCACTTTCTCCGCAGAGCTAGTGGTGATCAGCAAAACGACTTGTAGAAGAAGTGGTTCCTCTTGAAGAGAAAACAACGGCTAGCTTGTTTTGCAACACAATGCCTTTTAGGTGGAGAAAATGTTTTTTAGCCTGCGAGAGATTTTATTGTTTTTTCAGCCGTCCCAAAGAAAAGCCTTCTCATCAGAAATAGTTGGAGTTTGTCTTTGGGAGCGCGCAACAGACCGGCCAGCAACGTTTTGTCTGTGACCACCACTTCTCAGATGAAGTTTGTTTTAACCTTGGCCTGTATCAAAGTGGATTGTGTGGGAGACTGATCCTCAGAGCTGGAGCCATTCCTACAATCAAACCTGATGAAAATGACAGACCCGAAAGTAAATCATACAACTAGCGGAAATTACGCGGCATAAGCATGTAATGCACGAGCTAATGCTATATTTCCACACACGTCAATAAAACTAAGTAATGTAAACTGCCTTCATTGTTGCTTTTATGCACTTGTAAGTGCATGCACATGTTTTAGTACATCACATGATGAAGCGCAAACAAAATAATGTTTCATGTAAGAGTTACACATAAATAAGCACAGAGTTTATGCTAAATGACAGTCAACTACAGTACATGCAAGGTTTGACAATGAACTCCTTGGGTTTCTTTAGAAATAGCCACAGTATTGTCTAAATTCAGAAAGTTGTAACAGCACCAATGGATCTGGCCATAGTCTGAGATATTTCTGAGAAGTGGTTTCTCCTAATGGAAGGATTCAAAAATTACTATTAGGAAGAACCAGACTGTGAAAAAGATGAAAACTGTTGGGCTAAACATGGTGATCGTCCTATTTTTCTCCATTTTTCTTTAGCACTCCAGCTCCCGTCTCGGTTACCAAAGCAACACCCAAAGCTCCACCCAGCCCCAGAACACCATGGGTTACTCGTCATCCTCTCAGCAGAGCTCTCAGTACCCTCGTTACTGAGACTCGCGGAACCAGCAGAGGAGCCCCCTCCTCATCATTGCAAACCAATCCTCAACGACCTCAGCAGACGGCAGCCGGCATTTACATTCCAACTCCTCCATCCTCCATTTCAACTTCAGCTAGCATCTTTATCTGTATGGCCTTTAGTGGCGTCAAGCTCAAAGGCCGGAATTCACACCAACCAAAAAGAAAACACATCACCCCACAAGTTAACTACTTCTGCCTCGTGCAGCTGCTGAGAGATCTTTAAGATGACTCAAAACAAACGGTGGATTTGAAGGCATCTGTCAGACTAAGGGCTGGGAAGTTCCTCAGCTCTGTTTATATGTAAATTATGCAGCACCTTCTTCTATTCCATGTTTTTTCCGCGGTTTACTGTTGATGTCAATCTGAATGTTACATGTGGAGTCAAAGAACTGAAACAGACGCAGGACCTTTGTCTCCTGTTCTGGATTATCTGAAGGAAAGGATTGCAAGAGCCGCTCCTCCAGAGGAAGCAGACTGTTGGTTTCTAACTGCAGGGATTAATCAGCAGCAGCTTTTTCTGGACATGTTTCTGAATTTGACAGTTGATTCTACAACTTCTGGAAACTTTGGTCACAAACACTCGGATTCAACACTCGCCCTTTGTGGTCCACAGATCATTCAGGAGAAGCTGGAAGTGATGCTTATCTTTTGGTGGACCCTCAGACTTTGTCAGTTTCTGAACACAAACGTGTGCGTAATGTGCAGGGCAGCTAAGAGACCCCCCATCCTGAAATGAGCTTCAATAGACTGTTACTGCCTAATTTCAAATTGTTCTATGAGGTATTATTGTGTGTGTGTGTGTGTGTGTGTGTGTGTGTGTGTGTGCGCATGGGAGTGCGCATGGCACGCATGAGTGTGTCTTCTTTATGCATGTCATCCATGTACCTACCAGAACTGCACTGAGCGGACACCTGCAGACACCTGGAACCAACAGCTGGTGAGTCTCAACTGGTGGTGTGCACCCGTCCAACCTTTCAATCACCCATCCACTATCTTGGTCGTATTGCAAAAGTGGATCTATCTGACAACATGTCCTTCATCCATTCATCCAACGTCCCATTCTATCCTTTTTTTTTTTTTTTTTTGCAAACTGAAACCTTTGCCTGAAAGTCTCTGACATGTAGTTGAATCCAAATCCATTTAATCCTTTCAAAAGTTTTCATATTTGTAAAATAACTTTGTTCTGCTGCTGTTTTATTATTATTATTTTTTTGCTTCACTTTCTACCAAAGTCATTCAGTTTTCTGGTGTTTCTTTTTTTTTTGTTGTTGTTGCAGGTTAGCTGAAACTCGTATGAAAAACTCAACTGGCCTCTTATTTTGTTCTGATTGGTACAGCCTGATCACATGATTAGCTGCCAGTCTGAGAGAAGTTGAGCGCATGAAAGCAAACTTTTAATTTGATCAGAAACCACCTGGTGTGGGGAGGAGGAACACTGACACCTGGAGGGTGAAAAAAACAACTGCACTCTCATCCTCCAGACATCATGTTCTCTAAAAAGCCTTTGAGATTTTTGTAAACACTAAAGTTCCCATTTGTTTTTTTGTAACAAACCCTCTTCGCCCAACTGTAGCTGGGATATGCTTCAGCTGCCCATGACCACAACAGGGGTTCAGTTCAGAAATTGGATGGATGGATGGTTTTTGTAAATGCTTGTAGCTGCGGTCAGGTGGAATGCCTACAGGCTTGGTTGTTCAGGCCTCAAACAAGAATCAACCTGAGTCACTAGGTTGATTCTTTGACAACTTTTAATTTGAATTGTTTTCTAATTTGACCGAAAACACAAAATTTAGTTGAAATCTTTGGAGAGTTTCTTGTTAAACTTTTTTCATTTTGGCTGCTTTCTTTAGGGGTCGTCATAGCAACTCATTTACTAATTTACCCACTTCTCTGACAGCAACTTTTTTCATGTCCTCTTTAACTGCATTCATAAATCTCCTGTTAGTCTCTAAGCAAACATCTGACCTGGCAGCTCTGACTTCAGCATCCTTTTGCCAATACATCTAGGATCTCTTCTTTGAACACGTCCCAACCAGCTCAGTCTAGCTTCCCTTGATTTATTCTCAAGATAAGTGCAATTTGAACTGTTCCTCTGATGCATCTATGACTTTGTTGTCACTTCAGGAAAGAACATCATTATCTAAGGCTCTGATTCTTGTCTTTCTCCATTTTTTTTAACAAACTATGTCACTGGTTTCAGCTCCTTTTTTTACACCTTTAAGATGACTCTTCTTTGTCACACAACACACACCTGGATTTCCTGTCTTTTCAAACGCGATCACACTTCTCACACTATGTTGCTCTGGACTTTTGATTCTAAGTTCTAAAAGTCTTTCATCTTCTTTACCTTTAATCCATTCTGTCCCTAACATTTACACAGATCCACTCGTCTTATTGCATCAACCTTCATTCCCTTCCTGACAAACTCTCCAACTCTAGCTTTTCTTGTACCTGGTTGCTGCTCTCTAATAAGATGACAGTGTCATCTGCAAACATCATGATCCATCATTTATAGGTGCAATTTTCTTTCCATATCTGCAAAAACGGTATGACTGGGAATTATCAAATGTTTGCAAATTAATTTTAGAAATGTGATATGTTTTAGTCCATTATCTGATGAATTTTTAATAACAAAAATAGTGTGACGTAAGTTTCCAACCTGTTAAAAACCTGTTATTCTGTTTTAGGTAAATATCACAGCATGATAGCTTTAACAATTTGGGAACTAACATGTCTTTGAAATAGAAAACACATGGATTCTGCAGTTCTTTTTTACTACACGAGGAAGAAATGACAGTTGCCTTGGTAACAGAATGTGCCATTGGTCTCTTGTCCTTATTATGTGACTTCCATGTTATGTATATCCCTACACACTCAAATGTAAAACCATGAAATAGGGCACATCTATATGGGGCATATAGGGCACTTTGTTACCTTCATTAAGGACTAAAGCTTTCCGGTCACCCATGCAAACGCACTTGCACACAGTGATGGTGGCTGAGCTGCAGGGCGCTAGCCAGGCCACCAGGAGGGAGCAGTTTGGGGTTCAGTGTGTTTACAGATGCTCCAGTGTCTCTCTCTGATTTGGGAGTACCATTTGATCATTTAGAAAATGTTACCAAATTTCATCCTGGTTGCTGCTTTTATAGATACTCCAGGTTGATTTGGTCTGAACACGATTCTAACCGTCACCTCTTTTTTTAATGTCTGACGGTCAGGCACACAGGTCCAGAAGAGGAACCGGGTCAGTCCTACACAGCCGGGATCAAAACCAGCAGCTACTCAAAGGTTTTCTAATCCCCGTGGAGTGTGAAGCAAAGAACACAAAGAGCAGCTCACAGTGAAGTGTCTCCATACTCTTCTGACTGACTGTCCAACAACTCCTATGCAAAGAAACCAGCCTGAAGCTGACAGGTTTTCTGATGTTTGACAGCTGACACTTCGTTCCTGTCATTATTGTACAGAAGCTCTTACTCTCTTCACACAGCATTTTAAGATGTACTCTAAATGATTTATTGTAAAGAAATGCATATTTATGGATAGTATACAATCATATTTATTATTTCCATACATGGACAAATAATACCCACTTTGTAAGCTTTCCTCTGCCTTAAGTATTATGGAAGTAGCCTCTTTACCACTCTTTTCTGCGCCTCTTCTCTTTCTTCTGTTTTTCTCTGAATGTCCTAATGCCTCCTCACTGTACAGCCCTTATTTTAGCCGTCACAGCCTTCTGTCTCGCTTCCATAGGTGTTCCTCTGTGTCCCTGCAGAGCCTAAAACCTTCTTATTATTTTGGATGGTGCCTTTTTTTCATCTGTCTGTATTTTCACACTGTCTCCTGGTCATGTAGCATAACGTTTTTGTAGAAACTGGCAGCTCTCATCGGGTGAAAAGAAGTTCTCTCAGTGTTTTTATGATTGAAATAGACATCTTCTGGTCAGAGCCATAACCCAACTTAGTATCCTGTGGCATTGTTTATAAAAGTAAATTGGATCAAATGTGAAAGCAGTGTATGAAAAACTCCAGCCAACCCAATCAATGAGCTGTCAGAATTTAGTTTGATGTCAAGATTTCTCTAAATTCCCTTTTGGGAGGGTCGTAGAACTATTCTCATGAAAGGCATAACATACTGCAGTTCATCATTCTACAGCAACGTTGACTATTCAGGAGGGGGAAACATTTAAAGGCAGTTGTCAGACTATAGAGAGGCACAACTGAGGTTCATAAAACAGTGTTTTAAATCCATCTTTCTGTAATCTAGCAAATGCCCTGGGTTTGAGTCGCAATGACACCTGCCTTAGCAAGGACTCCCAGACCCCCTGACTGCCCTATTGGCTCTTAGAGTTCTCCCAAGATGATGCCAAGGCCAGTCAAGAGAAATGTTCTGTTCAGTATGTCTCGGGTCTACCTCCTCCTGGTAAAATGTTTCACCAAAAGTTGTCCAAGTAGTATTCTTTCCAGATTTCCAAACCACCTCAAATCTAATTGTGGAGGTGTAGCTGCTCTCCTTTGGGTTCCCTAGCCGTGTTAGCATACTCACAATGCCTGCAACCCCCAACCTTGCTTGCAACACGTAAAAAAAAACGACTGATCCAAACCTTGTTCATAACACATTAAAAACAAAAAAAAAAACATAGTCTCACACCGCTACACGTTAGCCGTGTTAGCGTATTCACCATAACACCCAAACTTGTTTGGAACTTGTAAGAGTGCTATGTACTTCTCAACATCATTTCGACATCAGTAAGATAAACTAGAATTAATCCATATATAAGGCGCTATGGATTATAAGGCGCACCGTTGTTTTAAAAAAATGGCTTTTATGGGTGCCTTATACTGCGGAAAATACGGTTAAACAAAGCTAAGAGAAAGAGAAGATCCAACATGTCTTAATGAAGCCCAGTCAAAATCTGACCTAAGATGGGGTGACATGCTGTCAAAGGATCTTTAGAAACTGTGCTGAAACCTCCATTAACTGAAGCAGAACTAAAAAAGTGTTTAGAGTTTTTCACACACTGCTTTTTCGTTATATCCTGGTTTTGTTCTGCGTTGATGCAAGTGACATTTAATTTCTGTCTATCTGAGTTTGGGTTCATCTAGAGACTTAATCTTCTTTATCATCTGAACCTTTACTCGGTTCATTTCTACTCACCTCTAAACACGCAGAAGTCGCTTATTTCTAGATCTTTTCCACATTTCTGAACCGCAGATACAGGTTCCTTTTGAAACGCTGTACATAAAAAGTATTTTAAGACTTTCTCATTTAGATATTGATCCAATAGTTGTGTTTGAATGCACTGTCGTTGCTCAGATATCTAGTGGTAAATAAAAAATATTTAATGTTTTTTAATGTCTTGCTTTAGACACTAAACTTATTTTGCTAGAGTTTACCTCTAGGCGGCGCTCTTCTGTCAAGGTTGTTTTTTTTTTTTTACTTTTTGCATGTGCCTGTCTTTTTTCCGATGCAGAACTTGAGCACTTATGGTCCCAGAGTTTGTACAGATGGACGGACGCTCCTGATCGTGCAGCAATCACGACTTCTGCCGAGTCAGAGGAAGTCAGAGGAAGACTGGACAAAAACACATAATACAAGATAATTCAATATAATACTTAGATAATGTTCACAACAGAGCAAAGAAAAATAAGACATTTACAGTTTCAGGAAGGAGTTAGAGTCATTCTGAACAGAGGATGGTGTCTCCTTTTAGGGAGCATCTTCTCCTTCTCTGATAACAGTCATTAGCTGCCTAATCTGAGAAACTTCAGGTTTGAACTTCTATGCTGCTCCGCAGACCCAGCATTTTTGGACTGGCAGGCAGGTAGGCAGAACTACTCAGTCTTTGTTTCAGCTTTAGGTCTCCTAGGGAAAAGCACTGTTGAAGACGTGCTGATATTACTAAAGAAACCTGCTAGAATTAAAAAAAATATATACATATATATATATATATATATAAAATTTGAATCAAATTTGGGTTTCAGAGAGTTTTAATACCATTTTACAGTGTCCCCACCCTCCCTATGATTTATCAGACCGGCAGGAGTCAGCTGCTTCCTGATTACAGCTGAACCAATCAGGTCGGAGCGTCTGTGCACGCTCCTCTGTACTTTTTTCGACTTAATTTCATGTAGTTTGTAGAAAAGGCAGTGATATTTCAGGAAGGGAGGATTGGAAAAAAACTTGTATTTAGCTGCTTTTGTCAAACTTCCTAAAATAAATGTCAGCTGAAAGGAACTCATTTATTTTATATCATCTGTAATAAAAAGAATCTCTTTGTCTGATTTCTTCTTGAACATGCTTGTACGTCACTAGATGGCGCCTAATGGTAACTGTTCAAAACAAAAAATGCCCCATTTAACAGAACAGAACTCGGACTTGCACTTACTTCTCACAGACCAGTTAGGGAACGTAAACTTTGGGACGTGTTTTCATTTAATTTTCTTTTTTACATTTTAGATCAGTGTTAGACTTGACTTGGACTTGTGACTTTGAATTTAAAACTTGGGATTGAATTTGAATTTGTGACCAAAGATTTGAGTTTGGACTTGAACTTGTGATACAAGACATGAGACTTGACTTTGTATTCATACACTTCAGGTTTATTAGCTGAATTTGTGACTATATACTGAACTTAGGGCTTGTGACCCACATGTGGACAATAGATTTGTGACTATAGACTAGAGACTCCATTTGGACTTCTCCATAGTGTTCCTGTGCTTCAGACAAAACACAAAGACAATGCACTCTAGGCTAAGAATGTGGAGTAGATTCCATTGAGGGACCCTGTCCTGCAATTTAGTCTCCACTGATAAAGAAGTGTCTACAGACAAACCCAAACACTCCAACTGTGGCACCTGCGGACCAGCAGGTGACCAGACTTCGTTTCTTCATGGTGCGAGTTGCAATATCAGCAGGAGTTTAAGCAGCACGGACAAGCTGAGACTCGATGGATGATGAGCCTTCAGCGCTGATGCCGCCCTCTTTGTGGAACTCCAGAAAACTCCAGAGTTTAACTGAGCAAGATAAGAAGAACCCCAGCAGTCAGATTTGGACCTCCATCAGCATCCTAGTCTTCTGTAGGTCTGATCTGCAGAAACATGTAACCTCCAGATATGAACAAAGTGCGAATTGATTACTGACAAAGCATAAAGAAAACACAGGAAATGGTCTTTTAATGTAAACCAAAAGAAAGTACTGCAAAAAATGTATCAAGTACTTCAGAAACACAATGTATTGATAAAAGGTGTTAAGTATTTTAATCAACAAAATGGGGAGGAGCTTTGCTTAGCCTCTGAACTTGACTATCCACATCTGTGAAGAGACAACTAGTAACCTATTAAGATAGTCAGACAAAGCCAGTTTGGCTTATTCTGTTCAGTTAAAACCCCTTTTAAAATGCCAGAAGATCCAGTTGTCACATATGGTGATCAAAACCCATCTCTAATACTCAAAACAATCTCTATGATGTTTGTATAGCTCCTGAAGGGAAAAAAAAGGCTAAAGTTGCCACTCTTTGGTCAGTTTTTCTGTCAAGTGTAATCCTTAGTAAATATATTTACAGTGCATTCAATATAACTAAAAACCATTCTGTTCATTCTTCTTTTGATCTGGACCATTGACTGTATATGAGAACTGGACCAAGCCAGTGTTTCCCAAAGAAAACCGTTTACTTCTGGCTCCAATCAAATTAAGTCAATTAAGTTGTCATTTTTATCGTGATATAGACACTGCCATGTTGGAGCCAGGTGTCATCAGTAAGCAGTGATTGGTTGGAGTTGGTTTGAGTAACTGTTTCTATGGCGACCACTCTCCAAGTGCAGGTGCAGAAGAAGCAGGTACTTCTTGTTTGGAATGCGAGGGAGACAAGGTCCATGAGTCCAGTTTGTCTTATACAGTCAGTGATCTGGACCCAGACCTTGCAGGTTTGTGCAGTGCAGTAACTGTATGTATAGAAAGGGTGGTTACACCATCTGTTAATTTTAATTTGGCTGATTTGAAGGCAATTTACCAAAAAAATGTGTAAATATACTGAACAGTAGTAGGAACACACCCAGTAAGACATCTGTAAATTACGAGAAATTGCTTTGAAGCAAAGTCAATACTGTATTTGGACTTTATCTGGTCATGTACCATCAAATTTAAATCAAAAAGTAAACAGAAGATTCTTTTTTTATGGTGAGACATCTTCTCGTGCTTGGATCTGGACTCCAGTTGCAGCAACTGGGCCACCATGAACTGCTCATTCACGCATCCTTGTGTTCCCTGCTGTTCTTCTCAAACGGCGCCGCCCGTTCGCTCAGTGTCAGTTTGACCTTCTGGGTAGAAGATGGGAGTCTGGAGCTGCTCCGACCCCTCACCTCCTCCCGCTCTGCTTTCAGGACTGCTCTGCAGACCGTGACATTTCATTTGGTCATGAATTCTCTGCTCAGATCAGAACCGGCCCTCACCGTCTGGTTGAAGAGCTGGGTGGGGGGTGTTCTCGTCTCTTTTGTTTTGAACATTTTCATGCTCTGGTCAAAGTTTCGCCTGTGAGTTCAAACTGATTTATCTGCTGGCTCCTCCTCAATTACTCATCTATGAGCTAATAAAAAGCTTCCAGTTTCCTGCAGCGTCTGACAGCTTTAAGGAGTGTGACAGACTCAGTGTGCAGTTTACAAGATTTTTCTATGAATTTATTGAAGTCTGTTCAAACCACTTAACATTTTAACTCTGACCTTTGAATGACTCAAACGTATGACTCAAATTAAAAACAACAAACTCGGACTGACAGAGTTGTTGCATTAACTACAAAAATGAGCAAAAAAACAGTTAACATGCTTTGAAGAGGTTTATCTAGTCACGTATTTGAGTGAAACAGCAGCCAATGTCCAAGAAGAGTACAATAATAATATATGGACGCTTTCATTACAGTCTATACACCATTCAAATGCTCAGAGAAAACTTAAGCTGCACAGAAATCCATGTCTTCCTTACATCAGGAAAATTCTACATTCTGAGCAGCTACAACCTGAGCAGGCTCATTCTGATGCCTGCTGCAAGTAACACCCTGATAATTGAAAAACAGTCAGGGCCTTCTCGCCTCACAACCAAAAAGGACTAAATCAAAACAAAAAAGCCCAACCTCAAAGGCATTAGGCACTAAATCACAAGCAAAAATTACTAAATCAAAACCAAAAAGCATCAAATCACAAACAAAAAGGCCCAGTTTACAACTAAAAAGCAAGAAATCACACGCACAAAACAATCATTCATTACTAAAAAACACTGATTCACAACCAAAAAAACACTAAATCACAAAAAAAGGACTGTATCAAAACCAAAAAGTATTAAATCAAAACCAACAAAGCCTAATTCACAACCAACAAGCACTAAATAACTACTAAAAAGGCCTAATTCACATTTTAAAAGCACGTGGGCTGCACGGTTGCACTGGGGCTAGCGCTCTTGCCTCACATCAAGAAGGTTCCCGGTTCAAGTCTCAGCTGGGGACTTGAAACAGTGTCACCAATGCGGGACCTTTCTGTGTGGAGTTTGCATGTTCTCCCCGTGCATGCGTGGGTTTCCTCCGGGTACTCCGGCTTCCACCCACCCTCCAAAAACATGCTTCACAGGTTAATTGGTTACTCTAAATTGACCCTAGGTGTGGGTGTGTGATTGTGGCCCCTGCAATAGACTGGCAACCTGTCCAGGGGTGTTCCCTGCCTTCACCTATGAGTGGCCAGGTTAGGCTCCAGCAGCCTTGTGACCCTGAAGGGGACAAAACGGTATAGAAATGAAAATAGCAGCTCAGATTAGGAAAAAAAAAAAAAGATGTTAATGGATATATTTGTAAGTGGATGAATCTGAATGGGGCAGAGCAGGGAGACTTTGACCTGCCCATTTCAGTTTCTGTGTCACAGCTGAGAGCTTTTATAAACACCGGGTTTTTGTCCGCTCCTGATCCATCACAATTTAAACAAAAAAATGCAGTACTAATCTTAAATTATTTTTGAAATTTCCTCCATAAATGAAAGAAATACTACAAGAACATGTTAACAATACCAAAAACATAAGATTTATTTGAGTGGGTCCTCAAAAAGCTGACAGTTAAGAAAACCTCTTCTCGGTATACAGTTTAAAAAACATCTGATCGTTACTTTAAGAATTTTCTATTTTTGAGATTCACTGTGTCATAATATGATATGATTATTAAGAAGAATACTTCAGATATCAGTATGAGGATTTTTGACAGATCTTGTTTAGATATAAAGTGTTTTGTGTGCACGTATTGACTTGTTTATGCGAAATAATGCTCAAAAAGGTTCCCATTATCAATTTCTGATAATTGATCCCTCAAAGGGCATTACCTTGCTTATACCATAGTCACTTACAAAATAAACAAATATTAAATCAGTAAGCTGTTCTTTAGTCTGGTTATTTTTTACATTTAAATTGTTTTTCATGAGAAGTGGTCTATTTGATATGTGGTACGACGCATTGTCACGGTAATGGCTGCTGTGGCCTGCACCGACCTCGCTGTGCAGCAGTGGGGGAAAGTGGTATGTATGCTGAACGTCACGTTAAATCATTTCAGACAGAAAGTTGACCTCTTACCGCCTGTTTTTGTCCAGATAATTAAACAAATCCACAAGGTACTTTCTGAGGTTTACAGCTTCTCTGCAACAACAAGTGTTGAAGCACCATTTTTAAAATTACAGTCCTTATCTATGCTAAACTGTTGAGAAGAGTTCTAGCCATGCGTAATAATCTTCTATGCAGATGTCAGAGGACGCCGAGTCACAGAAGTCAAACAGCAGCGAAATGATTTGTGTAAATTCTGGGGTTTCAAATTAATCTCAATGAGGAAATGAAGGAAACCTCACACTGCACAGGCTCTGCTGCCTGGCAGCCTTCCTGTGATGAAGAGGCTCAGTGAAGTGTGTTTACTGTCCTGCAGCGAGGAAGTTCGTGTGTTTGTCTCCACTCGCCTGCGGATCCTGTTCACCACTGATCTGTCTGATAAAGAGCTGCAGCGGTCAGACTTTCAGTGCTGCCCTTTCCTCTCCTGCCCAGATGTAGGTGTCGGTGGATAAAACGCAGTAATCATAAATGAGGCTTGTAATCTCAGCAGGGTTGAACTGGTGTCCTGAGCTGATTGAAGCTCATAAAACTTGTAATTTCACTCATGAGACGGCTATTTGTCTCCGCAGACTGAAGAGTGTGAGCTGCTTGCTCTGCTATAGCTTTTTCATTCTTATTCGACGCATTCTTCACTCTGAGAAAAGAGCTTTCCCGTAGGTGCAGGGAGGAATTTGATCTTCAAGGAAAGGATTTTCCGGATTATCCCAAATTGAACAGGCAGCTTTAAGGGCTAAAACAGAAGAGTCCTGGTTCTTCCTGCAGAACTGGCCTAGTTTTTTAAGGTCACTCTGAGTAAGGATTGCTCTTGAGTTTTACAGTATTGCTAAGGTGTTTTGACTTCCTGTTTGAGCTTGGTTTAAAAACATTTGGAGCCAAATCAGTTCACCAAGAAACCACTAGGTGGCTTGTTACACAAATCCAAAGTAAAAAGGCTCAAATTTAACAAACAAAAACATACATCAGTTGAATAATAACTTAAGTACTTTTTTTTTATTATTTCTGTGATTTGATTTTTCTTATTATTTTTTCTACACGTTTGTGGTTTTGTTTTGAAATAAAGCTGCAATGGGTGAGTGGAAATTCATAAACACAATTTAAATTTAGAAACCACATGGTCTTTTCATTGACCTGTGACAGTCAAGCTCCCAACTTTCATTGTCAAATTCAAAACAAACTCAGAAGCACCAAATGTTGCAGTTCCTCATACGACCACTGGAGGCTGGTTTAAGACGGGAGCAATTTCTTTTTTACCTTCAAGAAGGGTGCAACCACACTTCTTAAATCAATAACACATGTACCTACAGCTTGGTTGTAACTTTTTATTTATTTTTTATTCACAAAACTGTATATTTGTGTGTGTGTGTGTGTGTGTGTGGGGGGGGGTGATCTGAAGACTTGTGGTGCTTTTTGATTGACAGACTCTTCCTGCTTCATTGTTCATTTGAAAACATAGGGTTCAACTCCAGTGTGTATGGCCATGCCACTTCAGGCTTCATTTTTGACCTTAATAAGTGACGGTACTGTGTGTGGTGACACCTGTTAGGATTTTTGCCCAGAATAACTTATTTAGAGAAAGTTCGTTGTCTCATGGCTGCAAAGCAAAAAAGCTGGCTTCAAATGGATTTAGCACAAGTGTGATCGAATCCAGGGCCACAGTCTTGCTTGTTTTTTTTTTTTTTAACAGATCTACTTGTTTCTGTTTGCCTGAATCAGGTGTGTGCCCCCACGAACAAGCTGCAATGACAGGATTGTTTAGAAAGGATCAAGATGGTGGCCCTCAGGGTTGGGATTTGGATACACCTGGCTTTTTTGAAACCTCATCTCTGTCCATCTTCAGCAGCTGGGTGCCTCAGTTGGTTGTGAACTGTACTGGGTCTCCAGGGTTTGTTTCCCAAGGGGCACAAGAGCTAATTCCAGGCAAGATCCTTCACGCTATTCCCTTACTATGTAGCCACAGTGGGGGCCCATGTCTGGGACTCCCTGTTCCGTTCCCCAGCCCAGATAAAATACAGGGTTGTGTCAGGAAGGGCCTCTGGCATAGAACTCTTTACCAAACCAAATGTGCGGATCAGTAAATACTGATTCGCTGTGGCAACCCCTGACTGGATATGCTGAAAGGTGAACAACAACATCACTGTCGATCTTCATACACAGTCAGTTGCCAAAAATGACAGACAAAGCAGAGGGTTGTCAAGAAGGTAAAGACATTGATCTCATAATGATTTGAAAGCACTGGTGTATACAGAAAACAGTTGGTTCAAGCACAGAACCTTGTAGAACTCCAAAACAAAATGGCTGGAAGAACCCCAATATTGTAAAAGTAAATTGAAGTCAGACACATCACTATAGCTTAAAACCAGACAAGAAAACCTTTATCACAATCATGACTCAGTACGTAATTAAGGAAAAAGGTTCTTGGAATTACTAACAAACATTTTCTAACAGCTTCATTTTTATCCGAAGAGGAACTACTAATGAGTTTTTACTTTTTCGGAAAAACATTTCGTGTTTACTTCTTTCTAAATATAAATCCAAATTACATCCATTATACTATCTAATTTATCCAAGTACGTTCTTCTGAGTTGGTCGGCAGAAGTCTCAAGAAGATTGGCTAAGACAGTTCAACTTTAAAAGCTATAAACGTTTTTACCAACCAGGTTTACCAGATGATCAGGAAATAAATTAATGAATCATATTGAGAAGAGTTGATAACGCAGCTTTTATATTTTGGGGGCCTTTTATTTTGGTGACTGTGGTGCAGAGGTAGAGCAGTGGACTTCTGATCAGAAGGTTGCGAGTTTGGTTCCTGTCTTGTGTGTGCATTAGTGAATGGGACTTCCTTTAAGCAAGAGATTGTGAATTTTTGTTTGAAATGAACGTTCTTTCACTGCAGTAAAGCCTTACTTCACAGCCATTATAATTGTACTTGATGCATGTTGTTCGCAACACTAAAAACAATACACTTGAGCAGCATGTTAAAACACTGGATGGGAAAATAATGACAAATACAAGTAAAATATGACAGTAATGTGTGTGTTATTTACTATCAATAAATTCATCTGATCGTTCATGCAAATTTTAAACCTTGACAACCTGTTTGCTTTGTGTACAGATTGTCCAAGCAGCCATAAACAAACAGCTTCTGCAGTTTTACAGTTTTATGATGGTTCCAATTCACAAAACTGTGATAAGATAAAACTTTATTGATCCCTAAGGGGATAAATCAGGTGTTAACAGTGGCTGACAGGCCAGTGCCAAGTACAGGTGGGTTGCAACAGAGGAAAATGAGAAAATACTTCAAAATAAGGGTAAACATTGTGATTAAAAATTAATATTAAAAACAGTAAACAATAATACAAAGAAAATTAATAGAGGTATGTATTACCTAAGTATTACATTCGAACACTATCAAAATAAAAAACTCAACGTGTTTATTTGATTTTATTTTGAGTTTAAAAATAGCAGTGGTGGAGGGGAGGGGAAGGGAGAGGAGACCACGTCCAGCTCTCGCGAGATCAGCGCACCCGAGCAGCCGCCATATTCTGGTTCGTGTCTGAGGAAGAAGAGAAAAGTTCGGGGCGGATTGAGGGGAGGGGGCCGAACCCAGGAGCTGTCAGCGAGCTGGTCCCGAGTCCTGTCACGCACCGGAGGCCGAAGCTGGCCTTCGCTGTCCCCCGTAGCCGTTCGAGGACACCAAGGCCCCGGGCCCTCAGTGCGGTTCTTCACATTGCTAGCAGCTGGACCCCCTCTGGCTTCCCTTCCTCGGCTCCGCGGCCCTCCGGAGCTCGGGTGGCGGTGTCGGGTGTTGAAGGCGGCCCGGACAGTGGCGGCGGAAACTGGAAGGTAAAGAGTTTTTAGTTCAGCAAACTTTCAGGGAGAGTTTTAAATGAAGGCGGGGGGTGAAAGCAGCGGCTGAGTTGCGGTTCCGTTGTGTTTGGAAAAAATGTGGGGAAAAGTTTTCAGATGTGGAAAAAGTTTTTCTCTTCAGCAGACAGCTAGCTCCGTAAGCTAAGCTGAAGTGTCCGGGGCCGTCTCTATCAGGGGGGAGATTTAGCGGACTCTGTGTACCGTTTTACGCCGCTAGTTACCGCAAAATGAGGCGGTGACGGACCACTGGGGTGCTGTTATTCGGGGCCACTATTTCCACTGAACCCCCTGGTAAAATAACGCAGTTTAAACCCTTTCCCCTAAGATGTAATTATTGAATTGCATTTTACCGTTTCATTATAAACATATATAGTGCTAAGTATTCAAAAAGTATTGTGGTAGATAATCCATATAATCATTAGTGTTAATATTTATGTTAACCAAAATGTCCAGTCTTTAAACCTTTAAACCTCTCTTTTTTCTTTAAAAAAAAATAGCAAGAAAGAAAGACATATAAATTCATGCCACATTTTTACCATGACAGAGTTTTTCCTTGGGCCTTGCTGGACATGGTTTTCATCAGGAAAATCTGGCACATGAATGAATTCACTTGACCACGCCCACCACCCGTGACGTTGGTGTGCTTTAAACTTCCTTATATGCCCGGTTTACACTTCATGGCAATCAGCTATAGCATTGATCGTATTGCATCCCTACCACAATCGTGCAGTCTAGTTTATACAAAGGTTGGCCAGTTTAGCTTGTGACGAACTTCTAAATGTGGCGTTTGTGCTTTTCATGACTGTCTCCAGCATTTCAGTGGTTTGGTATTTTCAACATGGACGACATCTTGCACAAACACTTGCTACATTAGTGAACACAGACAATAATGTAGTTCACTAAATAGAGGCAGTAGACACAGAGACAAATTCCATTTTTAGTGCAAGATATATGTACTTTCTTGTTGACCAGGTGGACTTAAGGTACTTTCGCATGTCAATCGACAGGTTTGATGATCTCCATTGAGCGGGACCACTTACTACCCATACTGGGACACACAGCACATCTGTATTTGCTCTGGAACAATGTTTCTGGATGGAGTTGGTCAAAATGAGTACAGGTCATATGGCGTGAAATGAGAGTGTATTCTGGGCATAAAATTGCAATCACTGATGATATCATCAGCTTGTGTCTTCTTTCGCGGCCATTGGGGTTCTCCGATGGCCTTCTGATCAATGCGACACAAGCGAATACAAATCACAATAGAGTATAGACCGGGTTTAAGACTAGGGGCATATCCGAATTACCTCACTATTCCCTAACGCTAAAAGACTAGATGGACTGTTTAGTGCGCCGGATTTTAACACAATTAGGACATGTGCACTACGTTTTCATGCCTAATATGATGCCACCCATTTGCCCAAGTAAAAACGTATTAAATAAGAACCTTTTACAAATGCTACTTAAAAAACAGTCATTACGATTTGAGCAGTGCATTTTCATTAATCGTTTAAATGCAATGCATTGTGGTCTATATTCCCTGATCTAGTGAGCATCAATGCACACTCGTTTTTCGCAGAGACTTCTGGGGAATTTCCAAAGCACTGGATTTTGGAATTCTGAGTGACTGGAAATAAGTGACTGGAAATAAATCTAAATTATGGCAACATTAAAAATACTTCTAAATATTCCTAAAGGATCCAACTAGCACGTCGTAGTGGTTATGTTCTTGACATTGAAGCTACAACGTAAAGGTGCATTCACACCAGACGCGGCCTAGGCGTCAAATTCGCCCGTCAAACTTACTCCTCAACACCTTGACGCCGACTCTGGCTACAGAGCAACCGTGGTGAGGTGTACTTCACTCCTGCAGTGGAGTTGCACCTTAGCTGTTTTGAACGTTACTTCTGTCTGTGGCCGAGTTTCAGCATTAACCAGAGAGGAGAAAAGTTAAACTGGGGTTCCTTGAACTATTGTCTAGATGAAAATTAAAAAAAATATATCATCATAATCCCATTGAGCTGGAGTGCTCGCTATGACGACACCTGCAGCGCCTCTCTATTTGCCACAGAGCGCCTCTGGTCCGCGGGCAGTGGAGCTCGCTAGCTCTGCCACCCTGGGCAGTGGCGCTTGCTAGCTCTGAAATAAAAAGGCATATCAGAGAAGAACTCGGGTCTTACGGGGCGAGCGCTTAGCACAGTTAGCAGCTGCTGTGCAGCCGTCTCTCTGTCAGCAGCACAGGCAGCTCAACATTAAAAAGAAACAAAAACCTGTTCTTTTTTTCTGTGGAAATTCATTTATAGGTTGTTGTTTGTGTTAATACAGGCAAATAACTCAAAAGATCAATAACTCTTAAATTGTTTTTAAAAGAGTTATTGATCCTGGAAGTCAGAATCACTGAACGTCTTGCTAGCTTAAGTGTTTTTGCTAGCTTCCTGCTTGAACTACTGTCGTATTCTGCTGCGCTTTGCATTCCTTGCATCGAGCGGCCATATTGAATCTTTTTTTTCTACCTTCAACTAGACTATGATGCAACAGTGTTAGGATTCAACAATGTTATGATTCACATATGCCATGATGCAATGTCGTTCTCATTCAACAATGTTATTATTTAATTAGGCTATCATGCAAAAATGTTATGATGCAACATAACATTGTGAGAGGTAGAGTGAACCTAAAAAGATTTGGTGCAAAATGATGGATACTGGAGATGGAGTCTACCTCTATTATAGGTCATCTTGTACTTTTGTACAGCAGCGGTTTCAGGATACATCTGATCTGTATCGGTTTCTGCTTTCTGATATCTTTTGATATTTGGTGACATTTGCTCAGGTCCCCTGAATTTAGAAACCACCTGTGTGTGCACATTGTGTTGAATTGTTTGGTCTCTATTTGGTCAAACTGCAGAATGTGGGCTTAGGTTGCAGTTCTACAGTGAATAGGTAACCACTTCTTATCCAAGTTGTGGTTTCTTTTGTTCTTTTTTGTGCAACCATTTTTGCAATAAAGGCACAGGGAAGGTCAGTTTTTGCTCCATCTATTTTCCCCAATTGTTACTTCATGCAACCACCCAGGTGGCCTTTGGGTACCAGTTCATTTTCCGTTGCAGAACCAAATCTGGTGTAACCGTAAAGACTCCACAAAACATCATGCCGGACAGCGATACTGTGCTTGTGCTTATATTACATACCTACTCAATACTGTAGGCAGAGGGATTTTTTTAGTCTTATGTCTGATGTGACTGAACTCCCTTTAACTGCTGGATGTCATTGTGCAGTTGGTGAAATAATGAATGAAAAAATTAAAGAGTATGGTTTCACTTCAAACCCTCTTCTTCTGCTGATTATGGTTGGAGAAATTGCTGGATGGCTGCAGGTTGTTTTTTTTTTAGCAAAAATTGCACACTAACACATGCATCTCTAATGCTTCATTAGTGGTAAATGGCTCATTAGCTGACACTGTTTTCCTTTTGATTGCCTCTTTAATGTTTAGAGCATGAAAGTGAACTATAGTAGTACCTTTATTTATCCAGATTGATATGTTTACAGTCCCACTCTGATCATCTGTTGGTGTATTTTAGAGAGCGTTCCTAGTGGTTTATAAATTATGACTAAGCTTTTTTTAGCCAATTTTTTTAAAAAAGCTCGCATTGTTTTCTTGAACATAGTTTCTGTAGCAGCAGCAGTTTATTAGAAATTTGCCTCCTAGTTGTGAGTAAGACTGTTGGCGTGGAGTAAATCCATCCCCACTTCCTGTTGTCCATCTGTTTACACTCTCTCCTGCTAGCTTACAGCCCCTCACGCTCCCAGCCTAACATCACCGGAGCAACAAAAATGGTGAGCAGCATGAGAGTTATCCAGCTGTACAGTTATGAACCAGATGCCTACTCATAGGAAAACAGAGATGTACATAGATCTAGTCATCTACAAGTGGATCAATCCGAATGGAGTAGACTAGGGAGCTTTTGGCCCGCCCAGCGTATTTTCTTTTTTACTTAGCATTTTTTCATCTACTTCTGGTTCGCAACGGTTTAAATAAATAATCAGAAATGTAATTTTGAACTTAGTTTTATTTCTTCATGTCCATCAGAAAAAGGCCACAGGAACGTGTTAAAAACACCAAAAACACCATCTTCAACAGAGTGGGTCTTTAAGTATAAGTTCTTATTTACCAACATGACCTAGCTATCCTAAAATGTCAATTAATGACATATTGGGCAGTTTATCAGTGGAACAGTGTGCAGAAAGGTGGAGGGCAGCATCTTGGACTCCTAATTCTTTGCTCTTTTACACCACATACGTTAAATACTTTTTTGTCTTCTCCCACAGCTTTTCCTCAGACAAACAAGTGCCTGAAAACATACAGCTTTCTTCATCTTATTAAGAGCAAGAAGAAAATAGAAACTGTACTTAAAAATGTTCGGATGCAGACATAGATGATGCTCTCGTAATAATCAGGAACACGCTGCTGTACTGTGGATGTGATTGGATTAAAATGTTAGCTGCTCAGTCAACATTTATATAAAATAGGAATTACTGAGCCCAATTGAATTTTCAATGTAACAGTCCTGGCTTTACCGTCCAAGAGGAAAACGTCTTAAAATGTCATTTAAAGACATTTTGGCCAGTTTAACAGTGGGGCAGTCCAACTACATCAAAGCTATTTAACAGACATGCTGACACAAACAAATTTAGGTGATTTTGATTTGGTCAGAGCGCTTCCTGTATATTAAAAGCACTTTGAATTTCTTAAGATGGCTGAACCGTTGTTAGGCTGGCAGAAGGGCAGACCTCAGTACTGGAAAGCAAAGTGGACTTTCTATCCGTACCTGTGAGCCACACAACTTTATAACATCTTTGTTGTAAATATATATACACTTTTATTAGGATAGTTAAGTGTTAACTTTGAAACCAATAAGAATTGTTAAAGAAAATTTGTTGTTCAAATTGCATTTTTTTTGTATTTGCTTGTAAAAACCTTTGCTGGGTTTTTAGACATACACCATAATTGTAAGGATGTGTTCAGACTGGATACATTTGGTTCACTTAAAGTAAACCAGAGTTCGTTTTCCCCGATAATCTGGAACATTTTTTTTTGTCTGAATACACTCAAGCGGACCCTGATCTGGGACCAGGAAGTTTTCTCTGACTCATCTTTTGAGGTGGTCTCTGTTTGTTTCCTATTGGAATGAGCTCCGGTTTGCTCGGAGTTTCCTCAGTCCGAATAGGCTTCGTTCTAGGAGTGGAACAACTGGACCAAAACGGCCACTGTAGCCAGTCATTATGTGATGTAAAGAGAGAGCCACAGAAAAACGTCGAGCAGCGATGCAACCCGTTGAAATGTTGTCGGAGGAATGCAAGCTTATTGGAGCAACTTTGAACATGATACAAATTGCTTCTCAAACTGTTTTCCTGAAAATCCGTATACCCCATATCAGCGTAACTTCATAGCGACACCTTTTCAGTAACCACCTTGCAGCATGCCTCCGCCGTACAACAGCAGCAAGGAAAAAAGTTTTCGCTGACGTTGACACAGATGTTCAAAATTCGTCAGTGAAATATAAATTTAAATAAGTGAACTATCCCGACAAGAATTGCAAAGCTTAGTAGTTCCATTATTCTTTCTCTCATTTTGCCCCGCCCTCATAGTTCCTGGCAAATGACTGAAGACATCTTTAGTCACAAGGTTTTGTTTACAGGCTTTAGTTTGACACAGAAATGTCCATTTGAGGGCGGTCAGAGTACAGACCAAATGCAAGGATCAGAAGTCAATTCAGACCAAATTAAATGGACCCAGTACTGACCAACAGACTTTTCCAGTCTGAATTTACCCCAAGTAAGCCAAAAATCAGGTCAGTGATTGTTAAAAAACAATTTAATATGGTTTTAGCGTCATACCATTTTTCCAGTAGCGTCATTCTAGCTCTGATTTTCCTCTGCAACTACCTGTGGAGATGCAACAAAATATTAGCGGGTTAAGGGAGGTAGAAGTTTCATGTGGCACAGCGAGGTGCAACAAAGTAGGTTTGGATGAAAACAAATGCACTAAAGGGATTATCATCTTTTCTTTTTGCTCTTGTGATCAGCAACCCAGGGGTTAGAGCCCCCCTTTAAAAACTGTTATTTTAAATCGGATGAGTTTGTTCACAGCTACTTAAGGGTTTCTCGGCGCCTCCAAACACCCCCAGTGTAAACCATGTTGTCACAGTTGGACTCTGGGCTGTATGTCATTCATTAGCAGTTTGCGCCTGTCTTGACTTGCAGTCAGAGCTGCACTTCCTGACCAATGAGCTGCCGTGGCCAACTGTTTATAGGTGCAGAGCTCTAAATGAAACCATGTGTGCCTGCAGCGGGGCAAACATGTTGCCAGGGGGCCGGGCCGCTCTGCCGCACTCGGAGTGAGCGTGCAGCTTCCATAATATGTGCTAGGTCAGGATTTTTTTTTTTTTTTTTTGCACACATCCGTCACAAACAGCTCACATGTTTGCTCATTCATGGAGGTGAAGGATGTTTCTGACTTGTAGCGCCTGCTTCTGTGCAGTAAACATGCAGGCCCCAACACTCATGTTTAACATCTTCTACAACAATCTCAACTAGTGGCATGTTGTTGCGAGGATTGTGCCAGCTCTTTGCTCTTCTTTCCTGTCAAACCTGTTTCCTGATTTATCATTTGCAGTTTGCACAACAACTTATCAGAAGCCAGTAAAGGGAGGAGGGTGCGTTCCCCCACAGAAGGGGAAAGATAATTGCTAGTGCGAGTGGGCTTGGATGGCTGTTTGGATCGGCGGTGCAGTGTGGGCTGATTCCAGGAAAGAGAATTCTTAGTTTGAGCATCAGCTCGTCTTCAAGGCTGCAGAGCTGCAAGACCCTGCCCCTCCATACATGTCAAGTGTCGGCCTTGTAAGGCCTGCAGCGCTCCCAGAGAGTGGAGGGAGGTGGAAGTTAAAGATCCATCACATGCCCTGCTGCAGACGCAGGAAGAGGCCGGTGTTGTTTCACCCCCCCCCCCCCCCCACCCCTTCAGCAGGCTGTAGCTGTCAGGAAGGGAGCCCCCTCCCCCTGGCGACTCCTCTACACATGGAGGCTTCCATTACATGCTGCTCATGGATCTCCTCAGCTTCAGCTTTTATTATGAAAATCCTTCTCTAGCTGGTTTATTCTTCTTTTAGCTTCTCAGCCCTTCTATGAAGTTTGTTTTGGGTGCTGATATTTTCAACCTCTTGTTGGCTGATGCCAATATTCAACATTTAAACCTTAAGATACATCAAGTCAAAACAAATTGACATTCTTCTTCGGAATTCATTACAAGAAACATTAGCAAAACAAGAAGACAGTGTAGTTTAGGGATGCACGACATAAGGAAAACTTGCGATTTCTTTCATTATTAGTGATCAACATTGAGAAGATGATATGACATGCGATACATGAACCAGTAGCAAAACCAAAAACAATCAAGTCACTGAAACTGTTTTTTTTTAACCATATTTTTCGCACTTCAAGGCGCACCTAAAAGCTTTGTTTATAAAAAAAAGTGTACCTTTTTAACTTGTATATAAATGTATGCATGTATGTGTGTGTGGGGTGTGTGTATGTGTGTGTGTATATATATATATATATATATATATATATATATATATATATAATCAATGTTAACGCACAAGTGTAATTTAAAAAAAATGTATGTGTTAATATTTGTTAAAGCAAATTAATTACACTCTGCAAGGCAACCGGCTCGTTCAGGCTTTCTGAATTTTGTCCATTTCTAATAATGTACATTTCGTCTGGCACAATCCCACTTAAAACATGGTAAGTTACAAAAGATATAAATATTCAATCGATTTTTATTGCTTGTTATTTTTTAGGTTTAGATTGCTTTTTGACAAAATGCGGACTATTTGATACAAAATGGCCCATTGTCATGGTAACACAACAATGCGTCGCTGATCTGGCATCGACCTTGAATTGCAGCAGCAAAGGAAAGCGATATGTGCTGATCATCAGGATAGATTAAATAAAGCGTTAGTCAACAGAGAAAGTTAACCTCTTACTGCTTAATTTTTGTCCATATCATGAAGGAAAAGTTTGTTTTAAAGAAGCCTGGATCTATAGAACATAGTGACCGGAACTTCTTCCGGAACACCCAGCAGCCAGTCAGCATAGGGTACTCACCGTGGCCTGCAATTAATTAATTTAATGAATCGATTTTAAGCCCAATATTTGCTGTGAAAAGCCTAATTTTGAGGTATTTTCAGTTAAATTTGTGAGATTGTGGTGCACTAAAACATCCAAATAAAACTAAAGAGTGGCTTTATGAAGTTTTTTGTTTTAACAGACTTCCAACCTTAATTGTAACACCTTCATTTAACACCACCAAAAGGGATTTTTTTAAAATTCGAACAATTTAAAAAATACATAAATCAGGTCCACAATGCTTAAAAAACAAAAAAAAAGGAACACTGCGCAATCCAATCCTGAGGCTCTAAATATATATATAGTTTTTTTTTTGCTCTTTTTTTTTAAGTGTTACTTTACAAGGTTGGGATTTAGCATAGTCAAAGTAACTCTTTTATTCTTGTGGTATCAGTCTGCTTTTTAGCTGTCGCAAACAAGGTTGAGAGTTACAGGTATTAAAAATATGCTATTTTTTCTTACCTGGCTAACTTTTGAAAATAGACTGTTCATTGATAGTGCAGGTTATAGTGTGGAAAATACAATAAATAAAAGTCAAAATAACTTAAAATTACGCTTTAAATGACCCACGTCTACATAGGAGACAGGAATCTAACATGAAAAGGCTCCATTCAATTGGTCAACGACAAGAAGGGATCCATCTGATTCGTCAAATGCATAAATGGCTCAGCTGCTATGAGATTGCTTTAGTATGTGTGTGAACATTTAATGTAAACATTTATCGCAGTTTACGCCATCTTTTGCAATACAGGTACTGCACAGGTTGATATCGCAGCGAAAATACATTTTTGGTTTACTGTATAGGGCTAGTGTAGTTCTAAATGAACTAAATTTAATCCTCATCAATGCTCAAACTTCGTTGCAGTTCAGTAATTAAGTAAAGAGAAATAAACTCAATCAACTGAAGAAGTCTGTCATTTTTTGTACCTCAGCTTTTAGTCATCTGGCTTATCTTGTTTGACTTAGATCAGCTTTAAACTGTTACATCTCTGTGCAAACCACTAGCTTTAGGTTAACTGTGTCTGCTCCTGGTAAACTTATGCAATACTTTGTAGAGAGGCAGAATTCTGAACAACAGGAACTGAGTAAATGTTGGGTCTGCAAATATAATTTAAGCGGTAATTTAAGAAGACTGTGACTTAGAGGGTTTATTTTTATAAAGCAAACAGACTGACTGAACGTGTTGTCACATTACGACTAACATGTTAGTCTGTTGCAAGTGTGGTGATGCACTCAAGGTCATCTTGACTGTATTGTTGAAGCAGAGATGTACCTTTTTATGCCAATATTGGCAGATATTGATGACAGTTAACAGAGCCTTCTTTGACTGTCGGAGACCATCTGGAAAGTTATCGGTTTGTTCAGGAGTTGGATCTTCTGCTGTCTGCTCACCAGCTTAAAGTCAAATCTGCTTCCTGCATTGAATTTGGCAAGTTCTCTCCCTCCGCTGCACGTCTTATCTTGCTGTTGCTATCATGTAGGAGAACACCTCTTCATTCTTTAGAAAAAAGGGTCGGTGAAGCTCTATCCTCTCAAACAGCCTAGAGGTCTTTAGGCTCTCTGGGTTTTTGGATTCACTTGTTTTAGTGACGGGCTTTGATCTAGAGCAATGTAGCAGTGTAGGCACCAGAATCATGTCCCAACACCTGTCTTGCTTCCATCAAACGAACATCTCTGGTTTTTGTGGTTTGGTTTTGCTCTCAGCCAAAGCAGATCTGACTCTGAGGTTTTCCATGAAGTCCTATTGCTAGGGTTTTTTTTAAATCTGGTTTAAAACTTCAGACTTATTTGAAAAAAACTGGATATCTCCACTTGAGCTGGCTTTACCTCCTGTGAAGTATAAAAGAGTAAAGCACAAGGATGCTGCACAGAAACCATTCTGCACCTCCTTAATAATCCCAGTGTTTTATGTGTATGAGTAAACAGTTTGCTGGTAATACCCGATGGTCTTCTGCTTGCGTTTCTCCATCAGCCTATCCATGTGAAATGGACACATCTGCTCGTCTGTAAAAATGCCTACCTCTGAGGAATGTGGTGCCTCTGGTTCTGTTCTGGATGACTGTGGTGGGGGTTTGGATGAGTCAGGCTCGTTCTAGCACCTTCCTGGGTCCACCTGTTGATGCTCGTCCAGGCAGAACTAGTTTAACTTTTTTCTGTACTCCGTGGGGAACAAATCCCAGATTGTTGAGCACTTCCAAAAAAAGCCTGTACGTGTACTTTATAGTTTTACGTCTTTGCATTTGTAAAAAAAAAAAGGCGAAGGAAGTCATGAAACCCCAAAGTAGCACTGCATATTCAAAGTATGAATGCCCTATATAGTGCACTAACTAGTGAGTAGTGAATGAATTCTGACAAAACCACAGAGTAAGGTTTTGAAAATAACAGAACATTAGAAAGCTGTATTATTCTGCATGTGCCTATGTAGACCTTAAACAATCAGATATCTACCATGTACACTAGGATTTTATTTTTTGTTTTGCAAATTTCTGATTACTCTTAGTAATCTGATTCTTATGTGCTTTTAAACAGACTTGCTGTAAATTAAACTAGGAATTACTTGCCATCACAAAACCCCTTTTTGTCATGTAGTTCTGAGTTCTGTAGAGAAACGGTAGTGAAGATTGTGTGGCATGTTGCTGTGTCTTCTAATTAGTCTTAGGTTGCTAAATTTTTAATCTAAACATCTGATTTACTGTTCAGGTTGCTGAAGCTTAGAAGTCGCACCTCAACAAACAGGCCATTGCTCTGGCTGTTGATTTTCCTTGGAGGCAGATTTGCTTTTCTACTCGTCTTCTATAACTTCACACACTCTGGGACAGGGATCTGCAACATCCTGTTTCTGCTGTGTGATGAATTGTGTTTTCAGACTCAACAGTTCCCCTAAGAATTACCTGATTACAGGTGGACTGAATCCTAACTGCTGTCAGTGTGTTTCTGACACACTGAAGGTTCAACCCGTGCCCTCTCTGCATGGCTGAGCTTCAGCAGGTCGAGACTGAGGTTGTGATAAATCACATTGATTAGTTTGCCCTATTGCTGTCTTTAATAAGGTATAGTTTGTTTTTGAGGAAGCTGTGGCTACCTTGTATTTTTGTGCGTCTTGTCGAAAGCCTAAGAAGGTTGGTGTTGGAGATAAAGATTTCCTGTTGTGAAGTTGCGGCTGTAGAATGGCACTGACATGGAAGTTATGTCTGGTATTTATGGCTTTTTTTGTGCACAGCTTTATCTTAAGGACTGTGCGCAATTGCAGTACCAGACCTCTAACCAGGTATTAGTCAGAGCCTAAACTCAAGTGTTTGCAGTAGATGTCAGCAGATGATATCTTCTGACTGATAAGAGTGGATATTAGTACTTTGTGTTCTGCGGTATATTCCTCTGTCTGCTTTCTGTTTCTACGTCAGTTTTGAGCTCAATTGAGTGTTTTGGTGACAGATCTGGGAAAGTTCTGACTTGAGAAATCCTGTGCCTTTACTTACTTTAACAGCTCAGTGGCCTTGTGGTAGAGTGTCCGCCCTCAGACTGGACGGTCATGAGTTCAAATCCAGGCCGAGTCATACCAAAGACTCAAAAAATGCTCTGGGACCATTTGGCATATTAACCGTAACCGTGATCCTTACCTTTCCTCCGGGTCCATGCAACCAAAAATTAAAATAAATAAAAAGTTCAGCACTGGCTGAACAAAAAAAAAAGTGATTTGGGCTAATGCTAACTAGCATAAAAGATGTATTTAATGACTGCGGTCTTCAGCTTTATGACCTGTTAGTTGTGTTTTAATTCCTCCACAACAGCGTTTCTACATTTCTGTCAATGTAATTTTCAGTGTCAGGTACAGCAGTCTGACAGGCGAGGTGACGATTGGACCACGCTGCTGCTGCTCTAAGAAAAAAGTTATGGCCTTTTTTGTTCTAGCATATAGCTTACTTTGGACCTTTAGGCTTTTTACACTCTGGACCTGATTTAAATATTTTAAAGTTGTTCGAGATTGAAAAAAATCTCCCTTGGTGGTGTAAAAGTAAAGTTGGAAGTCTGTTATAATAAAAAACTTCATAAAGCCACTTTTTACTCTTATTTTGATGTTTTACTGTGCCACAATCTCACAAATTTAAACAAAAATACCTCAAAACGAGGTTTTTCACAGCAATTAAGTTAAACTTAAATTTAACTGTTGCTGGCGACATCTAAGTAATACACAGTCTTTGACATACCACAACTCCTCAATTGTTTACGGGATCACTGGGAATGAGCTGATTCTGACATGGAGAAAAGCGTCTTTTCATGCTGGCTTTGAACTGAAATGCGCAAAGGCACTTGTTTAGTGACAGAACAAGTTTATTTTTGTTGATTGCTCAAGCCCTACACTATGTGATTCATGTCAACGCGAGGCCTCTTTTCTCTGCTTCAGAGTCTGTTGAAATTGTGTTAATTGCCTCAACGGTTGAAGGGTTACGGTAGTGGAAAGAATGTAAACACTGGGGCTAAAACTTCCATGTTAAAAGGTTAAACGGGCTCAATGATAAGTGTCTTGCTTCTTCTTCACACCACTTCACTTCACACCACTTCACCATACACACATACAACATATTTCTAGCAACATTGTGGTTGTTGCTTTTTCAAATTCATACTATTGGTGTTTTTATTTTTCTTCTTTTTTCTTGTAAAGTTCCCTAAATTAAAAGGCAAAGCACTTCAATCTTCCTTTGTTTGGTTATCAAATGGTTGAGATGCATTCATGTTGTAGTGTACCCCGTCACAGTTCACATCCACGAAAACCTGATGGGCCAAACTTTAATTCAAGTTAGAGTTTAGGAAAGCTTTTATGCCTGCCATATAAAGAAGAGTTAAAAACCTCTTGTTATGATATGAAAACAGCAAATTGCAAAGTAGCTGCTTTGTAAATTGCTAATTAAAAACTTCTACTGATGATGTTCATTAAGCTGGAATGCACAGTGTATTATTGTTTCTTTAAATGCAAACTTTGTTTCTGACGCAGTCTTCCAGGACGATAATGTTGGAAATGGTTTGTTACAGATTTAGCTTTTCATATTGAGCTTTTTGGTTTCCAGCATCTTGCTTCTTGCAAATGTTTAACTGTGGGGGAAGGGTCTGGGATGTTGCACCTTTGTTTGAGTTCTGTTCTTGGGATCCATGTTCTAAGTTCGGGTTCCTGTCACTGTTCTAGAATATGTTCCTACAAAAAGAGATATTTTTTGTCTTGAGTTTTAATAAAAGCGATCGCAGCTGGGGGCAGCTCCCCCACTGCTGCCCTGTCAGGGAGGTCTAGGTCGTTTTTCTGCTCCTGTAATGAAAAGAGCTAATTGTTGCCCCCTTCCTTGTTGGGGTTCTGATGGGGGCTGTAGTACCTCCTTCTGCCAAAAAATATAACTGCATGGTGCAGCTTAACTAAACTTAGCAGAAGTCAGATTTGTGCTTTGTTCGTAAACAAAGAGGCTTATCTATGTCACGGCTTTCTTTTAGCTTTTTGTGCATGTGAAGGTTGTCATGTGACGTGGCAGCTGTGGTTCTGATTTGGCTGTTTCCTGATGTGTCACTTCTTCTGTGTCCACAGCTGTTTCTCAAGTTAAAATTATTTTTCTGTCCCTCTTTAAACATTTTGTCTGCAAATGATGCCACTATCATTAATAAGATGCACGAGGCTCTGTTGTAGACGTGTACTCATGTCAGTGCTAAAGCTCCTGATAGAAATACCATTTACCTTAAGTTTTTTAAAGGGAGTGTCTTAAGCAGGTTTGCTGCAGTGACCATTCTGCAGTGAGTCTACTTGTAATAGTAACTGATTGTGTTTTTCTGTCCTATGGTTTCCTGTCTTACTGTTTAAATAGTGTCTGAGCTACTCGCGTCTGTCATTGTGTCACAGTTGGGTTTTGCTGCGGGCCTTGAACAGGGCGTGTCTCTGAAGCTGCATTTCAGAACTTCTCGCTGTGTTTGTGTGTTACTCAGAACCAGGCGTGTTTTCTGCTCTGACTCATGAACATGTGCGTCTAACGCAGCAGTAAATCATCTTCTGTCCAGGAACAGACCTGTAAACTTTGCACACCTGAATATTTCTTATTGGCAAGTTTAGTACCTCTTGATGACTCTTTTCTGTTGTCTACTGAACTAACTTCCTTTAGTATGCATGCTAGTATAAGGGCTAATCAGAATTGCTGCAGTTAAAGTATCAGACAACGCTTTTTAACATTTGCTATTCATGGTTTTGATATTTTCTGAAATGTTCAATGTTTTTGATATATATTTCTTTTAATTTTTGGTATTGATAAAGTCAGCTTATCAGTGCAACTCTGCAGTAAGGTCAAATGAATACTGATCTGCATACCAAAAATGTGTGAACTGGATCATTTTGGTTAAGGTTTATAGTTACTTTTCATCTCCAAAACCAGTTTTGTTTAGTCATAAAAGTATTTTTGCATAACTCTGAGCTGCCTGGGCTTGTGTGCCCAGTCGGGCGCATTGAGCTGAGGGGTTGGGGATTCTGGGGCTCTGGAGTGGGATGTCCTTGTGATGCTTGGATGCCTGGACACCCCATCCAACAGCAGGACAGGGTGGACAGCGCCTTCAGGTTACTCCTCGGGGTATTGCTTGTTTTAGTTTTACTTACAATCATCACCATTTTATTTGCTTGTTTCTGTGTTTATTATTGTGAGGGGTTTATCTTATTATTTTACTAATTTATTTTACATGTGTGGGGAATGGTGTTTTAATGTTTTTGCTTGTTTTTATGTACAACACCTTGAGCTGTTCTTTCGACATGAAAGGTGCTTTAGAAATAAAATTAATTTGAATTTGAACGAGTAACTGAAAAAGTTAAAATTTTCTTGGGCAAAATTTAGAACTTTTACATTAAAAAAATAACAAAGTTGTTGTTTGTTTATTTTTTACGTCTGAAAATACTACAAGAATTGCTTTAATAGGAAAATTTGATTTATTCAAACCAGAATGTATAAGCTACATGCAGTTTTTAATCACATTATTGTCTTCTTGTTTTGACAGCAAAAAATGTGATACATAAACATGGTTTTAGATGTTAAGGGTGTACTGTACTCGGACAGCATTGTTTCCTTTTTTTTTTTTTACCTTTTAAAAACTAGCTCTTTTGTTGCTATTGCTCCTATTAGTTCACACAAATAATACACTAGGTGGCCACATGTACCCTTTGATGGATTAGCACCAACCAAAGAATGACAGAAAAAGGTGTGCATATGTATGTAGAAAAAGAATGCATAGTTTACTCTCACTATGGCTATTCTTGTGGAGATTCATGTTGTGGATTTAAACCAATCACCTCTTACTGACGAATTAGGGCGTCCGTATCTCTAAAAAATGGCGACTGAATTGACTTCATTTGGTTGGAGCCTGAAGTCAGCTATTTTCAATGGGTGACATCACACTCTCTCAGTCCTGTTCTCATATACAGCCAATGGTTTAAATGAGCGCAGACTCTGTACAGATTACCTGGTGTGAGTGCATCAGAAGAGCTTCCTCTCTTCTGTAAATCAGTGATTGCACTGTTGATTTTGCCAACGTGCATTTCTGTTGTGCAACGTTTGTTTCTGCTTCCATGAGCTTCTTAATGAGCTCAGGCTTAGTTTCCACTGAAACTTTGTCCTCCTCCTCTCCTCTGTCCAGCTCCTTGACACAAACAGGAGGAGGGAGGTCAGGGTGAACTAAGCTGTTTGATCCTGAGTTCTTTCTCCAGCAGAGTGTGCTGCTCCTTCTGATCTCTTACTCAGTTTCTGCTAGAAGAAAAACACTGGATAGGCAGTTGATATCGCAGAAAGGCAGCCTTTCTCCATTTTCTACCATCTTCCAGTTTCCCACTGGAGAGGTGTGGTCAACCTGGGGGTTTGTAGTGCCGCCTTTGCCTGCTTCCAATCAGCCATCTGCAGGCTGCGGTGCTGAAGAATATTTGATTTCCTGCACAAACACTCCCACACCACAGCCAAGCTCTAGGTTAGCTGCAAGCCAGGCAGACCTTGTGGAAAGCAGTGTGGGTTCTGCACATCCAATTAGTTTGTGTTCTGCAGAACCAGCAGAGCTTTGAGGTGATAAGGAGGAACTGGGGAGTATTTTATCACAAGCTCGGTCACAATAAGCTCTTTTGATTTTGTTTTTCACGATCTTGTTGAAAAGCAAAAATTCTGTTGAGGATGAATATAAAGACCCATTCCTTTGTGTTTTTAACACGTTCTTGTGGCATTTTCCTGACATGTATAAAGAAAATTAAGCTCAAAATGGCATTTATGAGTAGTTCATGATTCAAATATGGAATCAGGAGCAGACAAAAAAACCTACTGTTTGAAAAAGATCATATTTGTGATGCTGAAAATAAGCTGGGCTGACCACAAACTCCCTGCTCCGCTCCTTTCTGATACATGTACTTGCAGACAACTAGATACATGTACTGTACATCTTCGTTTTCCCCATCTGAGCTGGTGTTTGGCTCAAAAGTGAACAGCTGGATAGCTGTAATATTGCTCGCCATTTTTTTTACAGAGAGGGAGCTCTCAATAATAGGTGATGGGAAGGGGCCTGGTTTCTCTGCACTAATGGTCTCACCCACGACTCATAGGTGAATTTCTACTGAACTACTGCCTCTCTGCAGAAACTGTTCTAGAAAACAACACAGTTTTTTAAAATTTTGGCAAAAATCGGCATAATCACAATAACAAGACCACTGGAAACGCTTTTACAATAGAATAAAAGATTATTGGAGTGGGACTTTTCGTTTACTTTAGTGCAATGTTAGCTTCAACTCAGCAGAAGAGATGAGGATCTTCAGAGTGAATCCTCCCTCCTGCTCTGTGGGAGGAGAGGTGAGGAAATGTCTTAAAGAAGGCTTTGAGTTAGGTTTTTGTGGAGAGTTTGTCCAGGAAACCGAAACAGTCGATTGTTCTTCACGTGACATTTTTGACTGTTTGAAAACTCAGTTGCAGATTTATTCCTCCTCAGTCTTTCATTGAGTTTCATTTTTTCCATGCAGTACATTAACATGTGTGGAGTGCATGTGCTGGGGAGTAAGCTGTAGAGTAAGACTGGTATATTTGTCCAAAGCTCCTGCTCACAATTGGTTTTATTAAGGCTTGAAGGGATTTGAAGGCATTGGGACTCACTGACTCTGCAGTGAATGAGTCCATTGACATAGCATGGCAGCCTCCTAGCTTGAGTGTGGAGCTACGGGTCTCTGCTTTGGGCCTGTAAAGAACAGCTCAGCAAAGGAATCTTTGTCTTTATCACTTCTGCCTCGGGCCTTTTTCCTGCATCGCCTCCGGGGAGAAGCCAGAACCAGCCCTCCTCCATAGCTGCCGTGCATGCTGCTGTTCTGTGATCGTCTACAGCAAAGAGACGGACATCTTTGTAGTGTTGAAGCCACAAAACAAGTGAGCCACACATTTGACCTGCCGCAGGGTTCATTTGCTTAATAGCTAACCTGTAGCCTGTTTGGACTTTCAAATTTGAAGCATTTCATTCATTCATTTTCCAAACTGCTTTTCCCTTTCGGGGTCACGGGGTTGCCGGAGGCTAACCCGGCTACTCATGGGCGAAGGCAGGGTACACCCCTGGACTGGTCGCCAGTCTGTCGCAGGGGCCACAATCACACACCCATGCACACTCACACCTAGGGACAATTTAGAGTCACTAATTAACCTGTTCTTTTTGGATGGTGGGAGGAAGCCGGAGTACCCGGAGAAAACCCATGGGGGTGGACATGCTGTGTATCTGCCAGCTATCTGACGTCTGAATGCTTTCATCTCAGAAACACGACTCCTTAAACTGCAGCTTAGTAAATCGGAGGAATATTTGACTTTCAAATGAATTATGGAACGTTGTAAAATGTTTCTGCTTCAGGGATTATATCATAAAAATATGGCTTTTTAGGAGAAGCAATCAAGGATAGTTTTTTATTGTCTGGCCTTTTTATTAAAACACAGAGGAACTGCAAGAAGTTGTCATTTTCATTTAGTACAGCTTGTTCAGCCAAAACCAGAACTTTTAGAGGTCCATTCATGGTTCAGACGCTTTGAATTTTTACGGTTAATCAGTTTGTTAGAGAACAGCGTGTTGTGCCAAAAGTTGGAAGAGTGGGATGTGTGCATTCCGACATTTGAAGAAAGTCAAATCCAGATCAGTTCACGAAGCTTGTGCGCATTAGATGGATCATGAACTTGAATCTGAAAGCTGAATATCTCAAACTCTTTTCAAGCTGTGTACATTAAGAAGAAATGAAAACAGTTGGTAAAGATTGAGGCTGAAATGAACCAACAATGTTTGAGAAGCTAAACCTGCTCATAGCAGCAAGCCTTAAGGAATCCTTTTAGAAACAAATGAGTTCACCTGACCATGATGAACAGTTTTAAAGGACGCCAGATCATCTTTTGGGAGATTGCTGATGGTGTTCATGTAGAAGGTTGCCTATGGAGTAAAGAAACTACAGTACGAAAACTACAATAAGAAATGTGTTCATGAAGACAAAGTTGTGCACAAATTAATACTTTGTGCACAACTTTGTAGAAAAAAATATGAATACGTAATTTAGTTTGACGTTTAACATGTCTGTTTTGAATTTGATTTGTTTTTGTTTTGAATACAACTTTTCTTTATTTTGAATACGAATTTGTCCTGTTAACATACTGTCAAAAATACATCACAGGGTCACAGGCATATGATATGCATCATGTCCCAGAATATCAATTGTTCACGTTGCACATGCATGCTATTTATTTTTTAAAATAAAATACACCTTTTTAGAATGTTACTGATCCCAAAACAGGACATTATCTTAAGAACTATAGCTCTGTTGAAAATTTAGGAAATAGGTCATAATACAGCGATCTCAGTTCGCATTTTGTGGTTGTCAGGCGACAGCAGCTGATCCGTGTAATGAAAGGCAGCAGCGGATCGTTTCAGACAAACAGCCCAAAAGGAGTAGCAGACATATCGCTCTACTTATTAGGTGTAAAAAAACACGTCTGTCAAAATTAGTTGATAATAAGATAACAAAAAAAAAAAAAAAAGCTAAGCTAACTTGAAGCTAAAATATGCTAACTGACCGCCATTTTTTAATGCCACAACTCGATCTTTATGCCTGTGACCCTGTGACATATTTTGACAGTTTAACAGGAGAAATTCGTATTCAAGACATGCAAGAGTCATATTCAAAACTAAGACAAATTGTGTCAGATGTGTCTAACGTAAAAATAATGTATGTATTATTGACCTTTTTTTCTCCAAAGTCTTTATGAAAGCGTTTCTGTTTGACATTTTCCTTACCCCATAGTTGACAATCGTGTATATTCACTGCCCCCTACAGCACAAACTAAAGTATTTTTATCAGCTCTGAAAGGGTCTGCATTCATTTCACTTCTTGTCTTGGAGCTTTCAGTGTTTCCTCGTTCACCACCCCTCTTTTCGGATTTTTGGTGGAGGTTCTGAGGGTCAGTTTCCCTATATCTTACCACAGAGTGTCACCAGAGAGTGTTCCGGGCTAACCCTCACTAACGTCTTTGCTGTGCCGACAGTTCGGCTGCATCAGGAGAGGAGGCCTTTGGATGCATCAGTCGCAGTTTAACCTTCTTGTTAAATTCACATCTGGAGGGGGTGTGTGTGTGTGTGTGTGACATATCTAACATCTGCACTTTGTGGTTTTGCATCTCAGCAGTTTGGTTCGGTTAAAAACAGCTCTGCGCTGTTTGTCCTGTTCGTGCGGTTTATTTACACCCTCAGCATGTTGGAGCAGAAAACCTTGCTCTGCTAACTGATTATCCTTCTTCTCACTCTGACAGGTTGACAGATGTTTTCCAGCTTTTTGAAGTTGTTTCCCTCGCATAGATTTGTGTTCAGTGTGGCGGATTTGATCGTGGAAGATGTGGATTTCGTCATTATTGGGGATTTTTTTTAAATGCAGTGTTCCCCCACTATAAGCAGTTCACCTTCTGCAGTCTCGCAGTTTAACTGATTTTTTTATGAGATTTTTTTTCTCCTTCTTCTTAACAGTGAATTTTGTTCTGTGTCCCAATTGGCTGTAGACCTTGTCAGTCAATCTCCTCCGAGCCGGAAAACATTGAAACTGTTAGGGAGTCGATGCTAACCTTTTCCACTTTTTCATTCACTTTCATGATAAAAAAATGAAGTTGTTTTCAGTAGTCTTGCTTATTTTTGTTTCCATATTCTGCATTAAACTGATTCTCTGAATAGCAAAACAGAAAAATTCCAATCAATATTTGCAAAGATAATTCAGTTTCCAATGATCTGTTGACGTCCTTAAGAGCAATGCTTTTTTATAGTGTTTTTTTTACTTGTTCTTGATTCTTAAATGTTATTTGTCTCTAGCATTTATGAATCTTTAAAGATTCAGAAATGATTTGGCAAAATAAAAATGTCAACCTGCCCTCTTCAGTCCTAAACGATTTGTTTTTACCGGAATGAAGTAAAAATGTGTACGGTATTAAATTTGAGTCCCGGTTACGTAAAGAAGTCACTTGTTGAACATTGGAAAGAAAGGAGCATCTCCATAACACGGAGGAAGCTCCAGTGTTACAGCATACGTGTCACTTCCTGTAACTTAGGCTCCTCCCTCCTTCTGTTCCTCAGCTGCTGACTGTAAACAAATGGCTCGTCCTCTAATCACAGGATGTGGTGAGCTCATTTTTCATTTCTGACTGTGGATCTTTGTAGCGTAGTTATTGTAATATAACTCTATCCTCTGCGAAGGAAAAAGAAGACAATGAACAATTGTGGTTGGAGCAAAGCCCTGCTCTGATTGGTTCCTTCAATGTGACTGATGCAGCAGTGAAGCTCTCCATAAACCAGATTCTCATTCATCCCATTTGTAAATATGGCTGAGAGTCATTATTACCACCATATTTTTTTCTGTTAAATACCAAACTTTTTAAAATAGGAATTATTTGGTTACAAGTGGAGAAAAATTTAGCATAAAGGGATTTTATCCTGAAAAAAATGTAGGTTTGTTCAGTATAATGAAAATGTACCATTTGGTTCTGTTTTTCTTCAAAAACATCAAAATAAAACTTTTGTTCTTAGATATATTCATTTCAGTTTTTTTTTTTACACTCCAAATATTTTTTGGATGCTTTGAAGTATAAGTCACGGCAGTCAAAAAATGCATAACAAATTAGACAAATAAAATAATATACAAGTTGCATGGGAGTTTAAGTCACACTTTTGGGAGAAATTTACTTAACAAAATAAACAAAATGCCCTAACCCTATCGAGATCAGACATTCCATCTTGAAAGACAAATCACAATAACAATATTAGACTGAATATATACAGACTTCACTACCGTTGCACATTAATGCTTATTTAGCTTCATGAGACGTCAGAGGAATCTAATATATTAGCACAACATATGAACAGTTAAGATAATCAAAGCATAAGAACATACTGACAAGAGCTCTTTATATCACTTCAAATCCCTAACTGTCAGGACTGTTGGACTGTTACTGCCTATTGAAGTGGCCGTCTCGACGTGCCGCCTTCCTGAAGAGGTCCAAGTGTGCCCGCAGTGCTATTGTTTCTAATGAGAAAGGTGCTACTAAAAGTGATTATAGCTAAAGATTATTTGAAAATGTCATGCTATTCCACTATATATATTAATACACAAAAACAGGTGATTAAAAACATTTACTCTCAATGACTAGAATAACCTGTTGGATAGAATATACTTTTAATGAGCCACTCCAATAAAAATCATGTTTTGGTGTGTTGAACATGCTCTTGTAGCAGTTTTTGCATGATGGAGGACATGTTTAAAAGAATTTAAGATTAAAACAGATAAATACACTAACCCCTTGGAGATGTGTTGTGAAGTTGAAGACAGACGGGATTCCATCCTCTCTCTGCTGGACAGTCTGTCCCGTCCTGTCAAAATCCTCTGGCTTGAAGTGCTCCTGCAGAGCCTGGAGAACAAAATCCTCCCTTCTTTTTGCAGCTTCACATCGCCTCTGTAAGTCTATGTCACTGGGAAACCTTGGAACTTGGACAATGGAAAAAAGATCAACAATATCGCAAAAGATAACAGGAGGGAGAAACAGTTTCTGCAGTTGTTAGCCACGTAACATTGTTTACAATTATAAAAACTTCTAATGCTCTGATAACCAAAATCTTGTTAGAACTTACTTGTAAAAAGTAATTCCACATGATCTGCCCTCAATGGAGCATCTGTTGTTGCATCTGAAGGCTGCACAAACAAAAGGCATGGCTGCAATTCTCCGTTAACTACAGCTAGTTGTGGATGTAGCCTAGCTAAAGTTGACCTCTCCAATATCACGGCACCTCAATGCCCGTAATGAGGCATCTATTCATGTATAACGTCTATGGTGAAAAGTTGTTCGACCAACTTGCGTGTCTATATTGCGTGTTCATCAACTGAAGGGGACAAAGCAATATTTTTAGGGCATGTTTTAATTAGTGGGAATTTAATTTTTCCGTGGCAACGAATTATCATTGCGAGGGAAAAAATTAGTAATTTCTTTTTTTTACCCATGTCATGCCTTACTGATCAGAAAGGCTGCAGCTGTAATCAGGTGCAAAACTAACACTTTTAAAGCTGTGATGGAGAGGAGGACTTTGAATAAACTCGTATCCATCATGAACAATACATGGCATCCTGTCCATCTTGTACTTGACGGTCAGCGGAGCGCCTTTTACCGAGAGGCTAAGGCAACTTTGCTGCCACACCAACCACTACAGGAGATGATTCCTGCCTCACTCTATTGGATTATATAATTCCTCATCCTTGTGCCATAGATGGACTCTCTTGATGTTGATTTTTCCGAAAGCTGTTACTTGTCCTTTTGCTTCTGTACACTGCTGCTGCAAAATACAGATTTCCCAAGACGGGATCAATAAAGTATCTTTATCTTATCTTATGTCCGTACTCTAGCGATTGTTGCTATTTAAAAAAAAAAATAAAATCACATATAAGTCGCACCTGAGTATAAGTCCTGCCCAGGTAAACTATGCAAAAAAACATAACCTATACTCCAAAAAAATATGATAAAATGTACTTCTTTACCAAGTTCATTCCAAAGAAAAGTCCAACAAAATAAATGCAAATAAAATAATTTTCCTTCATTCTAATCCAGCTCAATTCAGACCAAAAAATTCTTCCATCTTGACCCGCTTTTTTATTGATTAAGTCACTTGTGTGGCTTATTCCAACTGCCTTCTGGTGAAACGGGTGCCACCTCTGACAGGTCACATTCTGAAGGAGAATATGCTGCACACAGCTTGAGCCGGATCTCTGCTCGCAAGCGTTTTAAAAAAAGATTTTCAGCTGGGGTTGTTGTAAGGTACCTCCATTTCTCAAGTGTTTTAATGCAACATTTCTTCATAGGTCTTCTTTAATAGGGGTGTCTAGGGGACAGCCCCATTTTGGAAATGACAGCTCTAATGCATGTGTCATTCTTTAGACACCCCATGATTTAATAACAATTTTCAATTCTGTTCAATTAGATTTAATAATGTTCATGTTCAACATAATACATTTTTGCAAAATCTTGCGTCTGTTATTGCATTGCTGTGTGACATCCCCTTATGATCTGGTAGCAAACTACACCTGAAAATTGCTTTTTCTGTCCTGACCTGCTTTTCTCTGAGTTTAAACTCTCTGAGTTTGTTGTTGCTCCAACAGATTAATTCTCTTTCATTCATCTATTTGTTGTAAAACTTTCCACAAAGTGTGTTGATGTTTTGACTTTAGAGGACTCCTGTCTGCTCCCTGTCTGAGTTAAAGGTTTAGTTTGCACTCTGAAAGAATATATTATGATGCTTAGAAAAAGACTTTGTTGGTTTTTTGTTCTGTCTTTCAGCTCAGAAGATGTTTAAAATGAAGTTGGTGTTCTGCCGGAACTGACGATCCGCTGCGCTGAACAAAAAACCCACTCTGTCCTGAGCTGGCAACACACGAATGGCCCAGGGAAGCCACCAGATTGACATTCAGGTTTTGCATGACCTGCGGCAGAAGTTCCCTGAAGTCCCTGAAGGCGTCGTCTCCCAGTGTGTTCTGCAGGTAGGGGTTACGTTCAGGAGTGGGTGGGATCCCTGCATGCATACGCGTTCACCAGGCCAGTCCAGATTCAATCGTGACAGTTCTGTTAAAGTTTCTCTGCAGCGTTCCTTTCTCTCTGCTTTTCTCACAGAACAACAACAATTTGGATGCGTGTTGCGAGTACCTGTCCCAGGTCAGTCCCGGTTACCTGTACAACGAGGAAGGGAATCTGAGATTTCCAGAGGACGCAGTCTTCACCAGGCTCCCTAATCACATGACCCAGCTGAGCCTGGGCTTTCAGACCCACAATGTGCAGGTGCCCCCGGTTCGGGACAGCCCGAGAATGAACGGCAGCCGGGCTTTAGCTCACAGCATGAGCGAAGGGCCCCTCCACGCAGGCCAGGCACCCAGCAGCGACTTCTTCTCACAGGAGCCTCAGTCAGCCCCGGTGCAGGTCCACCCCTCCCTCAACGTGTTCAGCGTGATGGAACCGTCGCGGAAACCCCAACCCCCTCAGCACCTTGGGCTCTACCCCTCTGGACCGAAGGGGGCGATTGGCGGTCCACACATGCCACGCTTCAATCCCATCACCGTGACCCTGGGCCCCAACCTCCAGACGGGCCGCAACACCCCCACTTCTTTGCACATACACGGCACACCACCCTCGGTGCTGGGCAGCCCGCAGGGGAACTCAATCTACATCCGGCCCGTCAGCCAGCCCGGTGGGATTTACGTCAGCCAGCCCGGTGGGATCCGGCAGAGCCAGCAACAAGGGGGGCGGGCTCAATACAGCCCCACCTCTCAACCCCAGCAGCAGATCTACCAGATCTCCCACCCCCCCTCACTTTCCAGCTCTTGGTCCATTCCTCAGCCGTCCTCCTCCCATACCTCACAGACTTCCCATGTCTACATGCCCATCAGCTCCCCCACCAACCCCCAAGCGCCCTCCAACTTCCCCTCTGGAAGCCAGTCCTCTTCCTCCTCTGGCGTCTCCTCGTGCTCCCCCTCCTCCAGCCATTACAACATCCAGAACATCTCCACTGGGCCACGCAAGAATCAGATTGAGATTAAACTGGAGTCTCCTCAAAGGAACAGCTCCACTACGGTTCTGCGGACCACCAGCGGGCCCCGCTCCTCCTCTGCCTCTTCCTCCTGCCCCTCTTCTTCTTCATCTTCAGTTGGAGTGCCTTCTGTCCCCACCACTCCTCTGTCCATAGGGGGCCCAGGCCTGAGTCGCAGTCAGCCCACAGTATACATTTCTCCTAGCCCCCCAAACGCTGTGGCGGCCCCTGATGAGGCCATAGTGACATCTGCAGGTTCTCGCTCCCAGCAAATATACACCTACGAAGGTGGGTCAAGGAACACCCCCACAGTTTACATCTCTGCAAACTCTTCCATGATGAACCAGGGGGTTCATGTTGGGGGCCAGGTGAGCATGGGCCCAGCCTACATTCACCACCATCCACCCAAGACCCGTGCTTCCGTGGGGGGTGGGGGCACTGCTTCCTCGCCCCGCGTGGTGGTGACTCAGCCCAACACCAAGTACACTTTCAAAATAACAGTGTCTCCCAACAAACCCCCAGCCGTGTCCCCTGGAGTGGTGTCCCCCACTATCGTGCCCAACAACCTCCTGAGCCTCTCATCAGAACACCTCCTAGAGCCCGACCCCCAGCATCAGTCGGACCCGCTGTCACCACACCAGGATGAACCTCGTCGACTCAGCATGGGCTCTGATGATGCTGCCTACACACAAGGTAAGCCCCGCCCACTTCCACACACCCAGTAACCACGCCAAGTAAAAATAAATCGCTTTAGAAAAAAAACATGGGGGAAGTGTTTATGACGCAAACGTTATAATATAAAAACAATTCCAAGTACGTTTTTTACTCTGAAATGTAGCAGAAGTGCATTATAATATTGTAAAATTGTAGTTATTAACTGATTCTTGATACATAACAATCCTCATGATGTGTTTACATTGCAGCATTACATTGTTTGCGCGTTTCTAATCTACTCTATAAAACTTTGTAAAACAAGGCCTAAACAAGCTAGTTTTGTATTTATTCATAGATTTAATGATTTACCCCAAAAAATTATTGAACATCCAATAAAATTAGACTTGAGGAACATGTTTTTCCAGAATTTGGGCTGTAAAACAAGAAAATTGAAGTACTTGCACACATTTTTGTCTTAAATGTGTTTGTGTTGTTTCTGTTACACTTAAAATGAAAAAAGTTTTTATTTTATAGAAGTTAACCCCATACATTTTATGTTTGTTGATTTAAACTAAATTATTCACTTAGAAAACCCTTACTCTTTACTAAAGTTTTTTAGACATTTGCTTAAAGAGTTTTTCATGTTAAATCATGTTAATAAAAAAACTTTATTTAAAAACAAGAATAATGTTAAAAAGTCTATAAAGTTGTAAACGTTGTTATAAAGGTAAAGCAAATGCTGAATAATTACAAACGGTCAAATATGGTTGGAGATGACTTGAGTGCTTTGGAGTTGCAGCCGCTTCCTCAGGCTGTAGATGGTCTCCGTGGTAACTGTGTGACGACGACTCAGTTGGTCGTCCTCTGAGAACCCCAGTCACAAGTGTGACTCATACTTGTCTGACTCCGGATTTCCTTTTTTGGACGTTTCACTGCTTCCTGTGTGGATCAGCAGCTAAGGGGGAACCTTTCCCGACCTGCTGACCCCCCTCTTCATGTTGTCACGGCTGGTTAAATCCAGTTTGAAGTCGTTCACACCTGTCAGTGCGGAGCACTTGAAGATCCAGAATGCCGATGTTTTGTAACATATGACCTACTTGGCAGACGTACGAGAAGAACCGCCATGCCCTCCAACAACCCCCACCCCCATGATGATTTTGGCTTTGTTTTGAAATATTTTTGGCAATGAGAGGCGGCTGAACCTTCATTTAGATGTTTATTGGGTACACAAACCATTCTCTTATGTTTTTGCTTTTATTACAAAAAGAGAAACAAGTGGTCCCATTCAAAGCTGGCTATTCTTGTCAGTTTACTAAACTGATTTCATTTCGATTAAACATGGTAATTAAATGTCTTATTTTAAATAACTTTATTAAAAATTACTTCATTGTTAAATAAATTGTTGACAATAAAAAACAGTTTTTACATAACTAATGATTTCAGGCGATTTATTAACAAAATGCTCGATTGTTCCATTAAAAAGGAACAAAAATCTTTTATTGCCTGTAAAAAAAAAAATGCTGGAAATTGCTTCAAAGATAAAACAACACATGGCATTGAAAACCACAATTGAATTGTATAAATAAAGGTCCGTTCAATTTGAAAAATGCTTTTTTTTATTTAATGTTTTGTCTTGAGTTCAACAGAAAACTTCTGTGACTTTGTGACTCCCAACAATCACGATGTCTTTGCTCGTCTTCCCTCAGCCTTGTTGGTGCACCAGAAAGCACGAATGGACAGGTTGTGGCACGAGTTAGAAGTGAAGAAGAAAAAGTTGGAGAAGCTAAAAGAAGAGGTGAACGACATGGAGAACGACCTGACCAGAAGACGGCTGGAGAGGTCCAACTCTGCCTCCCAGATTCCCTCAGTAAGAAGTCAATTCCCTTATTCGTGGCATTAACCAAACTCTCTTTTAAAGACTTGAAGACTGAGAAAAACCAAAATCTTTTCATAGTTTTTCAATTTTATTGGCCAACTCAACAAACACGCAAACTTTTCCCAAATTATTTTTGGTCAAACTTCTAGAGCCGGTTAGAGACGAGAAAGTTGACTAAAGCCTAAAGTCACCATTACGAATGGACATGAGCCGTCTGTGGGCAAAAAAAGTATCAACACTAAGGTCGTTGACTGCTCGTTGAGCTGTAGAGCAAAAATATTCAGGCTGTAGCGAACACTTAAGCAACACGTATGGGTACGGTAGGAAAGACGCAGGCATGTCCAGGTATTTTTCTGTTTTTTTTACCCATGCCAAATCCTGTGGACTCCTCAAGGAGCACATTAGTGCTGTTCAAGTGATAAGTGCATGTAACCTGACTGTTAAAATTGAGGAAATTAGGAAATCTAAGAGTAGTTTGTGTGAGCACTTGCATATCACGTGCACACGCCGTTTGTGCACTATTTGAATTCAGTCAGTGGGGAACCAGTACTAGGACTTTACCAATGGCTAGAGTGTGACGTAAGAGCACCGTATGACATCATCACCCGTACGTCTAAAGTGCATTAAACTGCCATTTTCCTTACAAACAATTCAAGATACACTTCTCACATGTACAATAATGGTACGTTTCATTTTCATGACATCCCTTGAGGTGTCTGGCTTAACCTTAAGGGACAGAAGACGCACCTCCGCTCCCTTTAACCCCTTGGAACCAACCGATGGACGCTCTCAGAATGGACAGCAGTGGTCTTAGGAGAGAAATTCTTCTTTTTTTTTGGCTGCCTGGTAGCTGAAGCCACACAGGCAGACTGAAGTACAGCCACTGTCTGTATAACAGCAAAAGACAGGTCACATGATGGAGCTGTGAGGTCTGTGATGTACCTCTATCAACAGAAAAAGGTTTTTGTATTTTTATTCAAAAACATGTTGATTAGTTTGAAGACAAAATTTGTTCTTGTTGTTTTTATGAAATTACACCTAAAACTTTGATTCTATGTTGTAAAAACAGTTTGGGCAAAATTAATCACTTTTTCAGACAGAATTTTTTGTTTTTGCATGATTCAGACAAAACCTGAGTTTTAGGCCCTAGCTTCCACTGGCTTGGACAGCCCAAAAACCTGCAGCGCCCATACCAGTGCATGACGCGCTCTTGTGGATTATCTCTTTCCTTACTGCTCAGTTGTTGAAGTTTTAACTGAATTCTGCTTTCTCTTTTTCAGTTTGAGGAAATGAAGCAGCTGCGATGCAAAAACCGCTCTCTGCAAATCGACATCGACTGCCTGAGCAAAGAGATTGATCTGCTGCAGACGAACGGTACGAGTTCAGCCTGAAGAGGGCGCAGGCACCAGTTTAGGGCAATAGAGGCAATAACAGAACTGGGTTTCATAGACAAACAGCTGGTTAAAACACAAGGACAGTTGAAAGATTAAAAACTGGTGGAGAAGATGCATCATACCTGCAGTTTTTAACTCTAACAGAAGAGGGCGACCATGAGTTTTTACAAATGTTTTTTTTTTTTTTTTATGGGATCAAAGTATGCTGAACCTCATATTGTGTGTGGGTCAAAACTGACCCTTTTTCAAGTGTTAAAATGGGTCAGTTTTGACCCACACACAAGAGTTAAAGAAGACAAAAAGTAAAGTAAACCTTTGAGTGTCTACGCCTATATTGGTTTTTTTTTCTTTTACCTTTAAATTCTTAAACACGAGTTCAGTTTTTTTGGTCCTGCCAACATCTTCGTTCCCTCCGCTTGACCTCCTACAGCTGTCCAGATGCACTCAAATGAAGATCATTAAGGCCTCTGCTTCCTATAAATTAAATGGGTTTTGAGCCAGAAGATATGAACCTTCTCAGATCATTTGAGAACATCGGTTTTAGAAGCTGCTACTGCTCCATTACAGCTTTACTCCTAAAACGTGACTGAAGACCATGCTATTGCTTTGAAAATGAGGTGGTGTCTGGGGCATTTTACAATCCACGTTGCATCTTCTGCTCTTCTCCCAACTGTGCAGGTCCACACCTGAACCCCGGTGTAATTCAGAACTTCTACGACAACATTGGGTTTATCTGCCCCATCTCACCCAAACCCAAAGGTACCATATCAGCAGGTGAGTGAGGACGACTCCGAGGGTTTCCTTCTGTTCTGATCACCTTCAGAGGATTGTTTTCTGAAGGTGATCAGAACAAATACTTGACTGAAAATGAGTAAAAAAGCAACACGTTGTCCGTACCGCTGGAGAACTTTAGATCTATGAGTTTTTGAGTCGCCTGCACCCTTTGGTGAGCCCATGTCACCGTGCGCTCAGACCCCCTTTACTCCTCCCCTCAGACTCAGGCGCGAAGTACATGAAGTCTGTAGCAGACCAGGAGGAGGACGAAGGCTCGCAGTGGAGCTGCACGGCCTGCACCTTCCTCAACCACCCTGCCCTCAACCGCTGTGAACAGTGCGAGTTTCAGCGGCACTTCTGAGCCATCCACCCCGCAGACGTCGGCCATCATTTGGAGCGTTTGTTGGGCGGCCGGTTCTTCTTCCTGTTTCTCTGAGGTTTGTGGCGCGGCGTGCATGAAGCTGGACGGGATCGTGTTTACACTCCGAACCCTCGGATCGTACCTCACCAGACTCGCTGCCCCTCCCCCCTGCAGCGGATGACCTTGGACCTCCCTGCTCCCTCTAACAGTATTACAGCGTGTGACTCGTGCGCCCAGCTCAGCAGCGATGCTGCGTTGACCAACCTTTGAGCTCCTCTGTAACCCGGGGGGGTGGGGGTGGTGTCTGGAACTGAAGGGAAAATGATCAGACTTGAACATTCATTTACTGATTCTGGAAAGGGGCTCAGATGGGCGTGCCCCCTTCCCTGCTCATTGGAACTTGGTGGCACAGGGGTTGAGCAGCCAGCAGCTCCTGGAAACGCTCTGTACATACGTTTAGTGCCTTGAAACCGTCTTCCTCTTTGAATCACCTGTATTTCCTGTAAGTATAGCTTGATAGATCTTAATAACTTTTCCTCTTCTGCCAAATGATACCCCCCTCCCTTCCTCCCTCAGTGAAGACTTTTATTTTTTAAGAATCCAGCGGCGTTGAATCCCAGCCGCCATCATGAAGCTACATAAGCCACCACTATTCCATTTTCTCCGTACGACCTGCAAAATGACAAAAAGACAAATCTTTTTTATTTTGCTGCATTTGAGGTATTTTTGCCTTTTTATAGGGGGGGAGGGGGTCAAATGCAGCGTTACAAACTGCCTTCATATCTGACAACTGGAATGTAGGATTGATGCTCGGAGACTCCTGGTTTCCAGCAGATAGATCCTGAGTCAGCAGATGCGTTTCAGGTTTTTCCACCCCATTTTCAGACTCTGCAGCACTCAACAGGTCAAAAGTGAAAGGGATTCTGGGTAAAATGTGCCTTTTTGAATAATGAATGAAGCTGAAGTTGTTGCAAAAAAGAAAAAAAATGCCAAAGATGTCCTCAGCTGTAAGCACAACACGACAGTCCACTGTGTCCTTGATGCGGTTCATTCATCCTCTTAATGTGAGGATGAAGAGCAAATGTAAAGTTTTTCCACTTCCTGCTGCCTCTAAACTGATGTTGACAATCTATTCTGTAAAGTCCAAGTGCCTTCAAAGCCAAACTTTCAGCTCTGTGTGAAGCCTTCAAAAGCAGATGGATTCATGGATGAAGCACTTATCGGTAGTTTTTCCTCTTCACCCAAAAAACCAGTAAGGCTGCATCTGCACCCCGGTGTGAATGGGCAGATCATGTTTGATGCAATGGAGAGAAAAAATAATTTGGATTTTTTTTTTATTTTAGCTGGGAAAACTGTCTTTGTAACAGATAAGTTATTTGTAAAAATAAAAAAATGTTTTCTGCATGTTGTCTTTGTTATCTTTTCAGTTTGGATTGTCCACTAGATGGCAGTAAAAATCTCCTTTGCTTTCCAGAAATGAACTGTTAAGGCTACGAGCTGTATTGAATAGCTCGCAGGGCGCTACCCACCCTTGCTGTCCGTCTCTCTGCGCCATTGCCGCTCTTGCCAGCCACCTTTGACCAGATCTCATTTGCTTAGCAGCCACTACCCACCATTGAGCCTTCCTTCTGCCTCTGTAAGGCTCATCTGAGCTCCATGTAATTGATGTAAAAGCACACTTTTTGTTTTTTTTTTAATTGCAGCTTTCTGTTGGTTTAATCTCCGTAGCAACCATTTTAAGTTTTGGTCACGTGGGAATAACAAAAAGATCTATTTAAGTTTCTGAAGTATTGGCAAAAGTAACTTATGGATTTTCTTAACAACAGAGGTTATTTGCTAATCACGCCCACATGTGGCGGGAGTCAAATTTTCTCTCAAAGTCGCAGAAAGAAAGACAACACGTAATAAAAGTAAGGAAGAAAAAATTCCAACTACAGTATAAAAGTTTTTGCAGTCGGGTTGAACAACCTGTCTTTGTGTGCTTTTTTTGTACTACACTGTTGTTGTTTGTTTGGGCCAAGGCCTTTCTCCTGAAGTCTTTTGTGGAGTTTTTAACGCCTCTTTCATTTTTTTCCATCATTGCAAAAACTATATGGTTCTTATTGCAGTCGGTGACTGCTGCGGGCCTTAATTGAATGTGTGGTGATGTCATTCTTTGTAGATGGGTGAGACTCGTGTTAAAAAATGTACCAAAACAAGAATGGTTATTCTGACATACAATTAGTGAGAAATAGCTGTTTATTTCTATGTAGAAGTGGATTTTGGCTTAATGGAACTATTGATCACTTTCTGTTTGGAACACAAAGGAGGAGAAGTCACTCAGTCCTGTTCTCATATACAGTCAATGGTTTACTACCATGCTAACAAGTTAATCGCCATCAACTGAAGTAAAAAAACAGTTTACAACAGAAACGTTTGGTTTCAAAACATGTTTTCACTTCTGTGGCTTTTTATGAGCTTTCTTTTGTTTAGCTCAAAAGTTAGCACAAATGTGGGCGTGGCCTCATGATTATAAGATAAATATCAAGTTCTCGGCTAGGTTTTCCTTCCTCTTTTGTCTTCTTTCAGAAAGTCTGGGGTTTGATGTCAAATATGTCGTCATCAGAGCTGAAAAAGTGGTTTCAAATGAGCCTAACACAGACCTCGACCTACCATCAGAACAGACGTGGTTGAGCAAACCACACATCAGTTTCAAATAAATGCATGACTCCTGCTGATTGATGGCTACAAATCCCACAATCCACTGCAATAAGTAAAGTACTGTTTCTGATTTTATCCAGTCAGTGAGTGGAATGGACCAAGCTTTAGTCAAATCCTGAGGAAAGTTTGTGCAGGAAAATTCAAATTCTATGAATCCAGTTAAACCAATTATTATATAAGTTAATGAAATAATTTATACATGCTGGATCTGACAAAGACATTTTGATTTTAAAAATCTAAACCTAAATGAAGAAATGTTTGGATTGGTTATTGAGCTGTTGGGAAATTAAACTAAAGCTTAACGTAGGTTTAGCCAGCAGGGGGCAGCAAACAGCAGAGTTATTCAGAACAGGGAGCCAGAGAGCTTAAGGTGCTTTTATTAAAAGGTGCAGTAGAAACATAAAGCTTTAAGGCGTGGACCTTCACAGAAGTCCAGAGGACTGTTCCTCAGTTTGAGGCGACGGAAAGAATCGGCTCAATAGAGCTGAGAGCATCACATCTTGGAATCAGATAAAGATGAGCTGTCCCTTTAACAGATCATTCATTAATGCTTTGGATCTTCTGAACTGAGCATGTGCAGTTTGTGGTGAAGTCCTCTGCTGAAGAAATTCCTGCAGACTTCAGGTTGAAGAACGGGGGTCAAGGCTTAGAAGGCTGCGTGGTTGGTTCTGTGACTCTGGATGAGTCTGATCAGTTCATACTGGTCTGACACGTGGGGATGTGCGCTCATGACGGCCTCCACCAGGTTTTGGGGGAAGAGTGTGCTCAGCTGGCTCTTCAGACCCTTCCGGTGCTCACTGCCCTGATTCTGGGCTTCCCTGCTCAGTTTGGAGTCACGCAGAATGCCCTGCACCCACGAGTCTCTGGGCAGGCTGTAGGTCTGCTTGTGTGGGAGCGATCTAACATACCCTTTCTCAGAAGGGTAGGCAAAGTGTTCGGGGTGATAGGAGGGCAGGGCCGAGCAGGAGCTCCACATAGGCAGATGCTGTTGTCTGGAAGACATCTTGGCCTGCTGCTGACTGGACCTGCATGATGGAGTCTCGCAGTACGGGGCACTGTAATCTCGTTGGTCCTTATCAGAGCTGCAGCCCCGATATGACCCAGAGTGGGAGGAGTCTCTGTGGCTCAAGCAGCAGCTGCCCACCCCGCTGCTGGAGCTATGCAGATGCTGATCTGAGCTGTAGTCCTGGAGGCGGAACATGTTGAAGGAGCTCTCCAGAGACCTGTAGGCCTCGTCTGCTTCAGAGCTGGAGTAATAGTTGAGGCTGGAGAGTCCACCGGAGCTCTGGGGACCATGGAAGTCGTCTGTGCTTGGTGGTGGGCTGGATGAGGGGTGTTTGTGCTCGGAGAGATATGCAGCTTGTGAGAAGGTTTTGGCTCGGTCTCCCTGAGCCCTCAGTTCATCGGCCACTGACAGCTGAGACTGGTTTGTCCTCTCCCGATGGTAGAACTTGCATTTGACTCCATAAGTACATTTCTTTCCTGCAACATGGACACAAGGTAACATGAATCTACACAATCATGAACTACCAAACAATTGCTTAGATTTAATCATCACTTCCTGCCTCCAAGACGCCAAAGATCATCTTTTTCCAACTACAGACAGTCCAGGACCCCTCGTCTTTAAAGTATTTGATGTTTTGTTTTTTGTCTTTTCTGGGTCTACCTGAACCTTTGCCCAACTCTTTAATTTTTTGTTTTAGAAACGGTCAGAACCACCTGACTGAAACTATATTTAGACTCCTCTCTGATACGTATGGCGTTTATCTTGCAAAGCCACCACGTTCTACAGTTCTTTGTGTGTGCCTTAATGTCATTTTTCTTCATCTTGTGAAGATCTGGTCACAGGGCTTCCTCTGTGGTTTTCTAATGCCAATAAACTAGATGTTGCACACTTTTGAGTGTGAAAAATGTACAAATTTTCTGAGGATGTGGTGGACTGCAGAGTTGCAGTCAGAAACCATTTGGTGATTCAACTCCTTGGTCCAAACTCTTGGCGCCAATGCTGGATGGTTGGCCCAGCTTTAAAGACATTATTGCCCAAATGTGGTTTTAAACCTACAACTTCCCATCCTCAGACCAGAGACTACCACAAGGCAATGGGTTGTTTTAGATTACCTGATTCAGATGTTCTTTTAATCAGACATGGTAAGGACAGAGGCGGCCCTTGAGGCCTGGAATTGGACACCCTGGACTGGATTTATGAACTGATTCCACCTAGATCAGTCAGGATGGTTCTTTTGGGTCAAATGTTTTCCAGTGACTGACCTACTTGGGTTGCTAGTTGTGTGAAAAACTTCTTGAGTAAACCTTAACTGGAGCTGTCTGTCTCCAGGCTTATTCTCACAATAAAACCGTAAGCGTGATAAGAACAGGAACTGTTGGTTAAAGCAAACATGTACCAACCATAAGGACAATGCTGCAGCCTGTTCTCGGGACTCCAGGGCTTTTTCCTCAGAAAGTCATCAATGGTGGGGCCATTTCTACCCAGAGGATCATCTGGAGGCATGAACCTGCAGCACATAGAAGATTACTCATACAGGTGAGCATGTCATGCTTCTCCTATGATTCCTCCTCAGAATCCGCACGCAAACTTGAGGACTCACTTGTCATTTGCAAATGTGTACATAAGTAGCCGCTCCTCTATGAATTTCTTCCACTGGGGGTTCTCCATCTGCAGGTCCCGGTAGTTATCGTTGGAAACGATTATGCCGTCTACTTCCAAGGCCAGCTTGACGATGTAGCGGTCATCGTAGCACACCACCCTCTTCCCGTTCACACAGCGGGACGGCGTGTACACCAGGATCTTCCTCTTCTCCAGCTCGTGGAGAACATGTTGGTCTGGAGGACAGTTGTAAGACAGCTTGCTTTAACAAAAAAATTCTAATAACAGGATACAAAATAACACTAGAAAATAATAAAAAGGAAGTTTTTGGGGAAAAAACATCACTTTAAATTAAAAAAACCAAAATAAAAAGAAACACTAAACATTAAACATGCTACAAATGAAATATTTATATTTAGAATAATTCCAAGAGTAATAATTAGAAAATTTAGTGTATTTGAAAGCTACATTTAAAAGATAGATTCCAAGGTTGGTTAAAAAAATATCTGATAGAAATTTAGTCCTAAGACCCTCACACAAGTATATGTAGTCTTCTTAATTTTTTATTATTTTTTATAAACTTTTTACATTATTTTTTTTCAAATCTGAAATAAAAACTACACTTATTCTTCTGATTGACTGCCCTAGAACTTGTACGTTTTTGAGGGCTTGTTTGTCCCACCCATTTCCATATTTGGTGACAACACTGTCAAATGTGTATGCCTAATTTAAAAGTTAAATACCTTTATGCAAAGAAGTATTGTAAATATTATAGACAGATCAGTTATGCTCCTTCTGTGTTGCTTTTTTATGCGTCTTGCACTAAAGTATCCCCTTTAATTTGATGTTTTAAGGAAACTTTTTTTGACTAGCTGCTTCTTCTTTAAGTTCCTCATTTCTTTAGGACGCCTCAGCACTGTCTCCTTTCATTGCTGAAATTTCTCTGTCCAATTTTTGAGTGTAGCAGGACTGGAATTTACCTGCAGCTGTGGGTCCGTGCTCGCCCACGTATGCCCATGCATGCATAAAGAGAGGTTTCATTCTCTGATGTGTCTGGTGATTGCATTCAGAAACATTACTTCTCATTGTCATGAAAACAAACAGTAGAAGCTTCTCTTAGTTAGGTTGTTTACCAGACATGTTTTGTCTGTTGCCGTCACAATTTTTTTAACGGCTATTTTTCTTTGAATTTTGAGTTTCGATTCAAGTGTTTTCGATGGGTTTTCTTTAAAGAATCACAGCAAAAGCTGCTTTATGTCTGAGATTCATTTATCCTATTTCCCATTTCTAGTTGTAGTTAATAGTTCATTTAGATTAATAAAATCTTAAGATAATTATGTCTTGCACATATTAATGATATTTTTAACGGATTATTATGACAACTTTTAATGCAAGATGTTGTATTTTAGGTGCTTTTTCTTACATTTTTATTTTAATGTCATTTTAATGTCTCATTTTAACAAATGAGCTATTATATTAAACTATATTAACACCAGCAACATTGTTTTTATGAGCATGATAAATCATACAACAAAAACAACATTTTGTTAACATGTTTAAGAATTTTCTTTTGTCCTTCAAAACAAAGGGAGTTCTAAATTTGCAACTATGTTGTTACAGAAATAATTTATGTTACAATGTAGTAACTTATAGGTTCATATTTATAGAAAAATTAAGAATATATAGTATTCATCTTACTGTCCATTAGGTTTTCTATCCAGATTGATCAGGTGTGGCTGTTAAAGTGGTCGGTAAATCCAGTTGATTTTTGTTGTTGTCAGAAATTGAGTTATATTTTGCAATACTATTATAATTATTGTATAAGAACTGGAAAAAAATAAAGACAACCTAGTTGTTAAAGTATAAAGTTAGCAGAGACCAGGAATGATCAGGTATGAAGAGATGCCTGCCACTTTGACTACTACTGCCTCTGAACCAGAACCTGAGTGTTCATGGATACAAAAATTTGAATGTTTGGGTCCCAGGGCAAAACACTAATATTTCCTAATTCAATGTTGATCCCATACTCCTCCTCTAGATGCTGGCCTAGAGGAAACGCACTGAGGAGCTCTGTAACAGATCAGGTGATGAAAATGTCCCCTAAAAATGAGATAATCCACTGTACACACTCATTCCTGTCTGTCTCACATCATGGGACCGGTTTTGGAGATCACCACCAATCCGAGGACCTGACTCTGCTTATTCATAATTATTCATGCTCAGGTGAGCTTACCTGTGATGGGTGCTTCAGGCCGTGGTGTCTCCTTCCTCCACAGTGGGACAAACACGGTGATGTCCCGCAGACCTCTGTCCCAGAACCAACTGACTGCCAGCTGGAGACCCTGGCATGAAAACACTTTCTTGTCCCCGTGGCTGCAAAGACACAATGTTGAGAGTCAGGCTAGGGTTCCATGACTCTTTTCTGCACCTCTACCTGTGGTGTAGACTCAGTCTCTGTTAATAACATGCCGAAAGTGTTTGAATATTTAGTGTTCAAAACTAATGAAGTATGGGTTGGTTTGGGATTTAAAGGAAAGGTAAGAAGAGCTTGACATTTGTTTTAAGAACAGAGAAGAGAATAGGTTTTTAAAGTGGTGAAGAGTGGGGGTTGTTGACAGCAACAGTTTCGCACTGTCAGTCACATGACTGATTTACCAAACGTTCCGATCCAGCAGTTCTGGGTGTTGAAATAAAGGACGAAGCTGAAACCATCAGCTTCCTGTTTTTAATATTCAAACGAGTTGAAGCTAAAATGTGCGGCTGGAGAACTAAGTCGATCAGAGCAGCAAATATAGAAGTTCTGACGTGGTTTTGCTGTATGCTTAAGGTTAGGGAATACATGAAAGCCTCTTTAATTCTAGAACGACCAGCATGTGTACGCCAGCGTTAGTCCTCATGCCTGTAGGAGTTCCCCTTCTCTACAGGAACCAGACTTTATTTTCACACAGTAGGTACTAAAGATAAAGTGTCATATGTACTTTATGGGCTCCATAAATGTGCTTTCATAACTTTGTTAACAGTGAACTCCTGCTTTTATTTGGCCCCACAGCTCCCTCTAAAAACTAGGATGTTTTTTTTTTCATATCTAAAGGCTTTAAGAACTTAAAAAAAGGATTTAAAGGTAGTCTTTCAAAGGTGTGCATTAAGGTGGATTAGGACTAACTTTAAATCTACCTTCTCCCTACGCCAAATTATGGACTGTTTACTTTGTTATCTGTACTCTGCTCCACTTACATCATTAACTCCTTTCACTTCTGTAATTTTTTTTGACCCTCAAGTGAAGAGAGCACCTCACTCTGGTCCTGAGCTCAACATGTTTGCTTCCCACCAGAGTTTGGGTTAACTTCTCACTTAAAGTCGACAACCAACCCAATAAATCCTGATGTGACTCAAATCTTGCAAAGTGAATGCCCTAAGTGGACCCTGGTCTTCTCGGTTCATCAGCAAAAGAACTCTAGCGAAACAAAAAAGCTGACAAATGTATTTGTGCAGATGAAGCAACTTCATTTGAACATTTTTAATGGACAGCATGATCAATATAGCTGCACTTGATGCTTTAAAGATACAAAAGCTTTCACGACCACAAAGGTTTGTTGATTACTTATGCAATCCTTTGCTTTGTTTTTTTTACCTGAGAAGTAAAAAAACACTTTTACATTTTGTTATTTAGCTGATGTTCTTCTTCAAGAAAACTTGTTACTATTTGAGGGGTTTGGTGTCTTCCCTAAGGTTGTAATGACCGTCAAGCTTGGAATTTGAACCAAAGATTGCTCATCCTACTTATCCATAGCTACCAGTTTGCAGAGGCTAGCATTACTAGAATTACCTGAAAAAGACCTTTAAGCTATCGCAAATTCAACTCATAAATCTAATGTGAAAGCAGTTCTAACCACTACATGCAAATATTATGACAAGTTTCTCTTAAATGCCTATGAATGGATTGCAGCAGAGTGAAATGAAACAAAAAAGACTGTTAAATACTAACCACAGCTAAGAATGGTTTATTGTTACATCAAAATCGTCCAACTTCCTGGATGTTTTTGAGTGAAAAAAAATGTTCACGCTTGACGTCAAATAGCAGAAACCCATGCAAAGCACAAAAATAGTAGCAGCTAAAAATTAACCTGAAATATTCAGACAACCATGAGAAAGCTAACGCCTAACGTGGCAAAGGTTTACTGTGAGGTATGGGTGTGGTCGGTATGTGGGGTTTTTTTTTATTTCAGCTTAAGACTTGCATTCTTGTTTTTGTAGTTTCTGGAGACAACCTGTGTTTGTGAGCCTCGTGTGTCTCCTGGAGATGGCATCTGCATGAAGCTGCTTTCAAACACTAAGATCTTATAAACCTAGAGAAAAAATGAAGAGAGCACAGATTTTGAATGTTTCCCCTCAGCAAAAAGTAGTACATCTGAAGTTTATTTTACTAAGTATACTTGAGTACAAGTACAGAAACTATGCTAGTATAGACCTTGTATGTATGTTTAGAATTAAGTACCGTATTTTCCAAATTATAAGGCGCACCCATTTCCCTATTTGGAATAGGTTTGTATTTGGTGACAACACCACACCGTCTTTGCAAACCCATAATTTAAAAGTTAAATAACTTCATGCAAAAAGTCGCAATGAATGGTCTATTTTTAATATATTTATAAGACGCACCGAGCTATAAGGAGCATTAAGCGAAACGAGAGTCAGAGATAAGTCTGTCTGTCAATCAGACTCTATTAACTGCGTTCCCAGTATCTCTAGAACTCATTTGTAACATGCTACACATTAGCTACATTAGAGGAGTTAGCTGCATTAGCGTCTTCACAATACTTGTAATTCCCAACCTTGTTAGTAACATTTAAAACAACAGACCAATACTGCTAAAACAAATATTACTGTGACTACACTAACTCCTAACCATAATAGTTGTTGTTCACCTTTCGGTTTATCCCTTCAGGAGTCACCACAGCCAAACAGCTTTCTGCTGATTTGTACAGGTGGTTTGGCAGAGATTTTTTACACAGGACGACCTTCTGACACAACCTTGCATTTTATCTGGGCTGGGGACCGGCACAGGGAGACCCAGGCTTAACTATGTAGCCCCCTTGTGGCCACATAGTTAAGCTCTTGCCAAAGGACCCACACTGGATGAAGCTCATTGTGCTCCCTGGAAATCAAATGGTAAATGGCATATACTTGCACAGTCACCCAATCACACCGCATTAGCCGCATTACACTACTATTTGCTAAGGGTCAGATTTGATTTTTGCTTTGATAAAAAAAAAAAAAACATCTCAGTTCTCTTTTCCACCTGCTGTGCTGCAGGATCGTGACATATTTGATGGGTGGACTTTCTGCATGCATGCGCGTCAAACCAATTGTATAAAGTTTTGTATGGCATCAGAATTTGAGGAACAGATTTGCAGCAGGATTGTATGAGCTGCTGAAAAACACAGAGAGATGCACGCAACTCTGAAAGACGGTTTACGTGTTTGAACCGCCAGATTTAAATGTCGGGTGCACTTCATACCTGGTTAACAGGTGTAGCCGTTAAGGCCTGCAGTGTGCTTCCTCTTACTTCATGTTCTTACAGGAATTGGCGTGTGACCGCAGCTCTCTTTTGTTTCCTGATCTGGTTTCCTGCTGCAGCTCTCTGGTGTTTTTTTTTTTTTCAGCAGGTGCAATTTTGACTCAGAACTTCCTTGTCCACCATGTTGGGTGAATCATGTAACAAGTGACAATGACCCAGCAGTTTTGTGTTACATGCTGTCACACCAGGAATTCTTGCCTGAAGGCGATACTGCAGATCTGGGACGAATCCAATCTGGTTGACTTGCAGATCCTAACTGACCGGTGAGTCATGCAGAAGTTTCATGCTTTCTGCAGCTTTGGATCTTTATCACCTGAGACTGCTGCCCTTTTTTTGTCAGGAAATATAAAATCAGACAATCTCTGATCTGATCTGGAAATAGGAGAAAAGGATCAGATGTTCTGCCCTGCAGGAGGAAGAGTGCTGCAGTTGAACCTGTGAGCTGAGCCAAACTGGATTCAACAACCAGATTGTGATGTGAGCCCAGATTTTTTTATGGAGGGGCAGCAAACAAACTGTTGTTTTTTTCAAAAAAAAAAAGAGGAAATAGGAATCTACTGTTTCTTGAACTCAATAAATGAATCGCATGAAAGCAGAAGCTGCTGCTGAACTTTAGCAAACGGAACCGCTCTGGTCTGAAATCTGACTTTGATTATCTGAGAGATTACAACAAGACTCACCTCATGGCCACATTGCTGCCGTCTATCACCACTGATCTGAATCCGGACGCTGGTTCTCTGTCAGGTCCGGTTCTGGTCCTGCTGGGGCTTGGGCTGCAGCCTCGCGCCACCAGCTTGGGACTGTTGGGGATGCTCTTGTTGGTGTGGGTGCGAGCCTGGCAGGTCTTGATGAGCTCCTCCAGGATGTCATTGGTCTGGGCGTCATGCCGCAGGTTCTCCAGAACCCTGAGAATGTCCTCGTGAGAGTATCCGAGCTTCAGGAACCGCTCCACCTTGGTGTTCTGCCTCTGCTGGTGATCCATGGCCTGCTGCCGGTCGGACACCTCTCTCTGCTCTGACTGTGGAGTCCCACGTCTCTCCTCCTTATTGTGGCTTGGCGTTTCCACGGCAACAGCCTGTATTTTGGAACAGTTGACAGATGTAAAAAAAAAAAAACAGGAGGGGGCGGAGACAAAAACAACAGGAAGCAGAGCTGCGGCCTGCTGGGGCTTTTTGTAGAGATTGTCTGCAGTGTGCTGACAGAGTGAGCTCAGGTTACCACATCCTCATGACTGAGAGCGCAAACACCGGCTGACGTAAACCCAATCCCTCCCCACCCCAAGCCCTCGTCACAACACAGAGGAAGATGGGTCAACGAGCGCTACCAGCTCTAATTTTAAGCTTTGACTCACTGAATCAATCACAAAACATGAATGGATGGAAACAAAGTTACCGGGCACCACTGCCACGACCTCCTCCCCTTTAAAGGTAAAAGTTGATGATTAAAGCAACCATCCTCCCCCCCATGTGTCAAAGTTTGACTCGACTTTGAGCTCAAAATAAAGCTGTGGAGTCGAAACACAAAATCTGGAAAGGCTTTAGACCTTTTCCCTTCTCATATGGAAGCTTCTGCTGCAGGAGGATGAAGAACCAGAGCACTTGAAGAGTATTAACTCTTAACTGCCTCAGGTAACTTCTGACAACCTAAGAGTGAAACCTGACTACGGTATAAAGCACAAAAAGCTTCAGCAGAACACAACCATATGACTGAAGCTCTGGTTCAGACTTACCGCTGGATCTCCACTGAAGATCTGCAGTGTCGAACAGCCAGGCAGCTTGATTACTCACAGGAAGAAGAATATCAGAAAAAAAACTGGCAAGGAAGGAAGGCTCTGTGATTTCTTTTCCCCCAACTACTTCCTTGTTGGATCAGAATCCTGCTGCAGTGAATCTGCCATGGCGACCCAGTTTCCAGTCTGCCAGCCGCCGGTTTTCTCTTACAGTCAAACAAAAGCAGAGAGCTCTCCTGCTCCTCTCAGGTGTTGGGACCTTTCCGACTCTTTGGAAACACACCCTCACTACATGACGCAACATGCTGAGTCACTATTTACTGAACAAAGCAGAAGCAGAGCCCCCCCCAGCAGCAAATGGACTTCACACAGCATTAGCTTCAGGGGGTTGTTTTCTACTGGAAAAAAAAATCACTTTTTTTTTAATTTAGAAGATATTTTCCAGATGTTTGACTATTGGGTTGGAATCACTGGGGCGTCCTGTCCTTCCTGGTGATATGGGAGATTCCCACACCTTACACTTTCCTCTTCCTCATATTTCACATCTCTGCCTTGAGGCTTGAACACCTCTGAACTCATTTTCATTCTGCTAGGCCGGAGTAATCTGGGTTCCTTAAGTGTTTGCACGCTGCTGTACCTTCAGAAAAATGAGAAAAACAATTACTACAAATAATTCCCCATCATTTGCAGCTCTCGCCGCTCTTCCAAACGCTTCCAGTTAATTTTTTTAAATGGTTTATTTTAAACAACCAAAATATAAAAAATGTACTAAAGACAAACTAAAGAGATATATATATCAATCTTTGGATGATTAATTGTGACTTGATTGGAACAATAAAAGTAAAAGAAGATCAATAGACATGTAAATAATGATATAACTATTCTTAGGCATAAACAGACACATTTGTACTTATAGTTACAATGCATGACACATTAGATCCAGTTAATTTGAAGTTATAAACAGTTTTGAAAGGCTGACGACCTGTTCAGGGCGCAGTAGCTGCGTAGACTCGAGAGACCCCAAAAGATTTCCAGCGAGTTTTATTTGATGTTTTATTACGGTGATTATTTTTGTCTCACTGAACTTTGGGAAGTAAAAAATTGTTTTTAAAGATGTGCTGTGTAAATAAAATGGACATACGGTATTTATGGTTTAGATCAGTGCAATTTTACATGACACCATGCCCCTAGTGGTTACTTGATGAACTGTACGGGAACCAAATGGTTGCTGCTTTCATTGACTATACATGAAGATGAACCGAGTGTGTGCAAAGTTGTACAATTGTTGGGCTGTTTTACATTGAATTGAATGGTAATGACTTTGTTTGTGTCCTAATTCATTCTTTGTAGATTTTTTTAAACTTTTATTTTGGTGAACTGACTTGGTTTATGGCCCTCCTATTTTTTAACCTGCTTCAAAAAGAAAGGCTTTCATTTTTTCTTTTCTCATTTAAAATGGAACTTATTTATTTTCTCACATCTGAAAATGAAATTTCTAACTCCTTCTTGACTGACTGAGATGGTTCGCTGGGGTTTGGGAACACTGGTTCTTGAAGAACACACAGTTCTCAGAAACCGTTTCTGGTTACAGCGAGAGCGAGATTTAAAACACTTAATTGTTGATTCTTGCTCTGACACCCCTTTCTTTACATGTTTTTGCTATTCCTAATTTAGCTTCATGAGATTGTCTCTGAAGTGCAAATTATTCAAGCTACAAACTGGCCAATCAGATGCCTCGAAATCAGTATAGGTTGAACGTTCGACATGCTTGTTTGACAGATTTTGTGTAGCCTGCTTTCAGGCGGTAGGGCTCAAACTGAATTTAAAGGATGTGTGCACAAAATGTTTACAAAGAATCTGGTCTGAAAGAGGGCGTGACGGTGAAGATCATTAACGTCTTTCTTCTTCTAAAAGTAAGGAACAAGAGAACTCATCTGTTCTGCACTTGTATGTGCAGAGTTGTGCTACACCCCAGGATTATCTGCAGAAGCACAAGGTAGTGCAGAGGTGTTTGCACCATGTGGGCGGATGGGGAAATCTCTGCAAAAGCTTCCATTGCACCAAAACCATGCTACTCTTTTTGTTTTTCCACTGTTCTGAAAGGTGTGAGCTTTTCAGGGGGTACCCCTTCCACCCATGCAAAGGTTGTCCCCCCCTCCCCCGTTATGCATCTTTTTTTTTCCGGCACACCCCTACAAATAAAAGTAGTATTTCGGGGAAATGAAAAATGAGAGAAATTGTGAAATAACGAGATATTTTGTCGTTTAAGTCTACTACTGACAAACTGCAGTTTTGACAAATAAAAAAAAGAAAAGTGTGACTCAGTTACAGAATACATTTTACCAGGAAAGTAGAACATCTTAGCCTTATTCTTTAATGAATTATATGCCCATTTTCTTAATCTATAAAACATTATACTTTAAACTTGTAAAACGTTTTAGCCTTTTAATGAAACTATATTTTAAATGAAGATACAGGAGAGTTGTGTTTTTGAGCTAAAAGTCTTGTTTGAAACACGTTTTTGAAAAAATTGCATTATTTAAAAGTCAAAATCCTAAATGTTTTAAGATGTCAGTAAAGATTTTCAACAGGTGGCGCTTAATCCTGTACTGACCTTGTCTAATTTCCAAAAAGTATGACGGCAGCTTCTCTGTAACAAGGTTAGCATAGTTTTTAATGTAATGAGGATATTATGGGGAGTGGGAGTGTGGTTAGAACTAGACTAGAACTTTTGTAATGATGTGAATATTTACTGGATTGAATGTTTGACAGATTCTTCTGAGCCCACTTTCAAGTGGTAGGGGTGTGGCCTTCCAACAAGCTCGCTCCTAATTGGCGAGAGTTGTTGCCATGGACACCTTGACTCAGATCAATCACCACTTACTGATGATTGGCTCCACCGTGGCGATATCTGTATCGTGAAAAAATGGAAAGTGAATTGACTTTAATTAGTTGGAGCTGGAAGAAATCCATTTTCTATGGGTGATGTCATACTCGCACAGTCCAGTTCTCATGTACAGTTTGTTTCCAATTGAAGAAACATTTCAATATGTTTAGACTGAAGAGACTTTTCGTAGCATCCTTTATGCTACATTCACTCAGGCCATGGCAACATCCGTTCAAGTGACCACTTCCAGTGGAAAATCTATGCACATTTATGAACTAAGCAAAGTTTTCAATCAGTTTTTGGGCTCTACGTAAAAAATGCACAGCCATTGATTGCGTGATACAAGTTAAATCAGTTGAACTTTGACCAATCAGAGACTTGGATTTGATAATGGGTAGGGTTATCTATTCACTGAAATGCCAACCATTTGAAAATCATGGAGAAAAAACAATTGTGCCCGGCCGCAACCATATGTAACCAAGTCTTTCATATATTGGACTAGTGAAAGATTGGCCGTGGAAGAAAAAACCTTCGTGTCCCACTTCGACATTTGGCATCAAGCCTCTTGCAGCTGTGAATAAAAGCGCTAGTATCGGGTAGTGACAGTGCAGCATAAAAACCATATGCTTAAGGCACGTTCAAGAACTCACGGTTAGCACGTTCTTGAATGCACACAGAATCACAGTTCATGGGTTCTTGACTCTGGTTTCTGCTCCATTCCATGTAAAAATGAGTGAAGCTGGACCAGCGGTGCGGTTCTTTATCCAAACATCTCAACCACAGAAATGCTTTTGTTTACAGTTGCAGGTTCATCAGTTCACAGAAAAGGAGGATTATTGTCAGAGCCATTGGTATGAAAAAGCAACTAAAGAGAAGAGTTTGTGTAGTACCTAATGAGGACAGAGGGAGGAGCAGCGGTGACTTTAAACAAATCCAAAAAACTTCCTCATGATGATCTTTGATGTACAAAACTTTATTTCTGAATCAAATGCAGACAATCTCCTGATGCGCAGTCGGGGTGTTCGATTGACTTTACACTTCATGGGTTTGACTCCGTGGTTCAGAGGATGACTGTCAGGAAGGACATCTTCATCGGAACCGGCTCTTGTCCTCGTTTTTGGACCTCTTTGGGGAGCGGCTGTGGCTCCGGTGGGATCTGTCTCGATCATCTTTCTCGTGTTTGCCCCGAGACTTTCTGTGTTTGTGGTCCCGGTCTCTGGAGCGAGAGCAAGAGCGAGAGCGGGAGCGCTGGCGGCCATATTTCCTGTCACGTCTGCTGTCATCGCCGTCCTGAAGAACAAGAACCAACACACCAAAGTATTTGAATACACCAAAATGGTCTGGGGTCTACAAATGCCAAGTCCAAATCAGTGAATTTAAACAAAAATGACGAATAACCAAAGGTCTCCAAAGCTTATGCAGGTCAAAGGTCACACGTTACCCTGTGCTTCTTGGACTTCCTGCTGTCCTCCTCATCTGAGTGATGGTGGTGCTTCTTCTCCTTGTGTTTCTTCTCAGAATGTCGATGGCTTGTCACCTCATCTTCCTCATCAACAACAAGGTCATACCTGGAGCTTTTGGAGCAAAGTCAAAGAAACGTCCAGATCAGAACTAAAGAAAGTTCAACTTTTGAGCCCGGTCAGAGAAACCAGTTTGTTTTTAGGATACTCTTGTTTCGGCTTCGCTTGATCTTTCAGAGTCAATTTGGATCGGCTCTCCAGGTCCTTCTCGTAGGCTTTGAAGTCCTCTTTAGTGTACTTCCCACCTACAGTGATGAAGATGAGCAAATAAGATCACTGATGGAGCAACAACTGCCTTGGTGAACCTCATCCCTTTCAGAAGATCTCTGGTACCTTTTCCTTTCCACTTGATCTTTGCGACTGACTGGCTGAAGTCCACGTGGATGCGACGGTCGTCGATGAGCACGTTGTCCATCTTGAAATACGCCTTTTCGCAATCTTCTTGCTGTCAACGCAAAAAAAAAAAAAAACAAGAACAAATTCAGTTCATATCAGATGTTTATGTGGTAAACTCGATCAGAAGACGCACATTTTTCCAAAAATGCAAAGCAGTGGCTCAGAATCATCATGCTTGACTTTCAACAGCAGCTTCAAAGAGAAGCTTCAAAAGATTGAGAATGTTCCTTCTAGAGCAGATGTGGTTTTAACCACAGAACTAGAAAAAGAAAGTTTCTTCGTGTCTTTACATCAACACGTTTTAGATTATACGAGTGTTTGTTTTTTTCAACTAAATCAATCTGCTCTTGTGTTTGATGAATGCTTTTGAAAATTTGTTAAACTGAGCGAAGGGTCTCCTGATGGTATCCATGGTAACCTGAAACAGGTTTCATCAAAGAACACAAGCAGAAATATAGCTTGTTGTGTTCAAACATCCACTGATGAAGACAAGGGCCAAAAGGTGGTGAGAATAAAGGAGAGAAGCTGGGGACCCTGCACGTGGCCCCAAAAAGTCAACATTCACCTTATTAAAAATAAAAGTCAGTTCATAAATGCGTACGGTTCGTATCTGCTCGTCAAAGTGAGGTTACTCCACAGCGCCCTCTGATGGGGAGCTGACAAACTCCAGCTTTTATCAATGGGAGTCCAATTGGTGGCTTCCTTCTGAAACCACTTCAATCACTTTTCAGAATTTGAAAAATCAATCTATAGGAGGAAAACTGAATTTATGGGGTTTTGTGACCCATTTACAGAACACGCAGATGCATTCTATTCACTGAGCAGAACTGGATTTGAGTTTACATCTACCTGGTAGAAAACCTCTCCCACAATCAAGAAAAGTGTACAAAAGTAAAAATGTTCAATCTGAGTGCTGCAATCTGGGAGGCAAAGCGGGAAAATGTGTTTTTTATTAAAGCAAATGTGAGCGCTAATCGCTAATGCTAGCTTTGAAATGTCAGCGACACTATAGCCAAATTTGTGGTTGAAGTGTTTCATTAATAGATAAGGAAAATAATAAAGCTATGTCCAAATCTCCTCACTATCAGGAGTATCCTGTGACCTTGATTTTAACGTGATTATGATGTCACCCTGTTGCCGGAGTAAAAACCTAAAAAATATGAACATTTTACAAAAACTATCATATTCATGAACCCACTGTGTTCTGATGGTGAAAATTTTGATGTTTTATTTAAAAAATGTACATACATTTTTTTTTAATGGTTTATGTTTGCTAATCTAGTGAACATCAATGTAAACTATGTTTTTACAAAGATTTTTACAAAGGTGCTCTGGAAATTTCCCAGAAAACCTTGTTTTATAGCCACACTTAGACCCCAACTATTATTTTATTTTAATACATTGATAACATTTGGTAAAATCCTCAACGTAAACCCTTAGGAAATAACTGCCAGCTGAACGAAGGAGGATCAAGCAGCAGCATTAACTGCACTGGATGCATTGAAAGACTGGCAAGCATGACACTGACTGTGAGTACCTCTGTCCCAAAAATGGAGAACATGTGTAAGGAAGGGATAAGAAAGCAAAAGCCCTTAAATCGATGGCTCCAGTGAACCTGGCTTCATGTGAGACAATGAAAAAGCAAGTATGAAACTGTTCATCCAGGCTGGAACGACAACATAACTGAACTATTTGAGCTGTGTTGTATGATAGATCAAGTTGGCACGTAGGTTACTGGCTTTTGTCATCCACAAAAGAAAAAAAAAAGGCCTGCCATAAAAAACATTAGAACTAATAAAACACGTTTTACTTGAAGACAAAACTTGTTTTACTTTTGTTCAAGTTCCCGTTTGCAAAAGATCAATAAAGCTGTCACTGTCAACTCTCAGAGACGCAAGTTGATTGAAAAGCCCAATTTGGTTTCTCCTACAATCATTTCATAAAACAAACAAAAAAAGTTCTGATCCATCTCCTAACCAATCAGTGCACAAAGAATTCTGGTAATATGGTAAAGCTCTGCAATTTCAGCCCTCTAAATCTGCTCCAAATGAGACAACTCCAGCATTCTGTCTTTTAGGGGGCACTCCGGACAGAAAGTAACAACAGAAAAAAATGCGGGTATTTACGGGAATCCCTGTTCCTGTTAGATTATCAGAGAGGAGGTATGCCTATGAACCAGCGAGGAACGAGAAAAGGAACAAATTCTGAGAATTTGTGGACATACGTTTTCATACGTTTGTGTGTGCTTTCAGTAAATATACATTTCATAAAGGCACAAATCAGCTCAGTTGAAACACTAATCTGTAACAATAAGAGTGATTCATAATATATAATATTCATAATATCATTGTGTCCTTAAACATTAATGTTTGCATTTATATGACTATTATAATGAGGATTAAAAAGACAAAGAAAAACCTCAAAGTTCTTATCTGATCACCAACACTATGTGTTTATTGTTTGTGTTGAGGGAAGTAGCAGGATTGTGCAAAAAACATTTTTTTTAATTCTATGCAATGACCTAGAAGGAAACACCAAATTCAAGACAGAAACCCAAATGAGGAGAATTTCTGTCTAACAATAATGCTCTATTTTTACTATAATAGTAACATGAGCCCTCGTTTAGCGTGGAAACTAGGCAAACATTAAAAACAAAAATGCTTTCCTGAGTAAAAATGTGATATAAATCCTTAAGAGAAAATCAAAGATACCATTTTAGTAGGTTTTTTTCTGTGTTCTTGTAACACTGTAAGCCTAAAATCTTTGGTAGACTTGACGAGGAAACTGTGTCAAGAAGTTCAAATACCTTAGTTAAATAGCGGTTTGGACAAACGCCAGTCAGAAGATTCAGATTCATTTTGATTCACGCTCGGAGAACCTGATAAGAACTGGCTTGTAAGAACTCAGGAAGAAGAAAAAGAGATCATTAAAGAAGATCTGGGTTTAGATTAATGACATTTTTGTAAGATTACATGCAGTTAACCGTAGCAGTTTGACGCTCACGTGAAGGAAAAAGCAAAACGCCTCCAACTCTCAAAGCTGCTGTTAGAATTCTGCATTAAAACGAGCAAAGTCTGAAGATGCTGAAATTATCGGAACGTTCAAAGAAAGCTCAGGTGACACCTAAGGAGGCACTGCAGCAGCTATGAGGTTATTCCTGGGTTTGGGGTCAGTCTAATTCCTGAAGTCTGAAAAACATACAAAGGATTTTTCTGACTATCATCAAAGGATATTAGGTTTAAGTAAAAGAAGCACACCAAAATGAGTTTGCCTTCTGTCTGAGCCTGACTCAAACAAATCTCTCCAAAAATGTGATTAACCTGCTCATTTATTTACTCATTTGTTTACTGCTTATTTACTCAGTAAAATATTAGTTCTGTTCGTAACTGCTTTAATTCTTGAACACAGGAGCTTCAGCCAACATACATAGCCACGTATTTCCACGTCAGAATCAGCCGACTCCCATTGATCATGTAAATGGACAAAGATTTACGTTATGTCAAAGAGCGTGGTGTTACTCAGGTGTCGCCGGTGAGATATCCAGTGTTAAAGGCTTCTTAGACTTACTGAGATATTTAGGAATTGTGTTTTTGGCAGAGGTTTTTTTTTTTTGTCCTAAAGGATATTCATATCTGACATTAGTGGATGCAGTTTATTTTTTTCTGATAAAAACCTGGTTGTGAGGGTTTGGAGTGCTTGAATTGGCCAAAAGTCTGCTGAAAAAAAGGTGGGAGCGTAACTGAGCAACAGAAATGACAAAAGTGATACGATTAAACACAGATGTGAATCTAGACTGAAAATAAACACAGATATTTTTTGTGTTGTTTGTCTACATTTCTCCTTTGGACATTATCTTAAAGAGCGAAATGCAGAAGATATCACAAAAATGTCACAAAATGAGGTTTAATGGTCGAAATTCAGATTTTGAAGGACAATCTTTCTGGCTTCAAAGATCTAAGTTTGTCACTGTGCTTCTGTGATTCCGATACCTGGAAGACTCACCTTTTCAAACTCGATGAAGGCATAGCAGAGCGAGTCTCCACTTTTCCAGTCCCTGATGATCTCACAGCTGCAGGATGGGAAGAGATGACGCTACTTTAGAACAAACTGAAGATTTTCCGAAGGTCTCCGAGCTCAAAAGCACATGCTAAGGACCAACTCGAACCTTTTGATGGCACCGAAGCGAGAAAAGATGATCTCCAGGTCTTCATCAGTGGTGACGGGGTTGAGTTTGCACACGAACAGAACGTTTTCTGGAGGCTTCACGTCTGCATCAGGGAGGTCACCCACCTGCATAAAACACCAGCAGCTGAGAGAATGCATCACTGAGAGTGGAGTCTGTACCCTGTAATGGTTTCCTTACCATCTCCAGCAGGATGGCTTGAGTCTTGGCCTCTTTCTCCCTCAGCCTCTCCTCCAGTTCCTCTGCACTCCTGCCCTCTGTGTCGTCAATCGCTTCATCTGCTCCGATGCGGCCGCTCTGCAGACCAACGTGATCACCACTTCTTCAGGGATCATTCTCATGTCGCTTCAACAGTTCTTTTCAAAAAGATGCTTTTAAGGAGGCGGAGTCAGAAACTAAATATTCATTTCTGACCTTTTTCTCAGAGAAAATGCAGACTGGAAAGAAACCGAGGAGCTGAATTATAAACAGCATCTCATAAAAGTGAAAACACCGGACACAACCACGGAGGACCATCATGCTCTTTTACAGATCTGTTTAGATTGCAGGTTAGAGTGAACAAAGCGGTTCTCACATCCAGCTGCTCCTTGGTGGGCTCAGGTGATCGATCCGGCACAGGGAGGTCAGGAGGATCATCAAACGGATCCTCCAGGATCACCGTGTGGTTTATCCTGGACAGGAAACAACACCAGGGAACAATATTCTGACTACAGAGGCTGTCCAGCTCCAGATATACGGATTAACCAAAGCAGATCAAATTTCTTGTATTTGTATTGTCTTGTTTGCTGTTCTGTTTGTTTAGTTTCCATAAATCATCACTACATTAATGAAACTTCCCCCTTTAATCAGTGAAGAATGACCGATTCTTCCCATCAAACGAACCCCATTTTGGGTGAAAATTTGCAGAATAAACCAACATTTATTGAAGTGTGTCTAAACAGAAACTGATTCGCAGCCCAAACAGTGAATCAGCTCCGTTTTTAGGACTCCCACCTGATATCTTGAAACGGGACAAAATCCTTGTCGACGAAGGTCTCATTGATCTGCTTCAAGACGTCCATCCCTTCTGTTACTTCTCCAAACACGGTATGAACTCCATCCAGGTAATCCAAGCTCTCCCCTGTCGTAATGAGAAACTAAAGGAAGATTTCTGATCAATTAAGACATCCATGAATCAGATTAAAGTGAGTCATAATAAAAAAAAAAAACTATCTGAGCTTCATTCTTTGATTATTATCTGATTTTTTTCAATTGATTTTTTTTGGGACATTCATCTCACCTGTGATCCGTGCTGATCGTTTCCATTGTTCACCATGGAAACGGTTCCCTTTTTCTTGTGTTTGATGCGAGGGACCTTCTCAGCATCGAAGAAACGGGCCTGATCTCCATAGAGCTTACTGCAAACCCAGAAAGACACATTAGCACAGTGCAGAAGTCCATGAGCAAAGAAGTCCTGCAGCCGTGAACCTGACCTGTAGATGGACTCCCCACCACGGCCGGTTCCTGTGGGATCTCCAGTCTGAGCCATGAAGTCTCTCTGAAACGGCATGGAAGGAACCAACAGGCTCACTGCAAATCCATTTATTCAAACCCAGCAAACAGAGCTACAACGTTAACATCTGTGAGGGACAATGTCAGCTTCTTGTCCTTTTGATATTTCTCCTTTGCTGTATATACACAGAAAAGATTGCCCGTTTGAAGCTGGTTCGAAAACAAGATCCAGGTCAGTTCACTGAACAACCTCAAGGTGCCATGTATTTATAAAATAAAATTAAAAAAATGTAAATGGTCAAGAATACATTTTGAAAAAAAATTATTAAAAAAATGAAAATAGATAAATTGTTAAGAAAATGTGATAAAACAATTTGTCTATAATGAAAATATACACAAATACAACACACATGCAAATCTATGTAATCAATGTAGAAATATACATGAAATCAAAACCATAGTCATTTCTATTAATACTGTAATTGTTATTATAGATAGTTCATTGTAGCCCTACTCCTATCACATTTCCTAATAACATTAGGTCACATTTAATGCTTCATGCTGTTCTAACAAATGATTTTCTCTTCATTTCATTATTTTCTTGTCACACCATTGTCTATTTTTAACAAAAATAATCCAAAAAAAGTTTAAATAACCCAAAATCAACCAACAGTTGACATCACACACACACTATGTAAATACTAACTATAATGAGCTGTGCTCATGCAGAAATTACAATTCTGTTTTACATGAACATGTTAAACTCTGGCGCCATCAGCAGGCGTTTACGGGGTTGTCCTAGAGAGACAGTCTTCTGCTTGTTTTTCTATCTGCTTCTGCTGCTTCTTACTGGTGGAACTGAACATATTTGATTAATCAAAAGTAAGAGACGGCAGGACATCAGAAAAACAAGTAGGAATCGAGTTAAAGAGTAAGAGAACAGAACATAATGCAGAGCTCACACTCACTTGCACATTGTGGAACAGACAGTAGTTGTAGTATTTAATCTTGCAGAGCTTCAGGAAATTCAGACATGCTGTGAAGAGAAAAGTAAACAATCTTCTATCTTTTTACAGACTTTATAGTAAGAAGAGTCATGTTTGGACATGAAAGGATTCAACAGTATAAAAACAAGAGCTCCAGAAGGAACGTTTCGAAAACAAATAATACAACAGGAAAAATGGAGGACAGCAGCATTTCTTGAAATCTTTACAAATGTTTAAAAATATAATTAAAAGGATGAGCTTTTCAAAAAGATCATACGTTCAAAATTTTAGACCAATAAGTTTGTTAAACTCTGACCTCAAAATGATCTGTAAACTCTTAGCAATACAACTACAAAATATGTTACCAAGCATCATTGATAGAAACCAAAATGGATTTATATCTGGAAGACAAGGGTTTCATAACGTGAGAAGAGGTTTATGGTTATTTTTCGAAGTGGAAACAATTTCAAAACATAGGTCCACATCATTTACAAAAAAACCCAGGCAGAAATCGTGACAAACTGGAACATTTCACAACCAATAGTAACCAATGATTTTGTCAAAGTTAAAGGAGAGGCACTCTTATTCTTGGGGGGAGATACTGTTGAGAAAAGTAACACTTGTGGTAAATGCTGGATTGTAAAATGTAAAAGGAATGTAGAATCTGTCTTTTTCAAATTTGAATATTAAATAAAAAGAATGTGGCAAAAAAGTAGAAGCTTAAAAGAAAAAGTCGAAGAGCATTCCTTTATAGTGTATAAAATGTAAATAAAAAAAAAACGAGTTCACATCTGTTTTTCAAGATGTAATGTTACTTTTTGAGATGGAAGTTAAAATGGATTAAAAAAACATAGTTTTGAATTACTAGTAATAATCCAATCAGGAAATTTGAACTTGATGGCGCCTTCTCTGAGTGTTAAAATCTATTTAAAATAATATATTTAGAACATTGTGCGTTCAATAGATTTTTTTAAGTTTCAGAATTAAAGTGCATCTTATAACTGTGGACTTTAGCTTCTTTTATTTTCGATATTTTTTCTTTATTTTGTTCTGAAGTAAAAGAAAATATAAGAGCAACCACAATCAGAATAAACCGAAGCAGTAAAAACCCATTATTATTCAATTAAAACCCAAGATAGATAGTCACGGTCAAAAACTACCACAGAATAATTCAAAAGCTTAAACCATAGTTTCAAGTTAGGTCAAACAATACCTCAACAAACAAAGTAAAAATGATATTCAAAAGCAAAACTGTAATTGTTTCTTCAATTTACGAAATTTGAATACATATTTTTAAATTAAATATTGCATTCTCTCTTTTTGTGGTTTCTTTAGTCAGAACATATCCTTACAGAATAGCCAAAATTTTCCTTTTAGGTTAACTCTTTTTTTTTTAAATCTTTGGTAGCTTTCTGTAAATTCTTGCGCTTTTGCCTAATAGGTAGTTTCTTGACTGTATTTCTGAAAAAAAACATGCACTATTTTGCATTAATGTTTTTGTGAGAGATCTTAGTTTAAAGTGAAAAATATTGTAAAAACAAAACGTTATACAGTGGTAAACGAGCCGCCACGGTGGAGGCTAACAGGTTAGCCACAGAGGCTAATTCCTAACATTCTTAGCCCCTCATAGCTCATTCGCATAAACCTCTGTATATAAAAGAAAGCAAAATTCGGTATGTTTTTCACCTTTCGGTCTTTCCTCCGTAAACAAATCGATAACAATATCTCCCAGCGTTGTTTCAAGGAGCACCGCCATGCTGACGTCTAGATCTCGCGAGAACTTGGTGTCCTGAGATGAAGTACGCATGCGCAGTTGCACTTCACAGTATTTTTTATTTTTTTTCACCTCTCGGTGTTGTGGTTCGTTTTCAGATTTTCAGAAACAGAGATGGCGGCGATTAAAGGTTGGGTTGTGTTTGTGGTTGTGGTTTTAGTTTGTCATGCGGAGTCTCCTGGAAGGCCGCTGAACATGGTAAGAAAAAACGTTTCGAGAATTACACTGCTGTTTTCATGCTAGCTTAGCATTGGCTTCGTAAGTGCGGCTGACGGGAAACTCACATCCCACCTGAGCTGTTTGTCTGACGTTTTTGTCCTGACTCAATCTACAGGAAAATGTCCTGATAAACGTGACGGCAGACACACAACTACAGGAGTCCAAAAACTTGCAGGTGAATTCACATCAACTTTACACATCCAAGTGGTAATTTTCTGTAGCGTCAGTCTGTTTAAACTTGATTTTTTTTCTCCAGATCAGCTTTAATGTTTCAGTGGGAGAAGAACAGATTCTAGTCAATGACTTTCCGGTGGAGCAGTCAGGAGTGACCAGGTTTCCATGTCAAGCTCTTATTTGTGAGTTTGTTCTCTACCTGCACGAATTCAAAGCAATCTCACTTTTTATTTCTAAAATAAAACAAACAAGGTCCTCATTTAAAGGTTTAATTAAACCACTTTTTTGCTACAGCGTAAATCAGTTAGATCTAAAAGGAGAAACAGCCACATTTTCGTCATGTTTTTAGGGTGTAACAGGTGGAGCGGCCTAAAGATGCAACACTAAAACAAAAATGACAAAACAGGTTAAAATCCACCTTTTTCAGCTCACATTCCTGCTTGGAATCTGGGAATCAGAGCACCTAAAAATAACCTCTTGCTTTGGTCTCGCTCCCTCAGTGATAGAACAGGTGCTGTGCATTAAAATGCCTTCCTGCCCCAGATTGCCCCCCTTCCCCTTACGTAGCTTTGATCTTAGTGAATGACAGCTCTGTTACTCCACTGTGCAGCACAGCTTTTTATCTCCACCAGCAGTGATGGTTCTCACTTAAATAACTCTATGCGTGAACCACCCCATCTGTGGTGTCCCACTAACAAGATTCCCTGGGGAACAAAAGTTACAAAAGTTAGGTGGTTCCTCTTTGGCCTGCTGCAAACAAATGGCCTTTAAATTCTGTCAGAATTCCCCCCCCCATCTGCTTTATTTACTATAAAGGAACATGTACTGTTTACATGTGAACACTATCATATTGCTTAAAACCAAAAACATCAATAATTACTATAAATAAAAATGAGTGCAGTGGTTAGCGCATTCGCCTCACAGTTAAAAGGTCTAGGTTCAAATCCCAGCTGGGACCTTTCTGTGTGGATTTGCATGTTCTTCTTGCTCATGTGTGGAGTTACCTTTCTACAGTCCAAAAACATACCTTGTAGATCACCTGGTCACTCTAAAGTGTCCCTAGGTGTGAGTGTGTTATCCCGGGTGTAGCCCATCTTTGCACAACAGTAGCTGGGATAGGCTCCAGCAATCCTGTGACACAGAAAGGGATTAAGCAGATTAGGAAAATGAATGAATCAAGGCTTGATTAAAAAAAAAGGAAATGCATCACATGATAAAACCTATAGATTTTCTCAATCTCTACCTATTTCATGTCTCTTTATTTCAGAAAGTGCAGATACTGTCACATCCAACCATGAGATTCACAGTCGCAACAAATCTATTTTAGAGTTACTCAATTTTTTTTCTTGTCTGTGTACTTTCACTCTGTACCGCTGTATGGTCTCTCGCTTGTGATGTGCTTTATTTATAACAACGAGCTTGGCTTTTTTTCCAACATGAATCGGTTTTATTTTCCTGCTGGAATTGTCTTTTGCAGTGAATAGCATCAATGGAAGCAGAGAGTTTGAGTCTGGAGACTTGGTTTCCACAGTAACCAGAGTGATGGTGAGTCAAAATCGGCTCTACAGCGACTTGGAGGAGGTTCTAGCTCTGCAGCTCTTCAGTGAAGTGATAGAACTGGAGGGAAAAGAGGTAACCGCCTGAGCAGAGGTGTGAGAAGCATGAATGAACCCATCACCTTGTCCGGCCTCACAGAACCTTTGGACTCTTGTGTTGTTTAGGTGCAGCAGCCGGACATGTGTGAGGTGAAAATCCTGATGAGTCCAGACTTCCAGAAGCTGGGACAGTTCACCAACGTCTACCCCATCGGACACAGCGACATCTTCAAGTTTCCACGAGAGAACGACGTGGTCGTCACCGACCCGCCAAGTTCTAGTAGGGGTCAGTTGAAGTCCTTATTGTTCTTTGACAGTCACACAGACCATCAGCTTTACTAAAAAAAAAAAAAATCAGATAAAATCTCAAGGAACTCACCTGAGTTTGATAGTTTTAATCATTTTTGGTTTACTCTAAAATAGGAATATTTTGTATAACGGTTTTAGACTCTCTTGCCTCTTCTTCCCACTTGTTTCTAGCTGTTTAAATGTTGTGATCCGTTACCATCCCAAAATACCACATGGTAGATCCTTTCTTTCGTCTGCGGCATGGCCTGCGTCATCTGCAAACACAGACATATAGAACGCGTGTCCGAATTCCTTCACTTCTCCATTAGCCCTAAAAATCCAACTGGATTTAAACTGAATTCAGACAAATGCTCACAAGGTTTTTTTTAAACACAAATTGGATGTCACCTGTTTGCCGAGGTAAAAACCTAATAAAAATGAAAATTTAAAAAGACTATTTATTAATCCACTCTGTTCTGATGATGAAAATTTATTTTGAAAACAAATATTAAAATTATTTTTTTCTAAAGACAAATAATTCAAACACAACCCCCCAAAAAACAGAGAGCATCCCAAACAGGTCTTGTGTGTTTGGGATGAATTCGGACCAAAAATGAATAAACCCAGAGTCTAGTTGATGGTAGTTAAGAACCCTACCATGACAAAGTATTGTTCCTGGTGGACAATGTGGTGGCAGAGGCTCGGTGAAAGCATCTGGAAAAAAATAGAATTGAAAAGAAAAAGGATGATTGTGATTGGCTGAGAAGAAAAATCTGACAGTTTAGCTGTTGGTTTAGGCTGAATCTGAATTCTTCCCTACTCCTCCATTTGTTGGGGCATTTGTAGTGGAAGCGATGTTTGAAATAGTATTTTTTTAAGGCCAGAGCCTCTAAGCGGAGGGATAAAGAGCCCTCCACAGTGAGGGGGTTCTGCGTCGCGCTGTGCTGCGAAGGAGAAGCGCTCTTCTTGACGTGGGTGTGCTCTGAAGCACAGAAATGTACATTTAAATGTAAGTTAGGACTATTTGTTTTAGCATGACCTTTTTAAAGTTATAAAATCGATGTTATGAATATTCGAGTTATGGAAACTCTGCGCTAATGTAGCTGACCGGCGCCTATTGGTGATGTCATCAAGTGGAAGAGACATCCGAACTCGGAGACACTATTTTTCCATAACTCTCTGTCTGGAAGGCTAAATGTAAGGGAAGGGAAGAATTCGGATTCGACTTTAGAGCGAAGGCCTAATTGATGAGTGGCACACAGAGTGATGTCACAACACAGAGTATCTGGAAATTGTGCCTAAGATTCACTGAAACATTTACCTCAACTTTTCATTTTCTTCAAATCGCCTCCAAAAGTTTATCCAGTAACAGCTTTAGTTATTAATCAAATAAATCACAACTTTTTGATCAAGTAGATAAGATTATTTTTTTATTTTAGGTCACTGAAGAGAAAGGATGGACTTGCAAAAGCTTTTTTTCATTATTTTTTCAAACTAATTGCTTTATTTTCTGTTTGTTGATTTTTAGGCACATAATCTAAAAAAAGGATTAGTGGTTTTATTTTGAAGGTCAGCCTGTGTCATCAGATCTCTGCTTTTGTTCTCAGATGAAGAGCAGCTCATGACCCACACCACCAGCCAGTACCCCCACACAGAGAAGCAGGCTGACACCACCCTGGAGGAGGTGGCAGCTCCAGGAAAGCTCCCAGAGACCCCCCTGCGAATGGACCCCCTCCTTCTGTACAATGACGGATATGACAACATGCTGGACGACAGGGACCAGAGCCGCTCGGATCAGAACCACAGTGAGGTGTCCTCATCCTACTCGGTAAGAAGGACGGATCTTGAGGGGGGGTGTTAGGAATCCAGACCGTGTGACCGCTCTGCTCCCATCAGGCCATGTGCCGCTGGGTGGAAGAGATGAGGGAGCGTCTGCACGTTTTCTGCTTCAAGTCGCTGCCGGTCTTCTTCCTGGTGATGGGCGTGGTTGTAATTGGCGTCGTAGGATCAGGATTCATCGTCAAGATCCTAGACCTGTTCTTCCCGGCTTGCGACCACAAGTGAGTCATAATCCGTAAAGAAGCAAGCTGCTAAATGACCTGCAGGGGGCGCTCATTTGGACCTCTGTGTTTCAGGCTCATTTTCCACCTCAACCCCGTCACTCTGATGCCAGAGGAGGAGAAGCAGAACCTTCTGGAAATCCTAGAACCAGAGGATGAGGAGAAGAAACCTTGAGCCTCACGTCAGCCAGCTTCCTCACTCCGACCTGATGACTCGTTTCCACAGTTTTGTAGCTCCGGCTCTGCTCCATGATCCCTCTGGATCGGCTCTGATCACTGCTGATAAGACTCCATCAGATGTTGTTTGACTTGTCAGCCCTCAAACAGGAGCAGTTGTCTTGGAAACCCCAAATTCAGCCTCACGATTGAGCCCCCAAACAAGGACAAGACTGACGGCGCTCTCTCACATGCACAAAGTCATTTTTATTTACAAATGACTATAAAGTTAAAGTAGGTGATCTCCTGCATCCTTTAAAACACTAGTTTTGAATGTCGCTTCCTTCAGATTTGCATAAAGAGTGAAAACAAATCAAGTTTGCATGTTTGCTCTGGTCTGTAAACTGAACAAAAACTGCAAAACTTCAGGACCATGAGTGGTTGTGTGGACTCTTTTTTTTTTTGTTAGTTTTTTCTAAAGAGGTCGCTCTAGAAGCAGCAGAAATCTGCGAAATAATACAAAACAAAAGCATGTTTCCTAAAAGGTGCAAGTAAGATGCACAAAGAGAAGTAGTAGCTGTTTTTTCTGATGCTCATTTTCTCTCTGGATGTTTGTTGCAGAGCTGCTGCTGTTTGTTCTCTGCATGGCTCACCTTTCCTTTTCTAGACATCACTTCAAACTGCTGAAAGCTTGAGGTTCTTCCTGTGTGATGACGCAGGCAGTCAGCTCTGATTGCTGCAGGGGGCGCTCCTGAGTCAAACACCTGCAGATCTTGTGAATGTCAGAAAGGAAGTTAAATTCAGGTGGACTTCAGCATGCAGGAGGGTGGAACAGGAGGTTCCTGATCTGAGCAGAACCATGGGTAATGGGTTTAAATAGCAAATGGTGTGAAAGTGATGTTTAAACGGGACGGTGTGTTAAACATGCTCTGTTTAATGGTTTTGTGTGTTTTAGCTGTATGAACAGTGTTTCAGACTAATTTTGCTTCAAATAAAAATTCTCTTCACAACTTTCATGCAGTTCTTTTTGCTGCAATCTACAACAAAGATGGAATCTACTTCAGCCTCTTTTCTTTAACTGAACTTTTTACAGTGCGTTCCAAATGATTATTATGATTATGCAAATTGTATTTAAGTGTCAAAACGAAACAATTATTTGTTTCTCAAGGAAACTCATGGATGATATTGCGTCTTGAGGCTCTTTTGATCACTGCAATCAATCTTAGACAGCATGAAATAGTTGAATGCCTTAATTAATGAAAATCTTGGATATTTCACAAAAAATGAAAGCATGATCATCGTACTATTAAGAGATTTGTGGCTGATTCCGAGCACAGACGGGTTGGTGCAGGTAAAGGCAGAATGAGGAAGGTTTCTGCCAGACAAACATGAAGACTCATTTTCAAACAGTCTTGTTCACTGATGAGCGCCGTGCAACCCTGGAGGGTCCAGATGAATGGAGTAGTGGGTGGTTGGCGAATGTCCACCATGCCCCAACAACGTCAGCAAGGAGGTGGTGGAGTCATAGTTTGGGCCGGAATCATAGGGAGAGAGCTGGCCACTCCCTGAAGGTCTGAAAAAGACTTCTGAAAAACATGGAGTTTCTGACTGATTACTTTCATCCATGGTACAAACAGAACATCCGTGACCCGCGATCTTCCAATCAGTTTGACCTCTCTACCTCTGCACCCCAGCTGCCCCATTAGAGATGATTTTAAAGTTTGAAATACTTGAACATGAGTAAGTAAATCTAATCTAAGTGGTTTGGCAGAAAGTTTTATGCCAGATACCCTTCCGGATATAACGTATTTTATCAGGTCTGGGAACTGGCACAGGGAGGCGCAGACTTGGGTCTTACATAATCGATTTAGGCAGTAGGGTGAAGGATCCACTGGATTAAACTCATAGAGTCGTCTGGGGAGTGAACCTAGGTTTGTTTTGCGTCAGTCCAAGGAAGTGCGCCAGGAGTCTGCTGAAAAAACGGTGTCATGAACACCTTGTTTCACTGTAATACTGTTTCACATTTTCTTTTGGCCATCAATAAAGCACAAACACATTATAGTGGTGTGTTAATAGCAACATTTACCACCTGATTCCCCTTCTTCTCATTCCCTGTCATTCTTTGAACATAAAGGCAAACAGCTGCTTTTATAAACGCAAACGATGGTTTTTATGTAAATATGCCTGCTGATTATACAGAGGGCTAAACTGGTTTTATCAAAGTGTGCTCTGGACATTTGCAAACTGGGCTGGTTTTTCTTGTGTTTGTGGTGCTGAGTCATGACCATAAACAAAGACCCACATGGTATCTGTGAGCTACCTAAAAGTTTAAAACCCAGTCAACAAACGAAATGGTAGATCAATTGTCACAATACATGACTTGAAAATGTTTTAAATGAAGAATACCTAAACATGCATATTTTGCGCTTATTTATACTTTAAAAATGGAAGATTTCGGTCTAAAAACAAGAGTTCAGAATCAGATTTAGTTTTCTTTGTGCAAAAAAAAAGGACTTTTGCCAATTTCAAGAGAAATAGCATCTCTTTTTAATAAAAACAAAAACGTAATACTTTTATTTTTTATATTGTAGTCTATTCCAAAAAAAGTTAGGTGATAGAAAATTTCACTTATAAAGGTTTTAAAATTTGCCCTGGAAATAAAGTGCGACTCCTGAATCAAACAGGAGTGCAGTCGTCTCACTATGGCCTGGTTTAGTTTGTGTGAAGAGATTCAGAAGTTAAATTCCTGAAGTTTTCTTCACAAAAGTACACAAAGGTTCTGAAGAAAAGGCAGGAAACCATTTTTTTAGGAGAATGTTGACCCATCAGGTTCAGTTTGAATGATCCTCATTTATAGAAAGCTGAATGGACCATGCATTAATGCAAAAACAACTATTTGAAATCAAGAAAATGTCTTCCTAGTGTTTCGTTAATTTATTCAAGTCACATTAAAAAAGGCATTTACAGACAAATCAAGTCAAAGAAAACAGGTAAGCAGAAATAACTGGATTGATTCAGAAGTGCAAAATGTCCTTTCTTCATCTTGTAAATGTTAAAAAATCTGTCAGTTTTTTAAAGTCTTTGTGCTAAAGGCGTTTGGCTTCTGTAACAAACAACCCTGGATCTTCTTCAGAGTCTGGGTTGGGTTGGAACTCCTTGTGAGGAGGAGCGCCGCTGCTCCTTCAGCATGATCCAAACTCTTCAATCCACTTTTCGTACTTCTCCAGATCGGCCGCAGACACAGACTTTGACACTTTCTTTAAAGCAGACTCAAAGTCCTCCATGGTGGTGGGCATGTGCATTTCATCCCGGGAGATGTTGCGGATCTCCTCCGGGGTGAGCCCTTCGATGATGCGTCTCATGGCCATCAGAGAGGCGTCTCTGCAGAAGGTGAAGCAGGATTACAGGATGCAGAGAAGCTTCTGGTATCAGTCTGCTTTTGTCTGATGACGAGGCCTGACCTGCACACGTTGGTGATGTCTGCTCCCGAGTAGCCATCCATCTGCTCTGCAATCTTGTCCAGGTCCACGTTGCTGGCTAACTCCAGCTCTCGCAGGTTGATCCGGAGCAGCTCCACTCTCCCCTTTGCTGCAAACACCCAACACACTTCCTCTTAGCAAACTCTTTGTAACTGCAGTGAGACTGATGCGAGTGCTGTACTTAAGGACCTAAATGAGGTCCTGAGGACCGCTTTGCTAGAAGTATCATTTAGTCCAAATTTATATCTATTGTCCAGCTAGAATTAATAAAATGTTACATATATAATTATCTATAATATTTGCGTATTTTGAGCTAAATATATTGGTTTTAAAAGTCAAAATTCAAGCTGGCCACATGTAAATATGACAAAGTATGCAACAGTTCATCTCTAAAATGACTTCATTTCAAAAGGGAACATTTCGTATAGAAGACATTTTCAATGCTGATTAGTGTCGGCACTGATAAACTTAGCAGGCCACAAGGCAGAAATGTAGATCACAACCAGGTCAGCCGTTTCCTGGTGAAACTCCTACATGTCTCTGTCGTGCTGCTCAGAATGAAATGCATCAAGACTACCGGTACTCAGATTTATCAAGACTTCTTAAAAGTGCAAAAGGTGACAGGCTTTTTTTTTTTTTTTTTGACAAGGCAGCAGTAGATGCAGTTTATTTATTTGACACATGATGCCAGTTGTGGGGATTTCCTTTTTTGTTACAGTTTTGACCTTTTTTTTTTTACTGCACTCAGAACTACACCGGGAAAGTTTAACAAACTTAAAAATGAGCTGGTAAAAACGATATTTGTTTATTAGTTAAATTAAAACAGCATGATAATTGTTTAAATGTTTGTCAACAGGAAGCTTTTCATTTAAGTTTCAGCTGATTCAATGGTTTTGGGAAGAAAACATACTTGACGGCAAAGGAATGTAAATTCTTTTCTCTAGCCGTCTCCTCAAAGCCTCGTCAATGTCCCATGGGAAGTTGGTGGCAGCCAGCACCATGACCATCTTTGACGGGTCTTCGTTCTCTGAAGCTCCACCAACACCTGCAGTAAAGTTACCAAAAGTTCTACAACAACAGCTCACATGGCATTAGTGATGAATGTGTAGCAGCAACACTAAGCCCCGCTAGAGCGCCATACCATCCATTTGTACCAGAAGTTCTGCCTTCACCCTTCTGCTGGCCTCGTGCTCCTCTGAAGTCCCTCTGCGGCTGCACATGGAATCGATCTCGTCGATGAAGATTGTAGTGGGAGCATAGAAGCGAGCCTGGAAGAGTGGCTCTAGTCAATGTCACGACAAAGTACTACTGAAGAAAAACTAAGAGATATTTGTGAAAAAACATCACCAGAATCCCCAGCAATAACATCTGTTAGAAACAAACTGGTCAACAGAGTTCTGTTTGAAGAACCCATTATTGGTCTGGAGACCCCGACTTGAATATGATAAATAGAACACCTAGAAGCATAAGGACTTTGACTTGCTGACAGACTGTAAATTCTAAATCACAGCATCATCAGCATAAAAGGCGCATTAACATCACAGTAACATTAGTATAAATATGGAATATCACCAGACTTTAATTATAAAGGCAGAGCATCACAGTATCATCGGCATAAAAGTGGATTCTCGCAGTACCATTATCATAAAGGCAGATTAGCATACTATCATCGACATTTATGGGGATTGTCGTGGTGTTATTGGCATAAAAGCGGAACGATGCAGTTCCATCGGAATAAAGGCAGAACGTTGAAGTATCTCAAGGAAGAATTTAACCTATTCAACATGGCTTTGTTTGGACCTTTTATCTTAAAAAAACATTTATGGACAATCTTAAAGAATTGTTCATTAAATTTTATGCCTAAAATGTGAAAAAAAAAAAAAAAAAAAAAAAAAGTCCAATGACCTAGGCCATCTCAGTTTTTATTATTTGTTGGTTAAAGATCTTTCTTTAACATGAAGAATTTTTGGGACAACTGCAGTGTTGAAGACTGATTCCTGTAAGCAAACACTGACAGGTTTTTTTGTGTTTAAAAAAGGAACCAAACTATTATACCAATGCTCGTCTAGCGTTCTAAACAGTTCATGGCAGAGACTCAAAAAAGAATTACTTTTTAGCTCACAAATGTCAAAAAAGCATCTTGCATCAACATCAATCAGAGAAACATAAAATTGTGTTTTTGTAATTAATTAAGAGAGTTCATAGAGACATTTTTAAAATCTCTATAGATCTGCTGTCAAAAACAAAAAATCTCCCACAGATGAACCCCCTAAAATAATCTTTGTAATACACGTTTATCACAGTGTATTTAGTTTAAAGACACGTGGATCAAAGCACAAATCAAAGCACAAATGAGCATTTCTCTTATGTAGATGTAGGTGATCAGTAAAAGATCTCACCATTTCAAACAACAGGCGAACCAGCTTCTCGGACTCTCCTCTGTACTTGGAGGTCAGTGTGGACGAAGAGATGTTAAAGAATGTGGTTCTGCATTCAGTTGCAACAGCTTTTGCTAAGAGCGTCTTTCCTGTCCCTGGAGGTCCCACCATGAGCACCCCCTGAAGAGCACACCAAAGTCTTTTTAGAGAAAGTCAGGGAGTGGGAAACGAAGCGCGCCCACATGCTTTAAACCAGTACCTTCCATGGTCTTCTTATGCCTTTGAAAAATTCTGGCATCCACATGGGCAGCACCACTGCTTCCTTTAGCAGCTTTTTGGCATCTTCCAAGTCTGCGATGTCATTCCTATATAAGCAGATATTAGATTAGCCGAATATTTTGCTAAAACAGGAGCGTTCTGGTGTGCTTTAGACCACAGATCAAAAGCAGACTGAATATTTCCTTTTATTTGAGCTTGTCCTGTCCAGCACCTGAGCAAACAGATGACAGCTGAAGGCCTCTTGTGTTGGAGAGATGTTACTGTTACAACAGACATCTATGTAGCTTCAGACACTGGTGATAATTTAACTTAATTTTTTACTTTATTTCATTTTATTGAGCTAAAATGATATTTTCATGATTACCCATCAGCTTACAGCCTGATAAATAACCCAGTCACTTCAGTCAGTCATTAACTTCTCAAAAATGTAAACATTGTGATAAAAATATAATGTAATAACAGTTACGACGCTATTTTCTTAACACAAACTTCTTCACCTGGTGACAGTGTTTTTTTCAAAATACACCCGTAAACACGTAGCTGAGAAAATTTGAGTAGAATAAATTATTCATCGTTTGGCTGTATACAAAAATACTGGGTATTTGGAAAATGAAATCCATGGGAACAGATGAGTTTGATGAATTTCAGCCACAGATCAAACAAAGAGGCGAGCTGCCCTAATGAAGCAATAAAAGTGAAAGACTGACGTACCACTTCACGTTAGGGTTCTGTGAAATGATATCTCTCTCCAGAGCCTCCACCAGGTCTTTGTCATATCCTGCCCCATCAAACCGCTTCACTTCCTTCTCCTGTGGAAAGTAAACACAAATGCAGCTCCTGTGCTCTGAGGGAGAAACTGGACGGACGGGCGGCACAGCCTGGCTTTGATCAGCACAGCAAACAATGGTCTCACCTTATCTTCCTTTGCTTTGCCAGCTACTTCCTTCTTCTCCTTGTCTTTGGGGGTTTTGCTGCGCTCTCCGGTGGGCCCTCGATGCGAGTGTCTTTGTTGGGCCTTCACCGCCGCACTAAGCCGGTTATTGGTGGGTTTGCTGTCTTTGTAGGGGTTTGCAGGGCAGCGGACAGGACACGGAGATTGTCTGAGGAGAAAAGCCAAGTTGAATCTGTAATGAATCCACGAAAAAATCTAGGCTCTGGCTGCTGAACTTCATTTTTAAAATCAACCCGGAAATTCTCTGGAAACGTAATTTGACCCATGGCAAAAGTACTATCCAGTAGATCTCTTAACACAATGAAAGTACAGAACTGAAGTTCTAACACATCCATGTGGTGCTAATGTAACTCCAATGTTTGATATGCAAAAAGAGGATTCAGGCAATAGATGCTTCTGCTTTTTGGAAGGTTCTGTCCAAGATGGTGAATCAGAACCTAGATGCTGCATCTTTAGGTACTCTGTCGGTAGATCTGCTGCACTCAGGTGGACCAAAGATGAGATCTGGAGAATGAAGATGCAGCTGTCTGTGTAACTTCCTGATCAGGACCTTATGAGTCACTGTTTCCTGGTTGGTCCAGCCCTGATCATATGACCAGGAGCTGAGGAGTCTTTATGACTGCAAACAAAAACTCTGGATGCTCCCAACATTGCTAACTACGTTCATTTCTGCAAGGGATCAGCAGACAAAACAATAAGATAAGAGGACTTTATGTTTCTGTAAAAGTAAAAAAAAACACAAAAGATATCACAGCAACAGCCAAACATGGTTTTGGTAGTGTGACATGGTTTTGGTAGTGTGATGGTCTGAGGCTGTTATGCTGATTGATAGTATATGAGAACTGGACTGAGTGACCCCTCCCTCTTGCGTTCCAAATAGGAAGTACCTGCTGGCTTCAACAAGCCAAAATCCCATAGACTTCTATTGAGAAACTAAGAGCAATTACTAGGGGTCATGGCTGATCTGTTCGGCCTGGTTCAGCACACCAGTTCAGTACCGCACATCTGATTGACATGTATCAAGATCTCAAAAAGGTCACTTAGGTTTAAAAACTTCCAATGAGATCTGCAACGGTACGGCAACCTGTCTAGGGTGTTCCCCATCTTCGACCAATAGTCGGAGGGAAAGGCTCCAGCAACCCTCTGACCCCCAAAAAGGAGTTAACCAGCTTGGAAAATGTGGCCAGCTTACAACTAATTTAGAAAAATGAGAGATCCAACATTTGATGGTTGTCCCAAACAATTAACAGCCTTTTTGCAACAAAGGGTGGCCCAAAACGGTTTTAGGTTTTGGAGCAATTACTTTTTCCACACAGGAACATTCCAATTTGAATTCTTTATAGAAACTGCTTTCCTTTAAAAACGTATTTATTGTGTTCTCCATTAAAATGTAAATTTGTTTGATGATTTGGCCTTAACGTTTGAAAACATGCAAACAAATGAAAATTCAGCACAGGGGGCAAATACTTTCACAAAAACAGATTAGTTACATTTCTGAACTGAAATTAACTTTTGATTACACTAATATAAAATAAGCCTGCAAGACCATAGACTTAGTCCAGAAATGTAAAATAAACTAAGGAACTGTCTAGAAACTAAAACTATTAAAATATTGAACCAGAAAAAGTAAACAAATAGAGCAAAGTTTGTTCCTCTTACTCCTCTTTCTAGAAGCCGACGGAGAACAAAACAAGCTCACATCAGGTCACTAATCTGAATCACATGACTGCATCAGGACTTGAGAGGTTACACAACAGCAGAAACAAGCAGATCCACAACTCATCCCAGACTTTGTTCTGTTCCTGAAGAAGCTGAGGATGCAGACATACCTCTGCTCCGAGTGCAGAGGCCTCAAGTTCCAGTCCTCATGGTTACTGGCTTTAGCAGGCGTGTGCTCCAGCTGATGATTCTCCAGAGTGGCCATTATACCCTGAACCTGTTGGCTCTCTATACTGATTTCCTGCCACAGCTGAAATCAGTGAAGCATGTGTGAGAAGATGCAGGATTTCATCCTAAAAGGATCAGACAGATTGTTGTTTTGACCTGCTGCCATCCCGGGTGAACACTGCTTTCACGGGCAGTGTGCTTGTTTCTTCTGATCTGCTCCAGCAGCCCGCGGTACAGAACGCTAGCCGAGCTGTAGTTTCCCAGCAAGGCGTACTCTCGCGCCAGCTTTATGTTCTCTCTGATCTCTCGCAGACTCATCCTGCTGTGAAAACAAATGAGCCCGTCAGCAATTGTGATTGACATGTGCTCCCCTGCAAGGACAAAAGGGGAGGGGTCAAGAAAATAGCTCAGTAATGGGTGAAAAATACAAATGTTGGAGCAGACCTTCATCAACTTTCAACTTTTCTATAATCACAGTTCTAAAGGGCTTCTTTTGTCCCAGATTTTAAGTTTTTTTTTTTTATTTTCTTTTTTGGAAAAAGTAGCCAGCAAATAGTTTTAGCAAAAAATAAAAAGAAAGTGTGCCGAAAAAAAACGATATATTTACACAATTTACATTGGAACTGGTCTTTAAGCAAAGCTGACAATCAACCAGAAAACAGAATATTTAAGCATCTTGAAGATTGGTCACTTATTGCACTGAAAATGGTTTAAAAAAAGAGGAAAAAACTGCTGAATTCTTAGTGTAAAAGATGAAGATGCAAGCAGACTTTCATCTAACAGCTGACATCGTCTCTAACTTACTAAAATAACATATGTGAAAACTGCTTAATAATGTTGCTAAATAAATAAATTCTTGCCCGTAATTTTCAGAAGTTTTCATTTTCAGATAGATTTCCACCACATATGAAAAATGTAAATAAATGGTTTAGGCAAAACAAACAAACAACTAACTTAAAGATAAACCAGAATACTGCATATACAGCTAAATACAGACATTTAAAGTTTGTTTGGTACAATGAAAAGTAAAAGAAAAGTAGAAAATCTCAAAGGGAAGCCTGAGGATCTTTTGCTCAGGAGCAGGGGTGGAGCAAAAAGCTTTGCCCCTTCCAGTTTTGAGCCAATATTAGTATCACTAATAACTAAATGTAATAAAATCAATACAAACTTATATTGCCACTGCAGGAACAACTATTAAAGTAAATCTAACATTAAATTAATGGCTGATGATATTCACAGGTATTTTCATGAAACCAAGCACTGGTAGAAACTAATAGAAATTCAAGGAGGTCATTGCTCTCGTGTATTTTAAGTGTGTCCAAAGCTAAATGTTGTTGCTAGTTGCACGTTTGAACCTAACCATAACCCTAACTCTTCCTCTGGGTCAGTGCTGCCAAGAAAAAGTTCAGTACTGAAAAATTTAGAGCTAATAGCCACATTCTGATTAAACCGAATAAAATTTAAGTTATACTAAAATAACGTAATCTCATTTGACATCCTTCCAAAGTCTTCTGTCCCCCTTTCCGGCCCCCATATAAAATGTTCTAGCTACGCCACTGCTCAGAAACAATTTAGAAAATTAAACAACAGACTACATCCTCCACTCATGACATTTTTCCACATAAATGTTTTGATTGCTTTGTTTTATTTATTAGCTTTTTTTTTTTTTAAACCCAAATTAAAAAGTGAATGAATCTTAAGGATAGAACAGCGCATCCCGGGAGTCGAACAGGCGCTCCTTCACCGCGGCAGCATTTTGGGTTGACCCCCGCGGAGGAACACGGAGCGCAGGCGGAGCCCCACCCAGCAGCTCCGTCTGTTCGTGGGCAGATAAGCCGCCTCACACTCGCCGTCCGCGGAATGAAAGCTCATCCTTCACCGTCCCTCATACCCGCTTCACCCTATATCAACAGTTTCACTCTCCTGCGTCAAACTAACTACAGATACGAAAAATTTCGTAAAACCACCAAAAATAGTTCAGACTTCAGACATACACAGCGTCAAAAAGATTCGGTTCAACAGAACCTACTTCCTTACAGCGGCTCCCGAACTCCTCTTCCACCAAATCATAGAACCATCAAAGAGTGCTCGACCTGGTACTTCTGGGGATCACGTGACCGCGGAAGTTTTTCTATGCGCGGTCTACTCGTTTGATAAAGTTTCGACTTCCGCTTACACACTTCAAAATAAAAGTTAAAAATTAAAAAGTAAAAGCATGTAACTTTTTATGGGGTGTTTGGGTCAAACTGACCCACATCTCAGAAAGATTAAAATGTTTAATAATTACCAAACTATTTCTAATCATAGAATTAAAAAATAGAGAGCACTGATTATGTAATGTAGGATTATTTTGAAGAATTGCTCCCCCTCAGAAGGGTGTATTCAGACTGCACATATTTGGTTCACTTAAAGTGAACCAGAGTTCGTTTCCCTCAATAATTCGTAACACATTTTCAGTCTGAATACACCCAAGCAGACCTTAGTCAGAGAACAAGAGACCAGGAACTGCTCTCGGACCTATCTTTCGAGGTGGTCTCGGTTTGTTTCCAATCGGACTGAACTCCGGTTCGGTCTGAGTTTCCTCAGTTAATAGGCTCCGTGCTCTGAGTGGAAATACAGGACCAAAATGGCCACTGTAGCCAGGCAATACATGATGTAGACAGAATCGGAATGAAGCAACTGATGAGCCGCGGACAAATGTGAAGCAACGATGCAACAGCAACTCATTGAAATGTGATCGGATGAATGTAAGCTCATTAAAACAGACACACTGTTTTCCCGATAATCTATGACAGGGATAGGCAACTCCAGGCCTTGAGGGCCGCATTTCCTGTATGCTTTCCAACATACCATGCCCTGGCATGTTCTAATTGACTGGACACACCTGAACCAGGTAATCAGTCATGAGAAGAGTTTGGATATCTGGAAATCATGCAGACACTGCGGCCCTTGGGGCCAGTAGTTGGCTATCCCTGATCTATGACATAAACAGTGTACTTTTCTCACTTTAGCTAGACATTCCGCTCTTCCTGTTAAAGCAATTAATGTAATTCCAATGCGTTCTGAAGCGGAGAAGAAAAGCAGCTTTTCTTTGCGACAGAATAAGCTGATTGATTGTGTAAACGGTCAAAGAGTAGGTCAAAGAGTGTGTGTTATTTAGGTGTCTTCAGCGACATCTCAGGTGTTAAAGCTTTAACTTTCCCTTAACTTTAAAAAAAATCATACACTGTAACTCTCAAACTAACTTTAGCATCCTGGCATTTTTTAAAAAGAGCAAAGTTTAGGATTATAAAACAAACAAATACACAAGTGGTAAGGCCATGTTGACTCAAGATCATTCAAATTCATCACTGTTCCACTTAAGGGCAAATAGGTCAAAGTTAAGTGAAAAATTTGTTGGATCGAGTTGTGGGTTTGCCTGTCTACCTGTACCTATAACTATACTACAACTATACATAAATTTGAGCTCTAACAAAATCAAAACACCAAATTAAGAAAATAATCTCTCACCTGTTTTCTTTTAAAATCTTTTTGGGAAGAAAGTAAAATTGGTTAACTCTGAAACCAGCCTCAAGTGGTCATTTGAGGAACTACAACATTTGGTAAAGGATAAGCTTTGTATTTTGGTAATTGTTTTTGAGGATTTAGTATAAAACTATTTACATTTTTACCAAAATTTACAATAGAAGTCCTTCAAACATAAAGGGTATTTGAAATTTTTTGTCCAAATCTTGCAGAAAAAAGTGCACTAAAAAATAAGTGCAATTCATAGACTAACAAAAGCCTGTTAATCATGGTTCATGGATATTTGGAAATTTTATAAGTAAGATCTACCAAGAAAATGAGGAAAGTATTTAGTAGCTATCTTTCTGAAAGTCATCACATTTAATGTAATGTTTGTACAACATATACAGTAAACATAGTAAACATTCAGGTACAGAGCACATGCTGCGTGAGCAACAGAATTACACGCCATGTGGAGCCTTGGAAGTGGGGGGTGACACAAAATCCACAAACATCATGGCATTATAACATGACAACATGCCATTTAATTCCTGTTTATTGTATAAGATTTCTCTGTTTTTTAACTAAAACGCCTTTGAAATACATCATATTCTATTTTAGAGGCATCACACGTGTTGTATAAACTTCCAGGTGTAGTGCAGAGTAAGCTGCAAAGTGCAAAAAAATACGGTACTGCAGACAACCACAGATGTCAGCATATCCCATCTAACGAACGACAATTTTTGTACAGATTTCGGGGGTTTTTTTGCAGTAAGTTGGAGACTATATGAAATTCGAATCAACAATGTAAAATCCACTTTTCAAGTTTTTTTTAATGTTTTCTTAATGGTGGTTTCAACATATTTGATTCAAATAAATCCCACTACTTTATACTTAATGTCACCATTATTACAGCTTTTTTTGACAAAAGATTTTGCAGAGAATGGAGTGATTCTCATTGACCTCACAAAGAATAAATGCAGCAGAGACAAACCTGATGAGTAAATTAAGGCAAAGAAAGGCTGAAATGGAGCTCAGAGAGGTCACAGTCCTGTAGGCATTTTATATTTGTCTGCTCAGTCATCCTTTTTCAGGACAATGAACAGCATGTTTAAAAAATTTTTTTATAACCACACATTCAAAAAAGTCTGCGTGATAAATGTTTATAAAAACAGAATACAATAAAACACACAGATAAACTTTATAATTGAAGTCAACAGTGTTGTTCTGTTCCTCCCATTTTTAAAATCTAATTATTTTTTGGATTTGAGCTTCACTTCATGCAGTGATGCAAAAATTGTCATTTTTATCATAAAAGAGTTATTCAAGTATGAAAAAGAAAACCGTATGGAATAATTTTGAATTTTCTAAAGTATCTCACATGCTTTGTTTGAGCTGTGTTATTAAGTGAAACTGGTTTTCACCACGAAAAAGTTTGCTTTTTTTCCCCTTAAATATCTATATTTCGACATCTTATTGACTTTTGTGCCTGATGTGAGTTTTTATTGGCAATAATGATTCATCAATGTGACATACAGCAGGCAGAATTATCTGTCACCTAAAATCAACAGCTATGGTACTAACGTGCAGCTCAAACATGCAACCAGTCATTTAACTGCAATCAAGGGATGGAAAAATCCCATCATTCATCTTTTCATTTCAGATATTTTTAATCATCTCATTGGTTTTTCTCAAATAAAAAGAAAATTGCAGATATGGGGGCAAACTCCAGTTCATCGTGTTGCCAAAGGACACTTAAACTGATGTAAGGGCCATTGAACCTCAAACTTCCTGATGGGTGACTGCTTACAAAATTTTCTAAAAAAAGGTCCATTTTCTTGTTGTCCTTTTAAGGTACTTTCACACTGAGCTATTGAGTCTGGACTTGTTTTTTTTCCTTTTCAAATATGTCTCATTAGTTAGCAAGTGTGTAAGCAGACCAAACAAACCATGTTAAAAAATACTCTGGTTTACTTGTAGCAGTTCTCTGCACTTCAGATGCAGCAAACCCCCCCACCCCCACCCTCCCCACAAAAAAAAAAAAACATAGAAAAAGCCACCAAAAGTACAAGTACAAAAAGTGTGAAACTTGAAAAATGATAGAAAATTTGATGCAACTATAAACTAAAGGTGCTTCAACAAAAAAAGACCCTCACGGACACAGCCAGACTGTTTTTATTTGTCTGTGCTTTTATTTAGTTCTGGCTACAGCACTTGTTTTGGGCAACACTGCCCCCCATGATCAGTTGTTATAACTGCATGTTCCTGGTGGCCTGGTGTTCCTAAAGCTTTGTTGTTTTTTTAGTAAAAGCAAAACAAATGAAATTATAATGGGAAACAAGTCCCAAATCAATTTAACCAAATCCTTATGCTCAGAGGTAAACAATCTAAAGTGTTCGTGGAAGGTTGAAGGTTAATCTGCAAATGCACTTGGTTTTATTATATTCAGGTATTTTTTCCCAACAAGTTGTCTTCAACTGTTGTTTGGTGAGATTTTTTGGTGGTTCCATCTCAATCAAGAGCTTAGATCCAAACCCATCTCCCTAAGAAAGCAGTAAGCTACCAAAATGGTTGGGTGATCCCCTCTCAAGAAGTCTTTACTTCAGTCAAATTTGGAGCAACTGTTTTGAATTGCACAGTGAGGACAGTGAAATAATCACAATAGATATGTATGTAAAGCAACAGCAGCAGCGGTCACAGTGTTTCTAGGACCTCAAGAAGAACCACCTTAACCTTTGCAGTTGCTATACCTACGCAGATACCTGGACAGGTCCTTTGGACACACTACAGCATGGATCACTGAGTATTTTTTGTTTTGGATCTGTAGTGAACAGTTAATGACATGACTCTGCAGAAACTCCGCAGTTTCTCTGCTCATGCATAAAAAGGCACAAATGGTGGATTTAAAACCTAAAGAGCTCAAAGTCTATAAGCCCATCTGAGAGGGGAGCTCTTTAGTGGCAAATGTCTCCTTCTTCTCCTGGCTTTCCTCCTGGATCAACCCGTTCAGAGCCTTACAGGGTTCCACACACATTGAGAATTCAGACAAGCTAGTATTGCACTGCTTCTCTTCGTTCTCATCCTCTCCTTCACCTTTTAGTTTTCCTTCATCAGCAGAAGCGGTGCTGCAGTCGAAGGGACGTGAGCTACAGGTGTAGGCCTCGCTGTGAGGCCGTCGAGCCTCGTCCGGGATGTTCTTCTTCAAGTCCCGGTTTCTGCCCCGCTTGGCCAGTCTGGTGACAGATCCTAGGCGGTTGAAGATGTTGTCCTCAGATGAGGTCTGGTGGTTGTGGTGTTGAACGCTCTGCTCTGAGCCCTGCAGATGGAGGTTGTTCAATTTGATGTCAATACTCTCTTGGGAGGAGTTCTTGTAGTTGCTGGTATCCAGGCTATTAAAAATCGCACGCCGCTCTGGGGAGAGCATATCCAGTGACACAGCTCTTTGGTCTAAGCCCAGTTGTCTCCTCTCCATGCTCCTCATGGTGGCGGCTCGCTGTAGCTTCTCATGAACTTCCACACTCATACGTCTCCGGGTCTCCCGAAACTCTGCTCGCACGTTTGCTTTCCACTCAGCAGCATGAGCCTTGATCTCCCCTACCTGCATAGAGACAAGTCTCAAAGGTTATAGCATGCAGAGGACATCTTTAAGACATAGAAGGGTCAAAAGTAACCCCTTTAGTTCTGTTGGTATAGAAAGTGATGTCATGAAATGTGTTATCATCCAGAACCTGCCACCAAAATACTGAGAACATGGCACAGTTCTCCAAAGTTTCATCGAAGTTAATACGGTTTTCTCATAACAAGTTTCAAACTTCGAAAGCAACTTCTGTGTCTAGGACGTCACAGTCTTGCAAGGCTTTCAGTTGTCTTTGTCCAACCTGCTCAATACATAAACGAGGAGTTCATCCACTAGAAGCAACACATGGTAAATGGTTATATAGCACTTTACCACCTTCTTAAAGTTAAAGTCCCATTAGCTGGCACACTGGACTGAAATTTGTTCTCCGCATTTGACCCATCCCCTGTAGGGAGTGGTGAGCTGCAGACACAGCCACGGTTGGGAACAATTTGGTGGTTTACCTGCCCAATCCAAGCCCTTAATGCTGAGTGTCAAGCAGGGAGGCATTGGGTGCCATTTTTAGAGGGTTTGTAATGATTTGGCTGTGGATTTGAACTCACAACTTTCCAGTCTCAGGGTGGACGCTTTGTCACCGAGTTAGTCCTGAGAAGGTCCAAAGTGCTTTAAAATCACAGACAGATTCACCCATGCACACAAACATTCACCCACTGATGCTTGGTGCCTGGCACTGGTGCCAACCTATAACCACCAGAAACATTGTGGGGTTCATTGTCTTGCCCAAGGACACATTGGCACATAGACGGGCAGGGTGTTAATTGAACCTGCGATCTTCCAATCAGAAGGGGGCCACTTTACCTCTGCATCCCAACGGCTACAATAGTCAGAAAAGAAGCAAAATAATGGTCATTGAGAACAGAAGTGTGACACTCTTGCCCTGAGGTTTCTGAACAGCACTGAAACAATAACACTTATCCACAACAACAGTTCTAGTTTTTAAAGGGTTTAATTGAAGTTTGAGAGGTCACTGTCTTTGTCTATTTGTTCGTACTCAATCTTGCTGTCAGCAAATTCTAACAGTTTGTCTTCCCTCTTTAACAACGCTGATATTTGCTGACAAGATCACACAGGATCTACAATTTCAAAACAATGACTAAAGATAAGTATAAGTTGAAGTGCAAACCAAAATAAGCAAGACTTAAAGGCAATTTTTTGGGGGGTTGTGTTCACTTCTACACAAGTCTTAGCTTAAGGAGGGGGCTTCACGGTGGGGTAGTGGTTAGCACTCTTTCCTGATAGGGAGACAATCCTTGATCAAGTCAAAGCTGGTTCTTTCTGCATGGAATTTGTATGCTCACCACATGCATGTGTGGGTTTTCTCCAGGCACTCCAGCTTCCTCCCAGAGTCCAAAAACATACTTCATGGGTGAATTGATTCTAAATTATCCCTTAGGTGTGAAAGTCAGTATGTGTGGTTGTTTGTCTTTGTGTGTGTTCCTGTGACAGACTGGCGACTCGTCCTGCATCTTGTCTTCTCCCAAGAGCAGCTGGGTAGGTTCCATCCATATGACTCCAGAAGGGAATGAGCAAGTATAGAAAATGGATGGATGGATGTATTTTTATGGTTAAACCAAAACATGATAATATCCCTTGTGCAAAAGTAGAAGTTTTGCACATCTACTTCACAAATGTAAATTGTACTTCAAGAGTTGCTTCCTTTGTCTGACTTAATTTGAGTTGGGGTGTACTTCCACTTACCATATTTGGCTTGAACTGTGTGATAACGCTCACGGCAGACAGTGGCACAATTTCTTGTGGTTTACCATCCATCAACAATGGAAACGATGACTTTTGGATAAGTCTCCCTCACTTTATTTATTATGGGAATTTGGTTAAATTGACTATTGGAAAACTTTGACAAGGTATGACATGCATTGTTAATAAGGCATTGGGATATTACACCAGATGCGCCCAATTCAATAAATTACACTTAAAAATTCTTGACTGTGGAACAAACAAAGAACATGGTTTACATGAACCAGACTTTAGAAGTCAAGTGTTCCTGTTGTAGTATGGTGATCCTTGCACGAGTCTACTCTTATATCTGTGCAGGTCAAAGTCAGTCTATTGCTTTTAGCTCCAACAGAAACATCGATATTTGGTCAGTCTATCTTTAATATCTACAGTATCTCAATGTGGAAACACACCTCTTCTTTGGTCTTTTTGGATAACACCCTGAGCCAGTCACTGATCATGTTCAGCACTGCAGCAAAGTACGCCAGGCCGCCAAGGATCCAGAACCACACCAGTGGTCGGTACCACTTTCGATACTCAATCTTTCTGTCTCCTCCTGAGAAAGAAACCACGAGAGATGTGAAAGAGGGAATGAAGATAAGTGTTTCTACAAGGCATTTATATCAATCAAAGTCTGAATCTATCAGACTTATTTACAAGACCAGGAGTTGTACTTTCAACTTTATTTAGCTTCAGCAGATAATTGCTTTGTCATTCTCCAAATGCGTTGGTATCCTTACCACATGGCTCCATCATAGCCTTTCATTGTCTTCTGATAACTGTGTTTTTGTCAGATAAAGCTCACTTCTTCTAGTTGTATGCTCTCAACTCAAAAGCTCACATTATGTTTATCTTATCAGGTCTAAACACACCAGAGTGGAAGTCTTTAGAACATTTAATTCACATTAAAAACTTGGGAGAACATTTATTTTAAAGTTAATTTGTTAATAAAATAGTATATTAACAACAAATCTAAACTCACCTGCCACATAGTCGCCTATTCCAATGGTTGTCAACGTTATCACGACAAAGTACGTAGAATCTAGACACGTCCATCCCTCAATGTGCTTGAAGATCACGGCCGGGATGGTGACGAATAAGATGCAGCCAACCAGGATGAAGAGAAGTGTTGAGGCCACACGGATTTTGGTCTGACTGATTTGGTTGTGATTATTCTGGGAGGGAAGAAGAAAAGAGGTTCCTGACTCATTTCTATGGAGACACCATGAATTTGACCGGTGAAACTTCTCCACCTCCTCAATACAGAGTTAGAAAAACATTCAAACAATCTAACCTCCCCATAATAATAATAAAAAAGTCTCAAAGAAACAGATCTAGTCACAAAATCATTTGTGACACTAGTGACGCAGCGGGGCACCTGTTCAATGGAAAGAGATGCTTGCAAAGTTCACATCGGAAGAATAGTTTCACCTGAAGCTGCAGAAAAAATATGGCTACCATCTTCCAGCCTGTTTACAAATCTCTCTGCTTGTCTGTGTTTCTGTTCAGAGTGAAGAACACTACTTCTTATTGTCTTCGTATCCATTCTCTTTCTTGCTCTGGGAGTTCTGTTCTAGTTAATCAGAAGAGATTTGGCCTCAGTGATGATGAGCTATTAGCCCAAAATTCCTTTGTGAACAAAAGTTAGATCCAAAAGACCCCCCCAAAAACTTGGTTTACAAAGCAAATGGGACTTTCAACCAACTTAAAAAAGACAATGTTTGTGTGAAAGTACACTTAGTTTAAAATCAACAGCTTTATGATATGGCCCCTTGAACTGGATTCTCCTTCTCCTTTCTTTTGCCTGATTTCTTAGCTTTTCTTGCAAATAATTTTCCTATAAAGCTTGATTTACCTTTTTCCTCTTGCTTCTCTCTCTCTTTTTCCTGTTCAGTCTTCTTTCTTATAAGAAAATCTAAAAATAAAATCACTTTTAGATTTTAAATGTACCTTGCACATTTTTTTTAGGTCTTACAATTTTAATAACTCTTTAAGTAGAATCATTGGTACATTTGGTGCCATTTGCACATAAGTTGTGTCTTTGACCGACAGCCTCACTGACAGCTTATTTCTAAATATACCTAACCTTCTAACTTCTGGACTCAACTTGATTGACTTCTAAAGAAATTTGACTCGACCTGGTGACTCTGCAGTCTTTTTAACCACAGACATACTCAGTTTGTGCTCTGAGGCTTTAAATAGAAGTTGCCTACTTCTGACCTCAAAGTCAAATCTAGAGATTGTTCTCCTCCATTCCATCCCATACCCTCCACCGATGCATCTGAGAAGCCAACTTAAAGTTGAAGGACAGAGCAAGCAAACAAATCTGTTCGTTTTTGCTGTTTATTGCCTTAGTCACAAATGCCCTTTCAGGTGAATACAGGCTGTCTGCGGGTGAAAAATGGGCATGTAGGGGGCCTGCACAAAATTTTAAGATTATAGACCACTTGGTGAAGCCATGGAGCAAAAATGTTCATGCACATTCATTTCTACAGGCATGCTGCAGGCGACAGGGCATAACACTTAAACAACAAGAAAGGGTAAATAAAGGAGAAATAGGTGAGACACAGACGATGTTGTACAGATTTTTCACTTTTTTAACCCCCCGAACCCTGGACACTGTGCAAGGTGGCCATTAGTGCTGTTCAAGTGATAGGTCTGTGCTCCTTGCTGCAGCTCGACTGTTAGAAATGAGTAAATAGGCAATCAGGGTGCAGTACCTTACTAACGACCAGCATGCAGTACTAGCTTGCGTCATGTACGTGATAAGTATGTGTAACTTACATTGTCCTTACAAATACTTCACAGTACACTTACCACATGCATGACAATGGTACATTCCATTTTCATGAGAACCCTTAAGGTGGCAGCAATAACCTCAAGGGAACTGAAAGACACTTCTGCACCCTCGTTGAGATGTGGCAGTGACCTTCTACGACCCTCTACAGCCAAGACCATTCAAAAACCTGCGGCACCCGTACGAGTCAACTCCTCATACTGGTGCATGTGACTACAGCATAATTCTGGAGAAGTGGAATGGATGCAGCAGATTCTGTCATTTGAACAGTTGATGGAATTATGTGTGCACTTGAGAATATGAAAAAAATAATAAAAACAATGTCTGTAATTATGTTAAATCAAAAATATCTTGACCCAGGCTTTTCCTCTTTACCTTACAGGTAAGTGAGTGCCTATTTATAATCCTTTTTCTCTGACGGACAAGACACATCTACCCTGCAACACCACATGTAACCATGACAACCCACCTTATTGGAGGAAAAAGTTGTCATCTCCTACAGCATCCATCCTCATTCATTACTTTTTACTGTGAGCTATTCATGTGCTAAACGTACTCTGTTATTTAGCCACTTTTCTTTCCCAAATTTGAAGAAAACCACAAAGTATAATTTATTGCAGTTCCTCCGTAGACCACTGGAGGCAGGTTGAAGAAGGAAGCAACTCGCCATAAAATCCCGTGTTAAACCCAATAATACACCTAAATATTTTTCTACATACAATCTGGTGTCAGAAGCTATATTTCTTTTTATTGCTTTAGTCAATATTCATGACAACCCTGATGAAGGTGTTTTTTTATGTCAGGCAGGTGGTCCCATGGATGACCAGAACAGGAACAGAACTTTTCATTTCACTTTCTCCCACCCAAATGCTGTTTTTTGGAACATTCTTGAATTAGGCATAGTTACATCCAGTCATCGTCCAACATAAGTTAGGATTCATTTTTACCAAGAAGCATTCAAATGGTGACGTCAGGTATGATCTGTCCAGTACATTATATGTCTATGATCGAGACAGAGTTAGTTGTCACGGTGACTCACCCGAAACATCTTCTCCACTTTGGCAATACTTTTGACAAATATGGTTCCCAGTTGGTCACCAACTCCAGCCAGCAGAAATCCAAAAAGTGGGATGCCAAATATTGCATAAAGGATGCAGAAAATCTTCCCTCCTTCTGTGCTGGGAGCAATGTTTCCATATCCTGCAGCAGAGAAAAGAGATGGTAGGGTTAGACAGGATTAGATCATAGAAAATAATCTGACATGGTGAAGATAAATCAAGAAAGGGTAAGTGGCTAGGGGTACAGTGGTCCAGCATTTTTCACAGGAGTTATGTTCTAAAAATAACCTGTGATAGATGATATCCACAAAATAGTTATCTTTAGTTTTTGCAATAATTATGGATGTTTTTAGGCTGTTAGACTCCTCTTTAAACACTTTATAAAATGTTCTCAGACAGACATAAACATTTACACACTTTTCTTTCTTGTTTAAATATGATAAAAGATCAATTATAGATTGAAACAAAAAGATCTGCTCACGATTGAAGATTTACATAAATGTGGGCTGAAGACATTCTATGCAGGTGACGAAGCACGACGATTGATCAGCAATGGTCTGAACAAAACACAATGAATGCACTGTAGAAAAATGAAGAATGCAAAATATTGGTAAAAAAATTCTACAAAACCGCAGGACGTAGATGGCAATATAGTGGGTGGAAACACTTCATTGCGACACCAGGTGTAAACATAAACGGAAAAGAAAGTGGGAACAAAGCTAAATGTAGAAACCAACAAAAATATTAAAGTTAATATGTAACACTAACAGAAAAAATGAATTCTAAAAATAAAACATTTGCGCCTAGGAGGCTGTGTGGGTTCGTGCACTTTTTTTTGTACTACACACTGGTCAGGTCTGGGCATTCAAAGGCCTGTTCCTTCAGGTCGGTTAAAGGCTTTTTGTATGTTTTTGGGTCTTTTTGTACGTGTAAAAACAATACGGTCCTTGCAGACAGGACCCTGCTGCTGCGGGCCATAATTATAACAGAAGCTTAAACTCTCAAAAAAAACCACTAACTGTAAAGCACAGAAGTGGCAGGATCCTGCTATGGGGTTGCTTTGCTGCTTTAAGGATGTGTGTATTTTACCATGACATTATAAAAAAGGTCAACCTGGAATGACCATTTCATCGGTTTTCTAGGTCTGCTACAAGCATCTCTTCAGAATAAGAAAATTAAAGTCATCTCAAAGCACAAACCTCAGTCCAAAAAGATTTGAGAGCAGCATTTGAAAAGGCTTGTTGGAATAAGAAGGTCCAATAACTGAACTGAGCATCAGCAGTTCTGTCACAGGGAAATGCACTGAACTGTACGGGACCTTCTGGGTGATGCTGAGTACTGAGCTGATGTCATAGATTTTAGACTGTGATGTAACTACCTTACCTATGGTTGTGATAACTGTCCCAGCAAAGAAAAAGGCACTCCCTAGATCCCAGTGGCTGGAGTTGTAGGAAGTATCTCCAACAGGGTTCACTCCAGCATTGACAGCCTCCACAGAGTGCTGTGAAGACCAACAAAAAAGATAAGACGTTGATTATATGTCCAACTGACTTTTTAAAAAAAAAGACACTTTTGTTAATGTAGATTCTGCTGTTCCTGATGATGGATCAGGTACAACAGTCTCAAATAAACCATTATTTGATTCTGGTAAACACTAGCTTAGATAAACAAAAGCATTGCACAGAGTCATTATTTACTGAAAAGAAACTGGGCTGGCACTGATCCACAGCAGCTTTCCACTCTCATCTGCTGCTTCTCTGCATCACCCCGTCCATTATCAACCTTGCTGCCCAAATCAATAACTGATTAGTAGAAAGTACATCAAGCTGCTTCACCCTCATGAGTGCCAAAAGGGAATCTGGCAGAGAAAAGATCTGCTGTCTATAGAGGAGGTACAGCATAGGGATCGTGATGATATAAACTATATATTTTATTCAAGCGAATACCTGCAAAATACAATTTAATCAAGAAAATAGTTTTTGGCATCATTTCTTTTTTTTACTTTTCCTTTTTAAAACTTATGCAGTAAACACTAAAGCACATTAGATCATGGTCGATCACAGCTGATCTCTGTTGGAAGACTGGTTCACAAGTAATCACTCATTGTTGCTAATCAAATTCAAATACAGATTATTCCAAATTACAGGCGGCTGCTGGTGATTCTAACTGATTCCTGGTCAACATTAAAGATTACAAAAGGTTACCGTTGATCATATTAGATCACTATCGAGCACTGCAGATCACGCGTAACTAGCAGACAAAACTGTTGATCATCACTGCTAATAATTACAGTGGATCACAGATGATACTTGCTGTTCAAATATGATTACATGTGGCACCTAATCAAAGGTGATCAATATAGATCGATTTTGGTTACTACTGCTTACTACTAGTTGCTGATATTTCTGCTGATCCATGCTGATTACATGTGATGTCAGGAAAGCACGGGATCGGACACCCAAGAAGGAGCACACAGAGGTCAAAATCTATACGTTTGAGGCTCAAGAGGTAAGGAAAAGTTGCTGCCAGATGTACAGGGGAGTCTCCAATAGGTCTTAGGACACGAGATATCAAGGTGGAGATAGAGGGCAGCAGAGTATCTCTTGTAAATCCAGGCCAGAGTCATACACGTGAAATCCAGTCCAGAAGAGCAGCACACCAAAGGGGCAGATTCAACTCGACATCCAGAAGCAGAGAGGGTCAAAAACCAGCAGGACGGTCGTAAGAAAGAGAACAGACTTAAACAGAGTTGAGCAGACTTGAACGGGTTTGGTCGAATGCAGAAAGTGCACCAAACAGGCAGTGTAGAGGAGAAGGAGAGAAACTTAAGTATCCCAGGACCCAGCTACATGGAGTTAGCAATCAGAAGATAGGAGTGAGCATGTATGGAAGGCCAAAAGGGTCAGAAATCCCACAGCTCCTGACATGTGATGAATATTCATTTCTGTTGCTCACTTTTTCCCAGCTGACCACTGCTTGATTACAGGCAGTCCCTATAAATCACATGAGATTAGTGTTGGTCACAGCTCATATTAGTTGTATATAGTCACAAAATATATGTTGGATCAATTGTTTGTTTGTTTGTTCAGCTTAGTCTGTTTAACAACCAACTATTGTTTACATTTATATGACTGACTTTATGTTCTTTGCAAATACCGGTGTAAGCCCAATGAGACGGCTACAGTTGTGATATTGGGCTATGTAAATAAAATTGAATTGAATCAATGTTGATTACATCTGATCACAGTTGAATGAACCTGGTCACAGGTGGACACAGCTGATCAATAGTAATTTCATGTGATCAGTTTTTGATAAAAGTCCATTTCTACAGACCAGTATATTCTAAAGCTCATTGCAGATGATTCCAACAGATTAAAGTGGATCAATGCCAACTTCTATTTATTGCAATTGATAACATAATGTTTACTGTTGATTACTACCGTCAGAATTCCATACTAGATGTTGTTTGTAGCTAACCTCAAGTAATATCCCTAAGAATCATTACTGATCAAATCTCATAGCAGTTGATTACAGAGGCTCTCTGTTGTTGAAACGTGATCACTGGTGTTTACTGTTGATCACAGTTGATCACTGCTGATCCTGCTTGGTGTCAGTTACTTGCATTTTCTTGATGTTTATTACAGCCAACAATTCCTAACTTTTGTTTATCACAGCTGATCACAATTGATCCAACTGGATCACCTGCTGTAAACACCTGTTTATCCTCATGGGCCTTAGTCACACCATGTGGGGGGGTTGACCCGTACAGGTGCAGCAGGTTTTTGGATTATCTGGGCCCATGGAGGGTCGTAGAAAGGAGCAGTTGCATCGTAAAGGGAGCATAGGTGTGCCTTGCAGTTCCCTTATGGCTTGTGCAAACAATTTAAGGGACATCATGATAATGAATGTTATCATTGTCGTGTGTGTGGTAAGTGTATCATAAAGTATTTGAAAGAATGTAAGTTACATGCAGTTATGATGTCCAGGTGATGCTGACCGCACGCAGATGCTACACGTACAGGGAGTGCAGGTGATACATACAGTAAGTGGCCGTAAGATGGCCAAACAATTTACACTCTGATTGTCTGATTTCCTCATTTTTAATAGTCAGCGGCGCACACTTTTCACTTGAACAGCACTAACGTCCACCTTGAGAAGTGGGAAATGTTTGGAGGGGATAGAAAAAGTACAAAATCAGTACAACATGTCTTTGCCTCACCTACTTCTCCCTTACAACCCTTACTTGTTTAAGTGTTCGCTATGCCCTGTTGCTCGCAGCATGTCTGTAAAAAAATTTGCATGAACATTTTTGTTCTATGAACTCACCCAGTGGTCTACGATCCTGCCACCTGTGTGCCCCATACAAGTTTGCCCATTTTTTCTTTTACCATGGGACAGCCATCTCCAACCGTAAGAGCAGTTGTGACTAAGGCCTAAGTTATTTGTGAATGATACTCAACCCTTCTGAAGCTTTTTAGTCTTGATGCTCTCACAACCTGTAACTTTTACACATTTACACTTTTGAGCTCCAGAATTTGAGAAGCAGCAGGAAATGAACAAGGTTTTCAAAAATACTACTTTCTAAAGAACACAACTATGTCCATCATGTGGTATCTTCATAGAACCCCTTAAAAATTACTTAAATAAGTATTCTGTATAAAGTAATGCAGATTCACATTTTTTATTAACCGAACGAGTAGCTTCACCACTGCTTTTCACGCAGGAGAAGACAAAGACATTTCTTGCTGGTGGTAAAAGAGCAGGAAATGTTGTTTCAAACCTTCAGTGATAGAGCTCACTTGTTAAACTGGCCTTAATGTAATGTAAATCTAGATCTATAGGCTCATCTTATCCAATACTACCACCTATTATACAACACATGGTCTTGCTATCTTATTTTTAAGAGTGTTTTGCAGTTTGCTGCTTTTTGTTGCTCACACCTAAAGTGAGCAACTTGACAATCCTCCCCACCATTCCCCTCACCACCACTGCATGCTTAGATAATCCAATTAGGAACGTTACTGTCAGCAGAGGGAGCTGTGCATGCTGTTTCGTAACACTTTACCAGACTGATTAGGACAATTCTCCTAAGGACTTCAGGTGTTTTATTTCCAGCTTGCAGGCTGAGAACCTGTCTTCTGCGTAAGTGCCTTCAAATCGATTTGAGGCTTAAGTTTCAGCAGACCTGAGTCTCTCCGGAGACCCACTAGAGCAGGCAGGAGTATCGACCAGAAGCTGCTCCTACCTTGATGATGGCCTCCAATTCCTCCTGAGATACACATGGGTGTTTCTGCAGGAAGGCTGCCTTCTCGGCTGTGATGGTGATCTTCTGGCTGTTCTCAAAAGGCTGCTCCAGCGCCTGGAACACCAGGCCACCTACCACCAGATAGGCCACCACCACCACGAACACAGCTAAGACGGTCTTTGGCTTCATGATGGTGAAAGGCGCAGATCCGTCGGCCACCACCTCCATGCTGGCCACCATGCTGGCCGGCCTCGAGGCCATGGAGAGGCGTGGAAGAACGCAGCCCATGGGGTTCTGCATGGTGGCCACGCTGGCATGGACCAAACTGGACTGCAACATGCTGGGCTGGACTTTCTTTGGGGGCACCAGGTTGGTCTGGACAGCCACTGAAACAAAAAGCATCATCTGAATGATCTAACTTTTTTCCCTGAAGAGAGATGAGGACCATAATTTTACTGAAGTTTGTTAAAGGAAAAACTTTGTAAAGAGCATCTGAAAAGAAGAGGAAGAGACACAAAAAATGTTTTCTATTAAAGAAAATATTCTGAAAACAAAAATAGCTTAAGAAAAAGATAAAGCTTTAAAATCAAGTCAGGAACATAAACTGAACTCAAAAATAGTGAAAAAAAGTTAATGTCCCAATGAAACTTGAAAAGTTTATTTTTTTAGGAATTCTGGATGCTTGAATAAGAAACAGAAAAGGAGTTCTATTCAAGACTTTATACAACAAACTATTTGATTTTGTTGTAAAAGAAATAATTAAAATAATAAATTAAAAAGTTGGCAAAAATATTATTTGTCTTTTTTTGTCAAGTGCCATTCTGAAGGACCTGGAAATGAATTCACTAGCATGTTTACTTTCTTTCCTTTATTTATTGTTTTAATTGTGTAAAATGTTTTGGGTTGTGTAATGATTTGCCTCTTGGCCAGTAGGAATGGAACTTTATTGGTTAAATATTGGATTACAAAAAGCATAAGAAAAATTCAAAAGAACAATTTAATAACTTGGAATATTATCAGACAAGTTGAGTCTCCATATAGTAATGTAAAAACAAAAAAAGAAAAAGAACCAATGAATGCTGAAGTGTAGCAACTATGAACAGGGTAAAAGAAACCAAATGATGTAATAAAAGCAGGATAAAAAGAGGGACATCAAACCAACAAACTCAAAACACAGAAAACTGAAGCTTCAAAACTGAAGAAAATAGGAGAAATCAGATGAACTTAACCTCAGGAATCCTGCAACAAGACTTTGTTGGAAAAATGACACCAGATTTATGAAGAACAGCTGGAGAACAAGCTTGAAGGATTCATGCAACCATCCCAGGTTCTTCTCAGCTTTTCAGCAATATAATGTTACATGATCTCCCTTCTTGTTTTTTTATTGGATTGAAAGTTTGATTGATTGGAGAGTCAGATAGGTTATTTGAAGGGAGGCCACCTGTGTAACTAGTCCAGTTAGAAATGTGCCCCCTGATATCCCTCTCTTTTCTTCTCCCTCTTTCTTTTCCGTCCGGTCCAACAAAAAAAAGGATACAAACATAATTAATACAACTAAAGTTTAGTTTAAATTACAAAAGGGGTTTATATGAATATACACCTTGTGTGTCCGATGATTTATAACCCCCAATTGTAACAGTAAAATCTGTCTAACATAAGAGACTCTCAGCTCATATCTGTTTGCTCAGCTGTTGTACAGGACAAGTAAAAAAAAAAAAAAGAAATGTGTTACAATATACGGTGGCTATTCTCCAGTCAGCTGTCAGTACTAGTATAGCAAAGTGGCAAAACTGCATAAACTGACGGAGTGGGACCAGAAAAATAATTTTTCAGTTACAGGTACTGCAATTTGTACCATTTAAATAGATGAGAGAAATCTGTAATTTTCATTAAAAATATTTCAAATATATTTATATTTTCTGTAATGGTCCAGAAATGAAGGATTTAGTCTATTAAAAAGGTTAATCTCAATACTTTGTAATGCTACGTAATGTTTTCTGTAGGTCTTCGCCAGGTTTGTAGGCTGCAGCTGCTATTTTGGCCCATTCCTCCATGCAGATCTTCTCAAGAGCTGTGATGTTTTGGCAACACGAACTGTCAATTCTCTCTACAAATTTCCTTTTGGATTGATATTCAGAGACTGGCAAGACCTCTCCAGAACTGTGAATTTTTTCTAAGTAGCCACTCCTTTGTTGCTCAGGTGATGTGTTTGGGATCATTGTCACGCTGGAATATCCAGCCATGTTTCATCCTCAATGCTCTCATTGATGGAAGGAGGTTTTTGCCCAAGATCTCACCGTGCACTGACCCATTTGTCCTTTTCTTCACACATATCAGTCATCCTGTCTCCTTTTGCAGAAAAGGACCCTAAATCATTATGCTTCCACTCCCATGCTTCACAATGGGTATGAAGCAAACATGATGAGTGGTGTTCATAGCAAAGAGTTCCATTGTGGTCTAATCTAATCACAACATTCTTTGGGGAAAATGTACGTATTATATTTGTTCCCCACCAGGCGAGATCTTGCATGAAGATCCTAGTGGAGTAAGATTGTCAATGAATGAATTTGTTTTTCATCAATTTTCTTATTATTGCTCCAACAACTGATGTCTTCTCCCCAAGCTGCTTGCTTAATGTAGATTGGTTCGTCTTAATCTTGTTCAGGTGAACAGCATTATTCCCGGTGTCCTTTGACAGCTCTTTGGTCTTGGTGGAGAGGTTGCAGCCTGACTGTTTAAGGTTATAGAGGTATAGGGTGTCTTTTCTACAGATAACCAGTTCAAACAGGTACATTAATACAGGTAACGAGTGGCAGATGGAAGAACTTCTTAAAGAAGAAGTAACAGGTCTGTGAGGGACACAATTCTTGTTTGTTTGTAGGAGCTAAATACTTATTCTGAAATTACCTACTAAATTTCACTGTCAGATCATTTAATTAACATCTGTACAATAATATACAGTTGCTTCAATGGTGGATGTGTATTAAATATAAATAAGTAAACATAAAAAAAATAAATCCTCATAGTGCCAAATTTAAATTTCTGCAACCTCTGAGGTGAAGCCATCCTGCCCCTCTCTTTAACCTTAAATATTATTCTGAGAGAGAACATATGTATAAGTCTGCTCCAGGGCAGGCAAACTGACCTCCAAGGGGACATGTGATGTGACAATGTGTTTATGCATTTTGTTATGTCCTCTTTTTCTGCTGTGACTCCCCACATGCAAGATGCTGCTCAGGGCGATTGTCCATGCAGTCAGTCACTACTGCCCTCCATACATCACTGTTCAGATTCGCTCAAGAACTGTATGGAATGCTTTCGAGAAGCTGCATCCAACACACATCACATAGTTCAAAGCAAAGTGCTGAACGCACTGGGTTTAAAGCACTTCACTATTGCACTAAAAACATCTTCAGTCAGGTTTACTCCCCAGGAGCAGAGTATTTGACGGACTGCACATTGACCGTTTATGAGAACTGGACAGAGTGAGTGGGACATCATCCATAGAAAATGGTTTACTCCCGGCTCCAACCGAATGAAGTCAATTCAGTCGCCATTTTTTGCAATAGGCCCTGTTGGATCCAGATGTCATCAGTTAGCAGTGATTGGTCCGAGTCTGTCTGTGGCAACAACTCACTCCAATGAAGAGCGAGCTTGTTGGAAGTCCACACCCCTAACACTTGAAAGAGGGCTTGGGAGAATCTGTCAATCAACCGTTTAGAAAGTTCCATAAGATTACATACGTAGAGACAACTGATTGGTCGGTTAATAACTTAAATAATTTGCAATAAAGGAAAAAAAGTGAAAAATAAACTAGGATTAGCAAGAACATGTTTAAAAAGTATCAGAGCAAGAATGATTATTCTGACAAATAGAATGACTGAGTAATAGCTGGTTATTGTTTCTATAGAAGTCTATGGGATGTTGTCTTCTTGGAACCAGTGGGTACTTCCTGTTTGGAACACGAGGGAGGGTAGGGGGTATCACTCAATCCAGTTCTCATATACAGACAATGGGACTGCATTGGGCCCTGTGATATACTGCCAATCTTTCCAGAGTGTACCCTGCCTTCGCCAAGTAGCGGGGCATGCTCCGGCAACCCTGTGACTCTGAAAGGGAAAAAGCAGATTAAGGAAGTGGATGGATGGATGGATGGATGGATGGATGGATGGGATTACACCAGAAGTGTCCAATTTGGTGGGGTATCACAATGTGGATCTGTTTACAGGAGCTGTGCTTGGTTCCTTGGTTCTTATAAACGCTGAAAATATTTTCATATTAAACAATTTTGGATAATATGCTCCCGACTTTGTTTCAACGTCAGCTGCAACACTTTTTACTGCTACTTTGGTATGGCAGAGGCATGCTGCAAAGCAGTTACTGGGGAGGAGACAAGAAAAGTACGCTGATAAGTGTTAAAGACATATAAATTGTCAGGAAAACAGTGTTAGAAGCTAAGTGTACCACATTCAAAGTTGTTTACATTTCTTAACCAATTTCATTGAGTTGCTGTGCCTCATTGCTGCTCTGTTACTGTGTTTACATCCCGTAATGCCTGGCTACATTGGCTGTTTTTGGCAAGTTAATCCACTCAGAGCATGGAGCCTATTCAGACTGAGGAAACTCAGAGTGAACCGGATGGGTTCGAGAGCGCTCCTGGACCAGGGTTGGCTTGGGTGTATTCAGACTGAAACTTTGTTCTGGATTATTGGGGGAAACAAACGGATGTGTCCAGTCTGAATATACCCTAAATTCCAACATGAATGAACACCAGTCCATAAAACAAAGTCCCTAAGGAGATGAGGGAGTTTGGTGTGGAGGAACTTGACTGGCCTGCACAGTCTTGACCTCAACCTAATCAAAAACTTTTGGGATGGTTAACATTAAGCCAGACCATCTTGACTAGCTTTGGAGTCTGACCTCACACTGGGTTTCTGGGGAAAAAAAACAGTAAAAAAAATCCCAGAAACGGCCTAAATCGTGACTGGGATGCGGCAGAACATCTGATTGGTCCTCAGCTGATGAAGACCGTAAAGATGACAAACATCGCAGCACCTGATGATGGAGTGCCGGAGCACTTGCTGCGAGGAAGGACGTGCCGCAGCTGTGCGCGTACGTGACACCCATGCACGATGTGCGGGATGAGGTCATGATCGCGCAGACTTTGCACCGCATCTCGCACGCGCTGGATTTTCGAATATCGAGCCTCCGCCGTACGGTGCCATGCGGGGCAGTGCGGGATGCGCGCACAGCCTGCTGCTGCAGCGCGACAACTTCAGCATGCTGCATCTGCACCACCTCCTCCTCATCTGCACCGCAACCCCTCAAACTCAGATCCAATGCGCTCCGATCTTGCGCAAAACAAACAATCAATCAATCAATTATTCAACCAATCAGCTGTTATGTTCGCACCACCGCCTGTCATAACTGCGCTGGAATGACCGTGACAGCAGAAAATGCGAGTCTTACCTGGTGGAGGATTCATGTTTCCTGGTTTTCTTGGGTTTTCCGTCGGAAACTTCATCTTTCCTCTCTTTACTCTTGATGCTAAAGATGAATAAGAGCTGAGGTCGTTGATGTTGAAGTCAATCCCGTAAGACTTTAACCGAAAGACGCGGAGAATCTGAGCATCACGTGAAAACACATCCTCCCTGCTCGTGTCTGCGCTTCTGTATGGAAAGCCAAAGAGACCAATATTCACTGTCTCATGGCACCACCAGACAGTTGACAGAAGCAGTCACTGATGTCACTACATGTTATTAAAAAGCTACATATAAGGACAATATCTTGCCATTTCATATATATATTGAACATAGTATTTCTTAAAGTCAGGTCAAATATTCACTTAATACTTTAGGTGTCACATCTACTGGTTTAGTTTAGAACTTTTATATTAAACACATAACCAAAAGGAGGGGGGGGGGGGGGGGGGGTCCAGCTTCAGCAAAAATCATACAAAAATAATTTTCAAGTTTTATGTTTTTTTTCACAACTAATTTTTCAACACGAAACCAAAATGAAAATCATTTTTATTTATGGTGGGAAAAAAAAATAATGCTGTAAGAAAAGATTAACCTACATCAAGGCGGGAATCAAACCTGCGATCCTCCAATCAGAGACCGACTGCCCTTTCCACTGCACTACGGCCGCCCAATGACAGTATGCTGACCGCTCTCTGACCTTCATCATCAAGACGTTTACTTTTTGGATTAAGACTCCCTGCCGCTAATCCTGATTTCCTTTGTTGATGTTGTTTTACGGCAGATGGTTATTAATGAAGTTTTAGGAAAACTTCTTGAAATTTCTTAGGGTTTCTTGTTTTTCTTTTTGTATATTTTTTCTATACAAGTAATGATAAACCCACTTTGGATCACCATTCAAACAAAGTTTGGGTATGGTGTTGTTTTTGGTCATGTTCTGAGTTGCCATAGGTTTTTTCATGTTTTAGTTAATTTATTAAATGTTTAGGTTTCCCACTAAGCCTGCACTCTTACATTATGGGTCCTTCACCACCAGTTCCTGACAGAAACAATATTCAAGTCATTGTTCTGCATGTTTGAGTGACGGACATTTTGAGAATCAAACTGCATTTCAGGATTTTAAAAGTAGACTTTGGGTTCCTCAAGGGTCTGTACTTGGTCCAAAGATCTTCATATTATCCATGAGTGACATGACGGCAATAACAGGCTTGTAAAGACTTGTAAAGGTTGAGCACAAGGTGATGTAGTGGTTCGCACACTTACATCAGAGCTAGAAGATCCTGGATTAAATCCCAACTGGGTTCTTTCTGTATGGACTTTGCATGTTCTCTTCCTGCATGTGTGGGTTTTCTCTGAGGAATTTGGTTTCCTCCCAGAGTCCAAAAACCTGCCTCAGAGGTTCATTGGTGACTCTATGTATGAATGTGTGTGGCTGTGGGACCCTGCAAATGAACGGCAAGCCTTATAGGGTGTACCCCACCTTTACCCAACAGTGGCTGGGATAGGCTCCAGCAACCTTGAGGCCCCAAAATGGATTTTGTAGGTTTGGAAAACGGTTGGATGGACTTTTAAAGGAATTGTGTTAAAACTTTGTCAGATAATTTAGGAAAATTTGAAAGGAATAATGTTAAAAATGAAGTATAGTCTACTTTAATGTCTTTGGGTGTGTCATGTTTTAAATTTTAATGGAATAATTAAAGAATAAGAATCACATTTTGAGGAAATGAACTAGAAAACTATGTCAAAGCAAAAGCATGTGATCATTCGCTCTGTGATTCACTTCTTCAGTCAATCATTCAGTCCCACTCTTTCTCTCCATCTCATGCACAGTAATCAGATTTGAAAACAATACGTGTCCAAGCCATCAATCATCCTGCTGCTTTCCTAAAGTGTCTTTCAAATTAAAAATGTTAACATACTAATTTTTTTTTAATGGTCCAACATTTTTATTAATTTTAGTTTTTCCTTTGCGCTGTCACAAATTTCCTCTTTTCTTTTAATCAATTTTTCTCTTCTCCTCATTAAATGTCAAAGTAAGTTTGTTTTTCTTTACAGAATGACATTATATTACAGCCATAAATTTGAGTTTTATTGTGAAAACATTCTACCGAGAAGCAAATAGTTTTGTTAAGATTATTTATGCCTAACTCAATGACATTCAACTTTCGAGAGCGACAAAATAAAGTTTAAAGACCCACTCTGATGAAAATGGTTTGTTTTTAACATGTTCTTGTGGCGCTTTTATCATGATGGAGGACATACACAAAAAAATTTCAGCTTAAAAACTGCGTTTCTTGGTAATTCTTTATGAAAGTCATTGTAAATCAGGAGCAGACAAAAAACATGCAGTTGCAAAAAAACCTTATTTGTGACCTAAAAAATACAACAGATCAAAAAAGGACCGGAGTGGGACTTCAACACCATTTTATTTGAAATAAAAAGACTTTAGAACATAAACAATTCTGCAGCACAGGGTAAAGAGCTCCCTTTCGTAAAAATGTCTGTGTGTTTGCTACATAAAAGCATAAAAGTGCAGGAAAAAAGAAGAGTTATGGAAACACTCTGCTGTACCCCAACATTTCTAAGTGTAAACCGTGCAGATGTTTCACCCTGCAGCATTTCTCAGGAACAAAGAGTGCTGTTCTGCTGAGATTAGACTTGTGCAGATTGCAGAGTGACTCTGCTGCTCTCTGGTTTGTCAGCAGAAGTCACAGACCGATGAACACCACAATTTTCTTTGAAAGAAGTTTTACGGTTAAAAATTTACCACTTAATGTCAGAAAATAGACCATTTCGGAAGGAAAAAACAGCTCCAGAGTATGTTCTGCTTAACTATTATTATCTTTTTCAAACTGCATTTTCTTCATCTGCTCCTGATGCACAAGGATTTGAATAAAGAAAGACTCAGAAATGCTACTTTAAGCTTAATTTTCTCTATAATGCAAAAAAGATGACAAGAACATGTTAAAAACGCAATTTTTATTGAAGTAGCTTTTAGAGTTTGCGGTGAGAGAAACTTCAAAATCTTGAAAATAAAACTTTCACCAATGCACAATTCAGCTCATTTTTGCAAGAGAGAAGCACCAACATTGACATCACTCATTACAATAGTTTAATTCATTCATTCATTTTCCAAGCCGTTTTATCCCTTTCGGGGTCACGGACAATAGTTTAAATTGAACGTTTTCCTTTTTTTTTTTTTTTTTTTTTGCAATTTCCTAGTTTCAAGAGCTTAAAACTGTATGAATCATAAAGAGGCTATTGCCTAAACTGAGTAAAAATTATTTATTGGATTTTTTTGCCACTACCAACCAAAAATTCTTTATTTTAGGGATTTAAGGTTAAAAGCTTTTGTTTTTTACACGTCATTTATTAAATTTATTTACATAAATCTTAACTTTTTTTTGCTTTGATACAGATATAAAACTGGTCTGTATTGTGGCAGTTTCTGGTGTCTCTTCATGAGGAAGTGATGGATCAAGTCTCATCTGTGAACCATAAAGTATCCAAAACTCCTACTTTAGTAAAATTTTCAATTAACAGAAAAAAATTGTCATTCAAATATTGGAAAAATGCAACGTATAATGCACAAACTTTTACTTAGAACTCAGTCATCCATAAAGAAATGTAAAATTGACATTTTTAGATCTGGGAGAACGTCATACTCGCTCTGGTTTCCTTGTAGTACCACCAAATGACCAGCAGATGGAACCCTTGAACTTTTGACACAAACGTATCTACTTCCTACACTGTACCAGCAGAGAGTACTCTTTCCACATAGACTGGGTAAACAATGTCCCATCAAAGGCATTTGGTTCACTTCATGAAAGAGTTCCACACAGTTCAGATGTTATGATGCAAAAAAAAAAAGTATAAGCAGACACAAACAGTAACATAAACACAGACACGACAAAAACAATCAGGAGAATTAACCAACATGCACACACGCAGGCAAGTGTGTTTGGTTAATAGGGAATCAGATGAGCAGTGACAGCACAGCGAGGCTCATAATTAATAAAACTAGAAGATTTAGCGGTTTGGTGTTTTTACTCATTTTGTAATTTGGCTCACGAGTCTGCAGGCGGACTGCAAGCTCAAGAAATATTAAAAAGGCAGAGAAGATGAATGTGTGTGTCTGCCACAGCTCCGCCAGCCATGAAGTTACCAGGCGCACTTTTCTTCCCCATGCTTCAAAAAAGCAAAAACAAAAACCAGCCATCCGGTTAATTAATGCGAGCTGCATTTCCAAGTCTTCACCGAATGGCTGCTCGCTGACGATGTAGATGTTTGTGTGACGTGTGTGCTGGTTGATCCTGGACCAGGGAATGGGATGAAGAGGAGATCACAAAAGGTTTTCTAAGTAAACTGACCCTGAAACTCCAACATCTGCAGGGCAGATAACCCCATAGAACTCAAGTTTTTGAATGTAACTTAATTTAGCTTAAATAAGCATTTACTCTGCAGCCCTGTGGATCTGATCTGGACAGTTTCTACCATTGTAGAGATTCTACCATTCTACCACACTTTATCTTTGCAGCGTTTCTCATATTTGCAACATCATTTCTTTTTGTTTACGGCCACCGTATGTCAGTGCATGTCCTCAACTGAAGTTCCCTAAATTTAGAGCTCGGTCTTCTGCAGGAGATAGTCAAGATAACTCTCTGCTTTAAAGGGCCTACACCAGCTTTTCAAATATATCCAAATATATGATCATTTATTACCTTTGGCAGACTAAAGGACACATTACTTGTGAAATATTAGTTACTTTTGTGAACTTTTTTGCATGACTTTGCTCGACCACTGGGGGGCGGTTGAAGGAGCCTGTCTAATGTTAGAGACCGGCGTCTAAAGCAACGAGCATGTGTCAGACTCGACGGCTGTTGGAGACGGGAGGATATAAGGTAATTTTGCATTTAAAATGAAAGCGTTTTGCTGATTAGCACTAGCTCAAAGGAGAGTGTGTGTGTGTGTTAGCCTAGGCTAGCTAGCAGTGCAGACTCTTCCTGGAAGGGCTGTTGTCACTTTGTGATGTCAGCTCGTGAAAACCCACTCGTTTTCGTGGGTTGGGAGGTGCTGGTGCTTGGGGTTGTTTTGTGGGGTTGTTTATACTGAGGAATGAACATTACAATACACTTAAAGGCTCAAAAAGTAGATTTTGCGTCGCATAGGCCCTTTAAAGTTGTCGTGTTGATGTGAATGCTTGTCTTTCAATGAAGAAGATTAAGTTTTGGAATAAAAACTGTCTGAGAAACCTAAGTCTCTTTCCGAGCTTGCAGTTGCTCAGGTTTCGAGGGAACCTGAGTCGTGCCCCCTCCCTCTCCCTTTGATTAATGTGTTCATTTGCAGATATGAAGGAGTGAGGCGCCGCTGCGGGCTGCAGATAGATGACCCCCTCATCAATCTCAGTCAAATGAACAATCAGATCCTCGTTTGTCGGAAATGAAATCTAGGCTCATTAATGCTGACGCCTGGATTGGGGGGGGGTGGCGCGAATGAGCATGTGTGTATGCGCGTGCACGGCCGGTCTTTGTCTTTCTGCCACGCGCACGGTTGCATGATTGCCCACATGCGCCCACATTGAAAATGAGGACATGGGGCGTCTGGTGTGCTCTGCCAAATCGATGCACCTCTCAGCGATGACAGGCTAATCATCAGAGGGGTCACAGACTTTGTGTGTTGCCCCCCCACACACACACACAATAGGCAGTGACCCATAAACACAGGACAAAGGGCTGTGAAGGTTGTTTACAGTCAACACGCTGTAGACTACAGTGAAGGAAAGACTCAGCGATGGACAAACAATGTTTAACTATATTTAATTAAACCAAAGAGAAGCAGAAACGAAGAAGACTGAAACCAGCAACAACAAACGGACTCAATTCTTTACAGATGAGACTCCTATCCTTAAACGCTGGAGTGTTGTGGCTTTAGACCTTTACTGAACAGATAAACTTCTGCTGTCTCATATTTTTTTCCTGCAAAATCTAACTTTCAAACATGAGAGTCATCAGTTTAATTGCTCCCTTTTGCCTCCGGCCTCCAGTGGTCATTTATGGAACTGCAATGATTAGTGCTTACTGGTTGGTTTAGAACGAGAACTGGACTTGGTTTTGGCAAATGGGAGCACTAGCCCCAGTAGTTGCAACAAGCACAGATAGTAAACATGTTGTTCACCTTTTGGCATATCCTGTCAGAGGGTCACCACAGCTTTGGTTTGGCAGAGATTTGTATGCTCTTCCTGACAAAACCTTGTTTTTTTTATCAGGGCTGGGGACCAAAGCAGGGAGATTTAAGTAAATGGTCTTTTTATACTTGATTTGAGGAAAAGACTTTTCTGATGAAAATAATCTGCATTTATGTGATTTTTAAACTGATTTCTTTTTTTAGACTTCGCATCACTGATTCTTTTATTGAAACCATTCTGCAAAAATGTGATCTCAATACTGACTTATTATGGAGACTTTTTCACATCACTGATTATTATTTTCTTGCTAATGCTACAATCAAGTTAAAATAGTGTTGTATCTACATACATAGCAATATGACTTATTGTTACTCAAGGATGTTTAAAGACCTGTATTACTGGCAATACAGTATAAATACCTGATTATTAGTTATGAACCGGTTGATATCTAATGTAAAGTAAATGGTGTGGTCGAGTCGGGGTGGGATTATATAAATTCGCTTCCTCCCACTCCCTTTCAAGCAGTTTATCTTTTGATGCCTAGTTATCCTATGTTTGACATGTTTACTGATGTAAATCTTTGTTGATTAATTGTGTTACACATGTGTTTTCTTGTCTGCTTGAAATAAACCATTTCCAATCCAAGATCTGGTGATCCTGCTCGCCTAATATGATTTGCTCTTCATCACTGGTGGTCCTTTGTGATCTAACTTCACCAAAAGTGTTTGCATTTGTTTGGCTAACCCCACCCCAAGCTGGTGATCTTCAGTGGAAGAAAATGCTAGCTAACCATACAGGCAATGCAGTCTGAAGCTGCGTTCACACCGCCCTCAACAACGTGCGTCCAAGTGACCTTTGGCCAATCAGGGAGTCAGATTTGGTTGTTTGAAATTTGATCGTAAAGGAGAAGTGAAGAATTGCGGTTTGTACTCGGTTGGAATGATATGACACCGGGTCTTTCATATATCGGAATAGAGCTGTGATAGAAAAAGCCTGGAGCTTGAACTCAAGAACACACGTAGTGTCCATAGCTTGAGAATGAGGGGTTGGGGGGTAGATCTGAGGTCAGGTCTGCTGGGGCTGGGGGCTCCCTCACTGACAAAATCTACGCAAAGACACCCCCCCCATCCACACAGTATCTCTCTGGATTAATTTGTGGTTTAGAACAGCAGCTGACAGCCTGAATCAGCCTCCACCCTGATCACACTGCTCCTGGAGTGGGAGGCGGCGAGGGAGGAGATGCAGAGGAGGAGGAGGAGCATAGTGGGGAGGGGAGGAGACACAGAGATGACATGGACATGAGTGGCATGATTAGGAGGCCTGAGGGGAGATCTGACACATCAAAGCAAAATGTGAGGATATTTCAGATTAAAAGCCTTTGCTGGAATGAGAGTTTCTCAAGTTCACCTGATCTGCTGCTTCAGAGCCGCAGCTTCAGGAGATTCTCCTCATCCTCTTTAAAATAAGTTTAACTTCAGATTATCAGAAATTACACCAAAATGTTTCCAGAGTTAAAACTGTGTTTTTTAACTAAAAAAGTAAACTAGTTTAGTTAAATAAAATACAAAACAAAATCACATTTTCTGACAATAAAGAAACAAACAAAAATAATTTTCTAGTAGAGAAATTAAAACAGATTTATGTTTAGATTATTAATAGGAAAAAAACACAGTGGAGGAAAAAGGCGGACTGCTCAAATGATGAAAATTGAAGAAAACCCATAGAAAATAAGTTTGCATAAAATCATTTTTGTGACAAGATAAGAGCATTAGGTAAATGATCTGTCAAAAACAAGTGACATTTCAAAATAAATGTCATTTGAGTATACAGGTAAGATCGGCAAACTTCCTTAAAAAGCGCGCAATTATTTTGCAAAGTGCAGAAAAAGGTCGTTTTTCTTTTTGTTTTCTGCCTTTTTTTTTTCTTTCTTTGCCGTTTGCGGCCTCGGTCTTCATCCTTTCTTTGGTCCGCGCGCCCTGTGTGCGCGCGCCTTGACGCGTCCGCTCCTCAGCAGCTCCTGCTGCTCCCTCCTGACTTGATTGCCCCTCCAATAGGATTCGAGCTCGTGGTCCATGATTGGTGCTGCAGGTAAGCCCCACCCCCTCCGTTCCCCGGCGGGAGGAGAACCTCGGGATAACCGGACCTCCATCCTCATCATGCACCTCCGGCTGTGCTGACTCAGTCCTGGTCGCTCCTGGCCGTCAACAGAACCAGTGGGTTCTATTGGTGCTCTCAGCATGACACCGGACCGAACCTGGGATGAGAGTTCGGGACTGATCCACTGAGGTAGCCCAACTTTCACATCTGACAGATCAGGCGTTGGGGATTCAAACCGAACCCGTCCACCTGACACGTCCGTCGCAGTGGAATGTGACAGAAACTTCTTGTGGTTCTGGTTCTGGTTCTGGTCCTGTTGCGTGTCTGGAGTAAGTTCATGCCCACAATCTTCCTCTTCAGGATCTGACAGTAGAACCTCATCCTCATCAGAACTTGTGGATGAAGATGGCTCAAAGGGTGAGTGATGCTCGTGCGTCTACACCTGATGTAAAAAAACATCGGTCGGTCCAGGAGAACCGAACCAGAACCATCAGCCCAGTTTCTCATCTTCCTCTCCCCTCAGTATGAAGAGCTGGCTCCGTATGGACCCATGGATGCTGCAGGACCCCCCTCCTCCATGTACGGAGAGCCGCACGCGCCGCGGCCCCTGGCCCCCCTGCATCACTTGACCCACGCGCCCTTACACCACTACGGGACCCACGCGCACAGCCTCGTGCCTGACGGACTGAAGAGAGATAAGGACCAAATTTACGGGTGGGGGGGATGGCCGGTATCAATCCTTGCTTTTGGACCGGTTCGGCCCGCACTCACGCGCTGCTTCTCCGTTCCAGACACCCGTTATTCCCGCTCCTCGCGCTCGTCTTCGAGAAGTGCGAGCTCGCGACCTGCACGCCCCGTGAGCCGGGCGCGGCGGGCGGAGACGTCTGCTCCTCCGACTCCTTCAGCGAGGACATCTGCGTCTTCTCCAAGCAGGTGCGTTCAGGAGCGCGCGGGCAGGTGAGGAGCGCGGCGCACGAGGCCGCGCGCGCAGGTTTATTACAAACCAGTACCAGGAAAACTGAGAGGTTCGGTTAGAGTCCAGTTTCACAATACATTTATTTTTATTTTCTCTTCAGATCCGCGTGGAAAAACCAATATTTTCCTCCAATCCGGAGCTCGACAACCTGGTGATTATTATTATTATTATTATTATTATTATGCAATCCTCAAAAAAATATTTTCGAGAGTAAATCCCCTTTTGTTTTGACCTTTTATATTATTATAATATATATATATATATATATATATTCAGATGATTCAGGCCATTCAGGTTCTGCGGTTTCATCTCCTGGAGTTAGAGAAGGTATTTTTTATTTCTATAATTCCGTCTAATGTTTTTATTTATGTATTGATTTATTGTTGACGTGTTGTGGACGGTTCGGTTCGGCAGGTTCATGAGCTGTGTGATAACTTCTGTCACCGGTACATCAGCTGTCTGAAGGGGAAGATGCCCATAGACCTGGTCATCGAGGAGCGGGACATCTGCAAGCAGGACTTCGACGACCTGACCGGCTCCTCCACGAACCTCGCGGACCTCGTGAGTGTTCGATTCCCATCCAGAAACCGAGCCGCGGGAGGATAGTCGTGGACCTGCCTTGATGAGTAAAATCAAGACGGATACTTAAAAAAAAAATTCTCCTCTTTTTCTCCTATAAAGAAAAAAAAAAACAAACAGGAAAATTTGTATAAAATTTATTCAAACCTAATTAGGAAAAAGATTTGTCAAAAATTGTATTTTATTAATTCTTTTTTAAAATTTTTATTTCACTGTAAATGTGTCTTCTAACCAATAAAATACATTTAAGCAGCAGAAACAAAGCAAATGCCAAAAAATATATATATATATATATAATTTCTGATTATTTGCAGAGTATTTGATATTTTTGAGTGTAAAAGGAAACTATTTGTCTTGTAAAAAATATTTTTTTTACAGAAGCGGTAAATTACAGAATTTACAGAGATCACTCACACAGCAATTTTAATTATTAAAAGTTAAGCTGAATATTTATGTTTTCTAAATGCAAATAAATTGAGTTTGAATGTCGTTTAGAAATGATTTAGCAGATATCATGTTTTTTTTTTAAAAAAAGAACATTTTGAGGAGTTCTGCTGCAGCACTGTAGCAGCTGACGGGTTGAAGTGGCAGGCCGAACCACCTGAATAACAGTTGGACCTTAATCATCCTGCTGGGCATGAAAGCAGGCGGCCTCTTCAGGGTTGGGGCCGTGGGGGACGTGTCATGAACATGTGGTTGGGCAGGAGAAGAGCTCCGTTCCATGCCATTGTTCTGCTGCAAACAGCTGACGCTCAGATCTCCCCCGTTTGGACCGGCACCCGCCTGTTAAATAGCAGCCGCTCCAGAGCTCAGTTGCAGACTCGGTTCAGACGCTGGAGGTTCTGCCTGTGGGCTCAGCGTTTGGTTTCTGTGGATTTCCTCACGTTTTGCTCTTCCTCCTCTTTTGCCTCCTGCTTTCCCTCCTCGTCCTCCTGCTGTCCTGACCAGAACTCGGCATCCTGGAGAGACATGGATGACGTCCACTCTGCGCCCTCTGTGGGGACTCCAGGGCCCTCCAGCGGGGGACACATCTCCCAGGGTGACAGCACCAGTGACCTCGGTAAGACTTGACACTCTCCCCTCCTACTGCTGTTCCTCGGTCCTCCTCATTGTGGATCCAGCATGGTTTTTATTCAGATCTTAAAACAATTTTGACTTAAAGTGAGTTTTTATGCTCAGCTGTAGACATGAAGAAGATATGGATGTCGACATGTTTGGTCTGACCTCTGCTGGAAACAAGTTTTTTGACCACGAACATGTGAGCAGCAAGTTTGTGAGTGCTTTGACTCATGTTCTCAGTGATCTTCTGGTCCATCAGTAGAGGATGATAAGAGTCCAATCATGATGGGGTCAGGGATGCTGCTGGACTTCAGAGTGAGAACAATGAGAGAATGCTTTAGAGGGTTTCACGGTCCAAGTCCACAGTTGACCTCAGCCGATGCTGTGATTTGGAGAATCTTCATCAACTAGAGCCATGAGCTGTTTATCTGAAGGCTTGATTGAAAAAAAAAAAGTCGCTGACTTTTCGACCTCAGGAGTTGTGAGGGAGGGAGGATGTGCAGAGCGCCCCCTGTGGAGCTGAACAAAGACAGATGAGTACAGAAGGAGTGATGGGAGGTGTGGATGCTGCTGATAAAGGCTGATTGTGGGGGTCCAATGGAGTCAGACAAGACACCAGAACACCCACATTCACCTCTTGAAATAAAATTTGACGAGCTGGGCTTTTAATTACAAATAAAAACCAAAAATGTTTGAAAGACGTACCAAAATTTTAGAAAGAAAAAAAGAACTGATGTTATCTGACTTGGAGCGGTCTGACCGCGGACAGCGGGAGGATGGTTTCTCTTTCCTGTGGTTGCGGTTTGTCTCCCTCCTCTGTTCGGTGTGACCTGCCGGGAAGGCTGTCACTGACACTTCAATCCCGGGGAGGGGGGGGCTTCGTGGTAAAGGCATTTGAATGAGGTGGAGCTATCCGAAGAATTTTTTTGGAAGAAAGGGAGGTGGAGTTGTTTCTTACAAAGACCCAAACTCAACAAAAGCTCACGCGGGTGGGGGTGGAGGGGTCTTCCAGCGACAGTAGGAATGTGAGGAAAAGGAAACGCTCCATTTCATGAAGGAATGCAGCTGAGCTGAGGAGCATTGTCACCACAGATGTGCAGCTCAGAATCTCCAGAACTTCCCCAAGAATTTACAGTTTTGTTGTTTGTATTAGCAAAATATGAGAAAATGTTGGACCAAGACCACAGCTGCAGAACCTGAGTTTCACTTTTGGAGTAATCAAGTCAATCAATGCCCGCTTTATACTTTATTTATAATCGGTCGCCCCAATCGCTGCAAAAACATGTGACACAAGCTAATGACATCATCCTCGATTGGAATTTTACTCCTGAAGTACAATTACGTGAATATCGCGCCATTTAATCAATCAAGGGATCAAATCAAGCGATTAGAAGATGTGATAATGGAGCAAACTCGATCCAGAAAATGTTCCATGTCCCAGAATTTTAAAGACAAAGCCACTATTATTTCATTATTTCATTCTGACCCAGTCTTGTCCGCATCATTAACTACAAACGTATTTACATAGATGTAAGCATCTTCAGAAAAATGTTGCTTCTAAAAAAACAAGCTTTATATACAAAAAAATACAGAATCTCAAAGATCCCTATGGATCACTGTCAATGGAATAGCAAACCACTGAAATGCTGGAAACAGTCGTATCATGAGGCTTGAAAAGTATAAGCTCCTATCAGAAGTTCTAAACCAGCACAGTTTAGTATGAACTAGACCGCAGAACCCCAGTAGGGGACCAATACAAATAATGCAATGTCTGATCGCTATGAAGTATAAACCAGGCATAACCTTAAACTTTAACACTGGGCTATTTGCTCCCTGGGTTAGTTTCCTCATATAGTTTGCATTGTTTCATCTGTGCCCCTGCGACAGACTGGCGACCAGTCCAGGGGTGTACCCTGCCTTCGCCCATGAGTAGCCGGGTTAGGCTCCGGCAACCCCGTGACCCCGAAAGGGATAAAGCGAATTGGAAAATGAATGAATGAATGTTTCATCTGTGCTCTCAGGCGAATCAAACTGAAATCAAATGTCTCCAATAACTTTCATCCAGGTCCATACTTCTTCAAATCCAAAAAAAGCACAAATAATAACATCATGAGGAAAACATTAGAGAGGTTTGATCCTTCTTTTGCTTATTTTAGGGAAACTGTCGTACCAGAAGCAGGTGGTGAAATTTTCCTACTTGTTTAGTCAGTGAGAGCAAGCCAAGCCAAATGAAGGTCAAACCGGTGAATTTTTGTGGCTTCCTCACCCAACTAAAGTAAGTCTTTCAGACAATCAGAGTCTGCAAGATTGCTAAACAAAAAGATGAGGGATTTGTTTTTCTACACTAAAACTTGAGGGAATCATGCAGCAAGATGATCAGGTTTGCAGATGATGAAGTGGTGTTTTAGAGTGAAGAATCTTCATATCCAGAACTATCTCAGGTTTTCTCAGCCTCCTCTGCGCTCAGCTGTCAGAAAGTATTTGCATCTCTCCATCTGAATTCCTTGTGTGCAGAAAACAGGATTGGCCCTTGTGTCTCTCCTCGTTGCAAACCTTCCGCAATGTTGTTATTAGCGTCAGTGAATCACCCTGGTAGGCATCGTGGGGTGTCACTGGTGATGGATCAGCACCGCGCTCGGCTCATTAGGCGGTCCGTGCTCACTCTGTATTCACAGATGCAGCAATCAGTTCTGCTGGCTGCTCCTCACTCTGTCTTAAGGATCCAGCTTCTTCTTCGTCCCTTCAGCTGTGCAGCATTCCCAGATCGGAGAGACGGCATCATCTGATGCCTGTGGACTTCTTTTTTAACACTACACTACACTTTTTAGTTTTATGGCAGCTAAAAGGTGGTTCCAAGCTGAAGATAAGAGTTTTGCATTAAAAAATGAGTTGTAACTGCACATGAAGCTAAGGAAGTCCAATGTTAATGCAGCAATCACAGTGTTTTTCCCTGAATGCAAACATCTGACTGCCTCTGATCTAGTTTAACAAGTTTCCAACAACAAAGTGTAGAGCGAGAGGAGTGGGAGGTGAAAAGAGAACGAGGAGGAGAAGGAGGGGATGAGGAAGAGGCAGACAGCTTCCGTGGCTGTGCAAGTTTGATTGTGTCACACTCGTGTTGGATGGGCCAAGCTGCCGGGGAGCAGTCAGAAAAGATTACTGCAGCCGAGGATCTGCCCTGCGGCTCTGAGAGGCAGATCTGGGCTTTCTGTGCTGCGGCAGGACAAACAAGAGAGAGGAGGGACCACAAGGTGAGGAAGAGGAGGAGGATGCCCTCCTTAGAAATCAACAACAACGCAGCTTTTGTCTTCCATTAGCATCTCAAGAATAAAAAATGTGTTTAAACAAATTTTTGGAAAAATAAAATCCTAATTAATTTTAGCTCAACTTTTTTTTTGAATGAGAGAGACACAAAACCACTGATCGTCATTGTAGGAGAAATAAGTTAAACACTTTCAAGTTTGGTTGATTTCTCCTGCAGATGTCATCTTCAGCCTGCTGTGTCTGAGACAGATTAACACAAGGAAGACTTAAAAGAAAAATCAGAAAGGGAGACAATGTAAGGCCCTGCAGATTATAAAGGGACTGTCGTTTTGTTTTTTTGTTTTTAAAATAGGGCTTTTAGGTGCTATTTATAGAGCGTAAACAGAATAAATAAGGTGCTTTATTCCCTGAACACTCATGAACATATTTTTGCATTTTAAACTAACATTGTTGTGAGTATGAACTAACCAAATAACTCAACGTTTGATAACTGATACTAAATGTATCTAATTCAATGCAATTTTTTTGTGGCTTTCATCAAAAGGTTTAAATAACATCTTTCTTCCAAAAAAAATGTGACTCTTCTATCAATTCTTTGACGTAGTGTACTTTACATGGTTATTAGGATTAAACATATAGGAAATAATATTTTTGGTTTTGTTATAATAATTTTTTGGTTTGTTTTGGCACAAAGGCTTCAAATGCATCTTAAAGATTTTGTTTTGTTTTGGCGACTTAGCAGCTGAAGAGTTGTGTTCAGGTGCGCCTGGGAAACACAAAACCCGACCAGCCCATCGGAAAACAAAGAGGAGAGGCAACGTTAGTGACCAAAGCCCCTCCCCCCCACGGAGGGGGTCATTAACTGCAATATTTATTCATAAACGAAACTCATGTTGGTGCGTTTGATTGATGCATCTGCAAAAACAAGGAGACACGTCCGGGCGCATCTTAAGAAAAGTGGGATTGCTGTCCCACTTTGAAGGGGGGGGGGGGTTCTCTCAGATGCATTATTCACATGCCCTGCAGGCAGGCTTTCAAGGCTGCTCTGCCCCCGGGCCAAGGAAAAGAAGCGCAGCTAAAAGCAAACCGACTCAGCTGACGCACACTTAATGGCAGAGAAGTTAGAAGGTGGTGGCGCCCCCTGTGTTTGAAGATGCAGCAGGTTGAAGGAAGATTCTGCTCCTGGAGGTGCTGGTTTTTGGGTTGGGGTGGGTGTGTCCACGTTCTCCATGTTCTTTAAAAATGAGAGCTGCGACTAACAGCGTTCCTCTGGCCTCAGAGGAAGTTGCTGCTCTCGTTTCTCAGTCTGGAGGTCGTTATCTCTGCGTCACGCCCAATCGCTGCTTCATGTCAACCGCCGGCCTCACATTGAATTAATAACTCTTATTCTCTGAGCCCCCCCCTTTTGTAAACAGCCTTCATTATCCAGAGAGCTGGGTGAGAGGGAGGATCAAGAGCCCGAGATAAAGGCAAAGCTGTCACATTAAGGTCTTCTCATGGCGGGACCGCTGTGTCTGATTTCAGGAGATGGCCTTGACAACAGCCTGGCATCGCCGGGGACGGGAGACGAGGACGAGCATGACAAGAAGAGGCAGAAAAAACGAGGCATCTTCCCCAAAGTGGCCACGAACATCATGAGAGCATGGCTGTTCCAGCACCTCACAGTGAGAAAATCCAAGTTCTGGTTCACACAGGCCAAATCCAGGCAAATTAGCATCAAGATCCAGCCAGTTCTTTAAATACAGATGACATCCAGTCATCCTAAAAGTTCTCACCCAGATGAAGGTCAAGAAAGTCCAGACAATTCAGGTTCAAAAGGTCTTTACCAGGGTTGAGATGAAAGACCACATTTAGTTTTAGACAGACCACAATCTACTGTAAATCCACCTCCAGTAAATCCAAAATATTCCAATTCAGATGGTTTGCAGTTTAAATCCAGCTCTAGTCAAGCCCCCACCGTTTACTGGAGACCCATAAATGTCTTTTCATTCACTTCTAACAGTTTTCCTTTGATTTATGACTTGAAACCTTAAACGCCAATCTTTTTGGCCAAGTTTTCTCAGCGGTCTTTCAATTGTGATTACTTTGTTTTACTCAAATTCCAAAAATCTGTTATTTTCCAGGACATAGTTTCTGCAGAGCAGCAGTAGTTCATTAGTAATCTGCCTCTGAGCTGTGGGCGGGACCGTTGGCGCGGAGCAACCCCGTCCCCTTTTACCTTTCTTGTTGAGGAGCTTGTAACCCGCGCTCCGTGTGTTCTACATAACAATTTGGAGTGGGTCTTTGAGGTGACAAATTCTTCACTTTAAAGGGACCGTATCCTTCTGAAAATTGGCTTTGGAACACAAATAAAAAAAAATAAAATCCTTAGTGACAGGAGCTCTGACGACATTAAAAGAGTTTATTTGAACTCATGAACATTGAAGATATTTTAAAACCAATACCTGTGACACGGAGCCAACAGAACATTGGGTTCTGTTGGGTTTTAATTGGATTTGGGAACAGAAGATGGGGGCTTTGTTTGAGTCTTAGCCATATATGGGAACTACAGTGTGTTGAGACGTTCTTTACAAACATAGTAGATTTAAACTGAATCATTAACCAGAACAACATAAGACACTTCAAAAATGTTGAGCTGAAGCATTTTTATCGTTTGTGTTTTCCACAGCACCCATATCCCTCAGAAGAACAGAAAAAGCAGCTTGCACAGGACACAGGTCTCACCATTCTTCAGGTGAACAACTGGTGAGTGGTTGCAAATCTACATTTACAGTTCTTGGAATGTAAACTCTGTCCAGGGACTTTCTGTCTGTCAGTCAGCTGAAGGTTGAAGTCTGGGCTCAACATTTTACAGTTTTGTTTTGGGACAAAAATGTTACTCCTTTTGCTTTTTCAGAGTACAAAGCAAAGAGATCGCCTTGAGATTTTTAACGTGGAGACAAATCTCGGCAAAACTTTGAATCTGAAACCATGTTTTAAATCTCATAAGTCAATGAACTTGCTCTGAGATAAAAAAGAAACTACATCTAAAAGAAAGACCAGGCAGGATGCTCTGATTTGTAGATGATCAAGTAATGTTGCTTTGCTACGCACAGGTATTTAATAAAATGCAATGTAAATAATCAGTTCGTTGTATTTAAATAATTTTAACCGTCCTTTTAAAGAAGAGTTTTTACAATCCCAACATTCATGCTTTTATTAATAAAGTCATCCATTTATTCGTTTGTTTTAGGCCGTGTTTTTTTCAGTTGGATTACCCTCGTTATGTGATGTTGCCAAACTTTGACTTTAAAAAACCAAAACAGCTGGACAGTAGTTGAAAGACTCCCAGAAAAGACGTTCTAAAGCCGAGAACTTTAAGTCACTTGATGGCCCCTCCTACATTTGATCATGATTTTGAAGTTAAATATTAAAAAAGATGAGGTTAATAAAAAAAAAAAACCTCACACTCAGTCATAGATCACATGTCAAATGTGGGTGTGGTTAGGGGTGTGGTTAGATAACAAGCCACTGAGTGGTTAATCAGTAAACTGACTCGGCTATAGATATTTTTGTTTTCAAATGAGCTTCAAACAAGAAGGGTTTTTCTGATATAGACTTTTATTTTTATTTTTTCATCATTAAAAAATCCCACTGTCGTCCTTTTCCAGGTTCATCAATGCACGGAGGAGAATAGTCCAGCCCATGATCGACCAGTCCAACCGAGCAGGTAAAGGTCCGGTTGTTGATCTTCTCTGATGTTGTGTTGGAAATCTAGTTAATACAGATAACCTTCTGGTGTTTGCCAGACCATCCTAAAAAAACATACAAACAAGACAGATTGACCAAACTTTGTGCTCCACAGTGAGTCAGGGGGCAGCTTACAGCCCAGACGGTCAGCCAATGGGAGGCTTTGTTCTTGACGGTCAGCAGCACATGGGTCTACGTCCTGGAGGTGAGGAGCTCTCGTGGAGTCTAGGGAACTTCATGGGCGGAACCGCTCATTTTTGGTTTGTGGTTTGCACAGACGCTTTGTCAACAGTGGGCAGTGACTCGCACTAAAGAAAACATGGAAATCATGAAAACACGAACACCAAAAAAGCTTAAATCCAGACAGCAAGTAGAACCCAGGGCTAACCTGTAGAAGAGATGATCAGAATGTATCTTCATCGTGGTCTTCTTCTCCTCTGTTAGGCCCTTTGGGTGGGATGGGCATGAACATGGGGATGGACGGCCAGTGGCATTACATGTAATCCTCTCCACCGAGGCCAGCCGAACCAACCAGGTCAGGTGAGAAGCACAAATTGGATTTTGACCTTCTTTACTCTTAACCAACGCACAGTTCTGCTCAAAGTTCTGCTCGGGTTCTCCGTTCCTCATATTTCTCCTGTAAGGATCCAAACCCTTTTTCCACATAGTCTCATCTGAGAGAAAACACAACAGAAGCTGGAGCCTACATTGAAGAACTTATTTGGAAAAGATTAGTACCAAGTAATTGATGAAGTCTCCAAACTTCATAAAAACATTTAAAGAGTTCATAGCGCCCCTGCGACAGACTGGCGGCCCCTGCGACAGACTGGCGACCAGTCCAGGGGTGTCCCCTGCCTTCGCCCATGAGTAGCCGGGTTAGGCTCCGGCAACCCCGTGACCCCGAAAGGGATAAAGCGGATTGGAAAATGAATGAATGAATGAGTTCATAGCATTTTGCTAAGATGTTATGATTTTGTGATGAATAGAATCTAAAGGGTAAAATCTGAGTTTATCTTGTTTATGAACACAACTACAAGAGTTGCAATCAAGGTAAATGAAATGACCTCATTCGGATTCCATTTTTCAAAGGGATACTCTCAACTCCCTAATTCTGGGGATCTTGGATTATGCTGAGTCATGAAACAGCAAAAGTGATTGTTTTAAATGGCTTATACTTACTATACCTTCTTAGAAGACCCCAAAGTGCTTTACAGTTGCAGTCCCATTCGCGCACACATATTCATACGCTGATGATGTCACCAGGAGCAATGAGAGGTTCAATGTCCTGCCCGAGGACACTTCAGCACATGGGCGGACAGGGCGAGAACTGAGCTTGCAATTTTGGCATTCACCAAGGACAGTTGTGGGGTTTTGAAGGAATTGTACAATGATATCTTGGGTTAACAATATTCCCAAGTTGTCTTCTTAGCTGTAACGTACACCTAAGACGTTTGTTGTTCCTAAAAGAATATTTACATCAGGCGGTGGTGCAGGATTAGGACTAGACGACCTTAAAACAACAGGATATGACCTTGTTGAAAGTCAAGTAGAAAGTCTAAAGAACCAAACACTGTCTGGGTTCTTCAAAGGGTGTTTTCAATTTGATTTTTAAAAATGTTTTTGATCAGCCCTGGATCACTTGAAAATGTGGATTTAGAACTATAAATATGTGTTTAAAAAAATAATGTGACTAGCATGTTTAAAATGTGGATTAAGCCTGAATGAACCTTTACTGACTCTAACATGGGGGTAACCCCCCATCAGCTTCCCCCTCCAGTGACAGGTTTTTAAATGAAGACGTATCGCCCTCCAGAGGCTCTGACTTTTATTTAACAGCTGCTCTGCTCTGTGAGGCGCTCTAATGACACGGAGCTTTATGAAAGGAACAGCACGCATGCGAACATGTACTCTTGTCATGGAGCACACGCTTACCTTAGTCTGTCTCCTCATCCTCACAGCTTTGATGATGAAGAAGCAAATGGAGATCAGTGGATGGAAAGCACCGAATCTGCAAAAAGAATCACGAATCTGCACAGAAAAATAAACAAGTGCAGTTCATTCAAACAAATCCTTGAAGAGAACTCACTTTTTTTCATTCGTCTACTGCTCCTTTTTTATTTTACCTGTTTGGGTTAAAAAATCTGTCATCAGATTAAGAGGAGTCTCCCTTTAAAACCTCTACAAATATCCAGATCTTTCAACAAAAATGTATTTGTGTCTTGTTCTACATCAGCCTTTAGTCTTTATTTCTCTGATTTTGATGTGAACTCTGTGTGCAGCGCCTCCATGTGGGCTCAGGGATCTCCTTCTGCCTGATTCTGCAGAGGTGAAGCCCGCCCCCTTACCCGTCCTCTTCACATGGACCACCTCGCCCCTTCCTGCTCACAGAAGCGCAGGTCTCCATGGAAACGCCTCACCTGTGATCCTCAGAGGATTGGAGGAACATGAAGGACTCCACAACGAGGACGAGCAGAGTCCTTCTTCACCTCCTTTCAACTCCTCCTTTCTTTTTCTAACAGTTGAAATCACCTGAAAAACACATGGCTGAGTGTTTTGCTCTGATTGGCTCCCTCTGCTGCAGATGAAGACCACACCCCCTCTCTCCTCAGTTGGACCTCTCAGATCCCTGAGCACTTGTAGAACCAGCAGAGAACTGATGCCAGCCTGAGCAGTTGTGCTGTAAATATGTTCTTCAGTTAGTGTTTCTGTCCATCCCCTGTGGTCATGTGACCAGACCCTACCTGTGTCTGCTTTTGATCTCCATGAAAATAACAAGGTTTTCTTAAAAAAAAAAAAAAGTTGTCACTTTTTTTTTTCTTTTTACTTTCTTGATTTATTAGAATTCTTCTTCTAGCTCAAATTAGAATCCAGTTCTGGTTCTGTACCAAAAGTGATTGTTAAAAAGGAAGGATTCTTACTGAGAAAACAAAAAACAGCTATTTTCTTTTTTTTAAAAAAGAGGTTCATTGTCAGCAAATTCGAAAGCAATTGTTCCCTTCAGCAGAAGAAACACCAGACTAGAGATGCCATTTGTTTCAAAAACATTCTGGAAGGTGCAAGAGATAAAATAAACTTGAAAAAAGTATTATCCCCACAATCCTTTGTGGTCACAGCCTTAAAAGTGAACGATAGCTGAAACTGGGAAGAATTAAGAAAACACTGACCACACTGTGACAGGTTCTAATGTAACGGATCGATCCAACTGTCAGTAATAACAATAATAATAACATGAACAAATTTGAGCTGAAAACAACCCACTAAACTCACAGTCATTACCCACAGAAAAAAGAAATAAACTTTAAAGAAGGTCATGACAAACAAATGTTCTTTACTAAAACCAGCCTCCAGTGGTTTCCTGAGAAACGTTGACATTTTAGCTCTTCCACGTTTGCTTGAAATTTGAGACGGAAACGAAATGGTTTGGGTACATGTGGGATTAATTCTCACATCTATCCATCCATTTTCTAAACCTGCTCATTGCTTTAGAGGTTGCTGGAGCCTATCCTAGCAACTGTTGGGCGAAGGCGGGGTACACCCTGGACAGGACGCTATTCTGTTGCAGGGCCATCTTGAACATGTGTTTGCTTATTTGGGTATGTTGCAATGTTTTTACAGCGCGCATTGCTTGAATTAGTCCAAAATAATGAAATCACATCGCAACCAAAACATCTTCACATTCTTTTTCAGACACACAGAAAAAAACTGAGAGAAACTGTCATAATATTTTCCTAAAACCTGACAAATCATTGGCATCCAGCACAAATCCCTCCCAGTTTACAAAATGACATTCATCCTATAAGATGATGAACCGAGACTTCAATGAGCCCACGGCTACATGGATGACTACTTTAGGATCTGTTACCTCAATTTACATCTAAATCTTTTATATCTTCTGTTTTATTCATTTTATTTCTACAGGTTTGCAGCAACCTACACTCACTGGCCACTTTATTAGGTACATCTAGCTAGTACTGGGTTAGACTCCCTTTTGCCATTAGAGTTACCTTAATCCTTGGTGGCATTGATTCAACAAGGTACAGGAAACATTCCTCAGAGAGTTTGGTTCATATTGACATGATAGCATCACACAGCAGGTTTGTCAGCTGTAGATCTATGATGCTGTTGAGATTTGGTGACTGTGGAAGCCGTTTGAGTCCAGTGAACTCAATGTCATGTTGAAGAAACGAGTCTGAGATGATTCCAGCTTTATGACATGGTGCGCTATCCTGCTGGAAGTAGAATCAGAAGATGGTACTTTGATCATAAAGGGATGGACACGGTCAGCAGAAATACTCAGGTAGGCTGTGGTGTTGTAACCATGCTCAATGAATACTAAGGGGCCCAAAGTGTGCCAAGAAAATATCCCCCACACCATTAAACTACCACCACCAGCCTGAACTGTTGATACAAGGCCGGGTGGATCCATTCTTTCATGTTGTTGACGCCAAATTCTGACCCTACCATCTGAATGTAGAAGCACAAATGGAGACTCATCAGACCAGGCAATATTTTTCCAATCTTTTATCGTTCAGTTTTGGTGATCCTGTGTGAATTGTATCCTCAGTTTCCTGTTCTTAGCTGACAGGAGTGGTACCCAGTGTGTTCTTCTGCTGCTGTAGCTCATCTGCCTCAATGTTGGATGTGTTGTGTGTTCAGAGATGCTCTTCTGCAGACCTTGGTTGTAACCAGTGGTCATTAGAGTTACTGTTGTCTTTCTATCAGCTGGAACCAGTCTGACCGTTCTCCTTTGACCTCTGGCATCAACAAGACATTTCCACCTACAGAACTGTCGCTCAAAGGATAGCTTCTCTCTTTTGGATGATTCTCTGTAAACCCTAGAGATGGTTGTGGGGGAAAATCCCAGTAGATCAACAGTTTCTGAAATACTCAGACCAGCCTGTCTGACACTAACCATGCCGCGCTCAAAGTCTCTTAAATCCCGTTTCTCCACTATTCTGATGCTCGCTTCAAACTGCAGCAGATCGTCTGGACCGTGGCTACATGCTAAATGCATTGAGTTGCTGCCATGTGATTGGCTGATTCGAAATTAGCGTTAGCGAGTGGCTGGACGGGTATGTCTACTAAAGTGAACAGTGAGTGTACTTTGCTGGACTGGACTTTTCACATTGGAGATTTTTTTCTGCTGAACTAACAAAAAATGTGGTCCTTAAACATTTTTGTTCAAAATTGTAGTTAGATTACGAATTCATTTGCTTTTGGTTCTCTTCTTCTCTTCAAAAATATTTGTCTGCATTTTGTGGAGGAGTGGGTTTTGGTGAGGTTGCAGAGATGTGAACACTAAAAATGGGGGGGTTGTTACACAAGCTTGACAGAAGTGGCAACAGAAATGTCAGGTGAAAAATTTGCAGCGACATGTGTCACTTTGATTCTGCAGCAGGGGTCGGTGCTGCAACTCCAACATCCAGCGAGCCGCTCCGAATCCTCGTCCATCCTCTGATCTGAAGGGAAGCGCTCGGACAGACGGACAGAGCTGGAGGGGAGGGAAACGGCTTGCCTGACAAAAGATACCAATCTCTCTGTTAATGTGAGGGAGGGGGACTCTGACGGTCAGAGGGAGGCGGGGATGTGCTGCGGTGACCTGACAAGCTCTGTTGCCTTCAGCTTCTTCTGCAGGTTTTGGAAAGCTCCTATAAGTCCTTCCTCTTGGGAATGGAAACCTGGTTGGGAATTCAAGCGTGTTTTAGAAAGCATCAGCACCAATAGAAATTCACAGCTTCTCAAACCACATGGCAGTATTGTCTCTTGTGGAATCTCTGCACAGCAGGAATGGATTTCATTCCATTTCAAATCCATTTTGTTAAACCATGAACCCATAAGTCATTGACTTAGATGTTCCACACCAGTGTAGGAAAGCAGAGCAAGAGAACATCTTCCCAGCTATCCCATCAACATAATGGACTGTGGGTATTCTGATGTCATCCAGAAATTTGCTCTGAGTTTAACTAAATCAATTTTTAAAACGTTCTTAATCTTGATGACATCACTAAACCCCAGGCTTTCCCTAAAAAGTGCAAACTTGTGACAAAGACTGTCTAATAAAGCTGTTGTTTAAATGCAGCAAATTCAATTCTGTTTCAGTCTTTGGTGCCTAGTGAATTTGATTTTTCAGTACTTTACTTTGAAATCTGGTTTGGTTTCTCTGCTGGTTGCCATTGGCTCTTACCAGATGGAATTCACCCACTTCTGCGGATCACCAATGATCTGTCGCAGCTGCCTGCACTCAGTTGTTGGTGTCTGTAAAAGAGTAAATAACAGCTGCCTTGCTTGGAATCAAGCCAACTTGTGGATATATGATTAACTAACCTGGCTTCCATTTCTTTCATTTTGAGACTTCTCAAACAAGAAGACATACCAGACTGCAGCGCGATGACGCCACAAAAGTGACCCTCCCTCCAATAATTTGTTACGAGCACAATGACAGCTTCGTGCATCCAGCCATCAATTCCTTTTTGAAAAATTTCAGGTATTGAATTCCTCTCCCCCTTCTTGTAGGCCAATCATGCTTTTCACAAACTGGATGCTTGAGTTGTTGAAGTTCCAACTTTCAGAGACATATTTAGCAAATCTATTTCAAAGAAATATCAGGGGACAAAACTAAATAACTTATAGAGATATTTCAAAACTATGCAGACTGTGTTGGGAAGCAGGCAGGTCATGTTTTTTAGTCTCCATACCAACCATCGACTCCCGTCCTCTGAATGTCACAGCTAGGCTAACTGACAGGAACCTTGAAGCAGTAAGATACTCAGAGAAAGCCAGAAAGTTGGTCCAATAAGTTTATTAACAAAAAGTTGCCATGCACTGAGGGAAAAGTGTCAAAATATGAAGCAACAAACATCTCACAAAAATCCTCAGAGATAAACAGAACTAGAAAAACACATAGACAAAATACACTACACTCACAGAGGGTCAGAAACGTGCGTTCAAGCGATCCGTCTCAATGAAAAGTCTATTTAAATGTGTGCTTCCAGGATTCTGCGTACAAAATGAGCTGTGATTGTGTCAAAAGTTAAACTAGTTGAAACTTGACCAATCATGGACTTGGATTTGGTAGTGATGTATGGAGAACGTCCTTTTCAAAACACCCAAGTGCCAACCGTTTGAAAATTGTTCATGAAGAAGAAATTATTAATTGCGGTTTGTGCCCGACTGGACTGATATGACACCAAGTCTTTCATACAGCGGAATAGAGCTGTGATAGAAAAAACCTGGAATTTTCAAAATTTTGCTCAAAGTATCTTCCAGCTGTGAGTACATGAGTTAGTATCAGGTAGCGATAGACCTGTGTGGACACTGTATTCTAAAAGCGCATTCAAAAACCCACGTTCAGCACGTTCCTGAACGCGCCACACATGCACGGTGTGTACCAACCATAAGAAACAAGTCCTTAAATACAGACATGAACAACTGAGGGCAGGCAGCTTTGACAGATCATTGGTGATCCACAAAAGTGGGTGGATTCCATCTGGGAGGAGTCGATGCAGGGCTGCACGGTGGCGCAGTGGTTAGCGCTCCTGCCTCACAGCAAGGTTCAAGTCCTGGCTGGGGGACCTTTCTGTGTGGAGTTTGCATGTTCTCCCCGTGCATGCGTGGGTTTTCTCCGGGTACTTCGGCTTCCTCCCACCATCCAAAATCATGCTTCATAGGTTGATTGGTCACTCTAAATTGTCCCTAGGTGTGGATGTGAGTGTGTATGGGTGTGTGATTGTGGCCCCTGTGACAGACTGGCGACCAGTTCAGGGGTGTACCCTGCTTTCGCCCATGAGTAGCCGGGTTAGGCTCCGGCAACCCAGTGACCCCGAAAGGGATAAAGCGGATTGGAAAATGAATGAATGAATGAATGAAAGAGTCGATGCACAGAAACCAAAGCAGATTTCAAAATAAAGTACTCAAAAACAACTCAACGACACCAAAGACTGAAGCACAAATGATTGTTGAACAGTTTATTTATTGTAAACACATAAAATTCTTTTTTTTTTTTCATAAACACAAATACACACTTTGTTTTTCCAACTCCTGTTGTGACAATAAAATTTGCTCAACACAAAATAAAATGAACATAATTTTTTTTAAATCAATAAATACACACATAAATTTTAAATAAAATCACTCTAAATTGGTGTGACCTTCAACTATTGTGACAGGGTTACACATGTTTCAGATCACTGAGTTTCAGAAGCCTTATGAGGGTGGCTGTGGCTCCGCCCACAAGACATGACCCACATGTTTTCAAGTTAGACTCTGGTCTAAATGAACATAAAAGAGCATGATGGTCTAAAAGTGTGAGGGGCTTTTCTGTATATGTTGTGTGTGCTGTGAAGCAACCATTCCATTCATCCAGTCCATCCATCATGAGAACATCTGATCTAGTTCGTGTTTGGGTCTCCAACATCTGCTGTGGCAGCAACAGTGTGTCCTGTGCATGACCAAAGATGAGCTAATGTTATTATCAGCTGACAGTCGAATAATCAAAACTCACAGAAGCCTTTAAGTTATCGATACAGCGCACAAACGCCAGGCTGCAGGTGATGGATGAGGGGCTGCGGCCAGACTCATCCATCACCCGACACCCCCCACCTGACTGCTCCTACGTGACACCAACGCTCAAAGAGTGTTTAGCACGCGGAGGAGTCTGTGTTCAGAAGGCATCATTACTGTCACCGCCGTAATGGATTATCTGGAGCCATGCGCACTCAGCCAATGAGCTGCAGGGACTCTGCATTAGCATCGCTATCAGAGGTGCAGCTGGACGCTGACTGACAGAGCGAGGCCGCTGCCCAGCAGACATGAAGCCGGTCTGAGGCCAAACAGCCAGCAGCCAATTATGTGAGGATGAGGGTCATTTATCATCCAGTTAGACACCTGTCCAGACACTCAGAGGCCTCAGCGTGAGCCAGCATCCAGAATTAAAGAATGCTCAGAGACAAACCAGGAAAAACAGGGTGGGGTCAGGATCCACAGCACAGAGAATCAGACCTGGGAGGTCCAACGGGTTCTGAGAAAAAGAGTTCAGATCCAAAATGTTTTATTGTTGCTATAATAGCTGTTCAAACAACATGCTATTATTTCACTACAAAATATGCCTTTTAGTCCATTCCATTCTAACTTTTGTCCAGAACAGAAAGTGTGTTCATTCTGCTCTGTTCCACTTTGAAAACTTGTCATTCATACTGGGCTGTTTGGTCCTGAAGTAGGTTGGTTTTCTGGTTTACTCTAGTTCATTTGATAGTCCTGAAAGCTCACCAGAACTCTGGTCTGAACCCAATGACAGAACTCTGGTCTGCTGAGAAGTGACTCTTTCAAGTGAACCCTGGTGCAGTTTACATCAGTGTGAATGCAGATGGGTTGACCATGCAGATGGTAGCAAAGAGCGAAGAAAAAACTAACAGGAAACAAAAAAGTAAAATGGATGCAATTTACAATTTGAGATAAAAAATGCCCCAAAAATAAGTATGATGAAGTTATATTTGCTATTTTCCTGCTTGTTTTTTTATGTTTCCCGGCTGGGTGTAACTGTTTGTTCTTTCAGTGCAAATCATAAAGTGTACAAAAATGTTTTGCATTCTCTGGAAATTGACTAGTTTTTCTGAAACCCTTGAAGACAAAATGACAAACATTTCTGAGAAAAAATAAATAAATTGGGGGCTTGTGACCTAAATTCTGGAATTTACAGATTAATACAGTTGAATTATAGGAATAGAAATTGATTCATGGATTAACTGTTACACCCCTAGTATATACAGTGAGTATGGAAAGTATTCAGACCCCTTTCAATTTTTCTTTCTTTTTTAATAAATCTGCAAAAATGTCAACAATTCTGTTTTTTTTTGTCAATGTGGGGTGCTGTGTGTACATTAATGAGGAAAAAAATTAACTTGAATGATTTTAGCAAATGGTTGCAATATAACAAAGAGTGAAAAAATTTTCTGAATACTTTCCATACCCACTGTGTGTATGTTATATCCTCGTGTAAATATAAATGTGCATCTGTGTGTCTATATATGTCATGTCCTTATGTATGTGTCAATCAATGGATGGATTGATAGATGGAGAAATGGATGAATACATGGATGGAGGAACTGATAAATGGATTAACGTATGGATTGACGGTTAAATGGATGGAATAATGTATAGATAACTGGATGGATGGATGGATACATTGATGTTTTAGTTAGCATCTTGTACAAAGAACTGAAGCTGCATCGTGAAGCTGTTTTTTTTTTTTTCCAAATTAATTTTGTAGACATCTTAGATTGGACAGGCTGCAGGTACGCATAATAAAACTCTTTTGACATCATCACCATTATCATCATCCGTTTATCTGATCTGTCTGTTTATTGCTTCTGTGTCAGACGTTCATGCGCACACATGTACAGCAGCTAGCTGACTGCTGATCCAGCTCAGGATTACATCTGTCTGCATGCTCCGTGCAGATGTAAGTGGATCTGTCAGGGAAAGATGGATGACCACGGGCTGTGCTGCCTCCCTGAACATCTTCTAAAATCATCCCAATTCTCCACCCATACGAGCCTCCACATCTCCTCCATCTGTCAGAGCAAAATGTTTTGTGTGCAGTAATACAGGACGCTGAAGGTCATTACATTTCTTTATTACAGTCAGAATCTGCTCCTCTTCCTCGCTGGTCACTTTAGAGCAGCGTGGTTCAAACTCCAGTTGCACTGTGCTTCAGGACAGCAGAGATAAACACTGTTCTTCCGTCATCATTTATCTCAGTCGACGGCTCTGAGCGGTCCGCTCTACACGAGCCGGGCACTGACAAGTACCTCTGTGGGGCGGGGGGGCACTGAATTCCCCCAGCTTCATTTCCTGTTAATGTCAAATCCATCCCCGTCCATGAGACGAGACGCTGGCTGCTCGGGACCAACTGAAAGGACAAACGATGGGCGGGGACGGCAGTGGGAGGAGTCACAGCTTTTTAATGAAGAGGAAAAAGTCTGAAGGCTTCCAGTTGACCCTCCACCCACAGGATGACCCCCAAACTGCATCAGCTGATCCATGAGAGTCATGCATAAAGCCAAAGCGCTCCATCCATCAAAATGTCATTTATCTTTACATTCATCTCTTATTCATCCATAGATTCATCATCTATAATCCATTTATATATAATGGCTGTTTATCTATTCCTGCATCCTTCCTCTGTTGTCTTTCATTCATCCATACCAACAACCTCTACTCTTGAAACATCAACTGAGTCTACTTGTCTTCATTCAGTCATCCATAAATCCATCTCTTTATTCCTTCAGTTCATTATTGTAAAGTTTTCTGCATCAGAAGATTCTGGAAGTTTCAGCAAACAGAAACGTGTCCTCACATCGACTGCCTGATTGATTGTGCAGCAGCCCAAGCAGAGATGAGCTCTAGATCTCCTCCTCATCGGAGTCAACTCAGTCAACTGTTCCGTTCAACAAACTCACGCTAAAGTCCAAATGTTACACATCTGGGAGTTTTTAGAGTTTTTCTTGTTTGTAGGTGCAGTACTGCATTCAAAAAGAACCTTTTAATGAAATATTGTTTCATGCTGTACATTGATCACACAAAACTCTCCGTCCCATCTAGAACCTGTCTCTTTATTTGATCTTGGTCAGAGTTTAGGGGGAGACAGAGGCTCTGAAAAAGGGACAGGTAGCAGAGATGAGGATGTTGAGGTTCTCTTTAGAAGTGACCTGGATGGATAAAATCAGGATTGAATCCCTCAGAGGAACAGGTCATGATAGATCCTTTGGAGAGAAATGCAGGGAAGTAGATTGACAGTTTGGGTGCGTTGAGAGGAGGGACAGTGATCATGTTGATAAACGATGCTTAGGTTGGAACAACCAGGAAAGAGGTCCAGAGGAAGACCAAAGAGGAGGTTCATGGATGTAGTGGTGTGAGTGAGGAGGATGCAAAACATAGTGTCAGATGATTCTCTTTGGCTCCCCCTGGAGCAACTGAAAGACAAAGATGATGAAAGAAAATTAATCAGATAACTCATCTGAATTAAACACTGTAAAACAGAGTTAAGAAATGGAAACCTCTGTCTTTAACCCTGTTTGTATCAAATTTGATACGTTTTTGAGACCCCTACGTCATTATCATGATCAAAATGTTCCTTAAAAAGTCGTTGTAGTTCATCATCACTAGGGGGCAGTAGAAGGACTTTTCAAAAACACTTGACGGGAAAAGTTTTGCTAATTTAAAAATTTGATGGTGGGAATAACTCATCTGTTGTTTTCATTTTTTAGATGACTACTTTCTGTTTTGTTAGAATGCAAAATTGGTTGTCAATCAGTTCTTTATAACAAAGTTACAACATATTAAAAATGTGGGGATCAAATTTGAGACACTGGGTGAATCGGGCGCTTTTTTCCTGACAATTTTTGGCATCTTAAAATAACATTGTTGTAAGCAAAAATGTACTAAATAGCCCAAAAAATAATAACTGATATTATCTATATCTGATAAAAAATGGATATCGCGTTTTTTTTCTGTGGATTTCATCAAAGGGTTTAAAAAACATCTTAATAAAAAACATTTTGTCAATTCTATAATGGACTTTAAAGGGTTAATTGTGTTGCTGAAAAAAATGCCGAGATCTTTAAATAGTACAGTAGCTGAGTATTTTAGAGAGGTGTTCAGGTGTTCACTTGTAAATGATGCTTTTGATTGAAACCGGGCCACAAGCTCCCCCTGCTGGCCACTCTAAAAACAGCAGTTTGGAGGCAAATATTGAAAGGTAAACCATTTATCAGACCTTAGCAGCGCACCTTTGAGTCAATTTGTTGCCTCATTGCTTCAAATGATGAATATCCAACACTCAAATGAGGGGAAAAAGTGTGACACAGTATGTTTTATTCAGTAAGGTCAAAGACAAGACAGACAGTGCAGCTTAATACATGTGACAGATTCACATGACAGAAAATAATGGTTGGGTTTCAAATCACTCTCAAGGACATATTGAATTAGATCTGTAATTGTATTATTGTTTCAGATTAAAACTGGATTGAAAGAAATATCAGATGCAGATCTGAAGCAGCTCCTCTGAAGTCACATTTTCAGTTTGACTGGAGCTCGGATGCGACTGGACAGACGACACAGAAGACGAACAGCAGAGACGACAGACAATCAACCAAACAGAGCAGAGCAGGAACCAAAGCTGCAGACCACCTGTGGTCACATGAGGAAGAACATCAGGATTTCCTGTCAGTAGTTTTTCAAAGTGTTAAATATTAGTTCTTTATTCAATCATTCTCAAAGGCAGAGTGCAAAAAGCTCTTATTTTAGTGAAACCAGTTTTCCACATCAGCCTTTATGAGCAGAGAGCGCCCACCGCTGGTCATCGGATATTGTTATTGTCCTGCAGACTCTATTTGGTACTCTTCAGTGCCAGCTGTGAGAAAGGAAAAAGAAAGACTAATTGTTATCAAAAGGACTCCAAGGTCTGTCGTCCTCACATCCTTCATCATGGACAGGACGTCACCTTGTGAGCTGTGTCGGCGATCAGCTGAGCTTTGCGCATCAGCTTCACGGTACGGTCCTCAGCACGGGTCAGTCGGCCTCCACGCTCCCCCAGAGCCACCGTCATCCTGTGGACTACGTTCCCCGTGGTTCTTTGTGCTCCAAAAGATCCTTTCTGACCTTTGTCTGCAAAGAGGAGACTGGCTTTCTACAGTGCTGGTATAAGTGTCAATGAAAGTGCTGCTGGTCATTCATCTGATCCACTGTCAGATTTGACTCATTTAGAAGAGCAGTGAGAAGATATGAGGTGAACTCTGACTTTAAACGAAGCATTAAAGACCCACTGATGAAATAATGGTTTTATCATGTTTTGAGGGCATTTTTCTGAGGATGGAAGACATATAAAAAGAAAATTAAGCTTAAAATTGCAATTTTGAATAGTTCTTCATTCAAATTGTTATGAAGGAGCAGATGAAAGAAATGCAGTTTGAAAAAGAGCTTTTTGTGACATAGAAAATCCTCGAGAAGGGGAAGGAGTCCTGCCCACAACTCAGAGATGAATTTCTAATGAACTCCTGCCGCTCTATAGAAACTATGTTCTAGAAAACATTACAATTTTTTCTTTTTTTTTTGGCTAAAAACGGCATAAAGAGAACTAAAAGATCACTGGGAATGCTTTAAAAATACATCAAAAGATGATCGGAGTGGGACTTTGTGAATGAAAATTAGCAGGAATCTCTGCATAAAGTGAAGACTTTGTTCCACCTCCAGACAGAAACACACCTCCACCCTTGTTTGTATTTGTTGCAGGCAGAGCCGCAGCAGTCTGGCATGCCTCCCATCCATTACACTGCCAATGTCAGCAGGTTCAACAGCGTTGTGCACTCCCTCCCTGATCTGTGGACCCCAAAAGACTGCCCATTGTACGGAGCTCCGTGAGGCGAACAAAGCGAGCTCTCAGCTGACGGTCACATCACACAGAGAGCTTTCTGCTGCGGCCCAGAGGTGCAGCTCGGAGAGGACAATGGACTAGCAGACAGCGGGGGAAATGACTAACACCCATCCCTCACTCCAGCATCCTCTCGGGCCAGCCATGTATCCATCAACTTGATGCTGGGGAGACAGCTCCATACAAGCCTAAAGAGCCGCTAACTGTTAACCGTTACAGTCCATTTGACAGATGCTTTTATCCAAAGAGAAGTTTCCAGCAGCGAGATCAGGTTAGGTGTCACATGACTTTCAAACTTGGTTTTGAACTCTTTTTGGCAGATATGATGCTCCACCATCAAACAGCATTCATCTGGATCAGATGTTGGATTCAGACTTAAGTGTGGTCATTTCTAGAAGCTTAGACCTCAAAGTTCCATCAGATATAAATAAGGCTTGAGCTGAGTGACCTCATCAGTTCCGATCCACACCATCAGCATTAAACCATTACATTGAGGTTTGTTTTTATCCCTTCCTACCTGGGCGAGGTGGACCTTTCCGTCTTGCAACCATCAGCTTCTTCACTCGAGTTAGGAATGCTTTGCAGCGATAGATGACCAGATTTATGCTGCTGGCATCTGAAACAACAACCAGTTGCAAACTGGGCTCAAGAAGCACATGATCACCATGATACAATCAAGCCCAGAGCTCAAGTCTACCTCGAGTCAGCTTGGACTGGCAGTTGATAAACTCGGTCTGCCTGGGAGGGGCCATGCTTTTGCGTCGGACCTGCAGGGTTCTGGGCATTGTGGGCTCTCTGGAACCAGCAGCACCTTCAGACTGGTTTGGTGGTTTCTGTTGGCTGGCCTTGGCAAGCTTTCCAAGGTTTACCAGGCTTCCTGCTTTGCTCTCCCAGTGAGTCTGGCAGGCACGGTACAGGACCTGGATGAAGATACACTTCTCTGGAGATGAGCTGGCCACCCACTGGTCCACAGCGTTGTCAAACACCAGGTCAAACTCTGGGGTATCCTGAGAGAACCATAAAAAACGAAGGATCATCTAAGATGATAAAAGAACGTTGATACCGTAGTGGTCATCAGAGTGTCTTACCTTGTTGGGATTGATGCCATTGACCTGTTTGAGCTGTTCCACCGTCCACTGAGATCTTCTGGTGAAGGAGGGGGAGTCGGCAAACTGCTTCACTTTAGTGATGAGCAGCTGGTGGGGGGAGCTGTTGGTCACTTTGAGAAAAGAAAGCAGTCAGAAAATATTGCGAAAGGGACCAAGCAGGTATCTGGATGTTTATCACATTCACAGAGACCTTTTCTAAATCAGACAACAGGTTACCATGATCCATCCATCCATCCATCCATCCATCCATCCATCCATCCATCCATCTTCAGAACCCGCTGATTCCCTTTTGAGGGGACGGGGTTGTTGGACCCTACCCTAGCTACTGCTGGGTAAAGGTAGGGTAGGGCCACTCAATCTCTCACAATCACACCTGCTGACAATTTAGAATCACCAATTAACTCATGAAGCATGTCTTTGGACAGTGGGACAAAACCGGAGTGCCTGGAGAAAACCCACGCATGCACGTTCAAACCCCACATAGAAAAGAGTCAGCAAGGGATTCAAAACAAGACTTTCTTGGTGTGAGGCGAGAGCGCTAACCACTACACTCTTGTGCAATTGTGCTCAGTTAGATCAGTGAGTTAGTTCCTAATGAAACAGAAACCAAACAACACCTGATTTGAGAGTCTGAGTCCTTATTTCTGCTCTATAGGTAAGAAAATGTTGCTCATCAAAGTCTCTGTCAGATTCAGGCCAAGATCAGGTCCTGGGAATAAAATTAAAGTTTAAGATTAGGCTCAACAACCAACCCCTAGTGGTTAGTTGGAGTACGGCCGTGTTTTCACTTCAGGGTAGGCCTCAAACAGGAAGTAGAATGGTTTTACTTTGATTACACACTTTGGTGACTCTCAGCAGACGGTGGATGGGCATGAGAAACCAACTGAGGGTATAAGTAAGGAAAACCTTTTCAAAATAAAACAAAAAGTAAAACTAACAGAGAACTGAACCATAAACTCACTAAAGCACAAAAAGTCAAACATAACCAGAGATAAACTGAGGAATCCAAAGAGCAAAAAACCAACTACAATGAAAAAGTTTACAGGGAAAACTAAACCAAATCAAAACCATTCTTGATACCCCCAGACACACCGCACGCCGTACCCAGCTGCACTCTGATTGCTCCTCCCTTCCATAGGTGTGGGAGTTTTACCTGAAACACAGATGAAGGTTGTGTATTCCTCTCTGGAGGAGGTGGGCAGGAAGGATCTCCTCTTCTTTTGTCTCCTCTGCACCTCCAGCGCTACAAGCAGACGCTCATTTTGAGGGAGGAAGAGCCCCTTGTTGATTTCTGACTCTGCGTTCATTGTCGTCCTGACACCTGCACAGGTGGGCGGTTTGAGACTGGAGTCACTTGAAGATCAGGCAGCTAGCAAGGAGGCAGTCATAAAGACTCACTCCAGTCATATTTTGATCTGTTGTAAAAATGTTCCCAGTGGTCTTTTAATTATAATTGTTGTTTTTAGTTAAAATACCAGAAAAAACTGTGTTGTTTTTTAGGACTTAGTTTCTGCAGAGCAGCAGTAGTTCATTAGAAATTCACCTCTGATTTGTGGGCGGGACTGATGGTCAAAGAATAGAGAATATTAACATTTAAAGAATGTAGAAACCCCAGAAAACCCTTCATCTGCTACTTTCAATGTCATTTATGCTGTACATTTTCTGAATCCTTGAATTTTTAACGTTTAATGTTATTAATTAATATTAATGTTTTACGCTCAGTCAGCATTATCATCCTAGAATAAACACTGTGTGATTTACTTTTCCAAAAATGTTCACTAAATTGCAAAAATAAGAATTTAAGTGATCATTTTAAAGTAGAATTATATATAAAACGTGTTATCTTAAACATAAGCTTACTTTTGTTTTGTTTTTTAATTCAAATTTAGACTTTTCAGGTGGTTTTCCTCAACCTTTTTAAAAACAACTGAGGAAACTAATAAAGAAAAATTAGAATTCTATAAAAAAAGAAATGCTATCAAATGCATTTAATTATTCTTTCCTTTTTTGATGATTTTACTAACTGCAAGTTTCTGAAACTCCTGTAAATTTACTAAAAGAAGCCGCAGTGTCTCCTGTCAGAAAATAATGTTGGAGGACAAGTGTTATATTGATTCAAGCAGCTTTTCTTTTGATGGTATTATAATGCAAACTTATTAAAATATTCTAAACTTCTAAATTTTTTTGTAATAGGTATTTTAAGGATAAGATGGGAACTTTTTTCAGCAATTTACACTTTATGTTTTCCAAATAGATGATCTTTTTCTTAGAAATAATTAAGAAAAAGGCTCCACGTGCCTTCAAATATAATTTGAAGTATTAAAATCAGCTAAGATGCCCCTGCGACAGACTGCCGACCAGTCCAGGGGTGTACCCTGCCTTCGCCCATGAGTAGCCGGGTTAGGCTCCGGCAACCCCGTGACCCCGAAAGGGATAAAGCGGATTGGAAAATGAATGAATGAATGAAAATCAGCTAAGATGTTCTGTACCAAAAAATATTTGGAAGAATTTGAATCCTTTGGAGAATGTTGGCTTTTTATTTGCTTACAGCAGAGAGAGGAACATCCTTGTGTCTTGTGTTCATAAACCTGCTGGTAAAAAGCTGAACCCACCTGCTCTGGTCCGCTTCTCCATCCAAACACAGGTCTGATGGAATCTATTTTAGTATCTCCATCATGTCAGTCCGGGCTTGCAGTTCTATCCCAAAAAACAAAAAAAAGTAAATCTGAAAGGATTCAGCTGGACGGCGTGCCTCGACTTCGGGCTCAAATCCTCCCATCCTCCCCATTTCAGGAGGCTGACAGACACGTGGTGAAGCTGGAGAACAGCAGCTGCCTGTCAGACTGAGCCCCCCCCCTGTTCAGATGAATGTCCACACAAGGAGGTGTCGATATAATCGGAGTAATTATTGCTGTTTCTTCCCCTGAGGGAAGAACCAGGAACAAAGGAGAACATTCATAAACACTTCAGAACAATCAGGAGCTTCAAACAACAAACTGAACTCAACAAAAAGGACACCAAACTGTCTGGGTGAACCTGATGATGAGGATGAAGAGGCAGGGAGCTGAGGACACCTAGAGTCTCTTACGAGCCGCTACAGAAAATAAAAAAAAAACTAAAAACAGACCCGCACTGTAAAAAGTGAAGCTTAAGAAAGTAAAACGATCCCCGTTTTATAAAAAAAAAAAAGTCTTATTTTCAGTCTTGCAAAAAAAAAAAATCTTAATCAAGAAAGTTTTTTAATAAAATAAAAAGTTTGAAAAAACATGTCTTAGTGACTAGATATTCTTAAAATAAGAATTTTCGGTAATATCCTTTTCCCCCCGCTGGCAGAATTCTTTGCTTATTTAAATAATTTTTTAAAAAGTTTAATAATTTTGGACTTACTTCTACGGGGTTGTTTTTGCAGTGCAAACACAACAGGAAATCATAAAAACCAAATCAAAAACTCAACCAGACATTTAAAAACCATTTAAAGACTGCGAGTTGTTTGTGTTTTTACCATTTTATGTGCCACAATATCTTCAAATGCTTCCTTATTTGTACACAAAGATGACAGAAGAAAGCACAGATAATCACAAGTAACAACAACCAATGAAAGTCCACAGATTTCTATTGTTTTTTTACAAACATCATCAAATATTAACAAGACTGACCGAAGGTTCAAAGCTTTCTGAAGGCAGGAGAAAGTCAAAGCAACACAAAGTCTAACACGAGAGATTTTTTTAAAAAAAGTTTACAGATTAGACGCTGCTTGACAACTTACACCATCAAGTGCTGGAAATGGGTAAAGAAATGAGGCAGACCAGTTGGATGATGAGGTGAAGTTGTTCTTTTAAATTAAGTATAAAAAGTCCAGACGACAGTTGGAGTTCAGCTTTCATCAAACCAGAAACACGTCTGCCTGTGAAGCACCTTCTGTCTGAAACCAAACCCGTGAGCTCGTGTTATTGCCAACGGTAGACTCTTTGACTTCCGGTTTGAAACTCAGTTACAATAGAAAGTAGCTGCAGGCAAGTATGTTCACCAGTAGGGGGAAAGCCAGTCTCAGTTCGCTCCAAATAAAGCAAAGTTTCTACCTTTTTTATTTAAATCCGAGCTTTAATAAAATATGCTTGGCCTTTTATTAACCTCACCCCGCAGACTGGTAACCTGTCCAGGGTTTATTCCACCTCCATCCTCAGTTCAGTTCACTTTGGTCCAGTTTCATCCAGTTTATTCCACAGTCTGTACTATGGACTCCAGAAACCAGTTCAGTTTGATTTGGGGTTTTATAGTAAAAACGTTAAAGACCGCTGGAGTTCTACAGGTTCTGATCTTGTAAATCAGGATGACAGTTCCAAAACAAACTGGACTGAACCCCTCAGTGGAGGCGAAGCTGAAAGCTGCCAGTGTCAAGCGGGGATCATGTGACCTGCAGAAGTGGATTAGAGAAATCTGGTTTCTCCTGTTCATATGCAGCTAATTTCAACTCGTTTGAAGGTAGATAGGAGTGTAGTTTCTTTACGTTTTTCTTTAGAAATGTTTCCTTCGAAAAGAACATCTAACCCTCATCCAAGCTGCACACCAACAGAATCCTCATCACAATGTTCTTTATTTAAAGGTACAAAAACACCAACTAGACGTGGAGATGAACAGGATCCAGTCTATGGATTGTCAAAACAATGTACAATCACAAAGGTCAACAAACAAACCCAAATTGTGACCTGGAGATCAGTGTTTCTGGGCTGGAATCCAGTTGTTTGGATGACTGAAGCTGGGTCTCCTCACTGTTTGAAGGTTTGTTGGTGGATGGCTCCTTCTTGATGGATAAAGCCACTGGGCTTTAGCAGGTCTACAGCAACTCTCCGTCATTTCAGCCGGGGCTTTTAGCCTTTTCGTGTCATTCTGGCTCCAGATAAAACGGACAAAGTCTTTGATCCGATCCTGGCTGTCCTGGAGGCCTTGATAGATCTGCTGGAGAACATCACAGTGGTGTTTGGTGGGGCAATCATGCGAGAATCTGCCGCACACCTTTCACTTCAATGAGGAGGTTTTTAAAGGAAATGTAGATGATGATTCTTTTTTTGTTGGGGGGTAAAGCTTTTTTGGGGGGAAATAATGTGCTCATCCTCCTTCAGAAGTTTGTAGAAATCGTGCCTTGCTGTTCAGTTTGGAACCAGAACCAAAACTTTCCTGCAGTTTCAGCAGCAAACTGACCTACAGAACGAACAGACATTGGCTTCAAGAAGTGAAACCAAAAAGCAAAGAGCTTTTCCTTTAGTTTGTTGGCTGTTGCTGCTTTCCTTCAACATTTCTCTCTTCAGACATCAAAATGGAGAACACTGAGCTCACCCGTGCAGCTACGAGGCATCCTGGTGGTCTTCCACAGGCTCGGCTAGCTCTTGAGGTCTGTACATGAAGGTGAGCAGAAACAAAGCCACGTCGTATGAGCACCAATAGGCTGTGTGGGACGTCACTGCAGACCAATAGCGGTTCTCCACCAGACCTTCCCGCAGCTCAAAATCGATTCGTCTCTCTAGCTCCACTGGAACAAAAAAAACAACATGTTTTTCAATCATTGATCTTAAAATAAACCGGATCCTTTAACCCTTTAACTGCGGTGATGTCACCGGCGACACCTTCCGGTAAATAACGCGATCAACGTGAATTAACTGATTCAGAGAAAAGCCGCTTTTCATCTTGCACCAAACTGCAACACATTTCCAACAAAAAATGTTGCATAACAGCACAAAGAGTGAATAATTTGAGAACACCTCTGAGAAGGATTTTTTAAGGAACATTGAGGAGCAGTCCAACTCCTTTTTAGTCTTTCAAGTAATCACCAAGTCTGTGAGTTTGTGCTCCAACCCACCTACAGCAGTGTAGGTTAGCCCTTTTGCATTGTGATCAAGAGTAAGATGCAACAGAGTATATCCAGTCATTCTCGTCCTGTCCGTTCCTGCTGAGCGCCCCCTGCTGGCTGGGAGGTCTCCATGACAACCCTTTTTGCACCAAAGTCCCAGATCAGCTATTAAAAATGTCCTCTTAAAATATAATTTATAACATATTTGAGGTTTTAGATGTTAATATTGTGATTTTTGTGGCAGAGGCAGCTGTACGTGACTTACAGGAGCTGTTGTCCACGGCTGCTGAAGTAGACCGAGGGATGCTGGGCTCACCCTTCTCCACCTCCTCCTCTGCCTGCTGCTCCGTTTCCCCGCCCTCAACCACCACCTCTCCGTCTTCTCCTGATACCAGGTTCTCCACTTCAGAGACTCCTCCCTCTGAGTCTGATGGCTCCTCCTCCACACCCCCAACCTGGCCACTGGAGCGAGAAAAGCGGGAAAACAGAATTCCTCCGATTCCTTTGCCAATACTGGCAGCACCTGGAAAAGAAGTTAGAAGAACATCATCTTAGTTCAAGGACAGGTCGTCAGGAGGAAGCACGGTACGCAACTGTGATCAAAACAGGCAGAATTTAATCTGTCCACACTGCAAATCGACTTCGACAAACACAACTGAGCAGAAAGGAAGGCTTTCAAGTAAAGAGAAAACTAAAAGCACCCATCATGCAATTATTCTTCAGACTTCATGGATAAACTCGGGATCTTACCGGTTTACCTTAATGGACCGCTCAGTCTGACCTGCAAATGGGCCAAAATCACTCAGTGTAAGAAATGTACAACAGGTAGTGAATCTGGGTTTTTGGGTATTCAGACTTACAACATTTAGACTCCTCTGAGTCTGAAACCATAGCTAATACTGCACATATGCATTTAAGCTGCCTTGTTTCTCAGGGAAAACCTAGTTTTGGTGTTTAGCCAGAGCAACCAGTCCTGTGTGGCAGAAATGTGGTGTGTGAAACCACGATTCCCTAATATTCCTCCCTGGCAACCAGATTTCTTGGCTTAGGCACAGGCGAGGTTTGTGTACTGAAGCTGGTCTTTTTGGTGATATTTTTTGGTCATGTTCTGTTTCAAGTTGTCCTGGTGTCACAGTCACTCCAGGATCATAATCATCCAGTAGTTTTTATGTCTATTAAGTCCTCAGCATAAATAAGTGTCTTGTTTTTTATGTGTCATTGCCAGGCCATCTGTTTGTCACCCTTTCCTGCTTTTATGATGTTTAGATGTTTTTATTAAATGTTTCTGATGGAAATCCCACTCTGCTGTTTGGACTAAGGAAAAAAGTTTTTTATGGAAAGATGTGTATGGTATCTTGAATCTCAAAACTGCAGAACCTTCAGAGTCAAACTGTGAAGCCTCATAGTCAACATACTATGTGCATGTCCTGTTCTGTAGACTGGAGCTAGGAACATTCTGAAGGATTTTACTTCATGTTTGAGGTCAAATAAAGCCTTAAACAAACAAACAAATCTTGATTCTGTTGATGAAACTCAGTGCTGTGCAGTCGTGAAATGTTGATCCCTTGCTTTGGCAATGTGCTGTTATTGATTGTTTTGGCCGTTTTTGCTCTTTGGTGCTGACCCGGTTAAGAGTCAGCAGAACCAGCAGCTCTCCCTGCTTGTGTCAGCATCAGCAAACTGTGAGTGATGGACTGAGCAAATGTTTCCATCACTGCAGGTTTTTTTTTTGTTTGTTTGATCCGTCACCTGCACACAGCACAAACACACTCACCTACCTGTGTCTCACCTGTGTCTCACTAAGGGGAAAACTGCACAAAGGACCGACACTTTCATTTCCCCTGTGAGATTGCTTTCAAATGACAAAGAAGTGAAGCCAATGCACTTCACAAAGTAACCACTGGTGGCTCAAAAACAAAATGCAGCCCTTTCCCTGTCACTTTAGTGCAAAACCGTTTACATTCAGAACAGAAATAAACTTTGAACACAACAGTTTTTTTCACCTTTGTGGTCAGATGTTTTATTAAAGTGCGAGGGGTGTCATTTTTGTTCACTTTCACCCTTATTTATCTTTAATTGTTTGAATTTAAATATATCTATCTTTACACAGGCTTTGGTGCTCACCCATGATGCTGGCCTTGCCCAGGTTGGTGATAGACTCTCCGTAGGGTCGTCTGGTCTGGGGCGGAGAAGTGCATGGGCTGGTGAGGATTTCTGATTCTGAGACGAAGCTGGTGTCCTTGATCAGGTTCAGACGAGTGGGTCGGATCTGGTCATAAAGCGACGGGCTTGTGGTATTGTACCTGCACGTCATGTGACACGCACCTTTGGTCACTGAAGCGGGCGTCAGTCAGACTAAGATAGTTAGACATAGTGCGTCAAATGCCTGGTATGAACATGGCTTTACTGGACTTACCAGTCGATCTGAACTGGGGCGATGTTGCTGTAATGTTTCAGGATGAGCGGCTCCAGCCTGTATGCCTGCAATACACACAAACGCCTGAAATCATGAGGATATCCAAAAGCGGCTGTTGTTTCTGAGTGTTTCACAGAGTCGTTGCTTACCACTGGGTCTGTGGGGTGGAAAAGGTTGAAGAGGCGCTTACAGATAGACGTGGAGAGGAAGTGGTCCTGCATGGTATTGTTTCCGGGCCGGATACCACGAAGTGCCAAGAAAACAGCCAAAGGAGAGCCCATGCAGAAGAAGTTTTCGACCTTAAACATAAAAGGAGGCTAAGTCACCATGAGTGCAGAAGCAACTAGTGAGAACTCCAAACCTCTAATTTGACAAAAAAAAGTTGAGTTTGACAGAGGAACAATGGAGTGATGAGAGGACACCCATCTTGGAAAAATTCATCTTGCTGTTTGTGTGTATCCTCAGGTCACAACAAACAACTGGATGATCCAAAAGAGCGTCAAAAGACTTTACAAAGCAGCTGATATGTCCATAAAACCCTAAAGGTCAGAATAATCTCCTCCCTTGTGGTGGTAAAAGTTGTTTTTCTGTCTGATCTGCTCTTATTCAGTAATGGGTTTATAGAGGTGATCCTGTAAAGAACACTTAATAGACTGAAGAGTACCTTGAATTTTAAAGTCGACACTGCAACAGAAGACGAGGTCTGGAGACCTCGGAATTGATCTTCCAAGTCCCTCAACCTGACAGGCAGAATACATCATGAGATACTTTGTCATACCCTGAATGGATGGATGGACAGGTAGATTTATATAGGTATAAAGGGTGGATGGATGTGGGGATACAAAGTTGATAGATGGATGTAGTTATGTACAAATGGATGGATGGATGGATGTAGTTATGTACAAATGGATGGATGGATGGATGGATGGATGGATGGATGGATGGATGGATG
>BSAI01000101.1:18831724-19048654 GCA_036245035.1 Adrianichthys oophorus | reverse complement strand
ATGGATGGATGGATGGATGGATGGATGGATGGATGGATGGATGGATGGATAGATGGATAGATGGATAGATAGATGGATGATTGTAGGTATGTATAAATAGACGGATAGATAGATGTAGGTGTAAAGGGTGGGTAGATGGATGGATGGATAAATGTATAGATATAAGGAATGATAGCTAAGATAACTGTATAGATAACTTTGTCTATACATTACCTGAGACGCAGGAGCCTGAGCTGCTCCTGAAGCTGACGCTCCTCTTCACTAGGCCAGTGGATCTTCTCCGGATCCAACATTTGTTGATGATGAAAGCGGACCAGGTCCCAGCCTGTCATAATGTCGAAAGTGATGACGCAGCCCAGCGAGTGCGCTACAATGGACACCTTTCCGTTTTTCTCAAAGTCTGGATTCCGCGAGCAGAAGAGCGAATAGAGGCGGTTCAATTCCTGAGTCAGACCCCTGGTGATCTACAGACACACAAGAAAACTTTGTACACCTTTGCACTCATAAGACATATTCAGATCACGGAAATGTGTTATACACGTACCCATCTGATGCCTTAAATCTATCACTCACGCGTTTTGACTGAACAAGTCACAGCAGGTTGCAGTTAAACTTTTGGAGGTTGGGACCTAAGATTCATTTGTAACTGAAGTTTGTCACGCTTTGGAACCAATGAGGTTCCAATGCTTCAATCTTGCAGCAACTTCTGGCTAAATGTTCAACCTACTGCAAAATCTTTAACCTTTAGCTAGATGCTTGACTTGTAGCTAAATGTTGATGAAGGTTCCTATTCGTCCGGCTTTCTTAAAGGAACCTAGATGCTCACCTCGTCTCTGTACAGAGGACTTGTGTAATACATGATGTCCATAGCACTGCTGTTTAGCATGTCTCTGATCCTTCGTACTTTGTCAGCAGTGATAGAGTCCACTGTATCTGAGGGAAAAACACACTGATCCATTACTTTTAAAATCAACATTTCTAAAGTTTACCAAGTTATTCTGAACAGTAGGAAAGGCTCAACACAAGTCTTTAATCAGCTACACATCTGTTTGAAGGCTAAAGCTCCGTTCACACCGCCTTCAACAATGCGCGTTCAAGCAACCGCTTTCTATAAAAAGTTTATGTCAACCCATGTAACTGCACCCTTCGGGCTGTTGCGTTCAAAACTCTCGCATGTACTCGCAAGTTTCTACGACCAGTATTAGGCTCTACGTATAAAACCCCTGACCACTGACTGCACGTTGAAAATAAAACCAGGTTGAACTTTGACCAATCAGGGACTCAGATTTGATAGTGAAGTACGGATGGTGTTCTTTCTTAATTCACGGAAGTGGCAATTGTTTGAAAATTGATCATGGAGGAGAAATTAATAATTGTGGTTTGTGCCCGGACAAAATTATATGACAAGTGGATGCATTAGAATGGAGCGGAGCAGAGAGCTTGTGGCCCGTCCAGCATGTTTTCTACATTACATATTTACAATCTTTATCCAACAGCATTTTTTCGTCTGCTCCTAATTCATCAATAATTTGAATAAAGAAATGCAATTTGTAGCATAATTTTCTTTATATATGTCCTCTATCATTGGAAAAATGTTACAAGAACATGTTCAAAACACAATTTTCACTGGAGTGGGTCTCAACAAATCACTGAGGTGCAACTTACCCCCATCCAGATACAGTTTTGATCTCCATTCCACAGGAAGGAACTCCACGTGTTCTGTGGTGCGATCAGGAAAATGTCTCTCCTCCATCTTTCTGGCAGCATCTCTCATCCTGTCCATCACCCAACAAACCATCACTTCAGGACTGATCCAGAACTACTACTAGACAACTCGTTCAGACACGCACGCACACAGATCTTCTCACATGCTGGTGTTCCTGATGATGCGACCCTGGTCCATCTTCTGGCCAATGCCGTGCACCACAAAGACAATGTGGGTGGTTTCAGAGGGGGTTTTCTCAGGCACTGCTTCTTCAAAATATCCTCGACGGAGACGAGTTCCACTGCTGGAAGCTGTTGACAAAAACAATGCTGAGCGTTTAAGAAAAGACATTTTAGACAGCTCATGACGGACAGTTAAAAAGCTGACGAAGCGGTTTCCTGAGATTTGTAAACAGAATAATTCCCACAGGGCAGGACAAACCACAACAAAGTGTATTTGTGTTACATCTACAGCCGATGTATTATTCTACACAGAAGCATGAAAATCTTAAACCAGTTTCTTCTGTAAACATAAAGGAAGTTTATTTTCAAGTGACCTGATTTTATTTTGAATAAAGCAACTTTTCTCTATTTGATGAGATCCATTGCTGTCAATGAAAATAACTTGTAACAGAAAAAAAAGTGTACCTTTAGAGAAACCCAGCTTTTGGGTGACGGTGCGAGCGATCTTGGAGGTGGTGGCATCGCTGTACAGGTACACCTCATCCACGCTGTGCCAGTCCACGCGACTCCTGCTCAGCTTCAGACTGTAAACCGCTGAGAGAAGAGATGGTCTGAGGATCAGTTCTGTCACTACATCTACAACCATCGTCATGCACCATCTCAGCAAATGACCAAAGTGCAACCCCATGACTTCCTGTTTGAAGCTTGTTTAAAAAACCAAAGAAACAGGATCCATAAGTGTACAAGCAACCACTAGATAGTTTATAATACAAACCAGTTAGCTCCTCTTCATTTCAACAAAAAACAAACTTTATTGTAATTACAGTCATACTTTAAAATCAGATAACTTTTCTAGGCCATGTTTCAAACACTGGCTACTTATAGACAAATGATGATTAGATTGTAACAAATCTCACAGCTCTCAAATGTCATAGCAGTAAAATCTATCTACTGAAATAAAATCCTTTGAAACCAGACTAAATGTGTGTTCATATTGGAGTGAATAGACACTGAATTACTTGTGTTTTTCAGCAACCTAGTGGTCACTTTGTTTACTGAATTGGCTCCATTTACTTCTTCTTTAAACATGACAATAGGGTTACTCATCTCTAACGTACAATAGGATTCTGAAAGATGGTTGGTCTTTTCAGCTGAGCAACATTCAAAAAATTGGCAATTGATCAGTAAGTGAAGTGAGAGTAAAGAGGGAGATTTTTTCAATCAAAATTACACTCCATAGTTTTGCACCAATTTGAGCGCTATTAATGTAAAAGCAGCTACCACGCATATTTGACATGAATAGAAAAATAAACAAAAAAACAAACAACAAAAAAAGTTGTTTCAGACAGACTTTAATAAGTTTACTTTTGGTGCAGAGGGGACTATTTAACATGGGAGTCTTCTTTTTCTTAAAACCAGCCCCAAGTGGTGATTAAGGCAACTGCGAAATCTGGTATTCTGTTGAATTTAGGAACAGATGGCCAAAGTCTATTTAGTTGGGACACACTTGAGAGTTCTAGATCTAGTCTATTTCCTGGGATAGCAGTGGACATTTTGGTGATTTAGGCCCATATCTAGGCTTCAGGGACCCACTCCAATAAAAATTGTGTTTTTGACCTTTTTTTAACACGTACTTGTAGCATTTTTCTGATAAATGGCGTATACTTATATATGGTAATATGATAATGGAGGACATATAAAAATAATCAAGCTTAACGTTCCATTTCTGCACAGCTCCAATATTGCTTGCCGTTTTTATTTGCTACGCTAATGTTAGCTTGGGGTTGTAAAATTGCTAGAGAATGCAAACAAAGGGATGATGGGATATCACTGTAGAATTACTTCTGCGCTAACAGTTACACCCACAACTCAGAGGCAAATTTCTCATGAGCTTCTGCTACGCTGCAAAAAATATGTCTTAAACAACAACACCAGCTTCTTTATTTTGGCTAAAAATGGCACAATCATAATAAAAAGATCACTGGGAACGATTTGACAACAGAAAATGTAGTTGGAATGAGACTTCAATGCTGAGGGTCAAGGGGTACTGTATTCTTGGAGTCTCTGGTTTGACTTGGTTCCTGATTTGAACCCAGCATCTCCATGAAACTACCATCAGGCCAATGAGAATGTAGTGGATCAGTGAACAAGTTGTGGAAGAGTGTCCACCCTGAGACTGGAAGGTTGTGAGTTCAAATCCAGGCAGAGTCATACCAAAGACTGTAGGGGTTGGATTGGAGGGTTATACTGCAAAATGACTGCAGAGCATGGCTGTGTCTGCAGCACACCACTCCTTCAGGGGATGGGTCAAATGCAGGGCAAATTCCACACGCCTGGGTGTGTGAAAGCTAGTGGACTTTAGGCAACCCTTTTGGTTTGCATATAAGTCTCCACCTAACTGCCTTTTTGGGGGGCTTGTATTTGGTGAAAACTACATCTGCCGCCCCTGCGACAGACTGGCGACCAGTCCAGGGGTGTACCCTGCCTTCGCCCATGAGTAGCCGGGTTAGGCTCCGGCAACCCCGTGACCCCGAAAGGGATAAAGCGGATTGGAAGATGAATGAATGAACTACATCTGCCCAATGTGAACCTATTCAGTTGGTGATTTGATCGCCCACCTCCTCTTACAGTCACTGGGCGCCACCCATCATCATCATCATCATCATACCATCCTTGCTGTCCACTGTAGAGGGCGCTGTCTCCACTTCACTGACATCCTTCATCTGTTGCCCCCTGAAATGTGACAGGTGCTCCATCTCGATGGGGTTACTGTCTTCCTCCTCTAGGGGGAGCCACGTTTCATCAACAAACCACTGTCCTCTCATCACTGGGATGCTCTCTTGCTCTGAGGAAACATGTTTAATTTGAAACACACCGACAGGGGGCGTCCGAGCGTCAGTCAATGAACCAATAAGGTTGCAGTTTAATAAAAGTTGAAGATAAACTGGACTATTTACTGCATATTGAAATGATTAACGTGTTTGATGTAAAAATCAGTGTAGACTAGATTCGTTTTTGGATTAAACATCTTCCTCTAACAGACTCAGCTCGGTGCCGGTTCTGATGAGGATAGGGATGCTCACGGTTCCAGTAAACAGGGCAGCACTCCTTCTCCCGGATGTGGACCTCGTACAGTCCTCCCCGGACACAGACCGCCTCCGTCTTCACATCACTCGGGCTTTTCACCTCCTCTGGTACCGGGTTCTGATCTCCATCACCTCCTGGATCCAGCTGTTCTGTCAGTCTCCGGTAGAGCCGCTCGATTTTTAAAGAGTCGGTTCCCGCAAACGGCTTCCAGGTTCGTTTGTCCTCCTTGTAGAACCAGCGGATCTCCTCCGGTCCAAGTTCCGTGACGAGCTCACCCCGGTGTCTAGAGCTGTTGGACAGAACCCGCCTCTCCGACAGGTTCCGCTCGGGGTCCGTGTAGTCGGGTTCGATGTTCAGGAACGATGGGTCAGGATAATCCGGCCCGGGCAGGCCCAGCATCAAGCAGTCCTGGGACAGCGGTTCCGAGTCCGCCCTCCTGAGAGGGAGGTGTCCGTCTGAGCACAGCCCAGGACCGAACACCTCTCCCGAACCGTGGTCGTCGTAGCCGGACACGAAGACGTCATTGGCCATGTCCCACTCGCTGCTGCTGCCCGAACTCTGCTGCCGAACCGTCCTGGCTTCATCCATGCTGCAAACACCGAACCGCTTAGAACCTGGATGATGATCACTGAACGTTCCGACCCGGAAGGGAGGCGAACATCTGGTACCAACTGTCTGCCAGCATATTCTGACACTTGCCACCCCGGTTCCCTGACCCGGCGAGGATGGATGTGATGGAGAACCAGCCTTTTCATCAAGTCCACTGGATTTGATTCCGCTTCCGCTCAAACTATCAAAATAAAACGGGAAACACCGGCGGCAAACCCGAAGCTCATGGAAAGAAAGTATGGAAAGAAATAATTATAATAATAAAAGAATAACTGGGTTATTCGTCCTTATTTACGGAAGCCGAAAACGGGCTTCCCTATTTTTGGGGGGATCGTTTTCTCGTGAAAACGAAATCCACTAATGACTACTAATGATAATGAAATAGAATATACAGTGGCGTCCCCGTCCCAAGTGAAATTATGAACAGTAAAAGGACTTATGACATAATTTGTAATGAAATTTTAGCCTTTGGTTCTTTTGTGTTATAATTTGCTTCAAAGCAATGTTCATCCAAAAGTTGTTTTTTTAAACCTGCTAATCAGCTGACAGTCTCTCTCAAATTTGTCTAGTATGTTAATATCTTCGAGCAGAATTCTATTATATCAATAAAAATCTTTGGAGACTTATTTTTTGATAATTCATTCAAAAACAAAGCTAGTTTCTAATCACAAACATAACGATATAATATAAAATAAAAAATATATAAATAAAATAACAAATATTTTATTGTTGTTTGACCTGTTCTGCAGCGTCTAGGGGAAAACGCAACTTTTCAAGCTTTCTGACCTACACAAGCCACCGTAGAAGTCACAGCTTAGTTGCAATTTTGCAGTTTATTACGTCATTTAAGAGTTCGGCATGGCGGCTGTGTTCCTTGTCACCCTGTATGAATACTCTCCTCTCTTTTACATCGCCGTGGTGTCGTTCTGCTTCATTGTAACCGCCGCCATGGTGCTGGGATGGTAAGTTGACCAAGCGGAACCACCGAGCCGCTTCCCTCTGAACTCCGCGAGTCTGCGCAGAGCAACCCGCTAAGCTGTCAGCCACGAACAGATGATGCAGGGAGAAAGTAGACTCTACTTAGAGCTTGGCTGATATCAAATCAATATCCTGTTTTCAATACTTTCAAAATAAAATACTTTTGAAGGTTATTTTTTTCATATTCATTCTAGTATAATAATCATGCTAAACATATAATGTAGACGAACACACTGTACAGTCAACAACATCCTTAGAGATGCAAAATAGCAAACATAGGTGAGAATTGATTGATATTTACATGAAGTAATCTACTGTTTACCGTAGCTGTTTTGATCAGTATTAGGAGGGTGGTTTACATCTGATCATTGTTTACAGAAATACTGCATAAATGGGTTTCCTTTTGATGACTGACCACTGCATCTCTGAGGGTTCTGTAGGTTCGGATTCGATGTCCCGGTAATCCTCCGCAGCTCTGATGACAGAGAGTCCATCACTACAACACCTGAGAAACACATGGTCCAGGTGACTAACCCTTTTGCTCTGGATCTGGGCTCTGGTTCTGCATGTGTCACAGGTGAGAAACAAAATCACAATAAAACACACAAAAAAAACACAACAGACTGAGGCTTCAGAGCACGACTCAACACGCCCTATGCAAGATTTCTTAAACCTTGTCCCCATTTGTCCTTTACTGCGTTCACCTACAGGTGGTGTGACTCTAAAACCCGGTTGCATAGAACCCTGCATCCTGAGCTGCTTCTGGGGCTGTGAGATCTGGGCCCTGCAGGGGGCGCTGCAGACCCATCAGAGTCACCAGCATTTCAGCAACAGCCTCCTCCTGGATGCTCTTAAGGAGCGCTGCCTCTTCTCCCACAACTTCCAGTATCCTTCATGTCTCACAGCGATGTTCATGTCAGTGACAACCCTCTGATCTCAAGTCCCAAACCTAAAGTCGGACGACATCAGTAATCAGAAAATTACTGACATCAGAAAATGATCTAGTCAGCATCAAATGTCATGTGATGAGCTGACACTAACACTAACTAGTTCTAACTTGCTAACCATCTACCAGTCAGTGTGGACTTCTTTGACCCTGCCGTCCCAGCGTCAGCTGTGCGGACAGACAGGAACAAAACTCTGTCATCCCCGCCTATTTAGGCATCACAGACTTGGGGCCCCTCCCTCGGGAACGCTACCCCCTGGTGGCAGTACTGACCCTAGCAGAGGTTGAAGCAGAGAATACGTATGACATTGTGAGCTTGTGACATCAAATACAGTATCCTGCCGACTTCAAGGTGACCTATAGTCTCTGTCCTCATCTTCATAACGCTTTGTCTACTTCCAGGTCGCCAGTGTGACAGTCATCCATGTTCCTGACGGCAAATACAACTTGTCCGCTCGGATCCTGTTTCAGTACCTGCTGACCTCTCTGGGGAGCGTCTATGAGCTGAAGGTAGACAGACTTGCTAATCCTAATTAGGAATTCTCTTCACAATCAAAGATTTCTACACGTCATTCCTGTAAAGTTTCATATTTTCGTTTTTGAGCAGCAAATTTGAAAAAGAAACACACAAGAGCTAAACTACTCAAAGTACTTCCTGTCAGCTGACACCATCAATAAAATGCTAAAAGTGTTTCTAGCTCCTCAATTTCCTTGTAGCAGTGAAGATGTGACTCAGCAGCGCCCTCTGCAGGCTGTAAGCTCTGTGATGACCAGCCCCTCCTGTCCTTTGCAGCCTCTCTTCATGTCCGCTGATGGGGGGGTGGAGCCCGGATCCCCTGACCCGCCGCACAGCAGCCAGCCAGACGAGGCCAATGAGGAGGACAGCTGGTCAGAGGGGCAGGGCCGGGACTGTGTGGTCTGCCAGAACGCAGCAGTGAACCGCGTGCTGCTCCCCTGCAGACACGCCTGCGTGTGCAACAGCTGTGTGTCGCGCTTCCAGCACTGCCCCATCTGCAGGGCTTTCGTCCTGGAGTCCTTTGTCCTGGGTACAGCGTTGGATCGCTAATGCACGCCTAAAGAGAACAGCAGCTTCACGCCATCAAGGCCGGCTCTATACACCAGTTTAGATTCAAGAGGACTGTAAAGATTCTGGTCCTTCTGCTCGCTCAAACGTTAGATTCATCTGTGGTGCAGAAGTCCACTAATAGGACCAGAACCACGTGAAGCAGCAGCATAGAGGAACTGGACCTTTGGATCCAGCCTTTCTGCACTCAGAGGACACTCATCCATGCTTTGTAACAGTCAAGTGTGATTGTTCTCTAGTCCAGAGGTACATCACTAGAATCTCAAAGCACGAGATCTTAATGGATCACTGAATCAAAAGGTCAACCGTAGCAGAATAAAAACAGATCAAAGGGGATCCAGTCAGGTCTAAGTAGGAAGTTTGAACCTTATTCATTTTGTACACTATTGATTAATTTATCTGCAAATCAGGTCATAACTGATCATAACTAATCCCTAAGATATTGTAAATCCTTCTATAGTAGATCCTAAGAGTGGTTTTAAAGGTCAAGCAGCTCCAACATAAATACAGAGTAAAAAATTTGACCCATTGCTTTCTGGGGGTGTGATTCTGAAAATAGGACAGTCCACTGTTTGTACAGAGCAATTAAAATAATAGTTATTTTTGTACGCAAGACTTGCTTTGAGCAAGAAAGTAACCAAATCTGACATTTCCTTAGATTTAACAGGAGAGAAAGAAATAAAGCTGTTCTAGAAATGAGGAATTGACAGCTTTGTGTCAATCATAAAGCCACGCCCCCTTTAAGGGCATATTCAAGCTTTTATTTTGAAACAAGACTTGTTTTACACTAAAATCAAGTAGGATTGACTTAATTAGAACAAACCCCCTTAGTGGTAACTTGCTGAACTGATCTGACTTTGTGGGGAAAAATTCCCATAAACCCTAAATTACCTTGTGATCCTCTGGTTCAACTCCAGGAAAAAAACCTCACTGATCCTCCTGACTCAGAAACTAACCGACTTGGTTCCCAGCAGACTCATCTGAGTCCATCCAGGCAACATAATGTTTTTTTTAAACATTTCCATAAGAGGAATTGACCGTTTAAATTATTGTTTACAATAAAAGTCTATTCACTGTGTGAGTTAATAAATATAGTCTTAAAGACAAAAAGCATTATTAAAAACCAGTCTGAAATCTCTTTATTTTCTTTGAGTTGGCCCATTTATGAACTTAACTGACTTGTTTGGGTAACAATCACTTAGTAGTTTTCTGAATGAGCTTCAACCTGGAAGTCACAGGGCCAGATCTCAGAAGCTCAGTGTCAGTGATCTTAAATCCACACGAGACACTTTTCTGATGTGGATTCTCTAAAACCTGTCCGTCACAGCTCCACACAAACAGTCGCACACCGATCTGTAAACCAAAAACTTAAAATTCAGAACATGGAAGTGTGATGAAGATGATGGGCAGAAAGAGCGGCTCAGACTAATGCCTGGAGCCTGCCTCTGTTCTGAATGTATTTAGCTTCTTTAGAGGTGACTGCTCGGAAATGACCATGAGCAAGTTCAAAACTTAAAAAAAAACAAAAACAAAATGTTCAAAAACAAATCGGTGACACAAAGAAAACCTATTGGTGTATATGTGGGGTGGGGGTGGGGGGGTGGGGCCAAAGGGGATTTAAACAGGTTTGTAGTCCAGCTTAGACTCCAGCTTCTTGGAGTCGGCCACCTTCCTCACAGCTTTCATGAAGTCTTCCTGGGTTACATACTCTCTGTCTGAGCGGATGGCGAACAGTCCTGAAAACAAAAACTTTTGTCAGCAGAGAGATTAGCAGATGAGGAAGAGGAGCTGATGAAGAGACCAACCTGCTTCTGTGCACACGTTTCTTAGGTCAGCTCCATTGAAACCGTCTGACAGCTTAACAATGGCTTCAAAGTCTGAAAACGTGCAGAAGGGGGTTTTTAATTGAACGACTGGGTGAAATAAAACAGCATCAGTCGTGTGGTGTGCCGATGGTCTCACCTATTTCTCCGTGCTTGGTGATGGGACTGGAGTGGATCTTTAGGATGTCCAAGCGGGCCTGCTCATTGGGGAGCTCGATGTCTGCAGAGAATCACACGATGCATTGATGTGAGGCAAACAGAAACAGAAAGTAGAGGAGGAAGAGGAGGGGATATTACGGATTTTGCGGTCCAGTCTTCCAGGCCGCAGAAGGGCTGGGTCCAGAGTGTCGGGTCTGTTTGTGGCCATGATCATCTTGACCCTGTGCAGTGTGTCGAAGCCATCCATCTGGTTCAGCAGCTGCCAGAACACATAACACAAATCAATGGCTGTCTGCTGAGCAGCAAGGTTTTATCATCGCGTTCACTGAACTCCAGCCGCTCTGCAGAAACCACGTCCTAGAAAACCACACAGGTTTTTTTTACTGTGTCTAAAACGCCATAATCAATATTGAAAGACCACTGGAAACGCTTTTACAATAGATCCAAAGATGATCAAAGTGGGACTTGGAGTCTTGTTGTCGATCTGGGAAAACTAAAATATTCTGTTACCTCCATAAGAGTTCGCTGGATTTCTCTGTCAGCTGAGGTTCCCTCGGAAAACCGTCGGCCACCTTCAGAAAACAACAACACGCAATATTTTACAGTCATGTCATCAAACACAGACGTCTAAACATTTACCCGTGGACCTAAAGTATCTGAAAAAAAAAAAGAAAAATAAAACCGATAAATGCTACAATTTTTTTTTAAATATAGACAACTCTAAAATGTAGTGCATTTTCACATGTGGTGTTTTGTTTTGAAATCTGAGTGAATTCTCACTGCTGGAACATTTCCTCTCTCTTCCCTGCTTGATGCAGCAGCTCAATAGAATACAATCCTTGTCTATTTTCAGTGCAGCTACACTTTGCGGCGATTCTGAGCCACCTCACGACAGTTTCAGATGTCCCTCAGGACTAGAATGACGCGTTCCAAACAGGAAGTACCCACTGGCTAAAGAAGCCAAAATCCCATAGACTTCTATTGACAAATAAACTGCTATTACCGTACTCAGTCATTCTATTAGTGAGAACAACCAGATTAATCTGAACAACTCTGCTTCATTTTTTAACATGTTGCTGTTGAGCCTAATTATTTTCATTATATTTTTTCTGTAGTTTAGTCATTTCAGTTATAAACTGACCAATCAGATGCCTCAATAAAAGTAGGTGATCTCAGGTTCGACAAATTCTCCCAAGCCCGCTTTCAGTGGTAGAGATGTGGACTTCCAACAAGCTTACTCTTTATTGGCGAGAGTGGTTTCCATAGAAACAACAATTTAGATTAACTTAGACTAATCACTGCTTACTGACAGTGTCTGGCTCCAACACCAGCGTCTGTATCGGGGGGGAAAAAAAGTCAACTGAATTGATTTCATATAGTTGGAGCCAGAAATAAATCATTTCTATGGGTGACGTCACACTTGCTCAGTCCAGTTCTCATATACAGTCAGTGGTTTAGGCTTAAGTTTGTAGAATCTGAGATGAAGTTTTTGCAAATTCTCTTCTCAAATCTTTGATCTACTTGAGGCTTCTACACACTACTGCTGCTGTTTGACTGTGTTGTTGTAGTCCATCACTCTGAGACCTGCAAAACAGGAGAAGCTTCCAACAGCTTCCACTCACCGATGGCGTCGATCTCGTCCATGAAGATAATGCACGGCTGGTGATCTCTGGCATAGTTGAACATCTCTCTGATGAGCCTGGCACTTTCCCCGATGTATTTGTCAACAATGGAGCTGGACACCACCTACAGTACAAAGAGGGTCACCAAAACTGCCTGGCAGAGCAGGTTCACATCTTAAGGTGGCAGCAACACTCGCCTTTAGAAAGTTGCAGTCCAGCTGGCTGGCCACAGCTCGGGCCAGTAGAGTCTTCCCTGTGCCTTTATCAAAGAGGAAACATCAACAATTGATGAATGGATGAAAAACTTCAAACCTTCTGTTTCATCAGATGAGTGGTGACCTTCACCAATACGAGAGGCTCACCTGGAGGTCCGTACAGCAGACAGCCTTTGGGAGGAATGATGCCCACCCTCTGGAAGAGCTCAGGGTTTGTTAGAGGGAGTTCAATCACCTGCCATGAACAGAAAACTCACCGTCATTCAGACTCAGCAGGAAGGGAGGAGTCTAAGCTGACAGTCTGAGATCCAAACTCCACAGTACGACTTTGCGACTAAAAATACATTTATTGTTTTAATTTTGGCTTTTAGAAACTTTTAAAAAAATGTAGAAATGTTAGTCATAAATAATTGAGTAAACAAAAAATATAATTTAAGGCCAAAACATGAATGTATTTCAAAAATCTAATTTAATTTCAAACGATCTTGTGTGAAAATCTTAACTCATTTGTGAATTTTTTTCATAACAATATGGATTACTTGATTGTGTTTTTTTTTTCTATGTGATCATACAGTTGGGGGTCACAATTAAGATATTTGGCAGCATTTGGTTTTGTTTAATTTTGTTAGAACTGCCGCTGTTTAGAATTTATTCAAATGCTTTTTCATTTTTTTTATGTTAGTACTTAAAGACCAACTCCAATCATCTTTTGATCAATTTAGATCTAGTCCTGTGTAAGTAGATGCATCTGAATTGAGCAGAGCAGGGAGCTTGTGGCTTGCCGTAGTAGATTCTACATCACACCTGCAAGCTTTTTCCAACTGCATTTTTTCATCTGCACCTGATTCACAACTATTTGAATAAAGAAATACTCAGAAATGCTATTTTAAGCTTAATTTTCTTTAATATATGTACTTTAATATAAATCAGAAAAATGAAAGAAGAAGACCAAAAACATAAGTTTGGCTCTTTAAATCACCTTTGTCAGACTGTTCATTGTTAATGCTCAAATGAAGTCATGGTAACCTGTCTTTGTCATGGCAGTCTGTATGCATGTACAGAAGGGGTTTAAACATACAAACTTTGTTTTTAGTGTAGAAATTAAACTGACTTTCATGGAATAAATCAATCTGATTCGATCTCCTGCATGAATTTAAACTCAGGTGGATTTTTTTTTCTCTTTAAAGGCATTTAAATGTAAAGGCATAGAGACCAGTGCTCCATCAAAACATCTACTGAAGATCTTTCATCAAAAAAAAAAAAAAAAAAAAAAAACCCTTAACCCGTTTCATCATCCAAACACTCTTCGTACCTCTCTGAGCTCACGGATCTGTTCAGACAATCCTCCGATCTCTGAGTAGGAGACACTGCCCGGGTCTTCGTGGGACATGTTGTACACCAGAGGGTCCACCTCTCGGGGCAGGTACCTGTAGGACACCATAGAGAGGTTGAAATGAAGCAACTAATAATTACATTTCTAAGTAAAAATTATTTTATCAAAGGAAATGTTGACAAATTTTCTGTTGTATTAAAGATCACATGACCAGATGAGGGGTGCCCTCAGGAGCTTAGCCTACCTCATAATAGTGAGTGTGGTCATGTCCAGAGCCACCCTGGTTCCAGGCTTCAGCTGCGATTTGTCCAACTGCAAAAAGAGACGTGATGGATGAGCGCCAACATTACAGAGGACAGGAAGTGCAGCGGCTCCTCCCCTCATCTTCAGAGATGAAGGTTGGTGGCTACACCTTACTCACTCACCAACTCTTATTATGTACCAAGTCAAAAACCTTAAGTAAGCTTTTATAAATGGTTACAATAATTGTAAGCAATTTCAATAACAACAAACCATAGTGAAAGTGAAAACACCATCATCTAAATGAAAAGAATGTTCTGGATTAAACTCTGAAGAACAGTTTTTCTGTGCGTTAGTGGAGTATTTCTGATCATAAAATCATAAACGGTCATCAGCAAATCAAAAAATAATTTTAAAATGACTAAAATGCTCAGATTTTTCTGCAAGTGAAGACATGTTTGCTTGTCATATGTGACCAGATTTTCCAACAGAAATAATACATTTTAAGTCAAAAACCAATTTAAAAAAACATGATTTTTCAAATACTCATCACTTTCCAAAAGGTAAGCTTGTTCAGCTCAAGCGGATCACCGAAGTGAGTTTACAAAACAGAACAAACATTGCCTGTCGCCATAAATCAATGATTCAAACTTCTTGGAGGAAGAAAAAACGTTTATGGATAAAAAATAACAAGGGAATAAAATTTCCTGAAAAGCTAAAGTCATCAGGACAGTTTAATGGAACGCAGTTGTTCACTCTTTCAGGAACCGACTGATGTTAGAATCTGCAGAGGGTGAAAATGGATCAGAATTACAGGATGGGAGAGGAACAGCCCCCACCTGTCTGCGGCACCCAACCACATAGCGTGGGCCGTTGGTGGCCTTCACGATGACTGCAAAAAAGAGAGGAGGATGGAATGAGCTATACAGATACAAACAGAACACCAAGCTTCTGTTTGCAGACAATTCTGATAAACTATATGAGTATTGTCATCAGACCACAAGAACTCAAAAAGATCTTTCAGAGCAGCTCCACAAAGAATTCCCATCATTTAAGTCATTGTTACCCTCATATTTCGAGCAAAAAAAAAAAAAAAATCAACGAACTTACATTTTTCTTCTGTGAGCTGTTTCAGTACCTCTCCAACAATCTGCAAGAAGAAAAAGAGGTCAACATGCAGCCGCATGTCGCAATTTTACATGACGAGCCTGAATGTAGCACAATTAGCTCAGTATTTCATATAATATCAGCCTTCAATGAGGCTGTATGTGACCAAAAAATATTTGAACATGCTAGATTCATCATATGTAAAACTAGCTATGACTTAAAGCAGAAACTGAATACTACAGTTTTTGTCACCAATTCAAATAAATCCCAAGTAGTCTGGTGTCTGAGATTTTTTTTTTTTCCAATTTCACAATTTGCTTGATTAATTTATATTTAAAACTGTTTCTTGTAGCAATGCTTGACATACGTCTTTTTGGTACAACCCCCAGCTTTTATTTACATTTTTACTGATATATATTTTTAATATTTTACATAAAGATTTCACAATGAACCCAAAACTGTCCAAAACCTTAATTTCAATAGCATATTTTACAGTTTTTTAACAGCAAACTGACAAAAATTTAGATCAACAATTGTTCTGTTTTGTGACATAAGATTAAACGCAGAGACAAAATAAAACTTTATAATTCCACCAAGCACAGACAAAACAATGTAAAAAAATGACTTAAAAAAAAGCTTTACTAAACAATATACCAAGTTCAAAGTATTTATTCCAAGGGGAATCATAATTGTGTGTCGCATCTTTAAGGATTTTTTAAATTAAAAACTAAACACCCATTGAAACCTTAATGTTAAATTCTGAATGAAAACAATGCTAATGGGGAGGTCGGTTTAATTCCTGCATCATTGTAAACAGCCAATGTGATTGGAAAATTCACAGAGGAGTCCAGTGACTAATGGCTTCAGATGTGTTTCAATATATTTTCATAGCTTTTCTAGTCACATGACATCATACAGTTAATATAGATTCATTTTTAATGTTTTGGTTATTGATTAAATAAAACATTTTTAAAACAATTTTCTTAGTAACTTTACTTAAAGAAAAAGGTGGATTTTTTTTTATCAAACAGGTGGATTCTTACAATCAATCTATAAAGAGAACTTTTTTAAACATCAAATAAATATTGCTTTAAAGAAAAAAATTAACCATGACTTTGAGTTATCAAATTACTTTTTCAAATAAAAGATTGATTTGATTATTCATTTTTTTGACAAATTCCTATCATAGATACAGCAGGTAATAAGAGTTTAAATGCCTTCGAAAATTGAGATAACATTTTTAGGCTTTTTATAACTGAGAAAAATAAAGTAGGACTATATGGAAAAAAGTAACAATGTGTTCTTACCTGACCAACACTCTGCAGGGCCTTCAGGTCGTTCTCTGACTTCTCATATTGTTTTGTTTGGTCTCTGAGCTGCTCTCTCACTAACACAGGACAGTGTTTCCGTTACAATCAATTACATTTGAAGAAAAATATAGGCTTAGGAGATCATACGCTTCAAAACGAATACTTTATATTTATTAAAGAATAAATCTGTGTGGTTCTGTACAGCCGACCAGACACCGAATGCTCTCTGTTGCCATGTCACTGCAGATCTCCATGGCATCTTGAAGGCTTGTGAGTAGAGTTGTTAGCTGCTGGTGTTAGCATACCAATACAAAACTGCGTCCAATTTTGTGAGTGAGAGTCCAAGATTGAAATTATGTACATTAATAAGATCTTAACCGGTCCCGGTCAAATGGAACCAGATGCAAACTGGGTTCAAGGAGTGTTTATCCGGCTGAACAGACAGAGTGACATGCTAACTACATGACACAGCAGGAACAATCCGACAGATGCAGCTGTCGGGTGGAAAATATCAAAACCACAACCAACTCAAAGAACATTGGGTTCTATTTTATCAACAAACTGATAAAAAGGTGTTCTCACATTCTTTGAGTCGTCCGTCCACCTCCTTATGCTCCAAAAGTTTCTTTCTATAATCCTGCAAGGCTTTGTCTCTTGTATCCGCCATGACTCTAACTGAATGAGGGAGAGCGATGCTTCTTCTGCGCATCAGCGACAACAGCTGAGTGCGCTACCGCCACCTATCGGTAAGATTGATGTTACAACAATAATGTGTTTCTTTTAACTGTCAATGTTTCAATTAGGTCAAACAAATTTAACTCATATAGCAGGTAAATCTTTACGTAGTTGTGTTCGATATGAAACCCAATATTGTTAATATGCATTTTAATTTAAATTTATTTAATTTAGAATAGAATGAAATATATTTCTCAAATAGGAAATTAGATGTTTAAATAAAGTTAACACATTTTGATTGTATTTAAATTGTAACATATTAGAGTTATGTTACATATAATATGCGAATTGTTTGTTTTGAATGTAAAGAAAGTGTTTATTCAATCCATTTGGATGCATATAAAAATGAGAAATTCTTGCAATACACACACTGACCACTGGGGACACTACTCCGAATTATTAGGTGGGCCTCGTTTCCGTCACTGTTGTGTCGACCAATCAGAGAGCTCCGTGTATCACGCAGCCGGCGGGTCAGAGTTCGGAGGTTGACAGGCAGGGTTATGGTGGAGGTGCGGATACATTGGCGGGGCTGACGTGATCCGAGTAGAAACAACCGAACCAGCAGGACAATTTGGACTATCAGAACCAGCCGAAGAGCGGAGAAGCGTCTGGTGACGCGTAACCAGCTGCTGTAGGGAAAGTTGAGAGTCAAGAATCGCTCCTTCGGTGCGGCGGAGCCACGGGAATCTTCGCCCTGATTTCTCCCGTAGGCTCGGCGCTCATGGCGCTCCTGTACGGCCTGCTGTGGCGGCTCCTTCTCGCCTTGCTCCGCGTCAAGAGAGCGCTCGTCTCGTGGCTCCGAGGCCGCCTCCGGAACCGCAGCGGTAGTTTGTGGGAGCGAGTGGCGGCGGCGCTCCTCCTGCCCGCGGCTCTGTCGACAGACTCCCAGAAGACGTTGGAGCGGAGCCCCGTGAGCGGGAGCCGCCGGGCGCAGTGGTTGGCGGACGGCAGAGCTCTTGAGAAGTTGCCGGTGCACGTCGGGTTGATGGTTGCTGAGGAGGAGCCCAGCTTTACGGACATCGCAAATCTGGTGGTGTGGTGCATGGCCGTCGGTGTGTCCTACGTCAGCGTCTACGATCATCACGGTAATCTCTCCGATCAGCACACCTGAGGATAAATTGATAACCATAATGGCTACTCTCCCTTAAAAATACGTTCCACACACTTTGATGAATCAAACACCCCCGTCACGTGACCGTTTGTGGTTAACATTAGTGTATCCCGGCTAGAAACTTAAGTAAATCACAAGATTTTCATAGTTTGAATACGCATAAAAGGAACACTAACGTGTGTATTTGATCACGAGAACTGAGTTTATCTGGGTGTGTAATCTCTGATTGGTTCGGATCCGCTTTGATCTGTGACATCAAAGACCCAGATCAAAGGGATCCCGTTTGTGCAGATTTTTTTTTAACCATAATGATTTTATGTTTAGCAAAATATACTCACAAAGGTCAAACTCCAAAATATAATATTTTTATTAAGTAGTATGGCACAATGAGACTTTTTAAAATGAAATGGAGGTGAGGTGCTGAGTATTTCAATTTGTTTGGCTCAATTTGATCTTAAATTCTATGGAGAATCTTACTCACTGTGCCAACGCACAGACGTTTGCAATTTATAACACTTAAGGAACATTTGGGTCGAACTATTTCTTCACCCTATAGAAAAATAAGACACTGATTTATCTTTGTGTTATTTTTACTATTATAATGAATATATATGAAAGACTTGTTGATATGTTTCTGAAAGACTTGAATGAAGTTTGAGTTAGGTTACTTTTTTTTACTTTACTACTTACTTACTTTTTACTTTACAGTTAAAATAAAAAACTTTTTTTTTTCCTTTTGCCAGAGAGCCACAATGGAGGGGTAAAAGAGTCACATGTGGCTCCGGAGCCTCAGGTTGCAGACCCTTGTCCAAGTATAAACAATGTGATAGTTTGCTGTGCTGCTGTTGAAACAAAAAACTGTTTTTTTGGGAGGTTCTTCTAAATCCAGCTTTAGGACCTTTATGTTTTAGTCCCTGTAAATGTTCCTTTTTCACATGTTACACTGTTCTCTCGATATGCACTACTTAAGCTGTTCTCGTCGTTGTGCTCTCCCCTCAGGTATCTTCCAGAAAAACAATTCCCGACTGCAAGAGGAGATCATGAGGCAGCAGCAGAACCTGCTGGGTCTGGATGGGTCCAAATACAACGTGAAGTTTTTGAGTAACGGTGGAGACGAGCACCAGCACTGTGGTGAGACCTCCCTGATCTCTCGAATCTCAATTTTGTCCGTTTTCTTTAAAATTTTTTCCATCTAAAGACAGCTTACATGCTTGCTGTGTGGTGTGACTGTATCTTGTGTGTCAGTTGTGTCCTGCAGACCCACCGTGAAAGTCTTGTCTCCTGAAGATGGGAAACACAGCATCGTTCAGGCAGCCAAGAAGCTCTGTCATTCAGTGGAGAATAAGGAGAGGAGCTCTGGAGACATCAGTGTGTCTATGCTGGACATCATGCTCAGAGGTATTCGGTTCTGCTTCAAATTAGAAGATGTGATCACTGACAGAATGTGAAGTCTACTTTGTGTATCCTGAAGGGCTCAATTGGCATATTGAGTGTTAAGGTTTTTGACAGCAAAGACACTAGATGCGTACATCTTGTTTGGACAGATAGAGAAAAATGAAAAAAAAAAAAAAACTTTCTCAAACAACAAAGAAGCTCAGCTTTGTTTGATGTCAAAATAACGTCAAACAAAAATAATGACTGAAACTTTGAAATAAAAGTCTTGCACACATGTGAGACCAGATCAGAGATGAAATGAATCAAACTTCTCATACCAACTGTAAGGCATGGTGGTGGAGGATTGATGATGTGGGCACATTTAACAGCTTTCAAGGGCTGTCCAGTAAACAAAGAAAGAAAGTGACATAAGCACCAAAGAAAAATGACCCATCTTCTAAACCCTTTATATAACTGTTTGAAGTCACAGGGATGCTGGAGCCTATCCCATGCAGCACCGCAGTTCTCTAAACCATTGTAAAACCAAACAAAGCCACTTTGGTATTCACGCCCAGGGGTAATTTACAGTCACCAATTAACCCATTAAGCATGTTTTTGGTCTATTGAAATAAGCTCTGAGAAAACCATGAGGAGAACATGCAAACTCCATACAGAAAGACCCAGCCAGGATTTGAACCAGGGGCTTTTGAAGCTACTTTCATACCGCCCTTGGCAATGGATGCTGAAGGAGCCACTTTGAATGAAAAGTTTGTGTAAACACAAGTTTTGGGCTTCTGCTAAAGCCCAGGTGCTAAAGGGTTAGTTAGTATTGTCAGAGTAACAGAAGCCTTTAGTTTTTATTTTGTCTTTTTCTAGACATTTTGGTCCACTCTCAAAAAAGTGCAGTGTGAACGCTAATCAATCTAAATGAAAATCACTGTTCACTAATGTTTTGATCTGTCCACTTCATTTCAGTTTTGTCATGCCAACCTTGGCTGGATGGTGTTGATGACATATCTCTTGTTTCAGAATCCAAAAACATTCCAGACCCGGAGCTGGTGGTGAAGTTTGGTCCGGTGAACAGCACGCTCGGCTTCCTACCCTGGCACATCCGACTCACGGAGTTTGTGTAAGCTGCAGTCTCTCTGTCTCTTAAGAATGACTGTAGGTGGCGCTGCTCTGACTCTGTGCCTTGTGTTTTTCAGTTCGCTGCCGTCACACACAAACGTGTCGTTTGAGGACCTGTATGGTGCTCTGCAGCGCTACGGAGTCTGCCAGCAGCGACTCGGACAGTGATGAGCCTTGTTTTTTGGAGAGGAAGAGGAGTCCGGATAGACGTTGAGCTGTCCTTATCTACCGTGTATCCACGACTGTTTGAGCCATGGTGACCAGTGAGTGTAGCCAGCACAGACTCCGCCTCATGTTGTCAAATGGACTCCCTTCCTGGGATGTTTGGAGCACGCTCAGTTAATCAGCAAGGTTGCTGACAACAGAGACCAGCTGTCATCCTCATGGCCTTCATCTGTCCATCTGCTGCTGACCTAGCAGAGTGTGAAGGTAGAAGAGGCGTGGCCAACTTTCTTCTCTTCACAGCAGAACACAGACTCAGACTCACCTGACCAGCAGATGAAGGGTGATTGGTGTGTACATAAGACTGACTGTTGTGTTGATCTGTTTGGTTTCTGCTGGAGTGATGTTTGAAATAAAGAGAATTGCCACCTGTCTCCACCTGTCACATGACTCCTGGTACTGGTCACATGATGCTACTTGCTGCAGAAAGTTGAGGGGACGTCTTTTACTTCCAGATTGAAGCTCATTTGAAAATGAACTTGAGTGTCGGTCAAAAAAGTTACCAGGTAACTTATACAAGAGCTTCAGTGTTGACATTATTTCGACTACCGTAACTCTTCAACCGTTTGCGTGATTAACGTAATTCCAGTGGATTCTGAAGTGTAGAAAAGCACCTTTACGCAGTTATGCAACACTTTACATTAATTTGTTGCATAATGGTGCAAAACCGACATCAAAAGCTGCTTTTCTTCGCATTGGAATCGGCTAATTCACGTTGGTCACGTAAATGGTCAAAGACTTATGGCAGGTCAAAAAGCATGTTTAGGCATTGCTGACAACTTCTCTGGTGTTAAAGGGGTTAAAAGCAAGGCCGTCTTCATTCATTTCAGTGAAAATCAATCCTTAAATTGAAAATAATGTATGAGTCCTAAAGGAGAGAATTTTGTTGGTCTAATTTGGCTTTGTGACATTACATCCTGGCAAGATGGCAGCAACCACCAACTTCAACCCATCTACAAAACAATCTGAGTTTAAATTAAACAATAGGTCAAAATACCACTATCTTGAAGCTTTCAATAAATATTCACTTAAATATAAAATCATGAAAGGAATTTGACCTAAAGTTAAAAAGATTTCAGGCTGGAGAATACTTGTCAGATAAGTTGTACCTGTGACAGATTGTTAGAGTAAGGATGAATTGAGGTTAGGAATGCACCCCACACAGGACTTCATGTCAACCACCATTTATTCCGTTTTTTTGGGGTGGGGGAAAGTGGTCTTGTTAAAAAAAATGTTCAAAACGTTCCTTACGACACACAGCAGCCAACAAATTAAAATGTCTCTCACATGTTCAAGGAAACTGTGGTTTGACCTTTAGGTAGCTTGTCTTCTCCGCATGGCTGGAGTGCTTCTGCCTCAGGTGGAGGAGTTTAAGTATCCTGGGGTCTCGTTCCTCCCTGGTGAAGGGTTCTGGGCATGTCCCACTGGACGGAGACCCTGGGGAAGATCCAGGACACACTGGGGAGACGACATCTCAGGACCTCTGCCCCCATGACCCAGTTTTTGGATTAGTGGAGGACAATGGATGGATTTTCACATTGAAGAAGAATATAGTTTGACTCGCATAATGTTTAAAGAACAAACTCGATATTTGGAGGAACAAATGCTCTGCTTTTTGAGGTGAATGAATGGATCCTGAAGCTTAAAGGCTGGAGGGAAATCCCATCAAAGTGACCCACATTTGCTCTTATAGAATTTTTCTGAGTCTAAACAGCAAAAAAAAAACAAAAAACTATTTGGTCTTAAATCACACTTACGGTCAATTTCATAGATTGTCTCAGATCAGGTGTCTGAAAAGTAGAGTCCAATTTAATCTCCTTTAATAGGGACTTCTAAACTTATTGGGTCTTCTGGATCAGAGGTAACAATTTAGTCAAATAATTTTGTAACAGGAGAACATGAAAAACAGGTGGGGAGTAAATAGCACCTGTGTTTACGTTTCAAATAAGTGAAGTCAAATCTTCTTACGTGGATCGATTTACGCCTGCAGACTAACTACAGTCGCATTTAAATTACATGAATTGTGCATTAAAAAACATTTAGCAACAACAACAAAAAACAGATTTGAGGGTTAAGACTTGCAGCATGAACATAATCAAACTTAAGTTTTTGGTTAAAAGGCAAAAAAAAAAAAGTCAGTTGGTTCATATACAATAAAAAAAATCATATTTGTTATGTATGGACATTGTAAAAAGGACTTTTTAAATAAAGTAAAAACAATAAAAAAGAAACACTGTCAGGATAATACTACAATGTATTTTTTTAAATTAAGACAAACCTATAAACATGTAGAAAAATCCCTTTGACAGATCAGGTTAAGTTGGCGACTTTGCCCAACATTAGCTGGGTTGGCTTCAGCAGCCCTGTGACCCCAAAGGGATTCAGTGAGTACTGAATCAACAAGACAAAGGTAACCTCACTACTATGTACTTCTGACAGCCTATAGCAAATATTAAAATAATTAAAGACACACTCCAATGAAACTTGTGTTTTCAACATGTTCTTATGGCATTTTCCTGAAGATGGCATCTGGCTCAAAATTGTACAGCTGGATAGCTTCCATATTGCTCGCCTTTTTTATTATTTTTTTGCACCAGTAGTGTTGGGCTGGGGGTGTCAGGGGCTGTAAGCTAGCAAGAGAGCATGTAAACAGAGAGCTCTCTGTGACGGGGAGCGGCGACACTCTCTTCAGAGGTGAATTTTTAATTAATTGCTGCCGCTTTGCAGAAACAATGTTCCAGAAAACGACAGTTTTTTTATGATTGAAGAGGAGCTTTAATGGAGATGAAGATTTGATGGTTGTGACTTTGAAGAGCAGCATCTGTACATTATAAGGGTGAGGTCGAGCTGGCTGAAGAGGAAAGGATGGAAAAGTTTCTGATTTGTGTAGGAACAATAAATGTAAATGACAGCAGAAGGTATGATAGAATAACTTCTAGAATAACAGATTCAATGGGTTTTGAATTTTTTTTTTCACATTTCCAGTAAACAGACAGTATAAACCAGTCTGACAGATGTTGGAATATGCCCAATAACACTTTCTAGAGCTAAAGAGTCAACCGTTTCATGTAATTTAAAAAGCCTGCACTCTCTTTAAAAACAATTGTAGCTTGAAATGTAAAATTTCATCTTTAGTTTATCTGCAATGGATTTTAACCACAAAAAAGAAGGTAGGTTTGAAATCAGACCATATGTTTTTGCATCTCGTCAAGTTGGGATATTTCACTTAAATTAAACCTAGTGGTTACTTGGTGAACTGACACAGCTCCTGTTACTTTTGATTTGAAACCAGCCTCTTAAATGAAGTCAAGAGGCCGCCCTTTGGTGAGTATTCATAAAACATTGCCTGGCCAAGGATCAATGCACACACTAGGATGAATAAAAATGAACTTTGTGTGGATTTGTGTGCACCGTCGCAAAAAAGTTTGGACCAGCCAAACCAGAGACCTTGCATTCCACCACACACAACAACATTTGCTTATTTTTTTTTGGATCAAGCAAAACATTTTAAAAATAATTCGCACACCTTTTAGGAGAAGGCGAGGATGTTCACGCAACAACAAAAAAAAAGACCTGCTGTGGTGTTGATTATCACGGACGGAGGAAGTTATTGCCTTTCAAAATGGAAGTAAAAATTAAAAAAAAGATTTAAAAAATCGAGTGCTTCTGAAAAAATCTAGTAGACTCTAAACACCAGAGTACGAATAGATTTGCATATGTTTGACTGTAAACTAATTATTTCTGTTCATCAGTTTAGTTTGGTAAAGACAAACTAAACAAGGCATCGGGAAACCGTTTAGCCTAAAAAGGATAAAGTGAACCAAATTGGGTTTGGAGAGCTGGACGTTATCTGCATAAAAGTGGACCTGAATATAGTGTTTTATAAAAATGTAAGAAAAAGAAAGTAGGTTAGAAGATCCCACAAGAAACACCAGTTGTGAGAGGCCCAGAAAAGACTTGAGTTCAGCCAAGAACAGATGATGGTAACAATGGATCGAAGCTTGATGGTCCACCAAGACATTGGAAAAAGCACTCAGAAGTCGCATCTATATCTGGAAGGAAGATTGTAGGAGTCCACATTCTGCGAAGTATGGTCATTTCAGTCGTCAAAGTCCATCATTTGGTCACAACATCAGTGTGGCGGGGGTCTTCCATTACCCAAGAAATGGTCATAGCGCTCAGAGATGTTTCTTCTCAACTCATCAATGTCTTTCCTCAGTCGGCAGACCTCAAGCAGTTTCACAGTGACCTCCTCTTCCTCCTCCACTCTGCAGTCGATCTCCTCAGCTGAAAAACAGCACAGCCGGTTATTGAGTGACATCCAGGTAAGCCCTGAGTACATGTTTCAACAGGATTTCAACAGGACTTCACAAATGTGTGTCAGTCAGTGTTGAAACAACTATAAAACTAAAACCAGAAACTGTTTCAACTGCACATTAAACGCAGCTGTTCTTTAAAACTTTAAGTATGAAGATGATGCTGGACACCTACACTTTATGCCAAGAAGTAAAGACAGGTTGGGCTCTTTGCCCTGAGCTCTCTGAGCTAAGATTTTGCACAGAGCCTGTAGGTCCAGTAGGCACAAGGACATCTCTTTAAACAGTTGGTCCACTTCAGACTTGCCCTGAGCAGATGGCACACACGGAGATGGGTCCTCTCTTTTGTTCTAGCATCAAGACAGACAATTTATTTTCAATTTGCATCAAAATGATACAGAGCTGATTGAACTTTGTTCTCTGTAGCAGATCGTGTGATAGAGTTGAGACCTGTAGGGCAGCTCTGGACGGAGGAGCTCGGCTGTCCTCTTCTTCCTCTGGTGGGTGTGACTGGTGTTGATGGGAAACGTCTCGTTTCTCCTGTAGCCTGGCTCTGGCAGCCTGAGAGATAACACAGTGGTGGATGACCATAACCCTCTTTAAGGCAACCCTTAGAAATGACTGAATATTAAGACCTTAATCTTATTGAACCTTACAAGATTAAGCCTACATGTCAGAGAGTTCGAATTCTTCAGAACCAAACAGGAAGTGAGTGCTGCTTTTTTCATACTTTTCAATAACATGGCTGCGTCTAAGCATGGTATGTTCTTGACGCCATGTGGTCCTCACCAGTCTTAGGCTTCAATGTATGTTAATTCAAAGCAAAAGATGGTATGCCCCAAACACTTTGCCATTTGGGAATCTGTTTTAATGTAGGGGAATGTGCAATGTGGGGGCTTGTCCAGGATTATCCTCCTTTCCTATGACACCCCAAACCCATTATACAAAAAGAGAGATTGGCTTCTATTTTTAAAGGTTCCAAAATGACCGCCAAAACACAAAACATGTACTATAAGAAAACATGCTCTCTTTGAAATGATGTAGGTCTTCAACTTAAAGTTAAACCTTCCTAAAATTCAAACACTGTGGAGAAGTTATGACTGCTACATGGAATGAACACAATAAAAGCCAAATATGACAGCAGGTTAAAGGCACGAGTTGACAAGAAAACTTAAGTAATGAGAATATTTGTCAGACCAGTGTTGGCATACATGCCTGGAAGTGATTGTGATGGTCAATACTAGTGTAAAGGTAAAACATGCTGACAGTAGTCATAAGAATCTGTGTGTGCATGTTGAGGGGTGATAACTTTACCATGAGCAGCAGACTCAGTCTCTCAATCTCTTCTTTCTGATGTCTAAAAATCTAGTGAAGGCAGAAGAAAGCGTTAGTCTGGGACTTCATTCCTACATGCGTGAAGCAGCCCGACACCGAGGATGTTACCCGACTGCTGTGACTCCGCTGCTGCAGGAGCCGAGAGTTCTCCACCTCCAGCTGCTTTAGGTCCTGCATAGGCAGCCTAACACCATCACTGAAGCACTGCTGCACCTTACCCTGCAGGCTGCAATCGATCAGAGAAAAAGAGCATCTCACGTCAAGACAACGACCAGAAAATGGGGAACTCAAAAATCAGTGGAATGAGAGTACCGGGGAGCAGCGGGATCTATAAAGTGAAATTCTCATAAATGAGCATCAGTGGTGCCTCCAGAAAAAAGGCAACAAATTAAAATATACTTATATAAATATACATTTTAAAACTTAAATTATTTCCTCTTTTTCCTGCAATACTCAAGACCTACACAAAGAGAAGGTTCTAGCAGCAAATAGACAGAAGAGGAAATCAGAGTCACTCAAAACTAGAGTGGCAACTAAATTAAATGATGCAGTTTAAATTCTTTTTTATTTAATAGTTTGTAAATTATTTGATGCCCTAAGATGCATTACAGCTGGACTAATCTTTCCATGGCTGTTGGGGGAACTGAATGCATCTTCATAGCTACTGTCAGTGGAGGTTGGAATTGTGGGTACCAATAGGGCCCTCCCATAATTAGATACATTGTTAACATTTCAGTCTTTGTGAATTTGTTTACTCATAATGTAATAATTTATTAGAAAAAATACTGGTAAGCGGGGTGGCCCGTGGAACCCTCTCCCATCAACTGGATGTTTCACTGAGGCAGGATGTGTGGCCTTCTGTTGACTGACAATTCTCCAAACAGATTTGCTGACTTTAGGACATACCTGATTACAGATGCAATCAGCTCCTCCTCTCTCTTGGCCTGTGACTCAATCACAACGTCCTTCTCCTTCATCAGTGAATGACGTTCTTCCAGGTTTTTCTGGAGCTTTGAAATGGTTATCTCCAGATCCCGGGCTTTCTGATGCAGATCTTCCTGCTGAGCGCGCAGATGAAGAAGAGACACTGGGAATGTCACACAGCTAACAAGCAAACGGCAAGGCATCACAACTGTCTTGCTACATCAGGTGAGGAGTTTGGAGGCTCCAAACCAAGTCCTACAAGATTAAAGATCCACTCAGATAAAAATTGTGCTTTTTGGCGTTTTTAACTTTTGGTTTCTTATTCATTGAGTAACCGTAAGAAGAGAGCCAAATATGTGGTTAAATGTAGTGATAATTAATTTGGTAAAAGCCAGTAAAACTTTTCCACTTCCCAACGAGTTCCTCTTTCTGGTTTTAAGACCCTTTCCTTGACCTTTAGCGCTCCTTGAGTTGACCAAAAAAACAGCAGGCTGCCAAGTTTCTCAGATGTGAACACCTGTCCTGATGTACCTGTTGGGCCCGCTCATGGACCTGTTCCACAGTGGGCAGTTCAGACAGGTATCTCTCCAGCGTCTCAATGCGCTGCTGCTTCTCTCGGTTCTGCTCGCTCTCCCTCTGACACTTCTTCTTCAGGCTGCAGATGTAGCGATCCCTCGTTTTCACCTGCAGGTCACACAAAGCTGTCAGCTGTTTGCCGGACGCTCTTGCACAATGGTGACTTCTCTCAGGTTCTCACCTTCTCCTCCAGTTTCCTCATGTCTTCTGTGTATTTTTGGGTGACCTGCTTGAAGAACTTGTTCAAGTGGAGAACTTCAAGTTCTGCCAACGCCAGTTTCCTCCCAACTTCTTCATGGCAGCACAACCAATCAGTTGGCTGCTTGCAGAGCGTCCTGGCTGGTGACTCCTGAAGGACAGCAGAGACTAAGTTGGATTTGTTCCCTGTAAAAACTTGAGTAGCAATCCGTCAAACCTCTGCATTTCGGTTCGGGGGGTCATCAGACCAGCCTCTATGGTTCTGAAGGAGCTGCTGAGCTCTGAGCTCATTCTCTCTGATCCGGATGTGTAGCTGCAGGATCTGCTGCTTCTGCCTTAAATGGATTACGAACATCAAAAGGGATAATCGACAAAAGCAAACGGGTAAACGGAGGACAGAAGACTCAAACCTGAGGATCTCCAGCTCTCTCTGCCGCAGCAGATCCTCTTTCACCTTCACCAGAGTGTTGACAGGAAGTGAGGTCTCCATCAACGTCTGCTGACGAACAAAACACATGCCAGGTAAAGGAAGACAAAAACATCCAACGATCTGCTCAGCTGCTAAAAAACCATAACTTTCTGTACACTATTTTGCAAAAAAATCTGATTTTGAGTTGAGAATCACAGCAAAAACGACAAATTTAAGACGATACCACCAACCCTTTTGGCCCTTTTCTTGTGTTTTCGCCTCAAAATGTTTAGTATCAATGTTTACTTGAATGTTATTGGAAAAAAAAAAAGTTTCCCAGATTTCTGCTAGAAAAAAAGACATCAAAGTCGGTCAGACCTTGCAACGTCTATCTGTCTGCAGTGTTTTCCTCAACTTTCTATGTTTCTTATCATACCTGTAATCATGAATTCATTACCTGGTTAAGTCCTTGTTGCCACGGTGATGGATCATATGTGTCTGAGCCAGGCTCTGACTTGGGTCTATACTCCATCTGCTCCGTCAGCCACATCTGGGTTCGAACAGCTGGCTGAATCGGGGAGGTTCTCTCCTCCTTCTGGACCAGAGAACGTTCTGCTGATTTGGAAAAGCTCAGTCCAAACCCTTGTCCTCCTCCACGAGCCATGTTCGGCTCAGTTAATGGAGCATACTTCATGTCCAGACTACTCTGTTTTAGTGGAGAGGAATGAGCTGAGGACGGGCACCGGTCCATGTCCAGACCCATAGATCTACTGCCGTGCCGATACCAGGAACCAGGACTGGCACCGGGTGAGCGCTGTAGTGTGGTGCTGCATGTTGAGATGGAAGACAAAGGCAGGTAAAAGTCCATGCTGGTGCTCCTACATGCCTTTCTGGAGCCGTACTGAAGACCTCTGTCCAGGGAGCCTTGAGCATCCGGGTTGTACTGGAAGCTGGATGCTCTGGTGGGGTTCTTTTCAGATCCTGATGACAGCTTTGTAAAAGAGGACCACCTCCTGATAGGTTGGGGGTCCTTCAGGTCCAGACAACTAGATGCCCCCATGGGAGAAGTCCTGGCTTTTGGAGAGTACCAGGACTGGCTCCAACGACCAACGCTGTGCGGTGAAGCTGGGGTTCTGCAGCCACTGCCAGGTGAGAAGGAAGAGGATGGAGTGATGGCGACGACTGGGACACTGTCTTCATCCCGGCTAAAGTTAGGATGCAAAGACAGCTGGAGGGATGGGGGGGTGGTACCAGAACCAGAGTCGTCTATGAAACAAATGGTTGGAAAAAAAATGACTGTTAAAAGAACACCAAAAACACTAAAGTTTAGCTTGACAAGTAACATGTCTCTTCAGCATTTACTACTAGATAAAACAGTGTCATCAGCCTAGCGACGAATGTTCTTGACAATATTGTAGGGGAAATCTGAGGTAGTTTGAAGGACATCTCAAAACAGAAACAGCCGCCACAATGATGGATTCAAAAGCCCTGAAGATGGACATTACCTCTTGAATGTCAACAGAAGAAGTTAGATATGGTTAGTAGACAGGCAGCCATCTGCTGGTTGGTTTGTCTGGCTTCACAGTCACTATATTCTTGGCCAATGAACCTTACTTTGCCCTCAAGTTTAAGAGCCTTTAAGTCCCTTTTGATAAAAAGCATGGGCTAAATGCCATTTCGATGTTAGACTGAAAAAGGAAAAATAATTTCCCCAATGCAACCAAAAGCTAACTTCTCGTTTGTTGTTTTTGGATGTTTGAGTTGCTCTTCATCAAAGTTGGAGATCTGTGGTCCAAATCTTCAGAATGACTAAAAGAAGGACTTACCTTCCACACTATCCGAGCACAGAGTACCGATACCAGTGTCGCCGCTGTCAGACACTGCGCTTCGTCTACGCCCGCCGTACATCCCACTGCCACCGGGCCAGGCTGGGTCAGGTCCACAACCCCAACCTGGGGACCCTTGAAAGAAAAATGATTTAAAAAAAATGATGCAACACAGAGAAATTAACAGGTTAAAGGGCAGATCATGTGACTGTTTGCACTCCGTCCTGGTTCTGTTGTGTGGTTGTTTCTGAAGCGATGATGAAAAGCAGAAGCTTTCCAGACTTGACACAAGCAGACATGCTTCCTATAATCGAATCTCTTTAAAGACTTGCTCCGATCATCTTTTGATCTATTCTAAAAGCGTTCCCAATGAGCGTTTATTTATTATGTTTTTGCCATTTTTAGCCCCAAAAAACCCAACTTTCCTTTTCTAGGACATAGTTTCTGCAGAGCGGGAGTAGTTCACTAGAAGTTTGCTTTTGAGTTGTGGGCAGGACTGTTGGCATGGAGCAACCTCTGCTTTAAAAAAAAGAAAGAAAGAAAAAAACTGGCAAAAGCAGGCAAAAGAACTACTACTTTATTCAGAAATAATCGTTTTTGTTCTTATTCTTTTTAATAGACTGCTAAACATTTATTCTTATTATTATTGCTGTTTGAGGTGTAAATATTTGCTCTTTGGACCCTAAACGCTCTGTTCAGAACCGGAACACGAAAGAAGCCAAAATCCTTGAAGCCTCAAAGCCCAGCTGAGCAGCAGAACTTCTGATGAAGCCTGACGAACCGCATCTTAACCCACCCGTTTTATCGGAATCGTCTTGATTTCTTCCCCACATACTGGATACCGGAGGCCCGTCAGACCCGGATCAGCACCGGGCTGCTAGATCAATCCAAAGAAGAACCGCAGGAGACCCTTTCTGGACCGACTCCACCCGCCTGCATTTAACTTCCGGTTCCACCACGTGACCCGGAGCTTCAAACATGCAGAGGTGCATCCAGAAATCAGTGATAGGGGGGGCCAATAAAAGTGCTAAGGGCGCCCCCATGTGGTCCATTTGTGTTTTTTCTGTTTAGCTCAAACGGCTACGCCAAATAAATCACAGTCCTTTCAGAAAAGCACACCTTTGACATTTATTTTAGTGCAACTTGATTTATTTGCGCGTTTCCAGCAGCTAAGCAGAATGATCCTGTGTAAAAAGACTGAGCTGCTGTATTCCCTTCCTGCAGATCCTATCAACTGTCTATCATTTTCTGTTCTGTTGGTAATTCTACAGCTGGAAACGTCATTTTCCAGGACATCGTTTCTGCAGAGTTTCTGCTCTTGATTCACAATGATTTGGATAAAGAAATACTCAGAAATGCAAATTTGAGCTTAATTTTCTTAATATATGTCCTTAACCATCAGTTAAGGCCTCAAGAATGTGTTAAAAACACCAAACACAAATTTTAAAGGTCTGGATCTTTAAAAGCTGCAACATACACACTAGGAATTTAAGGCAGACATGAATAAGCCCCAAAGGTTATGAAAAAGAATTGTTTGGAAATTGATAGACTTTGGGCTTTAATCTGTATATTACACGGAAACCTTTGTTTTAGGTCTACAATTGTTGATTAGAATGCCTAACAGAATTCAGCCACTTTCCTTACAAACACCTATATTATGGATAAAAGTTGACACAAATGCATATTTTAACTTTCTCTCAACCAAAATAATCCACCTCAACTTTTAGCTCACATTCTCAGCTGTTCCTGACAGGAGCAAAATATTAGAACGTTAACCACTTTTAATCAGACAGGCTTCTTTAGTGTTTGATTTTAAGTCTTCTTTTAAAACAAAAATATTTATGGTTTTAAATGCATAGGAAAATGGAGACTTGATCTATTATGCTTTTTTTTTTTTTGTTTTCTTAAAAATCAATTTAGGATTATTTCTTTTTTTCCCCTGTTTTTCTTAATACTTATACGTTGTATTTTGAATTAAAATATATTTGAACTTTCGTAGATATTTTACTGCTGTGGTTATTTATTGCATTTAATTAGCTTCTATTTAATTTTTATTTTGAGATTTTAAATTGGTTGTAGTTGTTATTCCAAGCCGCCAGGGGGCGATGTGCCCAATTGCAGTTTGCGACCATCCAGACCTGAAAGAAGAAAAACAGAAGCGTCAAAAGAAGTGGCGCGAGCGCTGTAGATGTTTGCGAATCTGTGACCTGGTTATTAAAGTTACTGCGTTTTATTCATGTGGACCAGCTGGAGAACCGGAGATCAACAGAACATGAAGGAGAGAAGGTTCTGCGGGTTCTGGCCCGGACGTAGAGAGTAACAGCCTGCAGGTTTGTTTACATGTGAACCTGGAAGAACCAAGAAACGTGAATTCGCCAGGATTTATCAAATATTAAGAACATTTATCTTCGACTTGGTTGCATAAATCAAGCCACTAATTATTCAGATTTGTCTTGTTACCATGGAGATTTATTATTATTATTGTTGTTCTTGTCGTAATTTACCATTATGTTTAATCAATTTGCATTTAAGCACGTTGATCATTTCAGTTTTTTAAGGGAAAGAATGATTTTAATTGAAGACTTAATGTTATTTTGTGTAATCACACTTATATGATGGAGTCTTTTTTCTTTGATAAAAACTATTATTAAAACCAAAATTAATTTCAGCAGGTTTCACACAATTTTTTTACTCTATTAATTACCATCAAGCTTTTAAATATTTCTATTTACAAAAATATTATTATAATATATTTCAAAATAAAATGAGAGCAGTGTCACACATTAGCGACTACACACAGACTCTGCTAAATCAAGGTCATGCATGAATGATGTTGATTATTGATCGAAACACAAATACGTAACCACCTGGTTATTGACCCTCATTTTCTTCCAGAGTATAGAATCAGAAATCATCATGGCCATGACCCCGCAGCAGGAGGCACTGATTTGTCGCGTGTTTGATGCCTATTTGAGCGAGCATCACCATGACGACATCCTCCTCCTTGTTGATGATGATGGTGATGATGACACCCATCACCCGGTGGTGGTGAATGCCATGACTCTCTTTGAGGCCAATATGGAGGTGAGAGCAATGCCTGCGAAATACCAAAGAAAAACTGAAAAACTTCAAATCTGCTTCTTAGTTTTACTACTAAAAGATCTCAGACCGATTACTTATGTCACGTAATGTTTCATTGTTACATGAAACATTACTTATGTTATCCTTTAATTGCAGTCACACTGCAAAAGAACCAAACCTTTAAAATAGTGCAGCACTTCCTCATGTCCAGTTGAGGTGCCATTTTAACAGCAATGAAACAAGAAACTACTCTCAGCAATTTTGGGTTGGTTTTCACTCTGCCTTGACTGTTGTTGCGAGGCACTGAACCTCACATTGCTAGCATTAATGGCTGGCAACTTGCACTACACAAATTATATAATATAAAAAAAAAAAGATTAGCAAGAACATGTTAAAAAATGTATCAGAGCAAGAATTGGTTTTTTCTGACAAATACATGTTTATTTCTCAATAGAGGTCTATGGGATTTTGGCTTCTTGGAGCCAGTGGGTACTTCCTGTTTTGGACCTTGGTGGGGAGGGGTCACTCTGGCCAGCTTTCATATACAGTCAATGAGATAGATTAACACTGGGCTGTTTGAACTGGACCACAGTGCCTTTTTTTCCCCTTTTTTGGAGACGTGAACGGTTATTTCTGGTGCAAAGTAAGCAAGCAAACTCTGGTCCACCTGAAAAGTGGGTTGTCTTGCAAATGAACCCTGATGCGGCTAACTACAATATGAACTAAGACGGCTTTTCTACTGGTTATAAAAACCAATAGAATGTCTTGTCAACATCGTCCAGTGATGTGTTGAAGACACCTGTCAATATGAGTATGAGAGTATAAAATGATCAGGTTTTCTTTTTTCCTTGTTTTAGGGGAAAAAAAAGAACATCTCATGTAATCAGCTATTCTAACTGCGGGGCATTTTCAGGCACCGTGGTCCTTTCTTGATAGCACATTGTGAAAGCAAACCAAAACTAATAAAATTTTTTTGTATTTCCCATCTAATTCACCAAACAAAATCAAACTATAGGGGGGGTAAAATACCTAGAATCTAACCTTATTTACTCCATGTCTGACTTTGATTTCGAAGACATGTTTTCTTGAAAAATGTAGACTTGTTGGGGAAAAAAAACTGTTGAAATGTCTAGAGAACTTAGTAAGTCTAACCATGAGTGTACCAAAGTAGGGCATACACATTAGGTAGTTGTTATTAAGTTGAAAAGGAGCTTTCCATGAGTTAGTTTGTTTAAATTTATGGCCTTTCCTATCACAGTTTGTTTTTGAAAAATACTTCACCAGGCTACTATGCCCTTGGATGCAATCATCTGCTGGTTGTCAATGTTTTAGCTTGAGGATCTTTTGCTTCCTGTTCGTATCTCCTCACAGGTGGGGGATTTCTTCAACATGTTTCCTGACAAAGTCTTAGCCATGTTTGATGAGGTTCTGCAGAAGAAAGCTGTGCAGTTCTTAGAGGACGCGTCGTCTGGACATAAAGGAGGACAGAAGTCCAGAGAAAGCAGACTGAGACGCACACTCCACGCTCGGATCACAGGTCCTACTAAAGTCCTGGGAGTTTCCCATTTGAATAAGATAGGCTGAATGGGCTTAAGCCATTTTCAATTTTTTGGGATTTTTTTTCATAAAATGACAGATATATAAGCGTTTAAACCGTTTGCACCGGAGATATCGCAGACAACCCCGAACTAAAACACGCTCAGTGACATTCCAGAGATGTTTGACAGGTAACGTGGTCAATGTGGATCAGCTGATGTTGATGCGAAGGAAAGCTGCTTTACACCGATATGCAACACTTTATATTAGTATTTTACTAGTGTCATATGTTGCATAATGGCGTAAAACCGCTTTTTTCTGCCTCAGAACCAGCTGATATACGTTGTTGGATATTGGCACTAAGCTGCTTTTCTGCGCTTCAGAATCTACTGGAATTACATTATTTGTGTAAATATTTGAAAAGTTACGGTAATTGAATGAATGTAAACACTGGAACTGGTATTAAAGAGTTAATGATGCTTTTAAGTCACTTTTTTAGTGAAGTTTCATTGCTAATCTAACCAGTTATGTATTTAACAGCAACATTATTTTTCAGTTGCACTTATACACTGTATTACAAACACAAACGCAGACTCACACGAAACAACTGTCAAACAGAAATGCATTTTCAAAAATCCTGGTAGTCAGGGTGTATTTCTTCAGACGCACTTATGAATTACACTAGGTGAACACTGATACAACCAACCCTGATCTGCTAAGTAGGATTACAGATGTTTAAAGGCAGTTTAAGCCCTCAGTACATACTTGATATGCTTTTCTCAGACATTTTCATGCTTTTCTCTCTTGACAATCGAAGTTCAAACCTTTGCAGAAAAATAAGTCCAGTATCATAGAATGAAAAGAATGATTTGCCAACAATTGATTTATATTTGGGAAACTGAACGCATTTAGTACAGGAGACTAGACACAGAGATTGATTGACAACAGTCTACTGCCAGTCAGGATGCAGAGCACAGTGCGCTGTAAAAAAGGCAAGGAAAGTTGGACTGAAAAAATCTGTGAAATGTGATATAGTGAGGGAACATTTGATTCTTGCTTTTATCTGAACAGTTTCTTCGTCGCAGGTCTGCCAGTGTGTCCAGAGCTGACTAGACACACCATTCCCAGGTCTAAAGATGTTGGACACTTCCTATCTGTGACCGGGACTGTGATACGGACCAGCGTCACCAAGGTAACAGCAATGTTTGGGGCTGCTGAACAGGAGTCTTTGTTAGGTGCCTTAGTAAGACAAAAATATGCAGAACATGCAGGTGGAAAAACTCTGAAGCTGCTCAAGGCAAACCAAGTGGATGGAGAAAGTTTGTGTTATCTCTCTGTAATAGACTGTGACTGTTCTGATGGGATTGGTCTTCTTCGTCACTTGTAGGTTCTGGAGTATGAGCGGGATTACATGTGCACCAAGTGTCGACATGTCTTTAAGGTGCATGCTGAGTTTGACCAATTCTACACTTTTTCGGCACCAGTGAGCTGCCCGAACTCAGCCGGCTGCAACTCCATGAAGTTCAGCTGTCTGTCTGAAGGGTCTGAACCTGCTGCCTGCAGGGACTACCAGGAGATCAAGATACAGGAACAGGTACAGCTTTTGAAAGGTTCCTCTGTCTAAAACACCAGGTTACCTTCTGCCCTTGTTCTGCAGGTGCAGAGACTTTCTGTGGGCAGCATCCCTCGGTCCTTGGTTGTGATTCTGGAGGATGATCTGGTGGACGGTTGTAAATCTGGTGAGAATCGCCCAGATTGGTGATCTGACTTCACTGTGATCCTCCTGCAGCTCTCTCTGACTGTAGATGGTTGCAGGAGATGATGTGACCATCTACGGGGTGATGTGTCTACGCTGGAAGCCCCTGTACGACGGCACCCGCTGTGAGGTGGAGCTGGTGCTCAGAGCCAACAACCTGGAGGTGAACAACCAACAGACCGCTGCCGCTCAGCTTCTTACCGACGCTCAAAAGGAGTTTGAGGAGTTCTGGAGGAGTTACGAACACAATCCCATGGCTGGTAACTGTTATGCTGCTCACCTTACCCTCGCATCAACCTGCTGTTCACTGAACGCTTCTCTGTTCTCTGTAGGCCGGAACCAGATCTTACTGAGCCTGTGCCCACAGGTCTTTGGCATGTATGTGGTCAAACTGGCCGTGGCGATGGTTTTGGCTGGCGGGGTGCAGAGAATAGACCCTTCTGGGACCAGAATCAGAGGTTTGTGTCTGGTTTCTTCTGCATTTGGACGAGACGCATGAAAATGTTACACCCACTTAGCGTGGATCTGAGAATGATAAAGGATTACAGTTAGAACTGAATGTCCTCCTGTTTCACATCTGTATTTATAGAGCAAATAATGTCTTGTTTCCCCCCCAAATCTTTGTATTTTGAACATTTTATTTTAGGAAATAATCTCATATGAAATGAATGACTTAATCTGCAGCAGTAATCTCAAACAGCTGAACAGCAGCAGTTCTCCAGATCTCCTATCTCTCTGAAATCTGATTGCTGTTGATTCACCTGGATCAGGTTTTTAAGGCTCTTAAAAACTGTTGATGCTGAAGATGTGTCCCTGAGGTACATCGCTGTGTTCCTCGGGTCATCTGCTTATCATCTGATTTTCGTGGTTAGGAAAGGTGGTCTTCCAGGTGCTAGGTAGGTTCTGAACTGAGTGCGCTTGTCTTCTGCAGGAGAGTGCCACATGTTGCTGGTTGGTGACCCGGGAACAGGGAAGTCCCAGTTCTTGAAGTATGCAGCTAAGATCACACCCCGATCCGTTCTCACTGCTGGGATTGGATCAACAAATGCAGGTCTGTAAAAGATTGAGATTTCACTTAGGCGATGAGGAGGTGTACACTTTTCCTTCCACTCTCTCTGTTTCTGTGCCAAAGGACTTACGGTAGCTGCCGTGAAGGATGGAGGCGAGTGGCACCTGGAGGCGGGAGCTCTAGTCCTGTCGGACGGCGGTCTGTGCTGCATCGACGAATTCAACAGCATCAAGGAGCACGACCGCATCAGCATCCATGAGGCCATGGAGCAGCAGTCTATCAGTGTGGCCAAAGCTGGGTACGACCTCCAGCATGCATGAGTGTTGTGAGGCTCACTTGAGTGTGTGACCTGTGTTCATTTAACCATCCCTGATATTTTAGATCCACTTTTAGATTTTAAAAGTTTTAGGAATAAAATGGAGCTAATATGATCAGGAGACTTTGCTGCTGCAGGAAAACTATTATAAAATAAAATAATTAGCGTATATTGAGGAAGTAAACATGAAATGAAGGTTTTAATTTGTGACGCTAGAATGAAACCTGGAAGAATTAGCTCCTCCCTGGTTACAGCATTGTTGACCCATTCTGATTAAAAAAAACAGCTCGTTCGTTTGCAGCCCTTCATTTTTTTAACTTGTTCTGCATCTGTAACAGATCAGATCTGAAGGTATCTGGAGCTGTACAGATTTCACTGCTACAATAGGGGGTTATGAAATATTTTTAGTGGATAAAAAGACTAAATGAGTCAAACTGGCACCAATGTAACAAAAGATGGCGGGAAATAAGCAAATGAGGTAGTTTTAAAATAAAGTTTCTTTTATGATGATAATTAGTAAAGTGCATGCGTCTGCTGCAGCTCCAGTCAGTGTGAGCAGCGCTGGGGAGCCACGGGTTACTGCTGCCTCACCTGTCGCTGTCTTGCATATTTGAACAGGAAACTCGTAAATTTGTTCCTTTTTATTACCGAAGAAATGTTGAAAACCCACACAGAAAAAGGTAATCATAAAAAACACATGTTTAAAAAGTAATATTTTATTTTAATTTTTAATAAAAATTATATTTATTTTATTTTATTTATGCATTTTAATCTATATTTTGCCGGTGAGGCACAGCTTCACCTGCCTCCCCTGATTGCCTGTCACTGGTGTTAATGTAGATGAACCTACCCTAATAAAAATCTGGTATTGAACCAGTAAACTTGCTGGTCATTAGACTAACAGTCTTCTTCACCAAAAATGTTGTTAACACAGTTTAGATTCAAGCATACACAACGTACCCAATGTGCTCAAAGACTGCAGTTGAAAATTAGCTCTGTAGCTAACATTGAAACTTCCTCATAGAAGTCCAAGCTGGAGTGTGAACTCCTCCTCCTCTGTCCACAGGATAGTGTGTAAGCTAAACACCAGAACCACCATCCTGGCTGCCACCAACCCAAAAGGCCAGTACAACCCCAACGAGCCTCTGTCTGTCAATGTGGCGCTGGCCAGCCCTTTGCTTAGTCGCTTCGACCTGGTTTTAGTTTTACTGGACAACAGAAATGCAGAGTGGGACAGGGTCATCTCCTCCTTTATCCTGGAGGAACGAGGTGAGAACTCACCAGAATAATCAGGTAAATCTCAACCACTGTAAATAAACATGTGCCAGAGACTGAAACCGTCCTAGAAAGGATCCAGATATTTGCTGCTGACTGATGGTTGACTCCACAAACTGTTTGTTTTTCTGTTCTCAGGACTTCCAACTGAACCCTCTGCTCTGTGGCCCATGGACAAGATGAAAGCTTATTTCTGTGTGATCAAACAGCTGCAGCCGCAGGTTTGTGACCAGGCCAACCTCATCCTGACCCGATACTATCAGCTGCAGCGCCAAAGCAACGGGCGGAACGCCGCCCGCACCACCATTCGCATGCTGGAGAGTCTGAGTCGGCTGGCTGAAGGTAAGAACGGTGACGTGTTTGCGAAAATTCTCTGTCATCCCGGTCATTTTATTATGGGATACTGTTATTTAGGAAAACTGGACTTAAAGATTTATCTAGAACTTTTAAAGATCAGATGACTTGAAATACATCCTGCTGCCATAATAATAATTTGAACTGCCTGTTGTAACCTCAGCTCGATTGAACACTGACATCAAGCTGTTTGTCCAACCCTCAGCTCATGCCAGGCTCATGTTCCGAGGGACTGTAACCATTGAAGATGCTGTTGTTGCTGTGTCCGTCATGGAGTGCTCCATGCAGGTGAGAAGCAGGACCGCATTCTAAATTCTACCATTGATGCCCATGTTATAAAGCAGGGATGTAAAAGATACATACACGTATCGAAATATCGATCGAGCGCTGGTAGTAACAGCAAATATCAGTTAAAAACCACACATTTAAACAAGATTATGTTAGTTAAAAGGTCAAATAAATCAGGAAGTAAATAATTGGTTTCTGTCAAATTTAGTCAGTTTATCTTCCTGTTGTGCCTCTACCATCTGCCTTTTTAGGTACATGTGATGTAACCAAAAATAAGTCCAATCACAAGCTTGCTTCTACCAAGTCAGCTCGCGCACAATTGACTAAAGGTGAACCACAGAGAGGGATGTGTGTTGTGTTCACTAAACATATGACAACCTTTTTTCTCACAGCCTTTCATACAATACCTGAATAAATTAATATGATACACTGTTACTAACCACAAACCACAATATAAAAGATCCAAAATGTCAGGTTTTAATGTTTGAAGCTGTCCTGTAGATATTTTGTTTTTGTTGCTTAAAATAAAAGGTGCCAGCAAAAAAAAAAAACTTTGTTCAATTGAAATGCAGTTTTATTCATAGTTTTAAATGAGAAGTTAAATATAAATATATAGATTGGATACATTTAGGTGAAGGAATTGGTTAGTTTAATTAGTTAGTTAAATCTTTTATGCATCAACATCTGTAACAAATTGTGTGAGAAGAAATATACACACCCCTATAATTATTAATATCATATTTGATGCATGGATTTCTGAAACCCCTGTCTCAGTAGCATGATTCAAAACTTTATTTAAAACCCATTGTGTATAACATGTTTTCTGTCATGAAGTTCACCATCATTCCACTAGAGGCAGTAGAAGGGCTTTTCCTGCTCGTTTCAAAATTGCTGCATCTATGAAATCTCAAAAACACTTGGGGGGAATTTTTTTTTGCTAATTTTCAAAATAATTCATCTATTGTTTTTTATTTTTTAAATGATTACTTGCTGCAATGGAAGAATGCAAATTTTGTTGATCATTGTTATATAATACTATATACTACATACTATATTTAAAATGTGTGGATAAAATGAGTCCGTGGGTAAATAAGATTCTTTTTTCCTGAACACTCATGTCAATATTTTTATTTTTTAAACTAACACTGTTGTTACCAAAAACATCCTAAATCTCCCAACATATCATAATTGATAGTACCTATATTTCAATTAAAAAATATGTTAAAAATGTTTTTTGTGGATTTCTTTGAAGGGTTTATTTTATTTTCTGTGAATTCTTTCATGCAGTAGGCATTACAGGATTAAACATTTCCCCTTCACCTGAAACAAACATGTATTTACATCCTGCTTTCTAAAGCGGTTTTTGTTGTTTGTGGCATTTATTTCTATTTGAGACAATTGTTGAAGTAACTTTTTTAACTAAACAAGTTAAACAACTACAGTTCCCAGAGCCCCTTCACCCCTTCACCCCTTCACATTTGGTATTGAAAGTCCTAAACGTCCTCTATAGGTACTAAAAGGAGTTTATTCAGTGGTATGCAGTGGTTGAGAGATTTTCAGATTTACAAATTCCCTCTACAGAGGACGAATTTGCATTGGTTATAGTCAGGAAGTAAATTAGCAACTTTTTCATCATGATTGCAATTATTTTAGCTGTTCTGAGTTCAGTACTGATTGACACAGGTATTTAAGTCTCTTTTGGTGTTCTGTGTTTCTCCTGTAGGGCGGCGCCCTGCTAGGAAACGTCAACGCTTTGCTCACCTCGTTTCCTGCTGACCCGGTTGATCAGTATTGGTCCCAGTGCCGGGTGGTTCTAGAGGGTCTGAACTTGCCTTTGCTTCTTCGCAGTGAGATGGGGCGACTGTCCAGGTGGGGGCGCTGTTACTGCTGCTCACTTTGCGGCTTGCTGTTCTGCAGCGTCAGTCTGACAGCTTCGGAGTCACATTTTTTTCATTTCCTATTTAAGGCTTAGGAGCAGCTCTGAGCCTTCAAGCTCCGCCCCCAACGGATCAAATAGCCCACCCCTCGACGGGGACCGGGAGAGGGACGCCTCAAACAGGCCTCATTGTGTTAGCGTTTCACCTCCGCTATGTGGAAGTCCGGTTTTCACCTCAACTCAGGATGTAAACAGGAAGTTGGGCTCATCGGATTGTACCAGCCATCAAAGTGAAATTGGCGTTGGGAGTGACGCTGTTTCCACGTATCTTCATCACAATGTTTTGACGCAATCAGAAAGCTTTAACGTTCCGTCGAAAAGACTGAAACAAACAGCAGAATCTACAACAGACAAAACACGCAGAACCCAAAAACATCCAGAGGGGTTTGGCTTTGTGATTTCTAAAACTCCCAAACCCAAAGGAACCCAGGAGGTCACCCGGAGTCTTCAGGAGGACCACGGAGACGCAGCAGCAGCAGGAGGAGGAGGAGATGATGGCAACAATGAAGAGCAGCGCCCTGGTCTCTGTTTTTTTTGTAAAGATGAGCAGAACAGGACTGAAATGAAGAGCATCAGTGCTGCTCTCAGTGAAAGGATGGCAGCGGAAGCTTCAGCCGATCTTCACACCAGGTTTTCAGGTTTCACGTTTAAACCAAGGAAGACAATGGCTTCCACGCTCAAGGATTCTGCTCCTCACCAAGAGATGACAAGGACAGCGATGAAGAGGACATTACCGGCTCTAGCCAATGAACCCAGCAATTTACCTACAAATGCAAAGAAATGCCGAGTACAGACAGCAGAGGGCGGCGTTTCAGAGGAGCAAAGCAGAAGAGGACAGGACAGCGTTGAGGAAAGATCTTCATTATCAGGAAGGTTGTTTGATGTTACTTCCTCTGGAAAGGACAATGGAGAACCAAAAGATGATGGTGAGAAAAAATCAGGGGCAGAGTGTCCTGATTTAGAAAAAAGTCAAGGTATTCCAGTTTCAGGGATTAGTCCAGGAGGCCAGAAGAAGAACAGTGTGGCCGCGTCTGCCTTTGCCAAGCTAAGCAGATTCTCATTCACGGGCTCAACGGAACACGAAGCTGTCCAGAAGTTATCAGCAATTCCAGAGAGAAAAGATGTTGCAGACAGTCTGAGAGCTGACTCGGTGGATCCAAAAGAAGGAAGCAGAAGACGAATTTCAAACCAAAACATGGATTCTGAGCACCAAGAGAAGCGGGGTGGAGCAAAAGGTCCTGGTGCTGTTGCTCATCTGAACCCAAGCAAAAGAAAGTGTTTCCAGTTCAGGCCAACAGCAAACAGTGGCCCCTCCCCCTGTCTGCTGACAGGACGCTCTTTGTTTGAGTCTGTCGACATTAGCAGTGACGTTCTAGACACAGACTGGGACCAGGAGCTCAGCAGTCTGAAAACTGACCCATGACAGAACCCATGCGGTTCTGATAGTTAATAAATGATTATGATGATCCAGACCATAATATTAGTGAATTTTTAAGATTACAAAAGACTTTAAATCCGTCAGGATGATCTGAAACCAAATAGAGATCATATGTTCTGCTTGAAAACTCTTTGGTTCTGAGATGGAGCTCTAGGCAGCACACATTTCTGCTCTGAGGCCTCAAAACTTTAAACCCGTCAGAACTCAGACTTATGTTTTTCTTACAGAAATGAAATTCTAAAGATGTTAGTGTCCCTTATGTTTAACCATTCCTTCTGTTTTGACATGTTTTTTTTTTACGCAAAAACCAAAAAATAAAGACACAAAAGCAGAAAGACCACTCAAACTTCAGGAAATCCTTTTTAATAAAAAGTTAGGAGTGGTGATGGCTCCAGATGCTGAGTTTTCTAAAAAGAACCTCAATGGTTTAACCTCCATCAACTCCATTTAACCTTCTTCACTTGTGTCATAACAGTCTGAATATCTATATTCTGTTCATTTTTTTCTTCTTTTACATTTTCCTCAGAGCTTCTACTGAACCGCTCAATTTCCACCCACTTACTACACTCATATTACATAAAGAACATTTTTAAAATGGCACATTTGTTCTTTTCTGTCCATTTAAATAGAAACAGATATGTTTAAATTATTTTTTTCTTTCTGATTTTGACTTGAAAAGTTTTGGAAAATGTGCTTGATTTTGTAGAAGCTGTTAAAAACCCTGTTAGTCAAGCTTGTTTTTCTGCGCTAGCCATGTTCGTTAGCTCTGCCCCTTTGCTCTAAATTAATCATCTTTAGCTCGATGTTTTCTTTTGTGTTTGTCTAAAAGAGAAAACCTTATAGGATTGTGCTCATACGTTTACATACCCTGGCAACATTTTTTGGTAATTTTTCATAGAATATGAATGATGACACAAAAACATTTTTCCCACTCATAGTTAGTGATTGGATGACGCTATCTATTATCAAAAAAATTCTGTTTGCCCTTTTAAATCAGACAGCCTTCTAGGAGGGAATCTGCAGCTGTCGTAATAATTTCCATCTTTCAGATGTACTTAAAATCACATAGAAGACAGCATTACTTCCAGTTTGAAGCAGGTTTAAAAACAAAAATGGGTGGAGTCAGGTCACTTCACCAAATAACCAGTAGGGGGCTTGTGATCAAAGTGAAAAAATGCTCCCTCTGACTTAAATGTAAGTATTTGGAACTTGACAGCAGAAGACTTGTTCAACGAAACAATAATAGCAGTGTGGTTCCATAGTTCCTATTTGTGATCCAGTTAATTTTTATGATAAATCACAGACAAAGAACTTTCAGCAACTTCTTGTTTATTTGACCTATGACATTAAAACAGCACTCCTGTGACTGTTGTCTTTTGAATGATGGGATGTTCATAATATAAAGCATCCTTAAGAGACTTGATCCAACAGTTATCAAGCTTGGCCCACTTCATGAACCACCTGGTTTGGTGTGTTCATATGCTAAGATGGTAAAGCAAAATGTAATGAGTCCCACTGAGCGTAGACTCTGGTGAAGATCAGGACACCCTGGATAGACAATTCTTGGTTTGCCTTGAAAGGGCTCAGGATTGCCTCAGAGGACAGAAGGAAGTGTTGAAGGAGGAGAAAGCCTGGGCATCTTTGCTTGGACTGCCTCCCCTACGACCCAACTTCAAATAAGCGAACAATTTGTTTACTCTGTAGAAAAGTACCCAGAGTAAACAATAACAAGGTCAATCAACCATGAACATCACTGTAATTTTGTGTTTTAAAAACTTCTTAGAAAAGAATTGATTCGAAAATCCAAGCCAATCTCCTGCATTTGTTTTTTTCCACAAAATGTTGAACAAAACAATGTAGGTTTCCAGATACAAACGAACAAAAAACCTTGTCAGTTTGGGGTTTAATAGCGTTTTAAAAAGTTTTTGTTCAAACCAGTTGGTTTTGGTCAGAAGAAAACATCAAAAAGCTTTCTATGTTGGGTATGGTGAGGTGTCGAAAGCTGGGTCATTTGCACAATAGAGATAATCCTCTCTATGAACATTATAATCAGTTTTTCTCAAGTATAAAATGACTAGAAACACCTTAAACAAGCCCCAGGTCAAACTTTGTTCAAATCAGGCGTACCCATTTCATTTAAAGGCTTATCTTTTTCGCTACTCTGACGCCACAAAACTAAAAAGTCATTTTAGTGGTCAGATTATAAATCAGAGAAACTTGGATTTATTTTGTTTCAGTTGCGTTTAGTAGTGGGACAGTTTCTGCTTGAATTTCATAATTTACGTTCATTCTGCTAAAGGCAAAGCACGTTCAAGCGACCACTTTCAATGGAAAGTCTCTGTAAATGCACGTGTTGAGCTTCCGCGTTTAAAACTTTCGTGTTCTGAGCTATTATTTATGCCTGTTTTGGGGCTCTACGTTCAAAACGTTCATCCATTGAACACACATTACAAGTTACACCAAGTCCAACTTTGACCAATCAAAGACTCTGAATTGGTAGTGACAAGTAGATGGTGTTCCCTTTAATTCATGGACATGCCAAACGTATTGATCATGATGGAGAAATTAATAATTGTGGTTTGAGAATTCCATGACACCAAGTCTTTCATATATTGGAATGGAGCTGTGAAAGAAAAAGCTTGGAGTGAAGATTAGCGAGATTTGCACTGCTTTGACGTTTCACACCAAGCCTCTTCTAACTGGAGGCGGACATGCGCTTGTGATCAGTAGAAAGCAATAAAGAAGAAGACGCCTTGCTCATCCAGTGTGAACGCCCTGGATTAAATGCACATTCACAAATGCATGTTTAGCATTTTCTTGAGCATGCATCACATGGCCGGTGGGAATGTAGCGGAAAGCCTCTTGCTTCTTTATCTATTGAATAGATTAGGATCTTTCTGGCATCTGGGTTTGTGCACTCCAAAGACAGTTGGTGTTCTCAGAGCAGCAGTTTGTCGGAGGTGGAGTCAAGATGCTTTTGGTCATTTTTCTCCTCATCAGGGCGACACTTTTCCAGCTTGTGGGAAGCTCGTCTTGTTGAGCAGGTTGAGCTCTAGTGGCACCAAGCTGTTACTCCTCTTCCTCCTCTGTCTCCCCTTCGAGACCACAAGGTGCAGCAGCTCCACAATGTTGAGGATCACCGAGAGGCCCGCCATTGCTATCATGAAGATGATGAAGATGCTCTTCTCTGTGGGTCGGCTGATGAAGCAGTAGTTGAGTTTTCGACACGGATATTGATCGCAGGACACCTCTTTGGGCATCAGGAAGAAGCCGTACAAAAAGTAGTGGCCTGTGATGAAGACCACCTCCAGGACGATCTTCACCACCAGCTGGATCACGTAACTCACCAGGAGGGCCCCTTTGAGCTGGACTTTCCCTCTTTCGTCTGTATATTTTGGAAGTTTAACCAAAGACTTGTAGCCCCCCTTTTGTTCCTGTTTCCTCCTCATTTTGTTCTCCCTGCGGATCACCAGTAGAACATGTCCCAGGTAGACCAATGTTGGCGTTGACACCGTGAGGATCTGCAGGACCCAGAACCGTGTGTAGGACACTGGGAAACTGTAATCGTAGCAAAAATTCCTGCATCCCACAGTATGGGTGTTGCATTTAAAGTTTTTCTGTTCATCTTTCCACACTTCATCCACACCAGCAGCCAGGATGAAGATCCGAAAGAGGAAGAGGATGCTCATCCACACCTTTCCGAACACGGTAGAATGGGACTGCACCTTGTCCAACAGATCGGACAGGAAAGACCACTCCCCCATCTTAGCAGGCTGAGGAAAACAAAAAACAAGAAGGATCCATGAGCTGTGAATATGTCAGAATTGTCCTTAAACTTATAACATTTGCTTTTGAACACTGTCCTTGAGTTCTTTGAAAGGTGCTTTGAAATTAAATGGATTTTAAATTAAAGATTATTACTAACATCCAAAATTAGAAGTTTATTTTTTATAATGGATTAGTAATCACAAAAATCCACAGAAATAAATTATACCATATTTTACATCTTATTGATAAATGTAAGAATAATTAAATCCGAAATGATATCCGAACAATATACTTACTCACATTAAGATCCAAACATGTGAAACGTAGGTAAAATAAACAAGCGCAGTTTCATTTTTCCCCCTATTCACCCATGTGTACCACCTTACTTGTAATTGTTTGAAAAAGAACATTTAGGGATTTTCTTAGCAATTGCCCCTTTTTTTAAAATTTATTTAGTCTGATCAGATTTAAAACCTCAATGTTTGATTGATTCTGTTGTCTGTGAAAAACTGTCTACCATTGTCTAAATTTAAATATTATTGCAAACTACACTGATTTTTGTTCTGTTGAATGATTGTTTGATGGAAATCCACTGGGATGTTTGAAGTCAGGAAGTGTTCACACCCTTAACCTTCAAGCATAAATCCAACAATCTGTTTTTATAAGACGTTATTCTTTTATACTTCATGAGAGGGTTTCTTTGAACCATATTCATTCTGAAAACCTACTGAGAAACTAATAACCAGTTAGATTTTCTCTCTTATAAGGTCAATATTAGATAAAGAGTAAGAGTTTAGAAAAACTTCCTACCTCTGCGATGAGCTCTGTCCTTCTCTGGACAACGGCTCTCACTTCCTCTTTTTATAATTCTTCCCAATTGCCCAATATGTCCTTGATTCCTCATTGAGAACACCCCCACAAGACTCAACAGCCGTGGTGTTGAAATAATGCCTTCGAGGTTTGAGTTCAGTCATTTTCTATCAGCGTGGGGAGTTGACATGATCTTGAAATGGCCGGCGATCCCCAGATGTTCCAGCACTCCGACAGGTCTCGAATCTGAGTGTGGAAAGCTCCACCCAAGCTGAAGGAATACCAAATTCATTGTTTGACCAACAGATGTTCCCTCAATGGTCTGGGTTCATGCTGGGGCCTTCTGGGGTCTATCACAGGCTGATAGTTAACGTTCTTTGAGAAAGAGCAGCCTTTGGTCCACAACAATAATCAAAACTTTGATGATTTATTCTTTAAGAAACAAAGTCAAGACAAAAATGTAAGGTGCCAAAACCGTGTCTTTCCTGTTTACATTGATGCAGTGGATGTGTCACTTGGGTAGATAGCAGTGATTATAAGTGGAGTTCTCCTGTTCACTTGGGTGAATCGAACAGCAGTTAGAGCAGGAATGTGCACCTTTTGTTGACCACATTAGTTGACTGTTTTTCTCTCAATTATGACAACGCTTTGACATGGCTTTAGGCAACGACGCTTTCCTTATCATTACCTTGTACTTTAACACCATTGCCAAAAATTCCAATACTAACGAATGAGCGTAACATACACACGAATAAATCACCGTAACCTTAAAACATACAGACACTTGGAAAATTCCTTTCCCATTTGCTTGAATCAGAACATGTTGAAATGGAACACACATGTAGCCCCTATTGAGCCATGAACTCTTTTTAGGGACACCCTGTTTACATCTAAACAGTTTACACTTGTGGAAGCTGCCCCGGTTGCCTTGTGGCCACTCAGCAGTTGCACTGGAACAAGAGAGAGAAACTCTGCTAGCCATTTGTCCCGTATATCCTTTCACACTGGAGGTGTTGCCAGTGACACCAAAATAATGCTACGGTCATAAATACAATTACGCAGTAAATACAATACAATTTCTTTATTCAAATCATTGTGAATCAGGAGCAGATGAAAAACCAGAGTTTGAAAGAAAGCATGTTTGTGACGTAGAAAATATGTTGGGCGGGCCACACTCCCCGCTCCGAGCAACATGGAGGGGCAGAGGGGCAGGATTGCTCTGCGCCCATGTTCCACCTACAATGACAACAACTAAAAATGACAAAATCCTAATTAAAAGACCACTGGGAACGCTTCTACAATAGATCAAAAGATGATCAAAGTTGGATTTTTAAAAGAAAAGCATCTCTGGACCAAGAAAAGGCACATAAATATAGAGATTGTTGGAGTAAAAAATGGGATTTGCAGAAAAACGTCGTCCTCAATTTTGTTGTCACAGAGATGTTAAACGCGTTTTAGTGCAGCATTTCTTCTTCATTTGAAGTAACAGTTGTCACTAAGCAACCCAATGACACAGAAGCTTAGGGAGAGTGAGACTCACTGGGTGTTGGTAATTGAAACTATCCCTGTGGTCATCAAGTCACTTAGCTTTCAGGAACTGAGAGTGATGAAACAGCTCATCCTCCGCCGCAGACGTGTCAGCATTTTCTTGTTTATTGGGAGTCGTCCACGTATCTCTTTGACTTGAAGCTATTTAAGTCTCTTTCTGCGCGCCGACGGTCGCTCAGCTTCCTCTGTGGCCTTCTCACGGCTAGGACCTGCAGCTAAAAGACAGGTAACAGTTTGGTTTCAAAAATCCGTTTTACAAACTTTTCACATGATCGAACCCGGATTTCAGCTTTCTTTTTATTATTACAGCTAATAGCTGCTCTAGCAGGACTTACGCAAAGTGTGAGCAAGTTTCCACCAGTAAGTTTGATTTGTTTGGGGTTTGTTTCAGATCATGGGGGACTGGTCGTATCTGTCTGAGCTGCTGGATAAAGTTCAGTCTCACTCCACGGTAGTGGGCAAGATCTGGATGAGTGTCCTCTTCCTCTTCAGGATCTTCGTTCTGGGTGCTGCTGCAGACAACGTGTGGGACGATGAAGTGTCCGACTTCTCTTGCGACATTCATGAACCTGGATGTGATTACGCCTGCTACAATCAAAGGTTTCCCATATCCCATGTGCGCTACTGGGTCCTCCAGATAATATTCGTGTCCGCGCCCACCCTGGTGTACCTGGGGCATGCTGTGTTCGTCGTCCACAGAGAGAAGAGGATGGTGGAGGATGGGGCTGTGCCGAAGAGGTCAAGGTACACAGATGATCGAGGGAAAGTGAGAATAAAGGGCATCTTGTTCTGCACCTACATGACCCAGCTGATCTTCAAGATCCTACTGGAAGTGGGCTTCACCTTGGGTCAGCTCTACATTTACAAGTCACAAATCATTTCGCTCCATTTCCGCTGTGACATTGAGCCTTGCGCCCATACCACCGGTGCTGAGTGTTACATCTCCCGCCCCACTGAGAAGACCTTCTTCATCTTCTTCATGTTTGGAGTTACAGGCCTCTCCGTGCTCCTCAACATCATTGAGATCATCTACCTGCTGTGCAGCAGGAGGAGAAAAGCTATAAAACGGACCCTGAGGCAGCAGGACGCTCTCAGCTCACAGCAGCACTCAGCCAACCCCACCTGGAAGTCAGCAGGTGGCCTGTATGTTGGTTTACCAACACCACCTCCCCATGTTCTGTCAGGCATGGACGACAAGGGAGAGGACCTCAGTAGCAAGGAGAAAGAGAGCTGATGCAGGAGCGCGAACGAGAACTTTGGGATGGTTGTTGATGTGTTTCCCTCAGAAGCCTCATTAGAGACCTACTTTGGTGAAAATAGTCTTTTTAACATGTTCTTTCTGATGATGGTGGACATATATAAAGAAAATTGAGCTCAAAATTCAGTTTCTGAGTATTTTTTTATTCAAATTGTTGTTAATCAGGAGCAGGCGAAATAATGAAAAATATCCTAGTTGTTCCATTGAAAATGCACTTGACAGGCCACAAGCTCCGTGCATTCTGAGGCACCCATTTGCAGACAAGTAGATCCGTGTACGTCTTTGTTTTCCTCATATGAGCTGGCATCTGGCTCAAAACTGAAGCTGGATAGCTCCAATATTGCTCGCCTTTTTTGTTGCACTGGTAATGTCAAGTTGGGGGTGTGAGGGGCCATAACCTAGCAGAAACTATGTCCTAGAAAATGATACAAGTAATTTTTTTTTTAATTTGGGCTAAAAACAGCATAATCCTAAAAAAATGACCATTGGGAACGCTTTTACAATAGATCCGAAGATGATCAGAGTGGGACTTGGAACACTGACTCTATTTCACTGAAGTCTATCTAAGGACTTTTGCAAATAAAGAAAAGTAGAAAATCAAGTCCCAGTAATGTTAACTTGAAGGCGAAAAACTTTAAATCTTACTAAGTAATCTTTTTTTTAATTTCCAGATAAATTAAGAAAATATTAAGCATTAATTTTTTTTTTCATAGGAAAAAATACCTTACGAATTGACAAAAAACAAATGATTTTATTTTAACCAAAAGTTGCCATTTTGGTCAGTGTGTTAAATCAAGTGAAACAAGATATACTTACAAGGAATTTGAATTTCATGAATATTATTGAGATTTTGCAAGTATGGAGTTTTGGGGTTTTCAATATTTTACAATTTCAATGTCCCTTTAGGGGCTCCGTAGTTACTCTTTGGACTACTTACAGTAAGGGTTAGGGTTCTAAAGAAGTTTAAAAGACTTAGGAAAATTAGAGGTGTGGAGGGGTGCAGGTCGTCTGCAATATGGTTCTGTTCTGTTGGTCTGCTTTGAGCAACGTCGAAAACATTTCTTTAGCGAGGGTGATGCATCCTTTTTTAGATTTGCTCCATATCTATTCTACAATATTTATTTGGGGAATTTAGTCCAATTCCAGATTGCAAATGAAGTCCAGAAGAACGATCACAATTAATTCCTTAGGGCTTGGTGGAAAAACTACAAAATACTATTAACCCCTGCTTTTCAGCAGTCCCACCACAAGGTGACGCTTTTGACTAATATAAAGCAAATGTCCCTCAGATAACTATGATCTGTCAGAGGGGCCAAAGGTTTTTTTTTTGAGAGGGAAACTGCAGGTAAATCTCACTGCACGAATCACCTGATCAGGAACCCTTTATCAAACAGTTCTGTTCTTCAGGACCTGAAACTTTCATCTGGAAGATGTTTTGCTGTTCATCACTGTTGCTTCTTTAGTTTCTTTAGTTCAAGAAAAGTAACGTAAAATGCTCCAAAAGGAAAAAATTAGACTTATTTGAAAATTTCTGTGTTCATATACAATGCTACGTTCTTTTTAATGAACTGAAAAAAAAACACTATCTTCTTGTTTACACTTATTTCAGTAACAGTTTTACATACAAACTATATATATATATAGCCAAAAACAGGGGTGTCCTCTTATTAAAGAAAGAACTTTGAGCAAAAGATTACATAATTTTTAAGTTCTTTAGTTGTTAGTAACTTGTAAGCAACTTTCTTTGTAAACAAAAGTTATATTTATATTAGTGCTGTCAATCGATTAAAAAGTACATTTTATACAATGTGTAGCTTTTAAGCAAAAAAACATTTTTCCTTCATTTTTATTGTCTGACATTTTTTAATATGTAAAGTGTTAACTCAGATATCCCAGAAATGTAATTCGTGTGCACAAAACACAATAGTAAGATTAGCAGAACGCTAAAGAACTGCAAAGACAACATAGATGCTTATATACTGCCATAAGAAACAAACATTGTGTTTCGGCACTTTAAAGGGTATGGGTGAATACTCAAATCTGATTGGCTTCTGGGAGTTAACACGCATCTAAAAAAGTAGTTCCAGTCACATAGCCCAAATGTTGTATATAACTGCGCAGGCTTCTTTAAAACAAACTTTTTGGTTCATCTTCTGGACAAAAACAAGCAGAAAGTGGTGAACTTTCTCTTTGATCAGATGTTTTATTGAACCGTGACAATCAATATATATATTGCTTTCCTCTGCCGCTGCAGTTGAGGTCAGCAACACTTTGTTGTGTTACCCCTACAACGGGCCGCACCACCAAGCAAATAGTCCGCTTTTTGTATGAAAGCGATCTAAACGGGAAACTAATTAGAAAAGTACTAAAAATCGATTGAATATTTATATCTTTTGTAAGTGACCATGTTATAGGCTGCATAATGCGAGATGAAGTGTGTTTTCAGAAATTGACGCATGCCGTGGAAGCCTGAGTGCCTTAGTTTATGTTATTAGTTATCGTTCTTTTCATCCATGGCACAACATTTTTACCTGAAACTAACAAATGCTATAGCATTATTACAGCTATTTAGGGGTTGAAATTTGAGAAATAACGGAATTAGGGTGTTGTTTTGATCTGTCGGTCAGTCTTTTTTTATCAGAACTTCATATGCAATTGCTGGAAATTGTTTTTTTTGTTTTAATGTTCTGAAAAAAAGCTTAAGTCTAAAGCTTTCATGTTTTAATGCAGCAGGAAAATACCAGGGCAATATTTAAAAATGATCAAAGGAAAACTGAGAAAAAAAAAGGAAAATCCCCCCCCCACACCTGTATTTTGATTTGGTCCCTAAAAAGACCAATTCAGGTCCTGGCCCTTCCATCCTCGAAGTCTGAGGTCTGAGGCTCCAGAACTACGTGTGCCTCTTTTATCTATCTATTGTGGCTCTTCAGCTTGGAAGAAAAATGCTGACAATTTGAAAAAAATAATGGGTTTGTATTTGTGGTTGACTTGTTTTAAGTAATTAGATTTTTAACATGTCAGATAGCCATGATGGCGAAAAGGTTAAAATTATGTCAGAGTGGTGTATCTTTAGCATAAACTTAAAGTTCACCTTCTTATCTTCTGCTGTATATATAATATATGCTTCTGTGTATAGTTGCTGATCAGAGGCAATTGTAGTCTTTCATGAAAGGTAAGAAGGAAATACTGATAAAATTGACCAAAAGTAGAACCGAAAATTCAATTTTTGACTTTTTTCCATTTTTAATTCAAATAAATCTGCTGCAAAAGTAAAAAAAAAAAAAAAAAAAAAAGTTTAAATTGTTATATGTCGAAAAACAAGACATTGTTATAAACAATTCTAAATATTTAAAAACTGTTTTTAGACATGAACATGATGGTCACAAAAACATAACGTGTATTTTTCTAAACATTAAAGTGGAACTTTGCGGCTCTCGCTGGGTTCTGGTCAGTAAGAAACTGGCCCAAATGGCTCTTTTAGTGTTAAAGGTTGCAGACCTCAGTTCTAGGTGAGCCGCTGCGCGTGCACCCCCCCGCGCGCGCGCACTCTCGCGCCTCCCCCCTTGGCTCTTGACGTGAATGTGGTCACGTGACTGGACCTCCTCTTATAGAGTAACTTTGACAGTTTGGTTCAGTTCGGCTGCGGGTCCGGTGCGCGGGTCCAACTTCTCCACACAGGACTGAGACACGGCGGACACGGTCTGTCCGAACCTCCAGGTGAGTTCTGCCACAGTCCTGATCAGAACCTGGCACCTTTTCTTTCTTTCTTAATCCAACACCTTCACCAGTTGGGGATCTTCTTGGGGACCAGATGAGGGACACTTTCTCCTGTCAGGTTCTGGACGGGTTTCTCTGTGGGTCCTCTGAAGTGGATCTGGGTGTGGTGGAGAGGAGCCTTGGGCTCCTCCAGAGGACCTGCTCAGAGCTCTGTAGCGCTTTGTGCTGCTTTCTCTGAACTCATTCATGCAGAAAGTGGCGGGACATTGTCTCTCCTAACAGTCAGCAACTGTTCTTCTCCTCCTGGGCTCCTCAGGAGTTGGACCCTGCAGAGCCTCCAGATAAGTGGGAGCACATGCAAAGAATTGAGCCAGTCTGGAGCTTCCTGCTCATCCACAAAGGTCTTTCTTGTCAGGGCCACTCTGAGAAGCTTTTCATGTGTCACATGTTGTTTTTTTTTTTGACCTGATGTTTCCATAAAGTCAGTAAAGTCTGCAGAGGATCCTCTGTCTTCATGTTTTACAACTGGTGTTTGACATAAATGATGCTTTGATCTGAGGAACCTCATGTGCTTCTGTCTGACAGAGTGCAAGAGTCTCTGAAACTCTTTGTATGACCTGTAATTGTCTTAGTCACATGAAAAAGCAAGGTTCTGCCTCCTGTTTCTGCATCTGTGAGGCAGCAGGATTTCTCCTGAGCTCTTATTTCCCCGAGTGAACTCTGTCACAGCAGAGCGGCTCAGGCGCTTGCCTCCTTGTGTTAGTTCTCTGCATCTTTTTTAGCCTCCTGTCTGTCCTCTGGGGCCACATTCTGGCTCCTGAGTTAACCCCTTGATCCCTGAAATCACGTTTGTTTTACTTTACTCAAGTCTAAATTGAGGCAATTTTGGAGCCAAAGTGGTTTGATGCTTTTTTTGCATCAAAAGGCATCCTGGGATTAATGCACTTCAGGAGTCAAAACTGCTGCATCTGAACCAGTCAGATGGAACCTACCAGAACCCTCAGAGTTATTTGTTGATGTGTGGTTCCACCATTGAACTTTCTCATCAGTTTTGAAGCCCCGACTGTCTGATTTTATGAGTTTTGTTGCCTTTTTTCTGCTGAAAGGTTCTAAAATAAAACAATAAGACACACCCGAATCTGCATCCGATTCCCTTTGAGTCCGCAGTTTTTCCAAGCCAGTCTGGATTTAAAGTGCAGCTCTTAAGAAAAAGAACATAAATGTGTTCTTTGTCCCCGGCTCCAGTAATTGGATTAGCTTGTTGCGTCATTGAACATTTCGTTTAGTCTCCTTAAGTTATGCTCAGTTACGTAATCCTTCAAAAACAAACAAACAAAAAAAACTGAAGTTCTTTCAATTGATTTAAATGTTTTTATCAAATGCGAAAGATCTCCCTAAAGAAAACCCATTCAATGAATGTCAACATTAAATTATGTTTAAAAGAAAAAGTAGGTCTGAAAATTAGCAAAACAAAAGCTAAAATGAAAAAAGCAACTGCTTAAAATAAAACATTATTGTATGCAGAAACTAGAAGTTGGAACAAATTGGGAGAACGGTGAGTGGAAAAATCAATTTGAAGCCACAGATTTTCCCTCAAAAGTAATAACTCTCAGTTATGCTTCCTGTAAGATCTTATCACTCTCCCTTTGCTTTTATCCAACGTCTGGCTGCATCTGAGCCAACACTAAAAGTTTGTTGGACTTCACGACATCGTCAGCTGAACTTTTCTTTTTTTTCTTTCACCAGCTAACACTCCCCAACAATGGGTGATTGGAGTGCTCTGGGTCGCCTGCTGGACAAGGTCCAGGCCTATTCTACTGCGGGTGGAAAGGTCTGGCTGTCCGTGCTCTTCATCTTTAGGATCCTGGTTCTGGGTACCGCTGTGGAGTCGGCTTGGGGCGACGAGCAGTCGGCTTTTAAGTGCAACACCCAACAGCCTGGCTGCGAAAACGTCTGCTACGACAAATCGTTCCCCATCTCCCACGTTCGCTTCTGGGTCCTGCAGATCATCTTTGTGTCGACGCCCACGCTGCTCTACCTGGCTCATGTTTTCTACCTGCACAGGAAGGAACACAAACTCAACAGAAAGGAGGAGGAGCTTAAAGCCGTTCAGAACGATGGGGGCGACGTTGACGTCCCGCTTAGGCAAATTGAGCTGAAGAAGATGAAGTACGGCATTGAGGAGCACGGAAAAGTGAAGATGAAGGGAGGCCTCCTCAGAACGTACATTGTGAGCATCTTCTTCAAGTCTCTGTTTGAGGTGGGCTTCCTGTTGATCCAGTGGTACATCTACGGCTTCAGTCTGAACGCTGTCTACACCTGCGAGAGGGACCCGTGTCCTCACAGGGTGGACTGCTTCCTTTCCCGGCCCACGGAGAAGACCGTCTTCATCATCTTCATGCTGGTGGTCTCTCTGGTATCTCTGCTGCTCAACGTCATCGAGCTTTTCTATGTCTTATTCAAGAGGATCAAAGACCGCGTGAAGGGAAAGCAGCAGCAGCCCGGGCTTTTCCCTGGGGGAGGAGGAACTTTGAGCCCCACCCCCAAAGAGCTGTCCACCACAAAGTACGCCTACTACAACGGTTGCTCGTCCCCAACCGCCCCCATCTCACCTATGTCCCCCCCAGGCTACAAGCTCGCCACAGGGGAGCGTGGTACCGGCTCCTGCCGGAATTACAATAAGCAAGCCAATGAACAGAACTGGGCCAACTACTCTACGGAGCAGAACCGGCTGGGCCAAACTGGTGCGGGAAGTACCATTTCAAACTCCCACGCACAAGCCTTTGACTTTCCTGATGACACCCATGAGCACAAGAAACTGTCCTCATCAGCGGGACATGAACTGCAGCCCATGGCGCTGATGGACCCCAGGCCGTGCAGCCGGGCCAGCAGCAGAATGAGCAGCAGAGCCCGGCCCGACGACCTGGATGTGTAATGGGCCCGGGCGACCTTCCTGCTCTGCCTGGCTGACAGGATGTGAGGCTGCAGGCAGACAATCAGGCAACACTTGATCAGAAAGGTTCATGAAGAAGGTGGGACTAACCTCAATCACTGTCCTCACGATAGAGACTGTGTGTCAGTCAGAGACATTAAAGCTTCAGTGTAACACTTTCAAAAGGTACAACTTGCAATTTTTTTGTTATTACTGTAACTTTGTAGTTCCATTAGTCCAGCTTTAGAAAACACAGCAGCCATTGGGCCGGTTCAGAACACGGAAACCCGGTTCATTGTTTACCCACAAGTTTTCAAAATGTTTAAACCGCCGCCGTGGAGCTACATCCGGCGAGGGGCAACAGGGAAGGAACAACGAATAAGGTGGAGGGCATAGAAGAGGCAGGGCCATCTGCTCGGATAAAGGAACCTGAGCAGAGCCGCCTCCTATTGACACACATGTCTCTTTGGTATTTGTAGCCTGCACTATTTAGTGAAAACACTGTACTTGGTGGGCGGTGCATCAGACAGCTTTTGTTAACCAGAGAAAAACATTGTTAAGGACCCCCCACACACACACACACACTAACACTCCTTAGTCACAGAAGAAACACGTGATTTTAAAACTCAACCCTGATGGAGTTGGTCTTCAGAACCTCTGAGATCTTTGAAACCTGCCGGGATTACCACTCAAGGTTTTGGTTTGTCTGGGTTTGTTCGAATTCATGCCCCCTCGAAGACTTTGCTGCCTTCCTAACCTTTAACTCCACACTAACCTGCCGACTAACGGGGTTTATCTAGTTCTTAGTGGAGCTGATAGAGTTTATTGCATTAGAGTTACAAACAAGCCCTGAACAACCCGGACCTGTGGTGATATTCCAGGGTTGTACATCTGGATTCTGATGCTTCACTGCTTCTATCGTTGAGGCTCCAAAGAGCTGTTGATGTGAAGATGCTACAGACCACTGATCTAAGGAGGAAGTCATCATTTAGTCTTCTTTAGGACCTGATCAAAAACACCTTTTTGAAACATTCTCAGCAGTGGGTTCCCTAACCAACAATGGCAGTCAGGGACACCCAACCTTTGGTTGTAGTAGAAAACTACTGTTTTGAAGAGGTGCCAAATATATTTTTGATACAGGACCAAAACAAGGGTTGTAGTCCTTAAGAGATAGTCTTCATCAATTATTTAATTTCTTGAGATGTCTTCAGCCCACTTTCCTTGAGTCCTACATGAGGATTTTGCCCAAGAAGACTAAAGTTGTGATTTGGTGCATTTTTTTAAGCTCTTCGTTGAGCATTTGTCTCAAACAAGTCTTCATCTCATATGGAGGATCAGGGTTAGGCCTTGAATCTGATATATATATAAAAATTAAAAAAAATTATCTCCCCCCAACCTCCTTTTTTATCAATGAAAAGCAAACCAAACCGTTTGCCTTACAATCGCAGCCGACTGTAGATTCCTGAGAAACTTTGAATCTGTGTGGTGTCGTGCTTTTGTTTTGTGGCTTCCATGCGTCACCGTCAACAGTTGGATTGAGCTCGTCTCTCGAGGCGAACAGAAACTCTGAATGAGTTGAGTTTTGTAGGGACTGTTTAATTGCTGCTGCCTGACACATAGAGACATAGTACTGTAACTGTATCTAGCTGTCCAAATGAAATGTGAGTTTGTGGACTAATTTTTAGTGGTGTGTGTTAACGTCTGCCCTTGTAGCTCCACAGCTGTCCCTCCCATCCCGTCCTCCTCCTGACCTGTTCATCATGTTGTCGGTACTCTCGTGTTTTGGATGTTTGCACTGAGATCTTGGTGTTAGAAGATGTTCTCTGAATCACAAGTTTTCTTACAGACATGTTACTAATTTATTGTACAACACAGAAGTCAGCCACACGTGATGTCAGTCACCTGGTTTCACAGGGAGCTGTGGTGCACACCAGTGACAGAACCGGACCAGTGGTCTGTCACGCGGTGGTGACCCACGAGGATCCACTGTTGTACAGTGAAAGTGCCTGATAATAAAAGACAGAGTCGCTCTTTGTATCTGTGAAATGCTTCTCTAACCAATAAAGTTTTCTTTCTTAAATCCTGACTGGGTCATCTTTCTTTGAACAAAACAATAATTTTGTTTTCAGGTTTTTTAATGTTTTGCCAAAGATTTGGGTTCACTCAGACATGAGTAGATGCTTCCTGACCAATAAGTCTCTTGATTGTTTTTCAGAGCCAACAGTGCTTCTGCAGGTTGACAGATGGCAGGAAGACATTGCATTAACGTGACTCAGGAAAAGTTTTAGATTCTGGTAAGGTGAGATGTTTTGGGTGGTTGGTTTCCTGCTAGGCTATTTCTGTTTGGGTGCTTGTGGGAGGACTGGTTTTCTGGAACAGGCTCTTTTTCCTTTTCCTTGTATCCCCTTCATCCTCTAGAATCCAGTGAAAAAGCCTGATGATAGGAAGTGCTGTGACTGCACTGAACCACAGAATCCCGCTCGGCTGTTTCAGCTCTGACAGAGCATCCAGGTTGGAGAACTCATCGCCGCCAAGGTTTGGGCTGCCACATTCCTCTTGGGCCACATGCCGTTACTGACCGCTGTGCCGGGAACACCGTTTGCCTAAAATCAGCCTGTAATGCGGAGCCGCCACATGTTGGGTAACAAGTTGTTCCTGATGAAGTTTTATTGTTTGACAACAGAAACACAGCATGCAGTGAGTTGTTCTGCCCCATGAGGCGTGTACCTAATTCTGCACATCGTTGTAGGTGTGCATCATCTAGTAGATGATGGTCTTTGGAGATCTGACGAAGCTTCCAAGTCATGAGCTTACGTGAAAGCTCACAGTTTACTGTTTAAGAGCTCTTAATTGAAGCACATGTGCAGAGCTGAGGCCTGAAGACCACATGTGGCTTACAGTGAGGGGGCGGAGCCTCAGTGGCAGGGTGGGGGTTGGAGGGGTTCACTCTCATTAATGAGTGTTTTATGGTGAGCTTCCAGCAGATTGAGCAACTACAGAGCTGGCCCTCTCATCACATCAGTATCCAGCAGCACTGATCAGACACACACAGGCACATCTCTAAAGTCCTGGTTTCAGTCAGTTTTCTGACCCGCTCCAATCATCTTTTGAGCTACTGTAAAAGTGGTCCCAGTGATCTTTGAATTATGATTATAATCTTTTGCCAAAATCGGAAACTACTGTTGTTTTCTAGGATATTCACCTTTGAGTTGTGGGCGGGATCGTTCTCATTGCTAAGAACTCTCCTGCTAGCTTACAGCCCCTCACTTCCCCAAGGTAACATTACTGGTGCTACAAAATGGCGATATCGGAGCCATCCAGCCGTACCGTTTTGAGTCAGATGCCAGCTTAGACAAGTCTACAAGTGCATGCATCAGAACGAAACGGAGCAAGGAGCCCAGGATATTTTTTATATAACAAATACAACTTCTTGTCTGCTCCTGATTCATAACAATTTTAACAAAGAAATACTCAGAAATTCAATTTTAAGCTAATATTTCTTTATACATGTCCTTCATCATCAGAAAAAGGCCACAAGAACATGAAAAGCCAAAAACACAATTTTCATTGAAGAGGGTACTTAAAAGTTTGTCTGATACTGAAAGAAATTGGTTTCCATGTTTCTTCTTCTGTGGTTCCTGTTAGTCCTGCACATTAAAGGTAACGCCCCCACCCCCACCCCCCTGACACGCACACACAGCTGCTGGTTTATACCAATAAAGTTTTGCAGTGGGAGGAAGTAGGTTAGATTAGTTCATTTACATCATCTGCAGAGCGGACATTAGAACAGTCAAACATCTGTGCAGCAGAGCATCTGGACATGAGAACGTGCAAGAAAATAGGTTTAACAAATGTAACAAGGTAGAAGATGGTGGACACACATGTTGTGTCAGGTTGTGAAAAGCAAGTGGACCCCTGAAATATACACAGGTCATCTTCTGGAAGCACCCAAAAAGGTGAAATCTTCTCAGGAACTGTTGTTCTGAGGAAAGATGTTTAATATATTATAGCATCTCGACTTGGAACCCTTTACCAGGAGTCTCCAGATAGATGACAGTACGGACAGAAAAATCCTAAAAAGTTCTAAAAGAGAAAAAAAATCCAACATCCCCAAAAAGACAGTATTGGTCCAAACAAGCCCTGCAGTGAACTGGTGAAGCCAGACTTTGCTGTACAGTGCCTGGGATAGGCTCCAGCCATCATGTGATCATGAAAGGGTTTACGTGAGTTTAAAACTTGGATTAATGGATGTTCCAAACTAAAATTGATGTGCCACACTTGGAAGCTTCAACTTTAAACCACATTTGAATTGTTATTGTAGAATCATTTATTTGCCCTTAACTTCATATTCGAGAAAATCACTACAACCAAATTATTATAACTGTCAGTGAGAGTTCTACACCTGTCAGCAGGTGCTTTAGTACACCAGTATGGAGCAAACAGATCCATTTGTCTTCGGTTTGGATGGTTTTCTCTACAGATGACGTGTTTCTGCTCCTTCAACAGATGTTAAACAGGTGTTGGATGACTTCAGAACGATACAAGGTTTTGCTTCCAACCATTCTTGGACGCGTTTAACTTTTTGAGTTTAAAGTTCTTTTCCTGCAGGTGGATCCAAAAATTATGGCAGAAAACAAACTTTCTGACTCTAGGTGTCCCATTTGTCTTCAGCTTTCTTTGATCTATTGAGATGTCATTAAACTTGTAGATATTCAAGGCTTTTGTGTCAGATGCAGACATATCTTTGTGTTTCGAACATAGAGATGGTGTTACCTGACAACACTTACTGTCACTGTTACTGTCACCCCTTAACCCTATGACTGTTTGAATAATATTTGACACATTAATTTCTGAGACCCCTATCTCATTAGCATGATCCAAACCTTCCTTCAAAATTAATTGTATAAAACTTGGTCCATGTTTTCTGCCCTGTAGTTAATCACCATTCCACTGGGGGCAGTAGAAGGGCTTTTCCTGCTCAATTCAAAATGGCTTCCTCCATGAAATCTCAAAAACACTTTTGGTGGTAAAGGTTTTGCCATCTTTCATAACTTAATACTCAACTTTTAATTAATATTTTCTAAAGACTTTTTGCTGTATTGTGCTGATAATTAATTCTTTATAATGTAGTTACAGCATGTGTGGATCATATTTAAGACAGTGAATAAATAAGGTGCTTTTTTCCTGGACACTCTTCAATATTTTTGCATCCTAAACCAATAGTGTTGTGATCAAAAACGTACCAAATCATGCTTCATAAATGAAACAATATCTCATCGTTCAACTATAAGCTAACTTTTAGGAAGACATCACAGCAATGGTTGCAGTGCAATGAGACACAAAAGAATAAGAAGCGTTTTTAGCGGTGTTAAAATAAATGTTCTAACAAAAACACAATTAGAACATGTATTTCCTTTTAGATGACACAACAATCAATGCTTTACATTTGACTGCGGCTCACCAGTGGCTTAATTCCAAAGATGTTTACATCAAGTGACTTTTGGCTACCGTGGCCGTTTTGGTCCAGTTATTCTGCTCCCAGAGTGTTTTGTATTTAGACTGAGGAATCTAAGAGCGAACCGAACCTCAGTATGATTGAAAACGAACTGAGACCACCTCGTAAGATGGGTCAGAGAGCGGTTCCAGGTCCCGGGTTTACTTGCACGTGTTCAGACTGAACATTTGTTCAGTTCATTTGTTCAGATTATCGGGGGAAATGAACTCTGGTTCACTTTAAGCGGACCGAATGTGTCCAGTCTGAATACATCCTTATATACCAATAATTAGATGTGTAGAGACACAATCATAATGTATTCATCCACAAACAAAGCACAAACAAGGCTAAAATTATGTGAAAAAAAACACAGATGAAGCTCCACTTGAAGTTCCAAGGATTTATTCCAAGCTTTTGAAACTATGCGTTATAAATGTTACTATGTTTGTTTTACACCAAAAATTTTAAAGCTAAAAACTTTTTGAGACTTTCACGTAAATATTTGAATGAAAACAATGCCAGTGAGGGTATCTGTGTCGTTCCTGCGTGATCGTAAACAGCCGATGTGAGAGATATGAATTAACAGCTGGTGAGTTCAGAGATGAGAAAGAGTTAAGTCCTGCAGGTTGATGTGGGGCTCTACAGCAGGACACCCTGGGACCTTCAGGAAAATGCTGATGTTGCATAAAACTTCAACAGGAGCTGGATATCAGTGGGTCTCTGTTCAGAAAAAGAATTAAGCTGTTTACCTGCTCGACGTCTTATCAGGTTTGCCTGCTGAGACGTTTCACCTGCACATGCCTGCAAACACCAAGCCTCAATGCTTCCAGAAGATACTATTCTGGAGCACAGCAGCTCTGGTCCAGCGTGTCTGCAGCTGCAACAATGAACATATCAGCACAGCTCTGCACTGACCACAGTACACTGGATAGGTCAAGCACTAAAGCTGGAGAAGTGTGAAACCTGATTTCAGTAGGATCATTTTCATCCAGATGATCCTTAACAATGCAGCTCAGCTCCATTCAGTATACATATAAAGCACTAGTTCTTGTTCTTTTGGTTTTTGCTTTCTGTGCATACCAAAGCCATTTTAAGGACTTTGGTATGCAAACATCTTTCCTCTTCTCTAACCAGAAAAGTTTCATTTGATGACATTTTCATTTTGTGCGAGCTCCTTATGACTCACATTTTTCTCTTTTTAAACACTGTTGCCATGACTTTTTAACACTAATATTCTTTTTTTTTGTGTGTGTAGAAGGAGGAGTTGACCTCACACACACAAGGGTCTGTACAAAGTATGGGGTAGAATCTCCAACGTACGATTTGTTGGAGTGAAGACACCGATCTCTGCTTGGGCACAATTTGGTGAATAGAAATGGACCACAACCTGTTTTGGTAGCTAGTGCATGTGATGGCTACAAGCTTCAGGGCCATTTCTCTGAACTCTAAACCGTTGAAGGAAACAACAGCTTACAAAATTGTGCTCCTCAGCTCCTCAGGAACATTGGTGTTATAAAATAGTAATAATAATAATAATAATGATAATCACTTATTTGCTCACTTGTAGATGTGACCCATTGAGCAGAAGATCATGGTTGGAGGCACCAACTTAAACATTTTATAAATAACCTTGAGCATGTGAAAACTAGGCAGCAAACAAAAAGGGCGGCAAGGCAGACCACCTGACTATGAAGGGAAAACCAGATATTTATGCTAAGGTAGGGGTGTAACGATTCGTTTTAACAAGGAATTAATTCATAAAAATAATTAGGTGTAAATAAATATGTGAACAAACAAACAAGAACAAATGGCAAATTCATTCACGTAGTTTCACAAAGTAGCAAAATGTGTCTGGAGAGGTTTTCCCAGTACAGTTCTATGGCCTGTTGCTGTGAAATGCAGATTTTCTTTGTCATGAAAAGTTGTTTTCTTGTTTTGACCAAACCTGAGTTCAGATAAATGTGAGCAGAAGCCCCCATTCTAACGTGGAACAAACGGGGACTAAACTATTGGTTTCCACTCCAATAAAAATCTGGACTGAAGTTGGAGCAGCAGCCCTGTCATTTAGAGGAGTAAACAGAAAGATTTAGGCATCAAGATCTCTAAGCAGTTCAATGCGTTACTTTCAGCTCGTTATTTATTAGACTTTCTCAAGATAAATACTGAAGCTTGAATGAAGCAGCTTTACTGTGTTGTTTGAGGTCACACAGCGAGAGCTTGAAGGATTTGTCAGGAGCTAAGCGGGAGCAGCAGGAAGTCTGAAGTTCTACTGTGTGCTGTTTCCTCAGAGACATCCTGAAGAATTCAGAGGTGTCTCTTCTTTTTGTCTCCATGGTTGCGTACAGTTTCTTGGCTCTTTGCTTTGCCAGTCTGAGACGAGGTTCTGCTTCAGCTTGGATGGATCCAGATAAAGTGTAATCACATTTCCCAACATCGTGAAGACAATTAGTGAATTTAGTGATTAGGAATCTCAAAGTTTCATGTTTCCACGGCAGCTTGGCCTTTTTTTTTTCGGTTTCTCAGCTTGTTGACCATCAGCTCACTCTGTTTCTTCTCAGAGACCACGTCAATTCATCGGTTCCCGAACAATTTAACTTCAAAGGCCTTGGAGACAGCGTTCTGCCGTCACTGTGCTCAACGTTTATGTTCAGTTCCAGCACATGCCACGCGAAAACATTCAGATCTGAACAAAGGTCTCTGGAGATCACATATGCAAACATTCTCCACAATGATGGTGGACCGATAGCCTCTAAGCTCTGAGTGCCAAAGCTTGTGGAGAACTCTGTGTTCACTGGAAATGGGCTGTCACATTGCAATGGCACCTTCACATTGGTCTGTTTGGTCCAAACCAGTTTGTTTGCCTGTTTTTTCCCCTTTGTTTAGCAAATTTGAAAGCTCATCTAAGCTCTGGTATGGACTGAACAAGTCAACCGGCTTTTGAACCCTGGTGCCACTCAACAGCTTGGATCCAAACAGACTTTACGAGACACCAAAAAGGAAAGAAAGCCTAAGTAATTAAATGACACGACAGGTCAATTTCTATTAGAAAAGTGTTCATTAATTAATTGATTAATTGTTTTTCTTCTCTTTCTTCTCCTCCTTCTTCAGAACTAGTCAATGGACTACCACCCATAGCAAGCCCAAGGTTTGGTCCGCTTCAGTCACTGCTTCACTTTGTAGAGTGAAAACAAACAAAGCTAAAATAAAATCTGTATTTGTTTTGACCTTTTACCCAACTGAAAATAGTTCAGTGGACTATGATAATGTGAATGCATCATTAATCTCAGAAACAGAACCCAAGTTCTGAATGATAAGGAACTGATCCATTGCCTCAGTTTTCTGTGTAAGGTCTGAAAACAAGTCAAGTTCAACTTCAGGTCAACTTTGGCTTCGTCACTCTTTTTCTGAGGATGTGTGATAGTTTTGAACTGTTATCAGACAATAATTGCAAAAGAAAAAGGTATTTTAAAGCATCCACTGATATAAATATTCCTATTAATGCATATTGCTGATAAATTGCTGCTAAAAAACAAAAAAAAAAAAAGTTTTAAAAAAATCAGGATTAACAAAAAAATAAGAAAGAAAAACTTACTGAAACTTACTAAAATCACAAAAGGAAAATTGTAAATGTAAATTTCAGGCATCGATATTGAGCAACACATGTTTGAAAATAAAGGGAAAAATATCCTTATTATCAAATCATTATTATCTTAAGTTTTTGAACACATTAGTGAAATCCTTGTTGATGCCAAAAAAGACTATAACTTGGTAGGAAATGTTCCTCCAATATGTATGTATGTGTTTCAATATCTGTAATTGTCAGAATTTGTACCTCAACGTGTAGATTTTGTCTGCAAGAGTCTAGAGGTGAAACAATTCATTTTAACAGCGATTTGATTCATATCATAAATTATGGTTGATTCATTGTTTTGATTTTGGTTCATTTTGAATGATCTGGTTTGATCCAATTCACTGATCTAAAATTGATCCAGGACATCTTTAGCCAAAACTTCAACCAGTGTGACTCAGAGATAAATACCTGGTACTGAACAGTGCAGGTGAGATTTTGCAGATTCTTTGTAATTTCTTGCAAAATAACCAAGTGTAAATCAAATATTTGTACAAATGATAGTTTTTCTAAATAAAAATAATACAAATGATGCATTATTAGAACAATAGATCACCCTCTATGGTCACGTCTGTAAAATTCCTAGTGTTTCTACGCATTGGACTGTAATGATGGCTTGATCATTTTTTGCTGCCATCACGGTCCACTTCTTAGTTTTACTGTGCCTCTATCCAAATGGTATTTTCCAAGATCAAAATTATCAATTCATTTCACTTTATCGTATTTTATAATGGTGTAGGTCAATTTGATTGACAAATTGCCTTAGACAGATCGCTCGGGTTGGATCGTATGAATATAATTCGATTAATCCATTAGTCGTTACACCCCTACAAGAGACACTTTACTTTTTATCTTAAAGGAGTATTTAGCTTTAAACCTAAACAATGGATGATTTGTTTCCACAAAAACAGACTGGATGTAAGTCATGGCAGTGGTGGCTTCTGAATGGAGATGTTTGGAACCTTTTCCATGTTGGGAGTTATTTATTCGCTGCAAATACCAGCTACAAGGTCGTAATGGTTTTAAAAATGGTTCAGAAGTAGATCTGCGCTGACGTTCACTGAGGAAAGTGTGTGCGTCTTGAAAAAGGTTGAGAGGTGAGGTCACTGAAAAGAGGCTGAGGTTATTTATTTGGTTTGCAGTTATCGTGTTCCCGCGTCTCAAAGGCCTGCTGACATTCTCCGGGGTTTCCAGGCAGTGCAGTCAGCATGAAGCAGAAACAAAGAAATTATCCCTTTTATAGCTAAGTGTTTTTGGCTGTCGACCGCTTCCACCGCCACGACAACCCTCCTTCCCCAACCCAGTCCACACTCAGTTTACCCTGAACTGCAGATTTAGCAAAAGGGGGTTCAGCCACCTTCATCCGTACATGTTCAAGTAAACGTGTCCCCTTTGATAATCATTTTCACACATATTTGACAGAAAAGCTGCCATTCAGTTGTCAAACTATAAAAACATGATTAAAGACATGGGAGCTCCGATGGAGTGAGACAAAACTTATAAAAGCACTGTCGCTTTACACAATGTGTCATTAAAACTGCTGCAGAGGCAGCCATTGTTCTCATTCTTCTCTCATTTTCTGACAGAATTTGAAGACAACAAACTTTTATGTGCCAGATCAAAGCGACAAAACATTTGGTCACATGGTCTTTTTTTTTTTTTTACAGAAACTAAAAAAAGGGTTGAAATTGTAGCTTTTATTTTGTAGAAATCTATAATAGCAGCTGTAAAAAAACTGGAATTTGTTTGTCTGACTTTGTAAATTCATAATCACTCAATAATAACTGACTTTTTTATTTATTTTGTTTTATGCACCATAACACAAAAGTGGTATTATATTTTTGTCTTCTAATGAACTTACTTTTATTTACATTTAAAAGTGAGACTTTGAATGCAAAATATTACAATCAAAGAGGTACGGTGAACCGGAAGTGCAAATCACTTCACAGAATGACTCAACAAAAAATGTTTTTAAAAATCACGGCAAAAATTTAAAATATAAGGTTAATATTTTAAAAAGACAGCATTACATTTTAGAAAACAAAACTAAATTCACAAAACCAAAATGTAAAAACAAAAATGAAAAAACATTACAAAATAAGAACATTTCAGAAAACAAAATGAAATGTTTAAAAATGAAAAATATCTCAGAAAACGGAATTGTTAATACATGAAAATATTTAAGAAAAAAAAATGAAATGTTGGAAAAATCAAACAACATGAAACCAGAAAAGGTAGGTACCATGAATCACTTGCTTTTTTCAAATTAAAATCAAAAATGAAAAAGAAAAAAACAACACAAAAAACGGCTTTGATTACCAATTTATAAACTACTATAGAAAAACAAATCGTGTTTTTAATTTTCCCATTCACATTTTACATAGAAAATACAGCAAACAGATAATGAACGTTTAAATGCATTTTTTTACATTTTGCCAGACTCACAAGGGACCCGAAAGTAGTTTGTGTGGTTTTATTTTGAAAGCTGCACTCTAATGTCTATGGCTGCACGGCTCAAGAAACGGCAAAAGGAACCCGATGGAGACAAGCTGTTTTGGCATGATTAGCTGTTCCTGTTTTCAGTGACAACACGACAAAGGCTCCGAGCCAGCCTGGATGATTCTATGATTCATGCAGCAATTATATAGGACCAGTGTTGCTAAAATACATTTCATATTTAAATCAGTAAACAAGTTAACATGTGAAACAATATAATTAAAGTGCACGGTAGGTATTTGAACCATATGCATAAAATGACACTTAAAGTGATGAACTTCAAAAATACTTAAAATACCATATTGAGTTAAAATGTGTTCTTTCTGCAGGTCAAGTTTCTAGAAGCAAAGTTCCAGAAATGTTTGTGCAGAGCCTGAAGAACAGATGGCAGCTCTACAAGGAAATACAGACTTATTTGTAATATAAACATTAATTATTATTTAACCTTAATCTCAGTGTTCTTTATGTCAGGTCATCTGGAAAAGCCATTTTTTTCTTGACAAACTGCATAGGCCTGATTAGTTGTTGGGGAGTGTAAGAGGAGCCGTGATTTTTGCTTAAAGTGTCTGGCTGATGAGCTGAAAAGCAACATCCTTGGGGAATTGCATCAACAAGTTAATGTCCAGTTAATCAAAGCTGCAGTTTAAAATGTTTATATTGGACTTGCTTTATTTAGGAGTTGGTCTTTAGTGGCTCCATATTTACCATTTTAAGTTTTAAAGCTTTTTTAACAAAGTTGTTGTTGTCATTTATAAAAGCTGTTTAGAAATGTCGGTAAGACTTTTTAATAATTACTTGGACAAATCATTATGAAACTGTTAGGTATTGAGTAATAAATGACTTGTTAAATATCAGCTAACAGTTTCGCAACGGAAACAATCTAAACTAACTGATGGTCGTGAGACCGCCAATGCAATGGAGACGCAGCGCAGACGCACCAGGGTAAATCTGGTGGGCATAGCAGGTCCAAGTCAGGCAAACATTGCCTTTTTTTCCAATCAAGGTTTTCTCAATGGATTTATCTCCTTTGGGGCATACTGGCCAATACTAGCCCTGATTTTTGCCTCAAATCCAATATGGCTGTCCACAACATTTTAATGTACAGCAAACTTTTTTCTGTTCCACTTTACACCATAAATGTATTAAAAACAGATACAAACATGATGCCAATTTAGCCAATAAACCAATCAAAAATAGTCTGTGACGTATAGCTTTGACGTCAAAATGACGTTTATGGTTTGCTGTACGTTGAAATGTTGAGGGCAGCCATATTGGATTTCTGGCAAAAATCTGGGTGGCCCAGAAGCCTATTTTCAAAAGTATGCCCCAAAGAAGATATATATCCATTGAAAAAACCTTGATGGAAAAAAGGGCAATTTTTGCCTGTTTTGGACCTGTCTATAGAGGCAGCAGCTTCCAGACTGTACTCAGTGCTATCCCTGTCTCCTAAAACCCCCAAGCAGAAAATGCCAGAGCTCTCTGCTATGTGATTTTAGACCTATATACCCCTACATGTGTTTGAGGACCCTAAATTCAGCATTGGATGGTTCCTTAACAAAAAAACAGCAACAACAAATACAGCACAAGGGTCTGTGTTTGACCCCTTATTTTTTTCATTGAGTTACATTATAGTTCTTATATAGTATAGGTATTCTTCTTATAATATAGTTCTGTTGCTATGCAGATGACACTTCACTTCTCTAATCTACTAAAGATTGTTAAATCAGGCAGGATGGACCACAAGCCCTTTGAGGATACAAAGACCTGGATAGCTTCTGATCCAGTGACCTGGAACTATTTCTCAGAGCATTATGTTCTCTTTCTGCAGATCTCTATTGTTTAGAGCTCCACCAGCTGGCTTTCTACTATTACTTCACACCTCCTTCTCTGTCTTTACAGTCTCCCTTCTATTCTCCAAATCCACAAGTGAACATAGCTGTGAACGTCAGAGCTGATGCTGCAGATGAACAGCTTCACAGCTCAGTGAAACAGCCAGACTCCCTCCATCACCGCTTCTGTTAGCCCCCTTCATGGTGTAGCTGAAGCTAACTGAGGGGGAGGCCAGCTCCAAACCTCAGCCCTGGATTACAGCTTTGATGATTATAGTTTTCAGCAGCTGGCTCTCAGCTCCTCCAGCTTGCTGAGGCTGCTTGAAGTCACGAACTGTCCTCAGACTTTGTCATCACTTCTTTTCTTGATGGGCAGATACAGTAGGAATTTGGTGTGGAAACTTTTCTTTTCTTCTGTTTTATTTCCCCACAATAAGATGCTCCCCTTCTGCTTCTAAAAGCTGGCTGAATGCGAGATGTTTCGGTGCTTTAGAACTTCATTAAAAAGGTGGTTTTGAAACAAATTAGAACAGAGGCAGGAAAAAAAGAGACTTAATGCCTCTTTTGCTTTTTTATACCAAAGAAAAAAACCATCATACCACATAAGACAAGAGAACAATGCCCACAGCTTGTAATTAAGTTTGAAATGTGGTAACAAAAATATCGAGATTTCCAATTATTTTCAAAGAGGACAAGAAAGAAAGGCCTTGAGGAAATATAAGTCTTTGCCTCACATGGTTCCACTTTACAGGCTCAAAGAGAAACAAACAAATTGCACCTCATTTGGTCGGCTTGAGTATTTTTAACTGCTTTTGGCTGGAAAAGCCGCAGCTCAATCAATGGCATGTTCGAGAACAGCACTGACTCTGCAGAAAACGCCATGTGTGCGCCACACACACACTCTATGCAACACACACACACCGCAGTTGCAGTTGAGAAAGCCGAGTCTCAGCGTGCACGTGGCCTCGCCTGACTCTGCTCACAGACCGACTGACTTTCAGGCTCACACATCCAGTAATTTTGGAGGAAAAAGCTGTGGCCTCACTTGACTCTCCACACAGTGGACAGGCTGAGTCGGTGCTGCTCCTGCAGGAGAACACACCACTTCCAGGCTGACTGATTCAGAACTCTTGGTGGATCTGTCTGCGTAAACACAAAGCCGTCCACAAAAGCCAGAGGTTCTGTCCTCAGAAATGTTCTCACCTTTGATTTGAAGCCACTTTGATTTCTCTTCAGAGGAGCGTGGGCTTTCAAGGAGGAGCTTCGTCCTCTTCAAACAGTCTTTGAAATTGCAAAGACGCTGTCGTCTGTGCTGGTTTTTCCTTGAACAATTGAGTTTTTTTCTGCTTTGTATGAAGCCTAAGCCCTCGTCTGATCTCTAAGCTCACATCTGCTGGTTTTAACGATCACATGATAAGATATTCAAAACTTCCCAGCTCCAAAGTTTTCTTGGTGTTCAGGACTGGTATGAAGGTTTGGGGTAAAAGTGTAAAATTAGACGACCCAACTATGCTCCTCGAGATCAACCACCCTGCTTGTTTTTCTGATTATCCTGCTTTACTTGCAGCTGAAGCTGGTTGGTTCTGATAGACTGAGCATACCTGATCCAGCGAAATAATCAGCACAATTGAAGCTTAAAAAAAACCTTTAAATCTCAAAGACTAGGGTTTGGTAACCTCATTAAAGACACTGACAGCCTTCTTTTCCCCATTTTTACTTCATATTGATTCAGTTGTTTTGGGTTGAGTCATTTTTTGATTGTTATGAGTGGCTGAAATCCATTCAAATTCCACCAGAAATAATGAATGAAATAAAAAAGAGCAACAAAAAAAACAAAAAAAAAATGTTTTCATGACTTTAGAGCAGTGATTCCAAACCCTGGTCCTCAGAGAACACCGTTCTGCATTTTTTAAATCCAATCCTGTTCAAACACACCTGCCTTTGCTGACTGTCATTGTCAGGGTTCTGCAGATGACGATGAGATGAATCAGGAGTGCATAAGCAGGGCAACATGGAAAACGTGCAGGACAGTGTGCCCTGAGGTCCAGGGTTGGGAAACACTGCTTCAAGGTCACTTGACTGTTAGAGTGAACAGTAACTAGAAGCTGAGGAAGAGGTGAGCAGGTTCATGCAGGAGTTGTGAGGTCATAAAATCCCCATTCCTAGATGCTAAGTGTTGAGTGAAGTAAGTCCCATTTCTTTTCTTTTATGGCTAAAAGTTTGCTTCCGAGTTTTGCGAGTTTTTTGTGCGCTGCAATGGACTGGCAAACTATCCAGGGTGCATCCCGCCTTCACCCAATGGGACAAGGCTCCAGAAACACCATGACCCTGAAAGGGATTCAACAGGTTTGAAATACGAATGGATGGAAAATCCAGAGGACTAACATGGTACCAGCCAGTTATGATATTCCTGTTTTGTGTTGCTTTATTTTTGGTAAGTGATTATTTGGGCAATTTTGCTGTCTAATGAGCAACTGATGTACCTGCATGACATTTCCAGGCAGTTTTGTCTGCTCTTAAGAATGCACTGTGACAATCCCATTCTATGGATTCTGCCAAATCTGTGAAAGAGCCTCTTGTTACCGCCTGACAGCGAAATCAAACCAACAGTCTCTCTGTCTTTGACACTCCCACTTTGGTCACTGAGATGGCTCATCTCATTGAATCTCCAGCTGTGGAGAGGATATCAACAGAAAAAGATGATCATGTGGATAAAAGAGTATAGCCAATTTTAAATGAACTTCCTTGAAAGGGATAACCTATCTCAATCTTCATCCGTCTGTGAGTCCTTAATTATATTGAGATCAGATTAAATCTGACCAAGGATCTATCCATCCGTCCATGTTTGTTAGCTTGATACTCTCCTCCTGAAGAAGAGGAGGAGCTTTATCCAGCATGCTGCAGTCAGACTCCAAACCAACGTCCGAACAGAGCTAACGCATCACCAACTTATCTTATTATAAACAAAGTAAACTAGAGGGGAGGGAAGTGTAGTGATCTGTTCCTGATTCACATCTCATCATCGCGGGAAATTATCCAAGTCCAGCTCATGTCCCACAATCTGATTAACTGTAATTTAATTTGACTTTATGGGTGTTTTCTTGCATCTGTGGTGTCAAAGGTGTTTAAGAAACATCTTCTCAACATTTTTATAATCCCGACTGACGTCTTACAGTCAGGCAGCATCAGAAACCACAAGACATCTGATGGGGGAGGCCACCTGAACCAAAATCACAGGTTACCTTCCAGTGAAGGGATGAGTCTTTATAAAAAACACTGGACCTTGATGTTCATGAAAACCAGAGTGGAATGGAATATTTAAAAAAAAAACTCCTCACTCTTGAGAAAAAAAGATTTGATTCTGCTGGAAAATAAAAGATGCTGGTGTCATATCTGAGCAGTTCAGAGCAGAATCAGCAGTGTGTGGATCTGCAGAGGTGAGATCAGCAGAAGGATGTAATCATCACAGGCATTTCAACAAATACTGTCAACAGAGTGTGAGACGATATTAAAGTCATGTGACACTGACATGAAGACACAAGGGTTCCCGTCACAGCTGGGTGGAGTCAGGTGGAGCTATACTGGTTTGATACCAGAAAATGTTCAGTCAGAGCAGTGAGCAGGCTGCAGCGCTACAGCTCAGGGCATTATTCTCAGTTGGGTTTGATGTCTAGAGCAATCAAAGCAGCTCCCGCCCACCCTTTTTTGTGCCATAAGTCCAAAAAGTGGGTGAAGAAGAAGTGTTTACACTAAGCATAGACAAAACAAATGTTTAGCCTGCAGGCTAAGTCCAGGTTTCCTTTAAGGAGCATCCGATTTTAAAAAGGAATGATATTTTTGAGAAATGGGATTCTTTACTGTTTCTCAGTCAGATTTAAAATACAATATCAATAAAATGCAATATCAATCACCAAAGGGGAGCTAATTTTTATTTAGGAACAGTATACATTTTGCCATTTACCACCAGCATTTACTTGCAGCATTTACTTCCAGCCTTCTTCCACAGTATGTAGAATTAACTTGTAGCCCAAGCTCAGTAATCCAAAGATAATCACTTTGGAGGGAAAAAAAACTATAACAAAACAACAATCACAATTGTAATAAGAAAAACAAACACCATTAAACTTTAGAAAACATGTAATGTCATGTAAATCTACTAGAATCAGAATTTGTTCCAGTTTATTTCAGTCTGTCTGGTTGGAGCTAGTTTATTCAGTCCAGTTAGATTTTGTTGCTTTTATTCAAGTTTTCCCATAATTTAAATGTAGTTTGTTTCAATTAAATTGACTTTTTTGTCCTTTCAAATTGAAAAAACAATAATCTTCTGAAAAACATACAGCAAACCTTCTACTCTGCCCATCACACTCAGCATTGGTTACCTAAAAGAAGGTAACCAGAGCTGCTTTCTGATTGGTTGACAAGGATTTAAAAGAAAGATTCCTCTTCATGTTCAAAGCTGTTCATTGAAGGTCCAGCTGCATCACCTTTAACAGATGTGTTGAGTTTCGTCTTTGCCCTTTTAACTCCAGGACTCTCACATTGAGCTGAACACCAATCTTTGTGACATGACAATAGTTTTGTCATAAAGTATAAGATATCATCTTTTGCCAAAAGGCTAATAGAACATACGACACGTGTTTTCTAAAAATCCATTATCACATTATTTCATTAGATTCTGTGTGCCTGCCAAGAATATCTTCAGACTCTGAACAAACAGCCTTCTCTCATCTGTTTGCTTTGGAGCTCTCTAGAAAACTGAAAAGTTGATTTATGACTTTTTGAGAAGTTACAGAGAAAGACAACAAAGCAATGGATACCAATGGACAAAGTGCCTGATTTTCTTAGACAGATTAAAATCAATCATTTGAATGCACACACTGATTGCTATTTAAATAGGATTTGGAGGACTTCGATGACACCGACTGTGGAAGGGATAACAGGCACAAACATCCATATTTAAATGAAGATTTAGCAATTGCTGTGTATTGTGCACATTTAATCAATGCAATGGAGAATAGAGAATGAGCACAACGGACGTAGTTTTGTTGAAAAAAAAAGAAATGGTCTGTAGCACCTAAATTTTGTCTGACTTTTGTCGTCTGACTCAGTTATAACTATAACGCTGTAGTCACATCCACCCATACAGGAACCCGTTGAGGGTTGTATACAGGAGAGGCCACATCTTGCAGTTCCCTTGAAAGCTGTACGGCCACCTTAAGGTACATGATCAAAATGGAACGCAACATTGTTTTGTGTGTGGTCAGTGTATCGTGAAGTATTCATAGGACTATCTGAGTTGCATGCACTTATGACCATGCTGTTGGATGGCGGCCTTACACTACACTGTAGTCCAGGGATAAGCAACTCCAGGCCTTGAGGGCTGAATTTCTGCATGTTTTCCAACATACCCTGATCTGGTATGTTCTAATTGGCTGGACACACTTGAACCAGGTAATCGGCCATGAGTAGGGCTTGGATATCTGGAAATCATGATACACCGGCCCTCGATGTCAGGAGTTTCCCATCCCTGCTTTAGACATTAGTAAGGTTCAAGTACTGGCCCCTTACTGACTGTGTGTAAATGCTGCACACATCAGGTGTGTACGTGACACATAAGAAGTGTCTGTAGGACGCTTGTAGGATAACCACACAAACTGCACTCCCACTGTCTAATTTCCTTATTTCTAACAGGCATGCTGCCTGTAAGGAACATGCAAAAAGTGTGCAAGAGACCCTCACTTATTACTTGAACAGAGCTAACGGTGTCCTTGTACAGTGTGCAGGATTCGGGGATGTTGAAAAAAGGAAAAATTTGACGACATGCCTGCATCTGACATACTTCACCCTTACTTACTCCTCCTATGTGCTGTGCAAGTGTTCACTACGACCTGTTGCTCACAGAAAAAAATGCACATGAACATTGTTGCCCTTTGGGTTCACTGAGTGGTCTACAACTTTGATATTTCCAACAAGCCACTTGCGTATCCCAAACAGGTTTGACCATTTTTTATCCTCTGACAGCCCGTATCCACCAGTAGGGGCAGTTGTGACTAAATTTTATGATCCGACTAGAACAAAATATTCTAGCAAAATAAAGATGCAAATTTAATCCTGCTTAAACTTTGAAAAATCTGATTGGGTGCTTTGAATTTGAGCAGATTTGATTATATACACTTCTCCCACTTTTTCCGGAGTTTTGGCTTTTTTCACATGACTATGGAAGTGAAAATTATTCCTACTTAGACCATGTTGCTCACATCATTTTAATGAAAAACATTTTTCCTGGAGACAGATATTTTGAATTCATTATGATGTTTGTTATAACTTGGAGGTGCGATAGTGTCCATGTGAAAGACTTATAGTGACTAATGTACATTTATCACAAATCATCTTACTAATTTTTAAGAACACGAATGTTAACAACAGCACCATTTACTCAAAGAGCACCGCAACCCCACAGCATGCTGCGACCACCCTTGTGCTTTTGAAGTCAGGATTGGAGGCTGAGTAGAGAGTTCTCAAGCTTTTTGTCCTTTTTTCTCAAGCAAGATTAATGAAGATTTCTCTAATTTTTCTACTACTATTTGTAAAATGGAGTGAACAGTGATGTAGTGGTTAGCACCCTCACCTCCCTATGAAAAAAGACCCTGATTCAAATTCCGGCTGGGACCTCTCTGTGTGGTGTTTGCATGTTTTTCTAGTGCATGTGTGGGTTTTCTCTGGTTACCTCCCAGAGTCTACAAACATGTTTTTAGGTTAATTGGTGATTCTAAATTGTCCCCAGGTATGAATGAGTGTAAGGGTGGCCCTGCAAAATCTGGAGACTCGTCCAAGGTGTACCTTGCCTTTCACAACAGTAGCTGGGGAGGCTCCAGAGACCCAGATTCCCCAAAAGGGATTCAGCAGATTAAGACTCAATAGAATATCTGTAAAATGTCAAAATGTTACCAGATCTTAACTTCTAGTTGCAGTATAAACTGGGTGAATTAATAAACTAAAGGGTAAGTTATGAATTATTTGAAAAGTTTGGATTCTGGTAATGCAACTTCAGCTAAGATAAGATTTTCTTTTGTGTCAATTGGTTTGACCAGCTCTCAGTTTTAGGAAAAAGCATTTCAAAGACTGCTAGATCGTAATGAGATTTTATTTTAACAGAAAAACACATCTTTCTCCATAAAGTCATCCAGTGTTTTACTGCGCTGCTGTAAATATCGTCATTCAAAGAGGTGACTCAGAGTTCTGTGATGTCTTAACTTCAGGTCTGATGAGAAAATCAGAACCTTCTTGATATGAGATTTAAACACAACTGCAATGCTGCAGATGATTATAGTTATTATGTCAGAGATGTAAGCTCCACCTGAGACTAGCAGACGTCAGCTTCTGCCTCAGCCTGACAGACGAAACATACAGAGACGAAGCCTTTATTTAGTAAGTGATGAGCAGGCAGCCAGATGGCAAACAGAGGGTTTTGTGTTTGGGACTTAGAGAAAATGAGTGCTCTGATACTGCAGAAATGATCTGCAGCTGAGCTGATGATCCATCTGTCTGCTGAGCCAACCTTCACATGCTGCGAGAGCTGCCACATAGCTCCTCAAAAGTGATGCCAGGGTGTGTGAGGGCGTGTTAGTGTGTCATGTCTGCTCCCACTAAGTTAAATGCTCACAAAATTTTACTGAAACAGCCCTTTTCGGTTCTGATTAGACCCTCAAAGTGCTTTATAAGCTACATTCACACGTTAACCCTCATCAATGCTGCACTCTTAGTTGTTTTTTAAAACCGTAAACTACACGCTGACTGTTGAGATTGGGTATCAAATTGCTAACTTTCTGATCAGCAGAAAACTGTTTCGACCCTCAGAGCTCAGGGTTATTTTAAAAGAATTAGAGTTTAATAACTTGTAGCACAAAAGCTAAAACAAGAAGGAACAAAAACATTTTCTGACCTGAATCTAACTGTCTCCAAAACCTCAAATCTTTACAGATGTATTTGTTTAGTTGTTATGGATTTTCCTTTTTGCTAAATCATTTAGGTGTTTCATAATTTTTAATATTGCTCTTTTGGAACATTTTTGATGCATATACCAAGTGAAAAGTTGCCACATTTACACTTTTTTTTTAAAGGAACTCATTTTGTCTCAGCAAATCTTTACCTGTTGAGTGATGGTGTCTATAGCATCCTTTATATCAAGCACCTTGGGCTGTTTATTGATTGTTTGGTTGATTACTTGGTAGGTAGGTTGATTGATTGATTTGATTGTGGCTTTAGTCCACAGATTTTTGACTGGCATCCAGGTGGACGATGGCTTGACTCAACAAAACTCATATTTTACTATGTCACACCCAAATGTCAATTTTTAAAAAAAGTTGAGTTACCTCTTGTCAAAGCGTCCACCACACTTTAGTGTTTATTCCTCATCCGGAATTCCAAGGCTGACATCAAAGATGATCCATTCAGTGGTTTTATATATATACTGTCTGTGGTTCAAACTAATGGATGGGGCCAATATATATGGTAAGTGGTTAGAAGGCAGATCAAAGGCAGATAAATCACAGCTTTAAATAAACTAAACCATATTACTGTAGCCCTGCAACGGACAGGCAACATGTTCAGGGTGCACTTGCCTTTGCTTTTCTTAACAGCCAGCTAGCTGGGTTTGCTCCAGGATTCTGGTGACCCTGAAAGGAATTACAGGGATGGATATTTCTGTAACCATCTCACATGTTTTATGACAAGAGACTAAGATGGTAGAAGAGTTTTGTTGGTGTTTTACAGCTTTTGGAAAGCATGTAATAAAACCACAAACTGAGAAGAGGAGAGGAGTAAAAGTATTTTTTTCCAACCTTTATTTAAGAAGGGAACGTTCAGTAAAAGCAGCACTCCATGAACAACGGTCCAGTTCCATCACAGACTTACTTGTGGCCTCTGAGTAGCTCCAATGAAACAACTAGAGCTCAAAGGACTTAAGGAAACCACAGTACAGGTGATAAAGGGTGGGTACTTGACTTTAAAATTATTTCACATTTCCAGGCTCTCTTGGAGAAGTTCAGCATTTCTGGAGACCGGTTAGAATACGCAGCTCATTCTGCTGTTATCTGTTCTAGGACGTGAGCGCCTGCTGCTCCGCTGGCTTCCTTCCACACAACTGCTCCTCTGACCTCCTGTGAAACATTCCTGAAGGACATCCTGAGGACAAACAATGGCAGAGAACAAAGACATGCAGACGTTCCCAAGCTGCCCTCCACACCCTCCCCCTGCAACAACACTGGGACGGACTGGGCACTGGACTAACACGGCTTTGTTTGAAGGTCCTGCTTCAAACACATCCATCATCTCCAGAGAGTCCTGAATATCCTGAATTCTGACGTCAGCAGACTTCCCTGTTAGCCAACATCTGTAACTTTGGTCTGTTCTTTTTTTTTCTTAAATTTTTTGGGGTTTATGTGTATAGTTATTATATGTTCAACATATAAAAAAGTATGTAGAAAATATAAGAATTTGGGTGGGAATTAATAAAACTTTTTCTTCTACCCTTTTTCAAGCACTTGATCCATTTCTGTTTATCACAGTTATCCTGACATTTACTGTAACTATTTTCTTGTGTTTGAAAATAAAAGGACCAAAAGAGTGTCAAAACTGTGTAATATTCAGGTTTGTTTTGCCACCTGTGCTTTTGGAACAGCATTTTCAAGGTTTACCCATGTTCCAGCTCCCCTTCGGTCTGGAACGCAACAGTTTTCCAGGGTGACGGTGTGCTCAAAAAAGGGAAGAATGCAAGATAACAAACCAAAATACTATGAGGAAACCTTTCATCAACCCCTGTCAGATAAAACCAAGTCTGCTTAAGCATCCTGATCTGATTGTGCTCCAAACTAAAATGAGGGCATCGAAGATACGCGATGTTCAGCCATGAAGATGCAAATGTTCCTCTACAGGAGTGGTCCTCAACCTTTTTCAGGCCACGCAGTGGTTTAATGTCAGACAATATATGCGTGATCTGGCCTGATGTGCCAGTTTCCAGTTTCTCTCAACTTGTGAGGATAAAGTTTATCTTCATCCTCTGTGAAATGTCTGCAGCTGCTTCAAACTTTATTTATACCCTAGATTTCATGTAGAAACCATTAAAATGTGATATAGATTTTACCTTAACTGACAAAGTGGAAGCTAAAATAATTTGATTTATAAGGTGTGATGGATAAACCCCAAAAAAAGGTCATTAAAACTGGTGTTTTCAAAATATAATAATAAACATGAATCCCCCGTTTGAACAACTTTATTAGCTGCATCCTCATAACATTAGACAGCTGGTTGCTGAATGCTATGCATTATTGTTATGGTGTGTTGGAAGTCAAGACTCCTGGTTTTGTCTGATAATTGCAGCTTTCTTTCATTTTGAAGTCAACATGAGTTAAACATGGTGGGGAGAATCCAGTAGTTTTACAAATTTAAGCTTCCTTCAAAATCCGATTTTTAGAAATAAAACAAACAAAAAAAAAATCCAGTCCGTGTTTTTCATTCCCCTCTGCAGGCTGGTACTAACTGTCCCACAGACCAGTACCAGTCTGCGGCCTGGGGGCTTGGGACCATTGCTCTGCTATCAAATACAACTCGATTAGCTTTGCAGAACTTTTAATGACTGTTATTAAACCCAGGTGCTCACAAGCAGTGAAAGTTTGCAGGACAGTGTTCTGAGGACCGGGGTATGGAAACACTGCTATGAAACTTGTAGTGACAACATAGACAAATATGTACTGTTGCATGTATTCAGAAAACACATCAAATGTGCGCATGATTAAACGTAAAATAAAAATAAATTGAAGCTGGGAGAGCCTTAATGAAACTGGCAACATTTTTAGTTCTGCACATAAAACACAAGTTAGAGGCAGACTGCACAGTGCACGTGCTCTTGCGTGCATGAGTACATGTGTCATAAGCAACTTGACTAACCTTCTTGCAGAGGTTAATGATGAGAATCAGCGGAACACACATTTCATTGACCTGTGTTTGCGCTTTTCTGTTTTTGTTCAGGTTATCCGCACTGTTTGACCTGCAGATCTGGTCCCTCATTTTCAGCACTGCGCCCTGAAGAAGCAGCAGGAAGTCTCATGAACCACTTGATGAAGACCAATCCCTTGTTTGACCGAGAGCAGCTCCAGTTCCTGCATCGATCTCTACAGGACCCCAGAACATTCCTACAGGAAAATAACATGTTTCTGGGTCTCGCTGACTGAGAAAGTCTGGATTTAATGGACTCTCCCTCGTGTTTGTTTGACCTGGGACATCTGCTTAAACAACCGACAACCCGGATCAGAGACGGTTTGTTGACTCTGCACTGCCTCCGCCAGTTGGTGGTGGGGCCTTCAGTTTCTAAGGTGTCCTCTCTGCTCCGACTCCACGCTGCTCCACCCTTCAGAGCATTAAGTCGACGAGAGGTGGAGAACAGTATTGTTCACTGTGTGTAGTTCAGCGCTTTCACTGTGATCCATGAACGCAATAATTTAAAAGACATTCAGAAATGAAGTCAAACCCTGGTGGAACCTTCATGATGCTGCTCAGACACAGCCATAAGAAGTGGGTCTTTGTTCTAAACGAGACCTGTCATGATTCAATGTTTTTGAGCTAAGACATTATACATATTTCCCCGCGGAGCTAAGCAGAGGGAAGATGGTTTGATAAACTGAGCCATGGTGGCCTATTGCCCCAGTTTAGTGGGCTTTCGCGTCTTTCGCAGGCTTACATTAGATTCATAATATGTCATTTTAATATCGATATGCTAAAATTGCAGATTATTGTTATTATTATTACCATCTGCTGTGTCATATTACATGCAACTTACTAATAACATGTTTGAATCAAATTTCAGTACCACTTAGTTGCTAGCAGGCTACTAGAAGGTAGAAGCTGGGAAAAGTTTGGTGTACTGGAGTTTCGTCCTCTATTACTTCTCTCCTCTATGTTTTATCATTTATTCTGTTTTTTTTTTTTTAATTTAGTTCTTCATGCCTCTGTTTGGTGTAATGCCTTTCATATGTTGTCCCTGTTTCCCACTCCCCTCCGAAGAGATTCTAGATTACAAGTGACTCGTCTGTGCTTCTGTTCTTGGCACCCGCCCTTGGCTCGTTTCACGTCTCGGAGTAGGAGAGATTCCAGGTGGATAGTCTGTGCTCCTGTCTTTGGACGTGGAACTTGCCTCTGGATCGTCTCACACCCTCAGCTGCCCCACAGTTTCATCTGGATGAGCCCATCTGCTACACCATTCATACATGTACTTGTACAGTTAGATAAGCTAATTCTTCTTTAACAGTTCTGGCACATCGTCAGTCCGTGACATTATTTCCATTTTCACACCAGGCCTTTTCCAACTGTAAAACAGTAGAACAAATGAAGAAGAATACCCTCCTTACTTGTCCAGTGTGAACACCATAAGTGTTCAAAAGGATGCACATTTATCGCATTCTTGAATGCCCTTCACGTGCCTGGTGTGAACGCAGCTTTAGAGCGTAAACACAATCTTTGAGAATCAGCTGATTTTGACTCACAGAAAAGCTGTTGTTCAATTTGGGATTGCACTGATGCAACACAATACTAACGTTAAGTGTAACATAACAGCAAAGAAAAAAAAAAGAAGCTTTTTCCTGCAACAGAATAGGTTGATTGTGTAAACAATGTACAACTGGAAAGTGTTGCATTTCAATGCAAAATCTGCTTTTCTCCTCTTCATTCCATTGGAATCACATTGTTTACGTAAACCTTTGCAGAGTTATGGTAGTCAAGAGAATGTAAACACTGGGGCTAAAGCTCCGTCAAAAGGTAAACTGCATAAAATTGTCAAAATAACGCATTCACATCACAGATTTTTAACTAACAATTTTTTGACATTAGCTTTCAAAAGATGTCCTCTAATTTCCCATGAACTTAGTTGAGCTGCAGAAACTTTGTTTCGACAGCAACTATTGAGTAAAATGACTCAATCTGAAGGTGAGGGAACCTATAACCTCAGGAGAGATGCTCCCTGAGAAACCTCCACTCATTGGTGAAAAAATTTTATCAAATCAGAGGAAGATAGCAAAAGTTGAGTCAGTTTTTGAGTGAAAAATCCCTCCCATAAAGAATGCCAACACAGACTCATGTAGTTTTTACTTCTGAATTCCTCTGAGTCATCCCTGTGTGTCACAAAGAAAACCAGAGAGGAGAGCGGCGGGAAGGGATGGCGTTGTAGAAACACAGATTGGCGTACTTTGTCTGTCTCGGACGCTCTGTTGGCTTTTCCACTGGCTGACCTTCAGGTCATTGTGTTGGAGCTTTGGAAGGACTGGAACTGGGCCAGCCTGGAACAGAGGATATGAAAACACCCTCTCCCACATGGTGTGGATAAACTATGAGAGTAGCAAATACTTGTGGGAACTCCTCCTTCACCTGAGGAGTCAGTTCATAACCCATCTGGGCTCGGTAGGATGCACTCGGAGGGCGTCCCTTGTGTTTATGAGCTGAGGGGTTGGTCCAGAGAGGTGGAAAAGACCGTGCTGGGTGTTAAAACACAGCGGGAAGTTGGTGTTGGCGGTGCCCATCTCCCCGTCTCTCCAATGGCTCATTCTGAGCAAACAGACAGAAAGGAAAAGCAGAGCACTCCTGTCTTTCCTGCCTCTCCTCAGATGTTTCCTGTCATTGTTGGCTTAGCTGATGATGAGCAGGCTTCCCAATGTTGACACAATTTAAAGAACTTGTGTTTTATCATTTAAATAAGTTTAGATACATTTTTTCATTGCTCTTATGCTATGTTCACACCGCCCTCAGAAACGTACGATTAAGTAACCATTTTCAATGAAAAGTCTATGCGAACACACGTAAATGTGCATTTTGGCCAAAACTCTCATGTTCTTGTGTCACTACGCACATTTTTAAGTCAGTTTTTAGGCTCCACGCACAAAACTCGCGTCCATTGAACATGCGTTGAAAGTTAAGTAAGTTGATCTTTGACCAATCAGAGATTTTGGTAGTGATGTATGGGTATGCATCCTTTTCAATTCACAAGAGTGCCAGTCATTTAAAAATTGATCAAGCAGGAGAAATGAATAATTGCGGTTTGCGCCTGGCCAGAATGAAATGACACCAAGTCTTTCACATATTGGAACATAGCTGTGAAAAAAAAGCCTGGAACAAGAGAACAAGATTGTCAACATTTGTCATTAGACATCATAGCATTAGACACTGGGAAAATGCTGAGAAAAGAGTACAAGTTGGTCCATCAAAGAACTTCAATGGTTTCCACGCTAATCTTTATTTATCCAAATCGTTAGTAGACAAAATTCATTAAATAATATGATCAGTACTACAATTGAATTTGGAAAAGGGTGTGAGATTAGATAAGATTTAAGTCCTGCACATAATTTCCAAATTGTTTATTCAAATCTAAGACAAAATAATGTTCAAAGGAGATTTTTTACAGTATCATTCATTCAAATGTACAATTTTTCATACACATGCTGATTAAAAATGTTCCAAACAATCATTTGTATCTGTAAAATTCCACTCTGATCATCTTTTGACCATTTTTAAAGAACTAGAACTCAGAAAATCACCTCTGAGTTGTGAGAGGGCCTGTTGTTGTGGAGCAAGCTCGCCCCCTTCCCCCCCGTTTACAGGTGGGGCGGCCATGATGCACCGGTATGGCAGTCAACCTCTGATCAGAAGATTGCAGGTTTGATTTCCGCCTTGCCCGCCCATGTGTTGTAGTGTCCTTGGGCAAGACACCAAACCCTGCATTGCCTCTGGCTCCAGTTTGGCTCCAGTGTCTGCAGAGTTGCCATCATTGTATAAATGTGTGTGAATGGGACTTTGACTGTAAAGCACTTTGGGCCTTCAAGGGAAGGTAGAAATAGTGCTATTCAAGTACAGCCATTTGCACGTTCTCCCACTTTGTCTGCTCCTAATTTACAACAGTTTGAATAAAGAAATACTTAAAAATGCAGTTCTAACCTTATTTTTTTAAATATATTGCCTTCATCATGAAAAAAACACCACAAGAACAAAAACAAAATTTTTATTAGAGTGGGTCTTTAAAACCAAAGAACAGATTTTCACATTTTCTTACAAATATGGCTGTAAAAAAATTCAGACCAATGGCTAATTTTTGGCAGCCTACTTTTAGAAAGGCTGTCCTTTGAGTGGCTGATTACTGATAGGCTGCTTTCCAACTGGCGAGTAAGCTATTGGTGGATCACTTGATTACAAATGATCAGATTTCTGAATGAATGTTTTCCCACCCTTTAATTTCTGACAGCCTGTTTTCTAAGTGTCTTTTTGCTGACAAATTTGCTGGCTGTTTTCTGACAAGCCGCATTTTCTTTTTAACTTTTTGAAAGGATTTTTTTTAACAGGCAAATGTTTTGCTTACTTTTTGGTTGTTTTCTAACTAATTCTTTTCTAAAAGGCTGAGTGTTTTTAATGTTTGCTGAAAAGTCACATTGTTTTATTATTTGAAATATATTAGTTTTTGCAGGCTGGCTTTCTACAGTGCAATTTCTGACATGTTTTTTTTTTCTAAGCTGCTGATTTCTGGGTGTCTCAATGAGTGGCTGGTTTTTGACTGGATGATGGCTGACCCACTGCATTCTGAGTGGCTGAAAGACTGCCGACCAGCTGATTTCTCTGCAGCTGACATCTAAAACATGGTTTCCAAGCAGCTGAGCGGCCCGCTTCACACCTTGGCGTTACAGGAGAAGTTCTGACTGAGCTCTGAAGTATGCGCCGTTGACTCAAGCCTCAGCACCTCCTCCATGGTAACGGCCACATTCCTAAGAGCTGCTGACCGGCTCCAGTGGAATGCAATTAGCACCTATTAGAAAGAACCTGAAGGAGGCCTGTCAGGTTCAAGGTCCGTTTCGACTGCCAACGCAGACCGGACTGTGACAAAAACACACCCTACCCGTCAGATGCTGTCACTGCTTCATTGCTGAGCTTTAAACCTTTTGATGAAATGTTGGTTTGGAGCAAAACAGGTTTAAAGCCTAATGTTTTTGAATCACACCTTTGGTAATACGGTGTAAGCTTATGCCACATTCACACAGGGCTCCAAAACATGCGCATGAGCGACCACTTTCTATGAAAAGTCTATGTAAACGCAAGTATATGCCCATTTTGGGCTTCCACGTTCAAAACTCTCTCCATCACATCTCAATACACAAGTTTTTTTATTTGTTTTTGACCTCTATGTACAACATGATTTGGCAGTGTTGTATGGGTAGCGTCTTTATCAAAACACAGAAGTGCCAGCTGTTTAAAAATTGATCAGAGAGGAGAGACGAATCATTGCAGTTTGTGGCAGCTGAAATTCTATGACACTAAAACGGTCATATATCAGAATAAAGCGGTGAAGGAAAAAGCCCGGAGTGAGATTCACGAGATTTGCACTGCTTCAACATTTTCCACCAAGCCTCTTCCAACAGTGAGTACATGCGCTAGTATTAGGTTATGACCGTCCAGTGTGAACACATACTAAAATCCTGTTCAAGAACCAACGTTCAGTGCTTTCTTGACACATGCCGACTGTGTACTTAAAATTAAAGCCTTTGTTGATGTTAAAATGCTGGATTCAAACTAGAAAGGACCAAAGGATGCAGTTTTTCGAGTGACCACTAGAGGCTGGTGTCAGAAAGAATCAGTTTTCAATTGATTCCAAAATCAAAGTCAGATTTTATTCCTAAAGCTGGGTCCAATAGAAATGTGAACAGGTTTGTGTAATTTAGAGCTCCTCCTGTCGTTACGGGACATACGTTGACTCAGATGCCTACTATGACTGGGATGATGTCAACAAGCTGCTTCCTGTTGAAGGCCCGTTTCCTGTAGGGTTGTGACCTCATTCATAAACAGTCATTGTGTAACTGCTCCTAATTAAAAAGCTCCCACCACTCTTGAGCAACAAGTGTTTTCCTGATCAGTTCTTTTCTGGAACTCTACAGATGACAGATGCATCACTGCACTGTTCTAGTATGTACTACCTTTCTGTGATTCATATCTTAAGCCCTTTTGCAGTCAGGTGATATAACCGTACCAACAAGCTATATTGTAAGACAAACAGAGGGTGCAGTGCATAATAGAATGTAATTTAACAGCAATTATAGCTAAATTGTCTTGTTATTTTACCATTTAGTATGTTCACAGATTAGTAAGGACTCTGGACTCCAGTTTCCATGTGTCTAGGGTTTTGAACAGTTTTTAAATGATCTAATTTTTTAAATGTCATTCCTCCGAAGACCTGTGAATTAAAAAAAGGCTTAATTGTAAAGCCTGGTGCAATTGTGACAACTCGTTTTTTTGAGTTAATGTGTGCTGCACGAAAAAAAATGGCGTCCATTCAAACTTGAGGGGTACCTAAAGAATACTGTAATATATATATGTAATATTTAAAACACATAAGCACAGCTGAGACCCTTTCAGGTGCAAAAACATAGAAAGGGTTCGAGAAGATAGGAAGTATCAGAAATGTATAATTTACTTACAAAGCTGTGGTTTGATCACATGTTTTTAAATTTCCTTGATGCACCAAACTTAAATCTTTTGAGTTTTACACACGTCTTTTTCCGCATCATGTTTTACTCGGGTCATGAACAGGGAATTTGTTTAAATATTTTTACTGATACTAAACCAGACCCCGGTCAAAGGTATAGAATTGCTTTATGTTTTGCTAATGAACATTAAAACATCACTATGTAAACAAATAATCTGTCCAGGCTCTAATAGGGGTGTACGTGTTCATAAAGTGTTTGCAAAGAAAGTATATGTAAAAATATTTTAATCAAATAATCTTAATCCCACTTTATCTTTGACAAAAAAGACTGAAATTAACTTCTATGAAATCAATGCATTTATTCATGCAGGTGTAATTGAGGATACAAAGGCTGATTAGTTAAAATACGGTTTAGATTTCTATTTCATCCTTTCATAGCAACAATGAACTCAGTAGCGTCAAGTTTTTTGGATCTATGAAAAGATTTGAAAACACCCTCAGAACAGTTTAGACCTCACATATTAATTACAATGACAACTCTTCACACACATGGAGAAGTCATGTGTCATCAAACCTTCACACTGAGCTGCGACAGTACAACTGATCCCACCCCTTTATCAAGTCTCAAGAGGAAAATGTGGATATATGAACCATATTTTTTCCCAAGTGTTGTCTAACCTATTTAGCTGCACATAGCTGTATCTACATGAAAGATGGTGTTTTGAGATGAAAGATTTTTCCTCAGCCTGAAGGAAAACTGTCTGTTCATAAAATGGGAAAGCATAGGACTGGGAAACCATCAAGAGTGAACAAAGTGGGTTTGAATATGGATGGATGGCAGGGGGATAAAAAGAACTATTTTACAGTTTGGTGACTTCAAATTGTGTTTTTAGACTTTGATAGTCAAGCAGACTTGGTTTGGTTGTGCTGGGAATGCTTCATAAAAGGCATAATCCATCCATGCATCCATCCATCCACTTCTGCGCATGCGAGACCAGGTTGCGGGGGCAGCAGTCTAAGCAAAGATGCCCAGACTTCTGCTAATTTCGGCTGCTTATATTCGTGGCCTCGTTCTTTCGGTCATGACCCAGAACTCACGATCATAGGTGAGTTTTAGAACAGAGATGGACCGGTTAAATTGAGACCTTTGCTTTCTGGCTCAGCTCTCTCTTCACCACAATGAATCGGTACAACAACCGTATAGCAGCCTGTCAATCGCATGGTCTGATCTTCCTTCACTTGTGAACAAGACCCCAAGATAATTAAACTCCTCCCTCTGGGGCACTAGCACTCCACCCACCCAGAAAGGACAAACAACCTTTCTCTGGTCATATTATAATGTTTTAAATGTTCCTTTGTTTTGGTTTATTTTTAAATTGCACTACTAATAGCATACCAAATGCCTAGAAAATAAAAGATGCATGAACATTTTCTCTCCACAGGCTTATGACCTGCGTGCCCTATAGAGGCCTACCCATTTTCCCTCACAGACAGCCTGTATCTACCCATAGGAGCAGTTGTGACTCGTGCATTAGGCAGTTCATTGCATGTTTTGTGATTTGCTGGTTGGAATTTTGATCTTCTGTATGTAGCAGCCATGTTTTCATTTTGGATGATCCCCATTCAAAAAGCAGATCCTTTTCCCCCTTCTTCACAAATCCCACTTTGACCTCACCCCTTCACCCTAATGTGCATGTGATGCGTGGTATTTTTAGCCCCCTCCCCGAACTTCTCATCAAATGAGTGCAGCAGCCTGTTTGGTCCTGTGCATACATGCTTGCGAGGGGTCAATAGAAAATGTGGAAGAGTCCGACTTTCACCCAATCCAACCCTCTTCAACCAGTCAACACTGTTTCATGTAAACGCTGTAATTTCCCACTTAAAAGCAGGATCAGTGAACATGTATATGTACATATGCTATACACTTTCCTGGTGCTGCTCTAAAAAAACAAAACAAGAAAAAAACATTAAGCTCAGAGCTAAACAGGCCCGCAGTGCTAAAAGCATATTGCCTTTTCATAAAGCAGAGTACTGGGATTGAAAGGGGACCTTGGAGGGCTTTCTGCCTGCTTGGCTGTTCAGAGGAAGAGGCAAAATGAGCTTTTTATTTAGGCTTTGGCACGCCGTCCATCAGAGTGGGCTTTAAATGAGGCGGTGTGGAGACCGGCCTTCTCAGTGTGCTCTTCACGTTTTCCCAGGCACATCCAGAAAAAAAGTCCCACAGAGCCTTTGTTGTTTGTGATTGCACAACTCAAGCAGGACCAACTGTTGAGGCACTTGTTTTTAACTCCTGGATGGCATGAAAGAGGGACTTGTTAGGATGAAGGGAAATAAAATCAGAAAAAATATGACACTATGCGAAGGACAAAAACAACAACAGAAACATTTTGGTAGCTAAGTCGAAGGAGTTTCACCCTGCAGGTAACCACTCCATTGCCCTCAACAGGGCATACATGAGCTTTAGAAAGGTCAAGTCCTTACCGTTAGCAAAGAAAACAACAGAAAAGAAAGAAACACTCAGGGAAGACATGTACAAAACCAGAATCAGGAAAGGCAGCAACCTGTAAGAATTTAGTAGTTTAGGTACAAAGGTTCTGGTTTTCAGATTAATAACTGAAACCAGTGACATTCCAGTCTACATTTAAAAGATCTAAATCTCACCAAACACTTTTGTCAAATATACAGTCAAATCAAATTTGATATAGGAACCCATGGGAAAAAATAAAAAATTTAATTAAAGAAAAAAAAACAAGTTAAGACAAGTTGTAATAGACAAAAAAAGTCTGACAGTATGTTGTTCTGTTGACACATTTTTTTGGTTCTGATAGTTCCCCAGCTGACTTCTTCCTGCAGTTCTAAATCTACGTTCACACCACCATCAAAAACACATGTTCAAGTGACCACATCCAATGAAAAGTCTATGCAAACATGTATTCGTTTCAGGCGTCGCTGTTCAAAACTCTTGCGTTCAGTCGTTTTTTAAGAGCGTTTTCTGTCTCTACGTACCAAACACACCAACATTGAACGCGAGTTGAAAGTTAAACCTGGCCGGAGTTTGACCAATCAGAGACTCAGATTAGGTTGGGACGTATGGATGGCATCCCTTATAATTTCGCAGAAGTGCTAACAGTTTGAAAGTGATCATGGAGGAGAAATTTGTGAAGGAGAAGTTTGTACCCGGCCAGAATTCTATGACACCAAGTTCTTCATTTATCAGAATAGAGCTGTGAAAGAAAAAGCCTGGGACAAGATTTGCAAGATTTACCCTGCTTCTCCAACACTTCACACCAAGCCACTTTCAACTGCAGATGGTGAACATGCACTAGTAAACAGTAGAAAAAAAATAAATAAAAAGAAGCCCCTCCCTGCTTCTCCAGTATGAACACCATGGGCTAAATGCACTTTCAGTGTTTAGCAAAGAGCTTGACCTGATTGCTTTCCAAAATGCATTCTCATAAAGGTACTTTTTTAGGCCAAATTCTAATCTGATGCTTTGTTGTGGTTTTTATTTTGCGCTCAGCAATAATGACCTTTTTACAACTGGGTCACAGTCTGAGCTGCACATCTGTCAGACGACTTATTGGCTTCAGACTGGATGTAGCTTTCAGCTGCATGGATTCAGCCTGTGTTTGCCTGCTCAGTTGTCTTCACTTTGTCATATTTCCTGTATTGTTCTCCTAAAATTCTCTTAACAATTCTTTCCATAAGGGATGTTTCTTCATCACATCTGGATCTGTGGTTCTGGTGGCCTCCGCATCAGCTCAGCCTGCTTGTTGCCGTATTAGCAGATGGTGTCTGCACATCCATGTGTTTGGATCTCTGACAGCCTGAGAAAACAGGAGGTTTGTGTCCGACGGGTCACTGGTCCCAACGGACTGAGCAGCACATTGCAAACAAAGGCCAAAGTGATGAAGTATTATCTAAACTATCTCTCGTCTATTTACCGTATCATAGAAAAAATATAACCCAAAACACTAAATGACAGTTTTGGTTATTTTTTACAAAAACAAATGTTCTTGTGATCAGCTGGAATCCTTTGAGAGCAGCTCTGGGTGATCATCATGTTGCACCCCAACAGAGGATAGGGGGCCTGTTTGTACACAAACATTCTGACGCACTGTGTATCATTAGTGTGTGTGTGTGTGTGTGTTCGGGGGGGGGCTCTTTTCCTCCGTGTTTATGGGTTAGTTTAGTTCTCTCTGGTGAGATCCAGGGTTTCCTGCTCACAGTTCCCATGGTAAGAAGTTCCTGTCAGCACACTGACTGACACGCACACAAAGAGACACAAACTCACACAAGCCTTCACTTTACTGTGCTGCAGGATGTTGTTTGTGTGTCAGTGCTGTATGCCAGTGTGTCTCTATGTTTGTGGTTCGTTGTGTCAGTGGGCTGTTGAATAAGTTTGTTATTTGTGTCATTGTCAGTCAGCATGCTGTAGCGTTGTGCTTCCATTTATAGTTGTGTTCTCTTACTGGGTGATAGCAGGGTCTTATTTTGATCATGTGTGTGGCTGTGTGTCTCTGTGATGTGGATCAGTGTGTTGTTGGGTTGTGTAGGTATAATTCAGTTTTGTCAATTTTCTTACATTTTTGTAACTTTTTATTTAAAGTTTACCTGTACGCACAGACCAAAAATCTAAAACAAAAACTAAATCACTTAACAAACATGATGATGCTGCAGCATCCCATAAACTAACATGGCACATGTATATCTAACAATACATGACAGCCAAAAACGAACAAATGAAGCAAAACAGGAGAAAAAAAGGAAAAGAAAAGAATCTGCACTTGAATGAAGTTCTCTCAGTGTAGCAGTTTTCCCACAGGACCTGGATTGAGATGGCTTTCTGTGAAAAAAATATTATTTTTGAAATGTTAATGTTTTTCTTTAATGTTAAATGTGCACAAGTCAGATTTTTTTATTGAGTCTTACTCTTCTGTAAAATATTCACAACCAGTTTCAAACTGTCTTTTTACACTAGATTTGATGTGTAACTATTTTGATGGGATGAATTGATTTTCCCTTAACTTTCCTCTCAAAAGTTAAGGGAAGCCAGAAACTTCATCCTGGTACAGGCCAGAGATACTGACGTACATTAAACTGCCACAAGGTCTGAAAATGTAAAGCTTATTCTCTTTGAGACATGTATTTTTGTTTGAAAATGTGTTTTCAAGACACTAAATAATTATGTTCTTATGTTTTTCTTTTATATTGTTACTAACCCAAACTTCCTCCACAACCATGAGAGAGACTGATTGCATCATTCACTAAACAAGAGGAGAGCCTCTGTTGCTAAAGGAGGATTTAGAAGCTGTTTTATCATAAACCAGATTGGGGGTTTCACACACTGCTTATTTGTTTAATCTCACTTGTTATTCTGTAAACATTGACTTAAAGTAATGTATGTTTCAGTTGTTCTCAGGCCTCAAAAGGATTGTCACAAACCAGATACTAAAAAGACCTCACAGGATCTTTTATTCTTCACATGACTGTTGCAGCTGGCTGCACATTTTTAAACATCAGATTTAATCATGTTTTCAGGAAATTCCCAGAATCTCAGTTTAACTTTGAAACCAGATAAAAGTAACTCGGTTAGTTTGGTGTGAAATATTTTTGCTGCCTTCACTCTGCAAAATAAAGGAGCAATTTGAAAGAAGAATGGAGGTTCAGGCAATTTTCACCTCCTGCTAGGTGTCAAATAAGAAGTAGAAAGGTTTTACACTTTTTTGACTTACTAACTTTTTCTATTTTCAGAAAGGTAGAGATCCAGGGGAAGTCATATCAGTTCATAACAACAATAGTCAAGATAAAAAAATTGTCTATAAATGGTCCCAAATTAAACCAATGTATCATCTGGTCAAAGGGTCTGTCCATAGTTAGGACCATTAAAAACACAAGAAGATGAACAAAAAGTGTCTGTTAGAAAAAAAAACATCTGTTATTTTGATTTGATTCATTGAGTTTGTGTAAGATTAATCTAGTGTCATTGATTTCAAAGTAAATACTACACAAGTTTGTAAAAATTTAGAACCAACATCATATGCTGCTGCTGCGTGCGTATAAATGTGACCGATTGCAAGTGCCACCCTGCGGCCACCAGGCGCCCAGCTGCCGAATTTGCTGAAAAAAACTGGCATTTAGGTCGCCACGCTGTGGCATTTTGGTGACGATAGTTTAAATGTGCCTTATTTGGTGCACCTTATTTATGACATGAATTTGTAAATACAGCATTTATTGACAGTGCTGGTCAAGTGTGATTATCAAATCCAAGTCCCCGTCTGTGACACAAACGTTCTTTGGAAATATCCAATCAGAGTCAATGACTCATTCTGGATCTTTGAATCCTCTCAGAATCTTAAATAAATGAAATAAAGTTAATGTGGCAAAAGAATAATTATCTTCAGTTGCATTAAGAGTTGGAGTGTGCATCTTTGGGCCTTGTTTGTTTGAGTATGTGTGGGCACTGTGTGTGTCCAGAACATAATGGGTTTGGGCTCCCTGTGAGACTCTGGGCCCCTCGGATCAGGCTCTTCTGAACAGACTCTTGGCACCCATGGGACACTGCATCATTTGGACAAGCTGATTCAAGAGAATTCATGGCACAAACAGCCAGGGCCTCCCAGTAGAACCACATGCAGCAGAAGGCACAACAGAACCGGAACCTATTTTAGGATAATAGACATCAAAATCCATCAGAACTACTTTTTAGTTCTAACCCTGCAAAGTAACCAAGTAACTCCAGGTTTAAACTCAAATCGATGCAACTTTTAAGACACTGAAAAGGCGTTTACCATGTTTATCACTGAGGCTAGATACTATTATCATTGTGGTGGTAACTGGACCCTGACCGTGCAAGATTCTGAACTCTGTTCTTCTCCTCCAGGCAGCCAAGGGCTCCCTGAGCCAAGGGAGGCCCGCTCAGGGAGCCGGTGCTGGTCCATCACCGGAGAGGAGGAACCCAAACAACCGAGAACAAACACTGCATTACTTCAGAGGCTGAAGGTCCAGCTTAGCAACAGCTTTGTGTGTCTGAGACAGCACCAAGATGCACTTGCATAAGGTCGCACACAGTCTCACACACAAAAAAAGAAAATGGAAAATGAAAGACAGTCACCACTGCATCATTTTATTTTGGGAACATTTCAAAGCAAAAACTCATTGATATAAAACTGCATTAATGATGTTATTTTTTTGCTTCCAATATCTTATGTATATTTGTGGCACATTTTAAGGGTTTTATGGCACATTTTTACTAATGTTTTCTGGGTTTTTTTGTAAAAAAAAAAAAAAAAAAATATATATATATATATATATATATAAATATATATATATATATATATATATATATATAAAACTTTAATGAAAAAAGAAAATAATTTGCAACTACAAAACCAGAATGGTCATGTTTGTTCATGAAGAATGTTTCTTAATTCACGCTTAGAATGCATCTTTCTTTGAATGTTTTTGCTTTGTTTGGCAGGATGAAACGGTTAACCTCCTGCAGGTGACCGTATCAGCATTCTTAATAACAGATCATCCCGTCTCGTGTCAAACAGAAGGCTTTTTTCTGCGCGTCTTCACCCAGAGGGAGAAACTCACAGAACAATTGTTGGATTTTATTGAAGTTGTCTGGTGACTTTACAGCCTTAATACTGCAGGAAATGAAAACGTTGTTTTGGATATAACATTTCTGAGAGGATCACAGCGGGGTTCAGAGACTCTGTTGGGAATGTTTTGGACTCTGGGGATTGAACTTCCAACTAAAAATGTAGAGCATGTTCTTTGAAACACAACCTAAAAAAATTTAGTTTGAAGGTTTTACACATCAGGATGAAATAAAAACCCTCTGCTTCTTCCCACATCTTAAACTGATGTCAGACTGAGATAAACAGCAACACAACAAATCACACTGAGCCATTTTTACTGATCACAAGCTGAAATAACTTTGTTAATAGTTTTCGGCATGACGTTATTGGACTATCTCATGGTGGTAGAGAGTTTTTAGACCTTTGGCATACTTTTGTGTTCTTCTCATACAGGAGATGCTTTTTAGCCCTTTCTCTATGGCGGGATATAGGCTTGGGCAACGGGGGGCAATGCCCCTTGATTGCCATACCTGCCCCAAAACGGGATGACTTGCAAAAATCCCAATGAAATGAAGAAATAAAAATTAAAAAAATGGAAAAAAACACTAAAACAGCAAAAATACAAAATAAAAATAAATCTAAGACAAAAAAATAAAACGTAAGGATGAACGGACATAAAAAGAAAAAAAAAGATAAATGCAGCCTCAACAAATCACAAAACAGTGTACTGGCTGTGTCTGTCAAAAGCCCGGTAAATGCAAAAGGTAGTGTCAAGAATATCATTGAACATTAAACTTATAAGAATGTCAAACCAATCAGTGACATGGAGATGGATGAACAGATATGGCATGTTTTCTAAGCATTTTAGAACCTTGGAGAAATATGGCACCCCAAAATCTCAGCACACCCAGACTTGCCTCCTGATATTCTCCCTGCACCTCATAGAGGGGCTGGCTAAATCTGGATCTGCCTTTCAAACCAACTTTGGTTGGTCCTTCGTCTTCTGTCAATACTGTAACAAACTTCAGAATTATGGCAACAGCTTGTGCTTCAACACTGGCCTGTCTAGTCCACAGTTTGCATCTTTAGCAGGACCTCCCAAGCAAACCCTCACGTGCCCAAAAAATTGGGGTTTTGGTCCACTTCCTAATAAGAACTGGTGCAATTCTGTGATTGGTCCATCACCAACACTTAAGAGAGCTCATCCAAACTTTCCTGCTTTTTTTTTTTTTTTTTTTTCAGAATCGATTTCCAAAACTCAAGTGTGTGGCCAAACAAAGCTGTCAGCCTTATAGAACCAAATAATTGATTTTGATGTGTTCTGTGGGCGCCAGAGCACCATGTGTTTCTGCAGTAGTTAGCGCTCTTGCTTCACAGGCCATCTTTGGAATCCCAACTGGGTTCTTTCGGTGTGGAATTTCCATGATCTCTTCATGTTTGTGTGGATTTTATCCAGGCACTCTGGAGTTGAGTTACATTCTTTGGTTTGCTGAAGACCGCAGTTTATTCAGAACACTTGTTCTAAAGTGGATTGGCTTGTTGAATTGACACCAGAGTTAAGATGAGTTTTGACACCTGCCAAACAAACTGGACTAAATTGCCAGAGTGAGTGCTCAAAAAGAGTTTGTGCATTGGAGATGAACAAATGGACCAACAACTCTGAAAACTTCAATTTTAAATTGATTTTTTTTGTTTCATCCTCTGGACACAGAAATCTTCATCTAGAAAATTCTCTTTCAGACTCAATGGTGGTTCAATTCTTCTTTGGGGCGAGATTCTCTTGAGCATCAGGTCTGTTATGACTTCAGCAATGCAGCCTCCTTCTGACAGGTTTCCTCGTTGGTACAATAGAAAACGATGTACTGAATCTGTTTGGTTTGCTGAGAGGCTTAATTAACATTCCCCGAGTGTTTACAGTCAATTACTTAACACAGTGGCTTTCTGTGGGAGCAGCTCGTTACTGCAACACTGTCACAAAGAGAACAAATCCTCCCTTTATGGGAAAGGGTTCCCGAGGACAGAGCTTTGCTCAAATTATTATTATTTCTTAAACCTTAAAGTGAATTTTGTTTGTTTGTCTGTGATTTCCTCTAATGCTCCAAAGAAGAATCGGAAAGTTTGGGTGTTTGACGTCTGACAAGCGGCAAACACACAAACGGACCATCGGAACCAACAGCTCTGCAGCTTTTATGGCCTTCCTCTTGCTGGACTACACAGGAAGTGTGTTCCAGGCTCAGCTTGAGCTGTTCTGCCGGAGACCAAACCCTGAGCGACTGACCACACACATGCACACACACGTGCACCCCTGCACACATGCACGCTCCGAAACTCCCACCACCAAACGAGCATGTAGTTCTGCTGCTGAGTAAACATGTAATTACAGCTCGCTGTCAGCCCTCCTGCCGCCCTGCCTCCACCTTCTGCTTGTTCTTCTCTCTTCCTGCAGCTCTTCTTTACAACCACATCACAGAGGACGGGGAGACGCCGCGAGGGAGGGGCTACAGATTAACATTCCTTATGGTTTTCTCTGCTTACTGCAAAGGAGCTGTTTACGGCTCAGCAGTGTGAGGTTCTCACAACCAAGCATGTAATCCTCACAACATATTTAAGGGAACAACAAGAACCTGGAGAAGCAGCATGAGAGCAGCTGATGGAGACACACGAGAAGCATGCAGTGACAGGTCAGCCAGAAACTCCGCTGGGTTTCAGAGAACTCTGATGAAGGATGAGAAGAGGCAGTTCTGCTGAAACCTTTGCAGAGGAACTAGGAGCTCATTTAATCAGCGTGGAACCCTGGGAAAAAAAAGCTCCAAATGTTAGTGAGGGTTGCCAAAACCTAGAGCATCAAAAAGGGCCGGAAAGACACCTGTTCATACAGAAAAATACTAAAGCTAAAGAAAATGATTCAATAAAAACGTTCATATTTATCCTGTTTTATTTAGATCCAATTTGCAGCAAATTACTTTCAAATTAAGTCTCAGATTTTTCTGTTGTGTTTAATTCAATCCAGTATGATCCAATTCATTACCTTTAGCATTGCCAACCATCAGGGAACAATAAAGCAGTCCAATAAATCAACAATAAATCCACTTTGGTCCTGTCCGTTCAAAACCAGGACATCCTAGAGCAACTAGCTAGTTCAGTCCACTCTGGTCCAATTTATTGCAGTTTAGTCCAGAAAAGTCGAATCACATACTATCAAATTTAACCTTTTGACATTCTTTTGACATACCAAAACTCTTCAACTGTTTACGCCAGGCGTATCCAAAGTCCAGCCTATGGGCCGAATGTAGCTCGCGTTCAATTTTTTACTGGTGATTGCATTTATGCAATCAACATAATTCCAGCTGATTCTGAAACAGTGTTCATACAGTCAATGCAAATCAGCTGATTCTGTGGAGGTGAAAAGTGGCTATTGCCAAATCAATACAAAACTGATATGGCATCAGAACCAGCTGATTCACGTTGATCTAGTAAACTGTCAAAGACTTGTGGTATGTTAAAGAGCGTGGGTTATTAAGGTGCGTTGTTTCAGTGTTTAAGCATATTCCGTTTTGATCCAGGTTACCCTGACTGAAGTTTGTATGGATTCTGAAAAAAAAAAACACTTTCAGTACAGAAGAATAGATTCTAGTATGGTCTCATCCAGTCCACTCTGGTACCATCAATTCCTGCCCAATTTAATCCAGCCAATTTAGGCCAGGGGTGACAGAATCCAGGCCTCCGGGGCTGGTGTCCTACATGTTTTTCCAACCAACCTGCTATTGAAGCTCCTTATTTGGCAAACACACCTGATCAGGGTTAGCAGCTCTGTCTACTGTAGTCCTTTACAGTCTAGTCCAGTAGTGTATTGTCAACACACAAGTTCAGTCCACACCGATTGATCAAGTTCACTCCAGAGAAATGTTTTTCCTCTCTACTCTGATCCAATTTAATCCCCTTTAATCCAGTCAGTTTCTATCTAGTTTGGTAAATCTCTCTTAAAATCATTTTAGGGAAAAAGTTTAGAAAAGAAATAAATGTCACCACTTTGTCTTTGGTAAGATTTAGAGAAAATACTGTGAACAATTTCTTGATAAAGTAAAAGGTTAAGTTGTATACAACAGAAAAACAAATGTGTTCAGAAATCGTGAGAAATTTTCAAACACAGATTATATTAAGAGATTATGAGTAGGTCTGGATTGGTTGAGAAAAGCTTAGAGCGTGACTTTTGGCCTGGTTAGTTACAGCAGACTGATATGCTTGACTGAACCCAGGTCAGATGGTTTACTACTCTGAAATGGAGGAACCTTGTGACCCAACATGTCGTCTCCACTTTTCAAGACATAGATCCAGTCACAGGTCTGCAGTTAGAGGTAATTATTTGGGGCCCTCTTCAAAGGACGGCACAAACCTACACTTTTACTTATGGTAAAGAAAATCCAATGTACCAGGCCACATTCATTGAAACACCAAAAACCTTCTCTAACATGCTCAACTGTTGTCGGTTCGAAGGGCTGATCAACTAACCTAAAGTGTGTTTTTACTGTGTTTTTTTGAGAGATGTAAGATTTTTGTGGAAATGGAAAAACCATTTCTTCAGTTTCTGCACCGTTTCCTTTAGTGCTTCATTTCCCCCATCAAACTCCACCTTAAGGCAAAGGACACTTAGACGGCAGGCGTCAAGATTTTTCATCTTTGTTTCCCCTAACACAGACAAACTGTTTATTTACTATTTGTTTTATTCAAAACCGGACATGCTGTATCTGTTATCATGATTCAAACTCCCGATTGCATTTAAAGATCCTGAGTTTGAAAAGGCCTTCTTCAACATGAGATTAGGGGAAAAAAAACTAGTCCGCTCTCACTCAAATCTCCACCAAGTACGTAACTAGAGGCTCAAACTCAACTCTGAAATATTTGAGGGTAAAGTCCAAGACTCTGGTCACATGTATAAATCACAAAGCCTACATAAGATGAGCTTTCCATTGCAAGTCACCACAGACACAGACAGGAATGTTCATTTATTGAATTAGTCACAACTGCCCTTACAGGTGGATCTGCGGGTAAAAAAATGGGCAAAACCGTGCAGGGCATGCAGGTGGCTTGCAGGAAATAAACCACTTGACTGCTTGATGAGCCCGCAAAGTGAAAATGTTCATGCATATCTTTTTCTACAGCCATGCTGTGATCAGTAATTCATAGTAAACACTTATACTAGGTCAGATGCATGCATTTTAAACAGATTTTTCTTTTTTTAATCCCTCAAATCCTGTGCACTGTGCAAGGAGCCCTTTTCTGGTGTCAAGTTATGAGTGTGTGCTCCTTACACCAAGCCTAATAGAAATTAGGAAATGAGACCATAGAGTGTAGTTTGTGTGGGCACACTTGCACACAGAGTGCAGTTAGTAAGGAGCCAGAACTTTCACCTTACTGATGGCTAGAGTGTGGCGTATATGCACATTTGACAGCATCCCCAGTTCATCATAAGTGCATGTAGCTTACATTGTTCTTACAAATATTTCATGATACACTTACCACAGGCATGACAATAGTCCGCACCATAGCTGTGTGTCAAAGAGCATGTGTTTATTTAGGTGTCACTGGTGACATCTCCGGACTCATAAAGCGTCCTACAGGTCCTCAAGGGAACTGTAGGACACACCTGTGCTCCCCTTAAGATACGGCTGGTCCGCTCTATGACCTCTTACAGCATGGACAACCCAAAAACCTGCAGCACCCACACAGGTCATACCATGTACAAGTGCATGTGACTAAGGCTTTACGTGTCTTCACTGTAAGTTTGTGCTTGTTAGATTTTTAACTCAAGCCAAAATTGAATCTCAAGTTTATGAGACTCGAGTGAATCTTCAAAGTCTCATTTCTACTGATTCTGGACATGTTTAAACTCAGGGCCGCTCTGGAATGGTCATAGACAAATAGTTTTATTAACTTCTTTTTTATAAAAGACAATCAGTGTCGGGATTGACTTGAGCAAATAATCAGTTTTTTTTTTTTCCAGATTTTCTTGTTACTCTGAATTGATTTTCCTTGTGTAAAAATAAGTGTTTGCAACTGTAGTATTTTTAAACCGGACAGTATCTGTTTGTATTCACAGCTTAACTTAAAATGTAGACCAGTGGAACAATACTAAATCTGCCATGCTTGAGCAGAACAGTCAGTGTTCATGTGAACTTTGCTTTGCTGTGTGAGCCTCATTACAAGATATTTTATTGCAAAGCAAGTTATGTGAAGCTACGGATTTAACAAGTCCTGTGGTATCTCACGCTGTAACACTGGCGCTCTGGCTCCTCCCACCAGTCTTCAGCCATGGTTCTGTCTTGATTGAGTCTGAAGTCACGCACCTTTAACTTTATGATTTTGTCTCCCAGGCTCAGACGGACTAAATAAAGGGCTGCTCATTCACTCCAGACAGAGTTTCAAGAGGAAGAAAGTGTGGGCCACTGAAAAACAGAAACTGTAATCCTGGATTTATATTAATGTGATGTTATAGCATCTGGATGTAGCACTGCTGTTTTGAGCTTTTGTTCACAAGGAGAGAAGTTACCTTTTTTACCGGCTGAGGTTTTATGTAATTTCAGTTGTTTTTGGGATAAACCTGTCCAACCGTGTCCTGTGCAACAGCTGAAGCAAACAGATATGAGATGAGAGCCTCTTGTGTTGGACAGATTTTATTGTTGCAATCGGGATTATAAATTTTCGGACACACAAAGGTGTATGTTTGTATAAACCCCTTTTGTGATTTATACATGTGACCAGAGTCTTGGACTTTACCCTCAAAACTTTATTTATATTGATCGTGCTTGTATCCTTTTTTTTGTTGGACCGGACCGAAAAGAAGAAGGGGAAAGAAAAGAGAGGGATGTTGGGAGGGTGTAATGGCACAAAAAACAGGGGGAAAAGGGTGGGTTAAAGAAATTGGAGGATGATTACAGTAGGGGGGGGGTGTAGAATCATAAAACAACAGGCAACAAGATGCTGGAAGTTTATAATCATTGCAGTCAGGTATGAATGTTTGTCTAAAATGGGCGGGGCCTGTTGGCTCCTAGAGTCTTCACATACAAACTTGTCAACATGTACACAATACAACTACAGTTCACATGCACACTTATGCATCCAAACCAACACATGTAAAGCTTTTCATTCTGTTACATAAACTAATCCTTTTTAAGGTGAGCTGACACTTGAGTTCAGGTGAGTGTTTAAATTTTGCTGAGGTGGATGATGGAATGTAAGAAAAAAGGAGGGAGAATTCCAGCCATCTCCAAACCAAGACCCCCGCCGAAGTAGCAGGGCTACCTACGAGCTAGGGCCCCACGAAACCCACCCCTAAGCTCCAGGCAACCGCACACCCACCCTGCAGTTGAAATTGGCGAGTAGGACACTGAGAGGACATCTCCTGATTACTCACAGTGATGTCAAAGCACCCCCCCACCAAGGGGCCCTAAATGTCTACAGTGGAGTTGAAGGGTAGGGCACTGAGAGGACATTAAAGTTAAAGTCCCCAAGTGATGTCCAATCACCCCCCCCATCAAGGGTCCTACATGTCTAAGGTGCACTTAAAGCCGAGTGAAGGGGGGGGCAAATCCATATGGCAACCATTTCCTCCTATGATCTTCTTTTTTATATTTTAGGACATCACTATCAGAAAAAACAATTTTGTTTTATTTTCATGTGGTTGGAATTACAAAACAGGTACCAGATACAGCACATGCAAAAAAGCAACTGTATGTTCACACCAGCTTTGGTATTGTGGGTTCAAGAAACCGCTTTCAATGAAAAGTCTACGTAAACATGCAGTAAAGCACGTTTTGGGTTTCTGTGTTCAAACATTGCATTCACACGTAGCTACGCACATTTTATGACCATTTTTGGGCTCTACGTACAATACGCACGATCACAGAAAGTTAGTAGTCGAGAGAATTTTGACACTGGAGCTAAAGCTCTTGTATCAAAGGGTTAAACTTTGCTTGAACTTTTGTCAGAGAACTGAAACATACAAGAAGTACCTTGTGAGTGTCTCTGCTCACCCCCATCACATTTTCTTTCCTTCCATATTTTCTGGTGACTTCTATGTTTCGGCTTGTCTTTCTCACTGACAGCTCAGCTCTAGATTCTTGAGTCGTAGACCTCATGGTCAGAGTTGGGTGTTCGGTAGGACTGGCTGCGATGAGAAATTTTTCTAAACCTTCATCTTCTACTTTCTTTTAACAGCCTCCAGAGAGTGAAAAGAACACCAACCGTGTTGACTTCATGATTAAGACAATTGAAATACCAAACCTCCTAATACATAGATTTATACCTGATGAGTCACACTAATCAAACATTGTTTGAAAGTGCAGTAAAGTTTTTGTTTGGCAGTCTGGATGCTCAGTTCCTGCTTGGCAGACTCCAAAACATTTCTATTCATTAGGCTAAAAAATAAATGTGCTGAGATCAGCAGCACCGCCGCTCTTTTATTTCTGCACAGTCTTTTTTGTCCTGCTAGACTTCAATATTAATCAGGTAATGAGAGAGAACAACACCTATAAAACCAATGTCCAAGTTCTCCATCCAGTGGAAAATGTCTGTTCTTTCCAATCAGTGTTTCTACTCCACAGCCTCTTACTTCATACTTCACACAAACACACACAGACCAGATTAGTGAAGAAGTCATTCTCTGGATCAACCTGATTCAGAAAGGCTCGGTTGACTCATTCTGCTGGATGTCATCAAACTAACAGAAAGCCGAGTGGGGGTTATGCGGGGTTGCAGACAAAGCGGCTGGATGCTGAGCTGAATCTTCTGCTTGGTAATCTTGGTAGGTGATGCAGAACAGCAACAACCAGAACTGCTACACTTCCACTCATGGAAGTCAGAGATGGGAGAGAAATCTACATCTCATCTAAAAAAAATATCTAATCATAATCAAGAGCAGAACTTTTTATGACAGTTTTTGTCTGCACATAAATACTTTTGCCTGCCACTGAAACACTTTTTACCAAAAGTTGACCATTTTCCACACCTGCTTCATTCTATGGTGTCTCAGGGAGTGTGGCCAGATGAGCTCTCCGTGGGATGCGATCCTAATAAATCAACGCAAGGAACCCAACAAAAAAGGTCTTTACAGCAAACTCAACATTCAAAGTGAGACACACCTTCGATGGTTAGGAGATTGGGCTCAGGTTCCTGCTGCTGGGAGCAAGCAGGGGGCTAAAAATGGACAAGACGTCTGCGCTGCAAAAATGCCAGCAAAAAAAAAAAAGAAAAGACATTTACCTGTCCACCATTAATGTAGAAGCCTGGGAAAGGTGTGCAGAAAATTGTTCAGATTGACAGCTCATTCTCACATCAAACGTGATTTGTGCGGCAAATTTCTGTTTGCCATTTCTGTTTTGACGCGTGGCAAATTTTCTGCTCAACATTTGTCCAAAAATGTGTTCATAAACTTGACGCCCCCACCGAGTTTGGGTAGTTGAGTGGCTGACATAGTTTGGCAGTCAGCCTACATGGAAGCATTGACTGCATGTCTAATTCTCATATACTGTCATTTTCGTTGAGAGATCAGGTTGATTTATTTTTGAAGAGCTCTACAAAAGCATTGGTAAACACCAATGTCTGGGTTCATGTCTGAATGATGGACGCTTTCAGTGGTACTGCCGTCTCTCTGTGACCTATTTTGATGTCATGCTGTCCCACATTAGTCCGAGGAGGGAAATATTAAATGTAGAATAAAACTAAAGGATCTTTTTATTATTATCTCAAAGAAAAACATAATTAAGTTTCGGAGGAGAACAATCAGATACTAGCTAAAAGTTTTTATGCAAAAGCTTTGGTCCAAGGCCCATTAGAATGAATTCCCACTGCAACTCTGGACCACCAGCAGGCTAGTTGGTGAGTAACCACATTAATGGTCTTTTTTTTCTAGATTTTTTTTTTCATTTTTTTTTACTGAGTGTCAGTGCTGCTCATAAACAACAACAGAGCTTTTTAAGTCATTACCTCACTCACTCCTTCTCTCTGAGCCACATGCTGATGGAAACGACAAACACGTGCTTCACACAGTGAAAGGAAATCACTGTCAGGGTGGTTTAATAAAACCAATGACTTTGTCTGAAATCACTGTAATCTTGTTAAAAGCAGATGTCTGCTACTGCTGGTTTCATGGCCCCACCATGTTTTCACCAACTCTGGCTCCGTTTCAGCCCATCAGTGGTTTAAATATACAATTAAAAGGTGAGGTTATTACAAAACTGGTGGAAAACTAATCTTAGCTTTTTAGCTTACCTTGTCGGTTTTTTTATGCCAGTTCTTGAATTGACTGCTCTGGACAACAAACTCTTTTTCTCTTCACTTGAACAGACATTCGTGTGGCCCATTTAAAAGAAGGGGATCCTCCAGCTCAAGCTTTCACAAGTTGGGTTGTCTCCTGAAGCACAAGCATGAGCTGAATGATAAAACACAGTTTCATACAGTCAGACAAGTACAACACATGGCAGGTGTTGCCAAAGTCAAATTTTTCTGAAATTTCAAATACAAACTTTCTATGGTAAAAACAACCAGCCAAAATGACGTCTGATAGATGTAAACCTAAACTCATGAAAAAAGCATTCTTTAAGATAGATATATTCATTTAAAAGGTTAATTTTTGTTTTTTTACAACTGGGGTTGTGTAACTTTCCCTCTCACATGATTTAATACACTCCTCTAAACACTGTCCATGAACTGGTATAAGAGTCAACGAACTTTGTGGTGATATGATACAGTCCAATTGTTTTACCTAAATGGAACCAGTTTAGATATGTATTATTAATTTTATGTTATTAATGAAATAGGCCTTTTAGCAGAGACATTTTTTTTCTTATTTGCAGGTTTTAATTTTTGGTCAGCAAAAACAAAATGTTTATAGGACACAACAGCTTCAACCCTAAAAATCTATCATTTTAGACTGTTTTGTTCTTTGTGGTTAGTAGAAGTGTGTCCTATTTATTTAGTCAGGTATTTTATGAAAGGCTGTTAAAAAAAAGGTTATCATATGTTTAGTGCACACGACACACATCCCTCTGTGTAGTTTACCGTCAGCCAACTGCGATTGACTCGACTTGGTAGAAGTAGGCTTGTGATCTCAGCTTTAAGTTTGCAACAAGAGAAACTGACAAAGTTCACGAGAAATCAATTATTTACTTCCAAATTTATCTGTTTTTACTGGGGGTTTTAAATCATAATATTAATAATTAATTACAGACATTTTAGCGCTTTTTTTTTTTTTTGCATTGATCTAATTTTTGTGTTGGATGGTTACTTCCGCGTTATTGCACACCTGGAGGAGCATAATCTCGCTCATCTCTAAGGTCTGAACTTAGCATCTCTGGCACATTTCTGGTCTGTCTTAAAACTTATTGGTGTGGATACATTTTAGATGTGAAAATAACAGAATGGTAAAGATGGAAAAACATTGCTGTAGTTCTACGTGTGTACTTCACAAGCAGGAACTACGGTGTTGAAATAGTCTTGAAATCCTACGGGCACACTGAGAAACTTGTAAGACGTGGTCTAAAGATCAGGGGGAAAGAAATTTGAAAATATGTCACAGGTAGGGCTGTATAGTGGGGTAGTGGTTAGCACTTTCATGTCACAAAAATGTGCTGGTTTGAATCCCTGCTGGGACCTTTCTGGGTGGAGTTTGCATGCTCTCCTCATGCATATGTGGGTTTTCTCCATGGCTTCTTTCAACAGTTCAAAGACATGCTTTATAGATTAATTGATGACTCTAATTTCCCCTCTAGGTGGGAATTTGTGTGTGAGTTTGTGTGAATGCCCTCTGACTGACTTGCAAATTATCCAGGGTGTACCCTGCCTTCTCTTAATGGTAGCCAGGTGGGATCCAGAATCCCTGTGATCTTGACTGAGGAAAAGTAAAAAAATAAATAAAATAGGTAGATAACCACAACTGAGACCTCCGTGAGATGTACTGGGATGCTTTGGAAGCCATGGAAATCTACTATTAACATATAATCAGACTCAAAAATACTTTAAAGTGAACTGAACAAGCTTAACACTACAAAAAATAGTGAAGCTCCACGGGAAATCTGGCAAATCAATACTTCAAATGGAATTACACCAGACGATTTACTCAAATGTGTGCACCCATTTAAGAAATGAATTCATCCTTACATAGAGTTCAATAGAAAAACAAACAAAGAATTTGTGATTGATTTAACAAAAAGTACAAACACTTTATGCTATGTGGCTGAGTTTGCATCACTGTTTAAACACCATAAGGTAAAGGTAGTTGTCTTGGTTTTGGTACACTTGATCACATTTTTTTATAACTTCTGGTTCCTTCATTTTGTTTACACAGCCGCAGATCTAATGTGATATATCGAATACAGGAAATATCTGCTTCTGTGAGCAAAATCTATAAGTGTTTCAATTCAATTCAATTTCTGTTTTATTTATATAGTCCAATTTTACAACACAGTTGTCTCTGTGGGCTTCACACTGGTAGTGGGTTCATTTTTTTTACTAGATATTAAGACATTAATATATTAAGATATTAAGACATTAATATATTAAGACATTAAGACAAAACATTGGTGTGGTGACAAGAGCTACAAAGGAAAGGGAGAACATGGAAACAAGCTAATGGAATGAAAGCAGAAACAGGGTGACAGAGTGACAGAGTAAAGCTAAAGTCCAACCAAATATGTTTAAATGCAGCAGCATAAATTTAAAATTCACTCTAAAAAAATCTGTTGTTTTTACAAAAACTGTCAGATGTGGTTGCAACAATAAATACCCATAGAAAAAATGAGTACTCTTGAAATCCATTTTTGTAAGTATACGTGAGTATAAGCAAGTCTACTACATTTCATTTACATGTAGTGTATTACGTATACTTACTGAATACTTCTTCAGACTACATTGAAACATTTTATTTTATGGTATATAGATAGTACATACAGTAAAATTCAAGCAAATCTCACTTTTAGTATAGACTAGTAGTACACTTGAATAGACTACTTTTTGATGAGGATATGTGAACAAAAAACACGTCAATTGTTTAATCAAACTAAAAGTTTCAGTGTGTAAAGGCTACATCCTAAAAACAATAATTAAAAAAACGCAAAAAACTTGCAACTGAATGTTGTTAATTTTCTGTGCTGAACTGACATTTTAACAGTCAAAAATTGTAGTATTTATAGTATTTGACTCATAATATAGGTTTAAAAAATTCTCAATTTCACATAAAATATCAACTGGATTGCAGCTATGTAATGCTTCACAGCCACAGAGAGACATAATATTATTCTGACACATTTCCACAATTCATTCATTTTCCAATCCGCTTTATCCCTTTCGGGGTCACGAGGTTGCCGGAACCTAATCCGGCTACTCATGGGCGAAGGCAGGGTACACCCCTGGACTGGTCGCCATTCTGTCGCAGGGGCCACAATCACACACCCATGCACACTCACATTCACACCTAGGGACAATTTAGAGTAACCAATTAACCTATGAAGCATGTTTTTGGACGGTGGGAGGAAGCCGGAGTACCCGGAGAAAACCCACGCATGCACGGGGAGAACATGCAAACTCCACACAGAAAGGTCCCCCAGCCAGGACTTGAACCGGGATGGGAATCTGGCTGTGAGGCAGGAGCGCTAACCACTGCGCCACCGTGCAGCCCACAGTTCCACAATGATCTGTAAATTTCTGGATCTTTTTTGACGCAGCTGCTGCCAATATTTTGTCTTCCATAAAAACAATATAATTGCTTGACATTTTGTTCTTTTTTTTTTATTAAAATGCATTAAACTCCCTCTGTTTGTAATTCCTCCTTTAAGTTTAACTTTAATTACAGACTACTGTGATCAGTTTCAATAGTAAGGGGCTCTCCAACTATGATTTTCCTGTGTTTATGCACAGAAAAATATAGGCTGACTGCAGAAGCAAAACTCATGTGCATCGCCTCTGACGTTGTTATGTGCCTCTGGTTCCTGCTCCTCCATAATCTCCCTGAGTCCAAGAATGTTCTAATTACAGCCATTTTAAAAAAAGCGGGTGACATCTTTTGATGTCATATTACCCTCAAATCCAATTAGTCCAACACTTGTCAGCCCCACTCAGCGCTGATGGTTTCATTCCCCTCAAACTTTACCCAAAACACTATCAGGTGCTTTCAAAACCACAAATTCTTCATAAGAGGAGACAATAGGCTGTGATTGATTGGGTTTTGAGGATTTAAAGTTCACATGGGCTCAATATTTGAGTCAATAAAGTTGATAAGGGGATGCACAGTGGCGCAGTGGTTAGCGCTCTTGCCTCACAGCAACAAGGTTCCCGGTTCAAGTCCTGGCTGGGGGACCTTTCTGTGTGGAGTTTGCATGTTCTCTCCGTGCATGCGTGGGTTTTCTCTGGGTACTCCGGCTTCCTCCCACCGTCCAAAAACATGCTTCATAGGTTAATTGGTCACTGTAAATTGACCCTAGGTGTGAATGTGAGTGTGTATGGGTGTGTGATTGTGGCCCCTGCGACAGACTGGCGACCAGTCCAGGGGTGTCCCCGTGACCCCGAAAGGGATAAAGCAGCTTGGAAAATGAATGAATGAAAGTTGATAAGAAAGTAAATGTATTACTTTAAATGACTTTGAATTTTTAAAAAAAGGGTTGAAAGTGGGAGTGATGGAAATTCATGAAAAACACTTGACAGCAGAAAAGGTGCCATCTTGGTTTGTTCCCAAAACTTCAAGTCAAATTCTGTTAACTGATGGATTCGCTCCTGGTGCGATGGGAAAAAATTGAATCAAAACAAGAGGTGGATGAGGAAAAAGGTCAGTCTACTCCCCACCCACACACACTCTGAATGGTAGAGGTTTGATCCCCTCCTCTGGCAGGACACCCTCTGCACAAGCACACATGCAACCCCAACCTGGCCGAGTAAGGCAAGGGCTACATCTAGTGGCTTATAAGAAATTCATACAATTATTTAAAGTTTTTAATTTCCATCCATCCTTTTTTCCTAACCTGCTATATCCTTTTAGAAGTCATGGGGTTGCCGGAGACTGTTCCAGCTTCTACTGGGCAAAGGTGGAGTACACCCTGGACAGATTGCCAGTCTGTCGCAGGGCCTTTATATTTTCCAAGAAAAGTAAAAAAAATAAATAAAAAAAAAATTGTGATCAGGCTTATCTCTAGCCAAGTCTTCATGATGACCAAAATCATAAACAAAGTCAAGTAAATCTTGAACAGATCTCCACTTGATCCTTTCGCCAAGGCCAATGAGTCAATAGAAAAGTTGTAGCTCTGGACCAAGACTTTATGTTTTGATCTGCAAAAGAAGCTAAAAAAATCTCCTGTCTTTCCAGTTAACCCCAACTAATGTGATATAAAAAAATATATATATATATATATATATATATATATATATATATATGTTAAAAAGTCTGGATGGCAAACCCCCAAAATAGAAGATGAAAGAAATAGAGGTCCTTAAAAGTTACATCTTTAGGCTGAAACATTTCTGTCTTAGAATGTAATATGTCACATGACTCCAGATTTATTTATAAATCTCTTTCATATACCTGCTAAAGCAGGGCATAACAATTTAAAGTGAAAAATGCATAGCATAGAGAACTTGAGGCCTTAGTAAAAGGCTAAAGCTAACAATGACACTCAATAAAAGCAAGGTAAAATCACTCCATTACAACAGGAAAAAGGGACTAGACACACAAAAAAAGACTGAAAATGCATGTTTTTGCACAACAGGATTTGCACAGAAATAAAACTGTTTAAAGGACACTAAGCGTAAGCATAAAACAGAAACAAAAAATCATACTTTGGTCTTCTTTTGTTTGATCTGTTCTCAGCTTTTCTGAACACGTTTTGAGTAGAATATGATAACAAATCAATAACTAATGGAATTCTACTTTGCTACAGTAAAAACTAACATGTTACAACAACACATTACTTTTGTAATTTAATTATCAGAATCATTGTGATGTAAATTACTGAAATGTTTGTTATTGAGATATTAAGGGTCGCCGCGCCATGACTATCAGCTGGGGTTTTGGTGCAGGGGGCGGGGCCTCCTTGGTGCCTGGTGGGGGCTCTGTTAAAATGCTACTGGCTCTACGGGAGAGAGCCCCGTGTCTGAGACACTGTCGGGGGGCGAGGCTGCAGAGATGAACTGTTTAATTCTGGAAAATGTTTTTATATTTAAAGGACAAGTGTTATAAAAACCCATATTTAGACTTTTTTATATTAATAAGCCAGCACATCTGTTTTAGAAAGCTGGAAAATGTCAAGTTTCACCAGATATTATTCACCGTCTAAGTTTAGAGCGGCTGATCAGAAAACTCTGATGATCCAGCATTCCAGCAGCATTTAAACGCATCACTTACGCACGAATCTGGGAGACGTGAAAAGAGTCTCAAATCAGATTCGTGTGTAAATGTGGTTTTGTGTGTGCGTAACAAGTGATTCATGCATATTTTTTAAAGATTTGTGCGTGTAGTTTCAAGCTGTCATAATTTGAAGTTGTGCATGTGTAAATTGTACTTTGTATTATTTTATATTTTGTAATTTTTGAACTTATGCACAAAATGTTTTTTATGAGTTACAAATCAAGAATTACGCACGCACAAATCAAGAATTATGCATGCACAAACCTAAAGTTATGCACAAATCAAAATTACGCACGCACAAATCAGACTGATACTAATTTCTCTCCATACTCTGTTGGTCGAGGCGGTGTAGTCTGACGCCTGGGTGGGGCGAGCATGGGGGCCACTTGGTCTCCCGGGCCTTAGCGTGGGTGTGTGTGGATGACGCAATTGGGTGGGTGTCTGGCTTGACGGGGGGTGGGTGGGGGGACTTTTTTCTTGCGCTGTGGGGTCTGGTGTGGGGCCCTGGCCATGGGGGGTCCGCCTGCGCTGGATGGGCTTTTATGACCTTGGAGGCTTGGTAGGTTGCTATCTCCACTGAGGATACACCCCAACACATACACACAAATACATTACACAAGGTAGGTGGGACTACTGATTTTCTGTCGTGTACCCCATCCCTGGCGGAGGGAACAAGGCCCTCAGCAGCGGCGGCCTTGTCTCTTGGGTGTGGGCATCATGGGCCCGGCGGCCCCCTCCCCACACAGGGAGAAAGATCCCTTAGTTCATTGGCAAGACCATGAGCGGGGGATCACATTCCATCTGAGCCCGTAGGGTGTCCGTGTCTTTTATGGTGTGGGTTTTGGTCCTTGCCCTCGGGTGCCGGGCCCCTTCTAAGTTCCAACATTGGGAGAGCCTGGTCAGGCTATGTTCTGAACACCACTTCTCTTGGTCGTTTGTCCTCTAGGTGGTGATGGTTGACTCTCTCCTGGATCTCCTGAGGCTGCCAGGAGCTTGGGGGTGGGCCTCCTTTGGGGGGCCTTGGCTCGTACCTGGAGCTGGGGTGGGGTGATGCTCGGTACTCCTGGGTGTTGGTGGGCGTCTTGTCTGGGGTGGTGGGGCTCTCAGAGCTTGTGATGAGCCTTACTTGAGCTTGGGATGAGTGTTAGACTGTAAAATACTCACAATTACCTGTGCGTGATTCACCCAGCCCATTAGTTTGACTTGGTATGTTCCACTGTGTACCGCGATGAGGTGAGGGCGCCAGTTGTGCAGCAGAGGGCGCTGTTTGACATTTAAATTCAACAAGAGCAGGCGCGCTCCGCAATTCATTTTAAAGAAAGGAAATACTGAATGATTTTTCTTTCCGTGCCGCCCTCTGGACAATGCCGCCCTGAGCGTCCGCCCATGTCGCCCGTATCAAAAACCGCCACTAAGGATAATAGAGTATTTTTTCTGATTGAACATTTTCAAAGATTCCATTGAAGTTCTGTTGAAGGTCCAAATCCGGTTTCCCTTATCCTACAGTTAGTTTTTATTCTAACGACATTTCCTTAGTGTTTACATCAGCACCCTCCAGAACCAGAGCACCTCACGGACCCCGGGCTCCTCCTTCTTTTTGTTTGCAGGGATCTCCACGTGAGAGCGCTTACGTAAAATCTGCTTTGGACCAATCAGAGGTCGCTCGCGGGGACCGGAACTCGTGTTTCATTGGTGAGAGCAGGGCGAGTTTTAGCGACCAAACAGAGCTGTCTCGTTTCATCAGTTTAAGAGATTGTTGTTCTTTTTCTTTTCAACCCCCTCTTGGTGGTACTGAGGATGAAGCACAGTTCGAGTGTCCCGGCGTTCCTCACCAAGCTGTGGACGCTGGTGGAGGACTCGGACACCAACGAGTTCATCTGCTGGAGTCAGGTACGAGCGCGAATGCTAACGGGTGGAGCTAACGTGTACAGCCGCGGTTCAAGCGGAGGGGCAGAGCGGTGCTTCCTCCCTCCCCACGCCATCCAAATGTCCGGCTATGCTACACTTGCTACCCTCCACCGATCCACACCCACGAACCAGAACCTGTTCCCAGCTGCTGCATTGTTATGTTTGGTTGCGACTGCGGTTGCGCAGCTGAGCATCTCTAAGTATGAGTTGTTGTTTTTGTTACCTCACCAGGACCCACCTTTTCTGGTTTTAGTGACCTTGTGAGGACCAAAAAGGAGTTTTTATGAGACAAATCAGAGGTACAGAAGATAATAGACCGAGTTAATCCGAGATTAGAATCTTGGATTCAGTGTGGGGGTTCAGTGCCTTACCAAATGAAAAGAAATGATAAGGGAACTTCAGAAAGTTGTGTATAAGGGTAAACCTGGAGTCAGTCTCATGAATCATCCCTAGAACCGTTCTCGTTTCTATGGTGAAGGATGAAAAATACAATATAAGCATGTTATGCTCAATATGTGTTTTTTAATTTACTTTGTTTTGATGTCAAAATGTCAGTTCTTTTCCTGTTCATAACTCTGTTTCCTCTTGATTGTTTCCAGGAGGGCAACAGCTTCCTGGTGTTGGATGAGCAGCGCTTCGCCAAGGAGATCCTGCCCAAGTACTTCAAGCACAACAACATGGCCAGCTTCATCCGGCAGCTGAACATGTGTACGTTTTTGTCGCCACATTATCTGTTTCTTGGTGGAGCATCATCTTCACCCAGCTGGCGGATACATACGTGTTAGTTGGAGGCTGTTGTTATGGCAACATGCGATGGTATAATGAAGCACAGTCTGTGAGGTCACGCCAGCAGTCTGTTCCCTGCTTGGCTGTTTTTCTCAGGAAAAGAAAAATATATGTGTCTGACGGAGCTTGGTCCTGAAGCAGTGGTAAATGTAAACATAACAGGCCAATTTACAGCTCGCATTCCGAACCAAACCGCCCCACAGCTTTAACATAGAGTTGACAGCTTTCCTAAATCACTGACATGTTGAAGTTCATTCTAAGTCTGATTCTGTGTCTTCTATGTGGTAAATGGTTTATACTTATATAGCGCTAAACTACCTTCATAGAAGGCCCAAAGCGCTTTACAGTCACAGTTCCATTCACCCACATACACACACATTCACACACTGATAGCAGCTCTGCTGTCTTTCCTGTCTAACCTATAACCACCAGGAGAATGTGGGGTTCAGTGCCTTTCCAAAGGACACTTTGACATATGGGTGAGCAAGGCGGGAACCGCACTTATGATCTATAGGCAGATGGGTTGAAGTTAGGGCTGGGCAAAAGTGAATTTTTTTTTTTTTAGGAAAAGGAAATTGCATAAAAATAATTTAAATATGGTATAAAATTTACTGTCATCTAACTATAAACTCAAATTCAAACATGCTGAGAAAACAAGAACCGATTTAGTAGAGATTTCCTAATTCTGCCCCCAGGTGGTCACATTTTATAACAGATCATAATAAAAAAAACATCTGAAAGCAGTAAAATGTTTTGGGTTATTGTCATAATATATCATTAGTGAAATTAAAGCTGCAGCTTTAAGGAGGTGGGAGGATTGAGCACAACATCTGACAGGTCACAGTTTTCAGTGTAACACAAACTCTTATGCTACACAAACGCTGCTAAAACAGTGGATTTAATTCTGTTATCTAGAAAATATAGTTTTTATGAATGTCCTATGATTAATGTTGTTGTATTTATCCACCGCGTCCTAATGGCCGGTCTGTGAAAATACTGTCTAACTTTAAACCGGTCCGTGATCACACAGGACACACAGAACAGCCAGTTAGCACCATGGCATTAGATCCTATTATAAATTGCCAAATGTTTCGCTGTCATCAGCCAAACTAAACACTGCACAGGTGAAGTGACAGCAGGGGGTGGAGTGTTGTGATTCGCGTTGCGTGTTTATTTACTTTGCGTGCAGACGGTAGAGAAAAAGAGGATAAAAGAAATTCAACAGAAGAAGAGCAAATAAACATGACTAAGTTTACACAAACATTTACTCTCCGTGTGGTGTTTAACTCTCTAACTTTTACACGGCAAAGAGGAGAAAGTCCTCCCGACTGGCGAGTGTTAATTTCAAACCCTTCAAAATATAAGTCTATCACGATAGGCTCATTTTACTATCAAGAAAAAGTACTATCGCAATATCAATAGATAACGTTTTATCGCCCAGCCCTAGTTGAAGTAATAATCCATGCAGTCACTTTTTACCATTAAGTGCAACCGTACTGTTTCTTGACCTCACACCTCTCCAGAAAGGTCAAGTGTTCTGTGCCGAGAACAGAATCAATCCAACCATGCTGGGGTGAAATGGACTCTGGCACGGAACAAGGGGTGTGCTGTGAGTGAGCCCCAAAGAAAGTGGGATCTACTTTTGTGTTAGAAGTGAATAAAGGCAGAAGTTTTGACTCTTCAACTTGAGAACACATATTTTTTTTGGATAAACATATGCTGTATTTTTCTGAGTACAAGACATGTTTTTTTTGCATAGTTTGGGCAGGGGTGCAACTTATATTCAGGTGCGACTTAAATGTTATTAAAAAAAAAAAAAACAAGCAACTGCTTTCAATGAAAAGTCTATGTCGACCCTCGTAAACGCACGTTTTGTGCTTTGTGTTAAAAACTCTCGCATTCACGCATAGCTACAGTTTTTAATGACCGTTTTCAGACACTAACGTACAAAACACATGGCCATTGAATGCATGTTGCAACGGAAACCAAGTAGAAATTTCACCAATAAGGGACTCGGATTTGGTTGTGACGTATAGATGATGTTCCTTTAATTTGGTTGAAGTGCCAATTGTTTGAAAATTGATTATGGAGGAGAAATTAATAATTGTGATTTGTGCCCGGCTGGAACTATATGACACAGAGTCTTTTATTGTAATAGATATATGAAAGAAAAAGCCTGGCAGAAGATTCATGAGGTTTGCACAGCTTCGACACTCTGCATCAAGCCTGAAGATGGCGGACATGTGCTAGTAAACAGTAGAAAAAGAAGACTTGCTAGCATTATCTTTGGGTTATGGCTGTCTGAATAATTGTTCATATGTTGAGTTAGTATACTAGATTCCTCTGATTTTTCATGAAGCTAAATAAGCAAAAATGTATTGTGATAGTGAAGTGCGCATATATTCAATCTATTATTGTTATCTATTCTGTTAATATGATTTGCCTTTCAAGATGAAATATTTGTTTTTGGTCCCATATTTTGGTAAATCAATTTCTCCCAAAAGTGCGACTTATATGATTTTTTTTTCTTCATTATGCTTTTTTTTGGCTGCTGAGACTTATACTCTAGAGCGACTTATTGTACGAAAATTACAGTACTGAGCTGGTATTTTGATTCTTGAAAAGGACGTTCTCATCTGTTCAGCTCTCAGTTGCCATGATGCTGTCTGTCATTGGATGGAGGAAGCTGCAGACTTAAATCAGACCTTATAGCAATGTATATTTTTGCAGATTAAGAACGTTGTTTGGAGACCTTCATCATTCCTGGTTCAAGTCTCTGTGCTCTGATCAGGTTTTTTCCTCCACGTTCCTCTGTTTGTGCACAGATGGGTTCCGCAAGGTGATGCACATTGACACGGGGGTCGTGAAGCAGGAGAGGGACGGACCGGTGGAGTTTCAGCACCCCTACTTCAAACATGGACAGGACGATTTGCTGGAAAACATCAAAAGGAAGGTAGAGAGGGTTTTTTTTCTCCTTTTTTGTTAACCTGCTCAAATTCCAAATGAATAGACTGCAAGCATTTTAAGACTAAGATTGCCTATTTAGCTGTCATGGCAACATAAAAAGTGCCAATAGTTTCAAAACCATTTAAGGAAATTTGGCAGCATTAAAAAGCTGAAAATTGTCTATCTTAAAGCGTAAAGTGCAAAAATGTATAAAAAAAACATAAAACCTTGTAAATGATTTGTGAATTCAATTTAGTTAGGTTTTTTTATCTGCTTGAAAACATAACATAACAATGTGTCGTATTACTGGAGTCTCAGCTGTAGTGTAAAGCCAGCTTCATGATTGGGTTGGTATTAGCTGTTGGGTTTTGTTGAACTTTGTCTGAGATGGTTGGAAGCAATAAACCCCAAAAAAACTGTAGCTTTGAAAGAAAATACGAAACATTTTTTTCTCTTACTTTGACTCGCCCGTCTGCATTTCAGACTTCTAAAAGAAATTATTTTTAATTTTAGGCTGTATTCTAATTAGTTTAAGAATAAAACAGAATTTTTAGTTTCAAACATGTTAAAAAAAACAGGGTCAATTTTTTTCATCAAGCAGAAATAATCAAAAATTTTATTTTTCTGTAGAAACTATGAACCCTGCAATTTTTCAGGTTTTGGTTTGTACTGATGTGTGTTCTGCATTCCAGGTGTCCAACACTCGGCCTGAGGACAATAAAATTCGACAGGAAGACCTGACCAAGATTCTAGCGACGGTCCAGAGCGTCCACAGCAAACAGGAGAACATTGATGCCAGGCTGGCAACACTGAAGAGGTTGGGGCTCCTGACGTTTATCTCCAGTACCCTTCAATTGCTAATGATGATGTGTTGACTGCAAATAAGAACTGGACTGAGAGAGTTTGATGCCATCCAAAGAAAATTGCGTACTTCCTGATCCTACAAACGGAAGTCAATTCATTTGTCATCTTTTCACAATGAGGACGCCGCCATGTTGTAGTCAGACAATGTCTGTAAACAGTGATTGGTTCAAGTCGGTCTGAATCAACATTTCTATTGCAATCACTCTCACCAATCAGTAGTGAGCTTGTTGGAAGGCGGGGTTGGAGGAGTCACTCAGTCCACTTCAGTCAATGGTTAGAACTTAACTTTGTCAGAGTGTTATAAGTCAATGTTAGATCACCACTTCTGTTCAGCTTGGCATCCACCAGTTTGGGAGAGTTTCTTCCTCTGATTGAATCTGGTTGGTTTCAATCCAACCCAAAATTTTTTTAAAAGCACTTTTCAGCTGAAAAGCCAAAGCACTCTGCAGACAAATATGAAAAAAACAAATAAATCAAAAGGAAATCCCCAAATTTAGTCCAACATAAAAATATACATTTATATACCTCAAATGCAAATGCATTTAAAAGACTGGAATATTGGAGTTGCATTTTGCTTTCCTCGGGACAGATGTTGCTGCAGAGCTGAAGTTCAGTGTTCTGGTGTGGTTTCAGGGAGAACGAGTCTCTGTGGAGGGAGATCTCCGACCTGAGGCAGAAGCACGTGCACCAGCAGCAGCTCATCAAGAAGGTGAGCACCACCGCTGAATCTGCAGGACCTGAACCGACCGTCCAAATCCAGACACTGTTCCCTGGGAAAAGCTTTATTTGGCATATTTATGTCTGTTTTTTTATCATAAACTAATTTGTTGCTTAGTTCATTAAGAACAGAATGATCTGTTTAATAAATTAGGCTCATTCTACTGTCTTTCAGCTCATACACTTCATTGTCACGCTGGTTCAAAGCAACCGCATCATTAACCTGAAGCGTAAAAGGTGAGTCAATAATGGCAATCCTGAATCTCACCTTTAACATTTTGTTGTGTTTACATTAAACTCTGTTTTTTTATAGATTTCATTATCAACCAAACGCAGCACAATCTGTTTTTGCAGGTCAAATGTTCATCCATTTTCTAAACCCGTTTTGTCCCTTTCGGGGCCACGGGGCTGCCGGAGCCTAACCTCAGCCACTTGTATGCAAAGGCAGAATTCCCCCTGGACAGGTCGCCAGTCTGTCGCAGGGCCACATTCACACACCCATACATAACGTGCAAAAATTTTAACAAGAATACATTCAAATTGAGAAAATACCAGGTCATCTTTCAGCAGATTCGTTTCGTTTATGAATTAAAGCAAAGAAAAAGGATCTGCGATAGCCTCATTGTAGACTAAGTCTGCAACGTTCTATTATTAATATAAAAAATGTTGTCTGAGATGGAATAAAAGGTAACAGTGGAACCAAAGTTCAGATTTTTTTCCTCTGTGCTCTTGTCTTCTGTTGCATACTTTATCTATACAAAGATTGTCATCGGGGGAAAAAAACCTTTAGGTTATTGTCGTTCAACTCTGTCTCTTTGAGAGATTTTCTTTATCCAAGCTAGCTGTGTTTGTCCAGGCTTCCCTTAATGATGATTGTGTTAATATTCACATTCAAAAGTCTGAAAAAAGTCTAAATGAAATGAAGACATGATGGCAGCATGCTTGTTTCTGCTCTTCTGAGCTCAGACTCCAGTGATGAGAAATGACCTCAAACCATCCCACTGTTCTCTCTTACAGGTCAATCCTCATGAATGGAAACGGCAAAAAACCCAAATACATCCATGAGATTTTTGACGACAAAGTCTATGTTGACCAGGTGAGTACAGCCCCATGTGTTTCCGATGTAATTCATGTAACAAAAAAAAACGTTTTTGTCATCAAATAAAATTGATATAATAAATATAAATATATATTGATATAATATAAATAAATAACCGTAATAACAACAAAAACAACAATCACAATAATAACAATGCAAACATGCTTAAAAGGAAGCAGGCATTTGAATTTAGATCAGAGCTGATTGAATGTTTTAAATAAATCTCCTAGAGTTTGTTCTGTTTTTCTTCAGTAGCTGGTAACTTCCTCATTACATCAGGTTAAACTATGATTAAAAACACGTCTTCTGTGTTTGTTTTGATCATTGCTTTGAAGAGTTTCCACAGATTGACTTTACTGATTAAATAAACTCTGTTCAGACGCCTGTCAATGGTCGGAACGGTGTGAAGGGATCAGAGGTTTCAGACGACGTGGTCATCTGTGATTTGACAGAGAGCGACACTGATTTGACAGCAGAGGTCACAGAGAGTCCACCTCACAGCCTTGAGCCCAGGTAAGAGCACTTTATGACAAGCCCGTTGGCTCCAGAATGGGTTTTTGTGCTCTTGGGTTTAAAGGGTTTTGTGTACAGCGTTCCCTCGCTATATCGTGATTAAGTATTAGCAGTATTGCTGTTTTGCAGATTTTTTTTTCAGTGCAATTTTGCATTTATTTTATTTGCAATGCTCTGTGTCCTGCATCCTGATTAGTTGTAGACCTTCTCAAACAATCTCCTTGATGCTGTATCTCCTGTACATAGACGCTGCTGCAACTTACCAGAGTTACATGAATCTTCGATCGTGAGCAGATCTTTGTTTTCATTCTATAATACTGGACTTTGTCGAAAAATAAGGTTTGAAATTTGAGAGTTTAAACAAGAGAGAAATGTGTGAAAATGTTCATGTGTGTCGGAGAAAAGTGTAGGAAGTGTGTAGTGAGGAGTTTTACAGCCTTAAAATAATCATGCTACGTGGATTTCCCCCTTTTTGGGTTATTTTTAGAAAATAACTTCCACAATAAACGAGGCGACCTTCAGAGCAGCTTGACCTGTATGTGTGTGAGAGGTTGAAAGCAACTTATTTCTTAGGAAAATTTTTATAAAAAGTAAAAAATGAGAAGCAGATACCTGGCCAGCCATTACAACCTTTAACCCTTTAGCACAAGAGATGTCACCGGTGACATTTAAATCTCACAACTCCTCGACACACCATAGCTCTGACTTTTTATGCAATCAACATGATTCTGATGTGGAGAAAAGTGGCTTTGCACCAATATGCAACATATTATGTTGGTAATGTTATTGCATAACGGTGCAAAGCTGCTTTTCTCTGCTTCAAAATCCGCTGGAATTTTGTTAATTGCGTAAACAGTTGAAGAATGTAAACAATGGAGGTATAGCACCAGTGTAAGAAGGTTAAATGAGGTCAGGTGATGATGAAAATCTTTCTGCGTTCAACACTAACACTCAAACCAGCACTGCTCTGGTGCCAGTAGAGCAGCAAGGCCGGGGATTTAGTAAGAGACAATGATGGAGAGGAGGATGCTTCAAAAACTGCAAAGCATCCTGGATAACTCCACCCGTCACCTCCACTTGCTCCTGGACTGAGCGTCACAGAAAGTTTGTTCTTTCTGTGGCAATAAAATTGTATAGCTCTTCAATGAAAGCCTGCAGACTTCATAAAACCACCTGAACCATTAGAAATGTCATTTTACACACTGCTAATTTGCACTGCACAGTTTTTATAGCAAAGTATTCTGATAAATCTGTTCTACAGCTAGATGGGTTAGCAGCTGTGTCTCTGAATGCTTTCCTCAGTGAGGTGGAGATCGTGGAGGTGGACCTGGACAGCTGTGAGGTTCTGCCAGCTGAGACGGAAGTGAGCACCACAAGCGCAGAGGAGCTCCAACAGACAGAAGCCGAGGAGGTGGAAGAGGTCCCCGATATCACAGCAGTGACGGATGCCATCCAGCGGAGCAGCTCTATGGACAGCAACGCCCTGCTGCTCAACAAACCCTCTGGTTTGAGTCTGGAGGATCCTGTAAAGATGATGGACTCCATCATGAACGAGAACGGAGCAATCTCCCAGAACATCAATCTGCTGGGAAAGTGAGTCCTCCAACAGATCCACATGATTGCTGTCATATGACCCAACAAAAGCTGGTGTACTGCCAGGACAGATCACTTCCTCTGTACAACTGTAGTCTATGACTGCTTGTTTACAGTTATAGTAGGCCACTTCTCTGACTTCAGCTGAGGAAGAGCATTTTCTTTTTACAGTGAGCATAGATTACTTTTTTTGTATGCATTTGGAGCAGCTCTCTTCCTGTGAACTGTCAGAGCAGTTCAACTGCTTTTAGTGGTTTGTAATTCATGGACGTCGTTTTTCAGGGTTTCTTGTTGTTAGCTTAAGTACGAGCTAGTCACTAGGTTTACTTTTCACTATTGTTTATAATTGGGTCACGTTACTACCCGTTTACGGCCATTGAAGGTCATTTCCTCTCTAAAGTACTTTGTTCACATATAATTTAGCTCTTTAACGCAGAAACTTTAGCTCTGGTGTATGCATTCTTTCGACTACTGTAACTATTCAACTATTTACTCATTTAACATAATTCCAGTGGATTCTGAAGTGGAGAAAAGCAACACATTACGTCAACTGGACTTGAAGAGTCTGTGCCAGCAGATGGCGCTGGTTTGCTGTTCCTTGACCATTGTTCTGTGTTTCAGGCTGGAGCTCATGGACTATCTGGACAGCATCGACTGCAGTCTGGAGGACTTTCAGGCCATGATCTATGAGAAACAGTTTGGTGTTGATTTCGAAGCCCTCGAGGTAACATCCCTTCATCATATTCGACCTACATAAAGGAAGTAGAAAGTAGAAACAGGCTAAGCAGAATCCTTCTTAGTGTAGGATTTCTAACGCGTTGCTTGTTTGTCCGCTGTGTCTCAAGTTAACGATATGGAGTTTTGTTTTGGCTTTTTCTTCTGTTGTTTAGACAAAGAAAAGGCTAAACTGTATTTGCATCTGTCAGACTGCTTCTCCAGTCTTTTATTTTTTAATATTGGTATAAAATCCTTGTTTTCAGGAGAACGTGTCAGCTAAGGAGACCAGCACAGAGCCTGTCAGAAGCAAGACAGAGACTAACAACACAGGTAAGACAGGATGTCTGAGTCTTGGTTAGTAAGTTTTAATCTAATTTTGCCTCTAAAATCCTAATCTTTCTGTATTTGTATATCAACATTGCAGTTTAGATGTGCATTGGTGGGCTCTAAATGATCAACAGGCTTCGTGATGCTACATACACACCAGGCACATGATGCACATTCAAAAATGCGCGTTTAGCAAAAGGTGTCCACACTGGAATGTCGCTAACCGACACTAGCGTTTGTACTCACAGTTGGAAGAGGCTTGATGCGATATGCTGTAGCAACGTCACTTATCTTGTTCCAGGCTTTTTTCTTTCACAGCTCTTTTTTGATATATGAAAGACTCGATGTCGTATAATTCCGGCCGGGCACACATTGCAATTATTAATTTCTCTTTTGTGATCACTTTTCAAACAGTTGTCACTTTTGTGTTTTGAAGAAGACGCTACCCAAACATCAACTGGTTTAACTTTCAACACACCTTCAATAGCCGTGCATTTTGTACGTAGAGCCTCAAAACGCGTGAGCGTAGAAGCCCAAAACGTGCATTTAAGCACGTTTACATAGAATTTTCATTGAAAGCTGTCGCTGGAATGTGCGTTACTGAGGCCGATGTGAACGTAGCATTACAAAGAGATGCGTGTCGTCAGTATAAAAGGAAGTCTATGTTTATTCAACTCAAGCTCTATGTTTGCGTAGATTAGATTTTTGGACTAATGGAGATAAAGGTGTTGATTTTCTTGATCACAGGCTTTGATCCTCTAACTTTAACTCTTGTTTCCTTTCCTTAGATAAGCAGCTCATCCAGTACACCTGCTGCCCTCTGCTGGCTTTCCTAGATGGCTGCGCCCCTCCCCCAGATCTGGACTTAGGCTCCAACACTCCAGTAGGGTCAGACTCATGCTTGCAGGCCCCCTCCAGCCCTGGTGGTGTTGTGGAGCTGCCCTCAGAGCTGCTGGATCCTGTAGAGGAGCCGAAGAAGCCGGGCCGCAGCTCCCTGATCCGCTTGGAGCCGCTGACAGAGGCGGAAGCCAGTGAGGAGATGCTCTTTTACCTGTGTGACCTGAGTCCAGCACCGGAGGCTGACTCCGCCCAACTGAGCCACGTATGAGCAAATCTATTGAATGTTCTTCTCCTGGGAGGATCCTGCTTTGACTCTGTGCCCCCTTCTCCACTCCCTCAGCACTTATCATCTGCTGAAATGAGGGATCAGCACCTTACCGCAAAGTTTTTTTTATTCCAACTGCTACCTGTGTTCTCGTGAAATTTCTGTATGAGTTAGAGAAGATGAGGCGCAGACTTCTGTGTTCATCACCACAGGAGGAAGATGACTCTCATTTCTTGCTTTTCTCTGCCCATATTTGGTCCAAAACAGCAAAACCCCCACCTTGTATATACATTTATTTATTCCCAGTTGTGTTTGTTTTTTTTGTGTTACATTTCTTTCCAAAGTTGACATTTCATGAAGCGGGATTCCTTCAGAAGAGAGAAGCTTGCTTCGAACTGCTGCTCTGCAGCTTTGCTCAGGTTCTGCCGCAGCTCTGCCTGAAGCCCATCCATGCACAAACACTGCAGAGCTGCAGCAGGAGGGAAGGGAAATCCTCCTGCAGAGATAGAGCCAAGACTCTCCATGGAGAACTCTGAAACCTGCTGGAGCAGCTGAGGAGCACTGTGACGGCAGCTGAGGTTTCTACATTCGCAGAACCCCTTAAACATGAAATGAAGGGTGGAACTGCTGATTTCTGTAAACGTAGAACCAGAACACAGCTTTTTTCATGCCGCCTCTGGCCTGTGCAGATGTTGTGTGGAACAGAGTTGTGAGGTAGTCTCTGTGTTGACCTTTGAAGCCATACTGCTGAAATAAAGTTCTTGTCTCAGTGATTCTCTTCTGCTGTCCCCACGGTGTCACACCAATGGTCAGAGCTGAAGAAAGAAGTGTGTCATATCAGAGATGAAATGTCTGTCCAATGGTCTGGTTTGCTTTTAATTTGTGTTAATGCTTTAAAAAAAACCTCCAACTATTTTTTGTGTTGTTGGTGTTCCCAGTGGCTTTTAAAATAAAAAAAACTTGACATCTATGACATAGTTTCTCCAGAGCAGCAGTAGTTCATTAGAAATTCACCTCTTAGTTGTTGGCGGGCCAGCAGTACAGTACACGGTTCTGGAAACATTCCTTAGACAGTTTGGTCCATAGTGACATGACAGCAGCACACGGTTGCTGCAGAATTTTTTGCTGCACATCCATGATGCCATTCTCCTGTTCCAGCACATCCCAAAGGTGATCTATTGGGTTGAGATCTGGTGACTGCGGAAGCCGTTTGACTCCAGTGAACACTGTCATGTTCAAGAAACCAGTCTGAGATGATTCCAGCTTTATGACATGGTGCCTTATCCTGCTGGAAGTATCTATCAGAAGATGGTACACTATGGTCTTGCAAACTGGTCTGAGTATTTCAGAAACGGATGATCTACTGGGATTTTCGCTCACAACCATCTCTAGTTTTTACAGAGAATGGTCCAAAAAAGAGAAAATATTCAGTGAACTGCAATTCTGTGGGTGGAAATGCCATGTCAATGTCAGAGGAGAATGGTGGGTTGGATGAGAGTTTAAAACAAAGCAAAAGTTTACATGTATTTAAAAAAAGATACAATATGTCACTGATAAATCTTTACAAGGCTGGAAACGATAGAAAATGAGCAAATGTCCCTTCTGCATTAGTATTACACAGAAGCAAAATTACATTTGTTTTGAGAATAGAACAATGTAAATAGAAATATGGACAACATAAGGTGTTGCAAAAAGGGGTGGGAGCAAGCAAGTATTTTTTCAACTCACTCCTTTTCATACACATTATTTGCTTTATTTGTCTACTTTTAACGCATGTCATTATTTTCATTTTGTGATTGAAAAAAAAAAAGTGGCGCATGCGCTGTGCACACCCTACAGACTCTTCGGGTGAAGTCGTTCAGTCTCGGTAGAATTCGGCATTCTGACTGAAAACCAGAGAAGAAATAACATCCGCGATGGGAGCTGTCCTCGGTTTGTGTTCTATGGCGAGCTGGGTAAGAAACGGATTATTTTATGGACGAGCCTCCACTAAGGTGTTTTATCGAGCCATTAAAAGCTCACAGACGACATTTGTTAAAATATAAAACAGCGCTTTGACGTGTTTTCGGACTGCGAGAAAAAGGCCGCTGAACTGCCATGACTGCGCAGTCACGGTTGTGTTGTGAACGGTTGTGACGCAGGTGGACCGCTTTCCAGTCGAAAATGTGGGTCAAAAATGTTCGAATTATTACCGAACCGTCGGTGTTTGAACAGAGCCGTGACGCAGTTCACACGAACGCGTTCACGAGGAGTCGTTTTTGAATCGCGTTCAGACCGCTGAGTGCAGTAAACACGGGGCCGCGCTGATGGAGAACCGCGTGATGTAACCTTATCTGCGGTTCGGTGTCGACACCAGCCTCTGTACCGATTTGGCAGCGGTACCGAGCCTAGGAAATGGCATGGTCTCAGCGGTTTCGAAGACCGCCCCCTGGCGGAGTCTGGGGAACACCCGACATGTTTATAAACACGACTCTTTGTGCAGTCATTGCATGTGACGTAAGATGCTCAGGACGGCCTGCGTTATTCCTGATGAAGTCCCCTTTACATCACAGAGAATCTCATTAGATCACCACTAATAACGTGTTTACTTTACTGTCACTATAAATAAACAGATCCACTAATAAACAAAAACTATGACTAAGATGTTTTTTAAATTACCCATATGTGAATTTATGAGATTTTTTTAAAAGTCCCACTCCAAGTATATTTCTATATATTATACAATTGTTTCCAATGTTTTTTTTTAAAAATTATGATTATTCAGTTTTTAGCCAAAATCTAAAAGCCTGTTTTGTCTTTATAAGACATATTTTCTGCAGCATGTTGCCTCAGACTCCATGTCCTTCCACCTTTGAGTTGTGGGCTGGACTGTTAGTGGGAAGTTAGCCTCCATTAATTTCCCAATAACCCTTTGTTTACAGTCTTTCCCGCTAGCAAACAGCCCCTCATAACGCAAAATTAGCATTAGCATAGCAAAAAAACAAAACAAACAAACAAAAAAAAAAGAACGGTCAGCACTCAGATGAGGACAGTGAAGATGTTATTGGATCTACTCTTGATCAGATTTTAAATAAAGAAATACTCAGGAAGTTTTCATCTTAAATGTGTTTATATATGTCCTCCATCATGAGAAAAATGCTGCAAGAACATGTTAAAAACATAAAAAATAAATTTTCATTGGAGTGGGTCTTTAAAGGTTTGTTAAAAAATATGCAACTCTTGCTTGGAGTCTAGAGGTTTTTTGTTTCTGTGTTTTATGTTATTTTAATTATCACGAATTTAGATAAGGCTGCAATGTTCATTATCTGTGTGATTTCTGTTTTTTAGTCAAACTGTTGTTTTTTCCCTTTAAAACTCATTGATTTTCTACTGGGAAAAATGAAGAATGTTTGCTTGAGCTGCTACTAATTATTCTTTTGGTTGTTTAGTAAACAATAATTTGAGCAGGAGTAGTAATTTCAGAATGATTTATTTTTGCTTCTATCCAACCGCATTTGTCTTGATTATTAGTTCTTTGTTTTCTGTACAATATTCAAAGACAAATTTTCTTTGTGTTACTGTCATCCACATGCTTTCCGTTAACTGTCTCCCTAGCGTCCCACTCCAATCCTCTTTTGCTTTTTTGTATAAGTGTTTTCTAGATGATGATTATTCTGTTTTCTTGCTAAAATCATTTAAAAAATGGTCATTATCTAGATCATAGTTTCTGCAGAGCAGCAGTAGGCTATTAGAAATTCACCTCTAAGTTGTGGGCGGGACGTGTCTCTCTTCCCAACAGCCATAACGGAGAACTCTCTGTTTACATGCTCTCCCGCTGGCTTACAGCTCCTCACACCCCCTAACATTACTTTCTAAACTTCTCAATTTTTGCGATTTGCAGCATGTTGAGCTATCTCGACCTCCATAACCACATCCCTCCTGTCTACTATTAAAATAGTAACTAGAATTGAAAAGGACTTCAGCTAAAGCCACGACTAACCCATGTTTGATTTGACAGATCCCATGCTTGTGCGGCAGTGCCCCCTGTCTGCTGTGCCGATGCTGCCCTTCTGGAAACAACTCCACGGTGACGCGCCTCATCTACGCCCTCTTCCTGCTCCTGGGCGTGGCTGTGGCCTGCATCATGCTGATGCCCGGCATGGAGGGTCAGCTCAAGAAGGTACTGAAATGTTCTGCTCCAACATGAACTTTTGATAAATGACAAACCTGCAAGAAACGTGCTCATGATGACAGTGTTGTGACATCCTGCCCTATTTGCACAATGAAGATGAATTTGAGGGTTTCAAATTCCTTTACACCTCACAAAACACATAAATATGATTTGTTTTTCATTATATCTTTACAAAAGTTATTCACCTCTGTAATGAAGCTCTGCTCTGTGACAGTCTGTCCTGAGGATCAGCAGCTTTTACTGTCTGCTGAGTTTTCATGTGGACTAAAATTATATCTATCAGAGGGTTGCTGTTGGTGTCAAGAGTCTTAGTGAAGAAACTGTTAATATTTCATTGCAGGACCAGAGCCTGACTCTGAAAAACTGAGGATTGTTTTTAAGTTTTCTTACTAAAGAATTTCATGGTAGTAAGAATCAATGAATAGGGTTTAATTATTTCTTCAAACAGTTTTCTCGCCATGGTTTTATGAGTGTCACACTTTTGTTACTCGTGCGCTTGTCATCTTTTCACTGCAACATTCTCTGCATGTTTCTGTATATACAGTCAGAAGTCAGCAATTTATTTTATTCAGTGTCTTTTTAATGGAATCCAAAGAACCAAAATCCTGCACGACCCAGCCCTGATGGACAGATGCTTTATCATTCTGGATGGAAGAATCATTTAATCCTGAATGAAAGTTTCTCTCTGCTCACAGATCTACTTATTGAAATCAGATGTGTGTTTGTGGAGCTGAGGAAAAAGATGGCGGCAGACAAAAACCCTCTGCAGCTGCTTTATGTTTTGCGTTTGTGTTCGATCCCCAACATCAAAGACACGGGCAGAATCGTGCGAATACTTAGAAGAACTTTACTCCACAGTCTCTTCCTGGAGAACAGATTATCACCTCATGAAGTCTAGATGGAAACCACAGATATTTTACTCTTCTTGTACATTAACGATGCTCAGTTCTGCCGTGTTCTAGAGCGTTTTGGTTCCTGTTGCAGTCAAATGTATTTCTGTAGATTCCAGGTTTCTGTGAGGGCGGGATGGGCTCTTCCATTCCCGGCGTGGAAGGGCACGTGAACTGCGATGTGCTGGTCGGCTACAGGGCTGTGTACCGCGTCTGTTTCGGCATGGCTATGTTCTTCTTGCTCTTCTCTCTGCTCATGATCAAAGTCAGGAGCAGCCAGGATCCTCGGGCGGCACTGCACAATGGGTAGGTCTCTAACTATCCTGCTGGTCTCTCCACAGTAACCAGTTTTCTTCTTTTTTGTGTTGTTGTTGTAATTTTCATACATCTTTCAGAAATTGCACTTCCTTTACTAACTCTGTGTTTTTCCCGGTTTTCTCTGATTCTAACGGAAAGATTTTCTGCTGATTTCAAACCCTAAAGATACTTTGTCAGGTGGACTTTAAGTCACACTCCAATCATCATTTGATCTCGTGTAAAAGTGTTCCCAGTACTCTTTTATGCCATTCATTTCCAATCATTAAAAATGCCACAAGAAAATGTTAAAAACATCAAAAACATAATTATTATCTGAAAAGGTCTTTATTCTGATAAATGCACTCATCAATAATGAAATTTACACCTGGGTTTAAGTTCTCGTTCGGGTTTTTCCTGGTATGGAGTTATGTTATTTCTATTTCTCGTGAAGTTTTAGTTCAAAGTAATCCTCCTCACAGAGAACAACAATTGTGTATTTTGCAGACATTGGTGAAGCTGACATTAGCAAAACTAATAGACCTCTGAGAATTAAAAAAAGTTTGAAACTCGCATCATTCTCTGAAAAAGAATCTGATAATGAGCTCAGATGTGTGAGCAGAATTTCTGATCACATTTGATGTAATTAATAATTTTCTTCAGTCATTGATCAGTCTGATCTCAGGATCTAAACCTGTCTCTCACTTCCGGAATTCTTTTCCGTCTGGGTTTCAGGTTCTGGTTCTTCAAGTTTGCTGCAGCTGTTGCCATCACTGTTGGTTCGTTCTTCATCTCAGAAGGTCCCTTCACCACCGGTAATTCTTCCACACACAGCAGAGCTGAGCTCACCTTACCATCTGAGCCCTCTGGCTGCTTTACTACCTCTGGTTCTGCTGGCACCTGTTCAGTTCCACAGAACCAGTGATGCTCCCAGAACAGCTTCATATCTGAAAGCTTTTTACCTTGGTGAAAAACTGAAGGTTGAAGTCAAGAAACCTGAAGACCAGATTCTTTTGGGTCACTGGTACTGATTGAACTAACATGAGGCGGGGCTGGCTCCTGTTTGTGTCAGAACTCGTCTAATACTGACACTACAGTGATCCTCCTTTGCATGTTTATCGGCAGAAAGTATCTTTCAAAATGTTTGGCTTCTTCAGGAGATTTGTGTTGTTTTTCTGACTTTTTTTTCTAAAGTAGTAGATAACTTAATTATTCAGTAAAGCTAATATCTTCAGAAAATTTCAAGTTAATTGGAACTTTTAATAATTCAGAGAACAGCTTTTATTTGTTATTATAGTTGCATAAATGGTTTTAAATCAAGTTTGTATCTTAACCTCAAATCATTTCTCCTTTTTAATTTTTAGGCTTTGTAAAAATGTATTTTTCCTTATTTATATATTTTTAAAAAAGTACTTTTTCAATTCAATATTTTTGCAATTTTTAACAGTTTTTGCAGTTTTTTTCCATAAACTTGTGTCTTCATATTTTCAGATGTTTCCCATATTATGAGCATTGAACACATTTCTAGAAAGTTTTAGTAACTTTTTCAGATCTTCTTAGTTTCATTTTGCTGCTTAACTATTGGTATCTTCATTGAAAGGCTTCAGGTTCCGGTAGGAAATGTATTGTCACAGGAAAAGCTGTTTTTAGTTTGCCGCTGTTTCCAGCTTGACCTTATAGACTCTTCTGTTCTTAGCCTGCTGGGTCAGAGGCAGAATGTTCTGACCGTCTCCATCTGTTCCACAGTCTGGTTCTACGTGGGTATGGCGGGAGCTTTCTGCTTCATCCTGATCCAGCTGGTGCTGCTCATCGACTTCGCCCACTCCTGGAACGAGTCGTGGGTAGAGAAGATGGAGGAGGGGAACTCGCGGTGCTGGTATGCTGGTACGTAGCTGAAAAAAACAGACCCAACTTGGAGCTGCGGTCAGACTGAGATTAAAGATGCAGTTAAATGATCAGTTCTGGTCAAAGTTGGGTTGTGTGCTGTAAACAGAACCACCTGCAGAGCTAGGAGCTCCATGATGAGGTTTTGTTTTCTCCACAGCTCTGCTGTCGGTCACCACGCTCAACTACCTGTTGTCCCTGGTATCTCTGGTCTTGTTCTATGTTTACTACACCCACTCTGACGGCTGCACCGAGAACAAGGTCTTCATCAGCATCAACATGCTGCTCTGTGTCGGCATTTCCGTCGTGTCTGTGCTGCCCCACATTCAGGTGGGGAGTCCCTCATGTTGGAAGATGATGATGGTGTGACCTAAACCGTCAGCGGATCATGTGACTGTCTCCTGTCTCTTTTCTGTAAAAGGAGTCGCAGCCTCGGTCCGGTCTTCTGCAGTCCTCCCTGGTCACACTGTACACCATGTACCTGACCTGGTCTGCCATGACCAATGAGCCAGGTGAGTCAGCAGCCACCCTCCACCTGATTACATCATCATTGCTGTTCTGAGTGGGTCCTGAAGGCACTTCAGAGACATTCACACAAACCACAACCTCCAATCAGCAGCTTAATGCCCAAGTTGGAGGAAACAAACATTTAAAATCAAATCAATAAATAAACGAAGCCTTTTTTGGTAACTGTTTGTCACATTAGCATTTTCACAATGCCTGTAACTTTCCAAACGTAAAAAACTGATGCAGCTAAAACAAGCGTTACTGTGTCTACGCTAACTCCAAATTTTGTTAGTAACACATAAAAAAAAGACAGTCTGACACCGCTGCACGTTTAGTATGTTATCATATTTACAATGACACTCAGCCTTATTAGCAACTCAGAAAAAAACAGACTGACATTTTGACAAAGCGCTGTATACCCCTCAAAATCGCTTCGACATCAGTAAACACAAGCAGAAGGAATCCATATATAAGATTATTAGACACACTGTCCTTTTTTGAAAAAAATTCAAGTGTGCCTTTTAGTACAGAAACGGTAAGTGTTCATGGTTTCTTCTGAATGACATCATCTCTGTAATTGCTCTGCTTCACAGACAGAAAGTGTAACCCCAGCCTTCTGGGTATCATCGGGTTGAACAGCACCAGTCCAGCTGGCAAGGATCAGGTCGTTCAGTGGTGGGATGCCCAAGGCATTGTGGGATTGATCCTGTTCCTCATGTGTGTCCTGTACTCCAGGTGAGCAGCTGCCGTCTTTTAAAACACTGAGGTCAGTTAGTGGCTCAGCATGACCCTCTGCGCCTCTGTTTGTCCGTCAGCATCCGCAACTCGTCCACCACCCAGGTCAACAAGCTGACGCTGACCACAGACGAGTCGGCCCTCATCGAAGACGGGTCTCAGAGCGAGGGCTTTGAGGAGGGCGGCAACCCCAACAGAGCCGTGGATAACGAGAAGGACGGTGTCACCTACTCCTATTCCTTCTTCCACTTCATGCTGTTCCTGGCCTCGCTCTACATCATGATGACTTTGACCAACTGGTACAGGTAAGGAGGCAAGGACCTTTTGCTGCATCCGCTCAAGAAAATAGGTCCAGACCAAAATCAGTCCAGCTGGACAATTTTAAACGATTCGTCTTTTCTCTGCAGTAAAGATTCTATGTCCAGCAGAAAAAGTCAACGGTTCCGATGTGCAGAACTTTAGATTGTGTGAACATTGTGTGTCTGCAGCCCCGACTCTGCTAATGAGGCCATGACCAGCCGCTGGCCGTCTGTGTGGGTGAAGATCTCGTCCAGTTGGATCTGCCTGGGCCTCTACGTCTGGACCCTGGTGGCGCCGTTGGTTCTGGTCAACAGAGACTTTGACTGAGTTGCTGGCTCTTGGGTCGCTGCCTCTTGCGATCCTGTAGATAGCTGCACTGCATCACCTGCTTCGTCTGGACTCAGTTCTGCGCCGCTGGACCGAATGCTGGGCGGTCCAGCGACGCAGAACACAACAGCATGTTGCCTCAGACTCCATGTCCTGTCATCTTTGTGGTTTCTCTCGCTGACCCGACTGTAAATATGTGGTGAAAAAGTGAGTGCACGTGTTTCCTCTGTAGATAACAGTAATGCATGAGCAGAACCGAACAGAACCTTGTTGATAATGATGGCAGCTGAAGCAGCTCAGACCTTGGAGCTGTGAGACATGAGCCGCTGCAGAACGAACCCAGGAACTGACATCGTTTTATCCATTTTCACAATCAGTGTTGTGTAGTATTGTTGTTTTGTTGATGTGGCGCCCCCTACAGCTTACGCACAACTCTATGCTGCTTCTTATTAACAGTGAATTTAGTGTTGTTTTTTTCGGTGAGTATAACGTGTTTAGTTAAATTATTTTGTTTTCATGTTTCTTTTAGCTTTTTTTGTTTCTGACCAGGATGTTACTCCATAAATAAAAATCAAAGTCATGTTGTATTTGTTTTTTTTATTTACACATCGTTGGAGCCTGTTGGAAAATAAACCAAACAAAAATACTGGAAGTTTGGAATTTTTATCATTATCACATGTTATTTAGTTTCACCAGAATATATTTGTTACATTTTTTGCATTAGGAGAGTTCTTTAAGGTAAAAAAAAACAAAAGTTCCATTATTAACAATAGAAAGCTAATACTAACCTCAGGACTAAAAATTAAGATTTTGGAAAATCCCACAGTAGTTACTAAGTGTGAGCAGAAGCATTATGTTTCAATAGAATTAGTCATTTTTAATAAAATAGGAAAACTAAAAACATTCATGGATTTAGTCATCTACAAGTAGATCCATCAGAATGGGGCGGAGCAGGAAAGTTGTGGCTCACCGGTTTTTTAAGTATCATATATATTATCTTTTTCCAACAGCAGTTTCTCGTCTGCTCCTGATTCACAGCAATTAAAAAAAAAAAAAAAAACTCAGAAATACAATTGTGAGCCTAATTTTCTTTATATATGTCCCCCATCATCAGAAAAATGCCACAGGAACAAGTTAAAAAGATCAGATACACATTTTTTTTTTATCAGAGTGGGTTTTTAAGGACACTATTTTGGGAAATGCCATTGAGTGAAATAATTTTAAAAAGTCTTACAGCCTTTATAAATATATAGGGCAAATGATCTCGTCCATACACAATATTATCCCAGTTTTTAATCTTTAAGGTTTCACTTAAATTTGTAAAGATTTTAGCAAGACCTCAGTGTCAGCTTCAGTGGAGTCAACTGCATGGGGCAACAAGGTTGAAAGATGGTGGAGAAGCTCTAACTGTAACTCAAGCCTCCATATTTTCATCCTGAAACTGGTGATCAACGCTATGCCAAATACTGCAGTTCCTCAAATGACCACTAGAGTCTGGTTTCAGAAGTGAGAAAAAAATTTAAAATGTTGCTGCTCTGATTTGATTAAAGGGCCCATACCATGAAAAGACTTTTTAAGCTTTTAGTGTATTCTACTGTTCATTCCTCTCTATAAACAACCTCAAAGCGCTCTCTGCAGCAGCCCCTCCCCTACGAGCGGGTCCTCACGAGCTGACATCATAGATTGAAGACAGCCCCTTTCAGGAAGAGTCAGCACAGCCAGCACCGCCCCCAGGCTAACACACACACTTTCTCTGCGGAGCTATAGCAGTGATCTGTAAAATGCTTTCATTCTTCATACCCAATATGCACATCCATCTTTGCAAAAGTTCGGATGTTGTTTGTTTGCATGTGCGGACACACGCAGCCACACTGAAGACGGTGCCTCAGAGATGGAGTCGATTTACTTCCGGGTATGAAAAGAGTGAACAAAAATAAGTAATGTTTCATAAATGATTTGGTTTTTTTTGTGTTCTAAAGATAATATATGATCATATATATGGATATAGTTTACTCTCAAAAGCTTAAGAAAATCAGCGTATGGACCTTTTAAAGTCAAAATGTGTTCAAATATGGGTGTGTCCCCTGGATTAGCATTAACTCTAGTTCATCTTTGTAACATTGCAGAGTGGGGCAGAGCAAGTTCCAGAAAATTTTGTTGCTTCACTAAAGGGTTAATTTTTGCAATCTTTAACCCTAGGTCATGTTAACAGTGGTAGCTCCAGTTAATATATGACTATGGTTAATACCCCCAGTGATGGAAAAGTACACTTGTGCTTCAGCAGCTGTGAAAAAATACTTAATTTAAAGCCAAACCTGTGTTTTACTGAACACTGATAAAATCCACGGCCATCAGAAAGAAGGTCAGGGCCAACAGCTGAAGTCCTGAGGGAATGTGGATGATTTCTGAAGCTGTCCTTCTCCAGAGAAGCACAGCGTCTCTACCAGACAGATACGGAGCTGACCTGCAGTTCTCTCTTCAATCATCCTAAACACATCCTAAATACTGGCCAATAGAAGCGCTTCTGTCAGTTTGGCAGATCCCTGTCTCTCTGTCGCCCTCCTCTGGCTGTCTCTCTCATTGCTACCGTCTGGCCTTTTCCTGCTAATGTCCATCTCTTCTCTACATGTGTGCAGGATCACTGGCAGGACTCTGTTTCTTATTTCCTCTTACCCTGGCTGTGTTCAGGACTGATAGTGTCAGCCCTTACTAGGCGGTCCATCACCTAACATCTAGTGGTATTCAGCCCGTTTCGGTTAAAGGATTTGCTCTGGTCTCGAACCAGAGCCTCAGTTTTCTCAGTCTGACCTCACTCTTGGTTTATCATCATAATTTCGTGCAGCAGTTACAGCATCATTAGTTTCAGGTTCCATCATCTCCCTTCTGATCAATACGCTATTTTCTCTCCACCAGGCAGCCTCCCCATCTTTGATCATGAGAACTTCAAGGTTGCTGGTGCCAACTCAGCTACCAATGGGGAAAGTCAGGGTGCGTGCCAAACCACCTGACAGCATGTCAGCTTCATGAGCTACAAGGATGCAGCTCAAACCTGTTACTCATTAAAAATAATCTTCTCGATCAAAGTTCTCCAGGCTTTATGGGTCTGTTTACTGCGGTCCGACACACACGTAACAACATGGGCTTTAGAGGCATACTGGCTGCACTGGTTGGAGTCTTTCTGGTTTTGAAGGTAGGACATTTTCAAGTATCTGAGAAATGGGGACATAAAGACGTCTTGTGTTCTGAGTTAAGGGCTTATGTTGAGGAACATCTTTTTTTGTGTGCAGGTGCAAGCCCTTCCGACATTCAGCGGTTCGTTCTATGAACTTTTGCTTCTGTAACATGCCACAGATTCATACAGTTTTTGTATTAATGTCTTCACGATGACTTCTTTAGGTGAGAACGCGGACGCAGGAGATCTGAGAGAAGACATTCCTGAAATCAATCGAGGTGGGGTTTCTTTTTCCGGCAGATATTGGACTTGAAATATTGCTACATCTTGACTAACTTCATGTCTTTCTTCCATGGAAACATCACTGTTCAGAACTCAATCACTTGTTTGAAGGAGACATCGCCGGTCATGTAAGTGCTCAGGGAATTGGTGTTGATGAGGAACTCGTGAGAAATTCAAACATTTCGTGTGAATGTTGCAGTCAAGCAAGAATGCCATTCTTGACGAAACAAGGAGGTGGAAGTTCCCAATTCCCTACATCTTGACAGATTCTTTAGGTACACTGAGCAGCCTGTTGTTTTTTTTTCCTCCAAAAAACATCTGCTGACTGGGAATTTCCTTGCTTTACTGCAGATCTGAATGCTAAAGGTGTGATTCTCCAGGCATTTGAAGAGTATCGCTTACGATCATGTGTAGACTTCAAGCCCTATGAAGGGGAATCCAGCTTCATCTCCTTTGCCAAATTCTCTGGGTAAGCTGCAGTGACAGATCAGCTCAGGAGTTCAGCTTAGAGGTTGCACAACTTTATGGGCCATGAATCAAGGGATCACCTTTGAAGCATCAATTGGAGTTGTAAAAGGATTAAAGCGACCATTTAAACGGTTTACTCTTTAGATGCTGGTCTTATGTTGGGGATGATAAAATCGGCCAAGATTTGTCCATCGGAGCAGGGTGTGACACCAAAGCCATAGTGGAACATGAGCTCCTCCATGCTTTGGGGTTCTATCATGAGCAGTCTCGTTCCGACAGAGATGACTACGTCAAAATCTGGTGGGACGAAATTGAAGAAGGTATGTCCGGATTCTTTTGTTTCCTTTAGAACCAATACAAGAGTAGTGGTTTACTTGCCTGAGGTATTTCGTAACAAACAGAATTTGAGCAAAAACAATTGCATGACAAATCTCGCAAACAAAGTTTTATCCCCTTGTGTTGAACCCATCTGGTTTAACCCTTCAGCTCCAGAACTTTAGCTCTAGTGTCGACATACCCTATACTAACATAAGTCTTCAACTCTGTGTGCAATTAGCACAATTCCAGTGAATTCTCGAGAAAAGCAGCCTTGCGCTGATATGCAACACTTTACATTGGTATTGTTCTTACGCAATAAAAAAAAAAGAGCTGATTCTGAAAAGTTGCTTTAGCCCATTATACAACACTTTACGTTAGTCAGTGCAAACGTTGATTGTGAAAACGTTCAAAGATTTACAGTATGTCAAAGAGCATATGTTGTTCAGGTTTTGTCTGCGACATCTTCGGTGTTAAAGGGTTAGACTTCATGTCATGTTTTTGATTTAGGATAAGACACAACAGACACAGCGGTTCAGTCTCTTGTTTTTAATCTTGTTGGTCCAAATCAGGCAAAACCGTATGCTGTTGAGTGAATTATTAGTAGTCTCTACTGTAGCAGGTCTATCCCCCCCCAATAAATAAATAAATAAATAAACAAACAAATAAATAAATAATGGCTGACATCTAAATTTACATTCTACACACAAATTCCCAATTCTGCAATAAAAAATAAACAAACACAGAAGTAAACAAAGTGTATTTGTAGTTCCTAAATTGTAACTAAATAAATAAAATGAACAAATTATATTAAATGTACATTAAATGTGGTGATAGTTTTTATGCAGAGAGGGACCCCCCCCCCACTTTTAATGCAAATTTACAAACATTAATCACATATTTTTAAGACTTTTTTTTGGTCTCTCTTGTGCTAAATGTTGCTAAAATCAAGCTGTAAAAATACAATTTAATTAAACTTTTATATTTACGGTGTGCTACTGTCACCTCACTGGGAGATGGCCCTGGTTCAAGTACCAGCTGGTTCATTCTGCATGGAGCTCTCCCTGTGAATGTGTGGGTTTTTTCCCACAGTCCAAAAATACAATTCTTATGTTGATTGGTGCATTTAAATACTACTTAATAAAATCGAATTATGTTTCATTTTTAAATGTCTTTAAAGGTCATTTATTGGTGGGCAAAACAATAAAACAAGTATTTTTTGTTTGCGTACAATTAGCTTTTTTAAAATTAAGAATCAAAATCATAAAGATGACGCAATCTATGACAGCTGCCATGCTTTCACAGGAAAGGAGCACAGTTTTAATAAATACGAGGATGACTTCATCACCGATCTCAACACTCCCTATGATTATGAGTCTGTCATGCACTACAGACCGTTTTCTTTCAACAAGAACGAAAGCGTCCCCACCATCACCACCAACATCCCGTACTTCAATGATGTCATAGGCCAGAGGATGGACTTCAGTGAAGTGGACATCACAAGGCTCAACCGCATGTACGACTGTGGTGAGTTTCCTCCACTGACAAGACGGTTTCCATATGTGGAAATAACTCACATGTGAACATGTCATTCATTCTAGGTTTTACATTCATACATCTGTTTTGGGGAAGGCTTTTGAATAAATATAGAATAAAAAAATCAAAGTGTGTCAATATCCTGAACATGTGGCCCATAAACAGTGGGAAACACTATTGGCAACAATTTGACTTCCTTTTTGAATCAAGTTTAAACCAGTGAACTACTGACCGCAGTACCATCTATGTCCAACTATGTCCTCTCTAGTTTTACTTATTTGCCTGTTTTGGTTTAGTGAAGCCAAGGATGGCGATAAATTGAAGAAAATCTCAAATCAACCTAATCCAGGAGCTACTGCAGTTTGAAACTGGTTTGAAATGAAAACATTTGAGAGCTTTAGTAGTAAGGAAGTCAACTCTTCAATAAACATCTGAAGAGACGTGCATTTTCTCTGGACAAAAATATCCTGGAATGATTCTATGCAAAATGTGACTTGCAAATCATCAGCAGCAAAGAAACAACATAATATTTACACTGAGGCTGGACTAGATCCATTATTTGGTTGCTGACAAAAAACCCTTTCTGTTTTCCTTGTACAACAAGAAGCAGGATGACATATTAAAATAAAGTGTAATAAACTTCATACAATGGCTTTACTGTTTAAATTTACACTGTACGAGCATCATGTTTAAGTTACAGCTCTTTTCCTATTTTTTTCACTTTCTCTTTCTACATATTCCTCCTTTAAACTAATTCCTTTTACCTGACATGTTTCAGCCAACTCACTCATTCTATTGGACCAGTGCACATTTGAGCTCATCAACATCTGTGGAATGATCCAGAGCGAGATGGACAGTGCAGACTGGGTTCAGACGCTCAGCAGTCCAGCAGATGTAGATCACACCTTGGCAGGCCGCTGCAGAGGTACTGGCCCAATATTGTATTAAATTGTGTTGAACTGACTTTTTCTTAAACTTTGTTATAAAACTACAGCATCATCAAGTTTAAAAGCTGCATGACATCCCAACCACACAATCTCTATTTAGATTCTGGCTATTTCATGAAGTTTGACACTTCCTCCGGGGATGTCGGCAGCAGTGCCTTGCTGGAGTCACGCATCCTCTATCCAAAAAGAGATGTGCAGTGCCTGGAGTTTTTCTATAGGATGACTGGAGCAGCTGGGGACAAACTTGTCATTTGGATCAGGGCTGATGATGGGACGGGGAATGTGCAAAGCCTCAGGAGGATCCACACTATAACAGGTGTCTTGAAGGGAAAACTCTTGATTGGGGCTCATCTCTACATGATGATAGAATGCTATTTTTCTTACAGGTGATGGAGACAGTAACTGGAAAATAGCCCATGTGTCTCTTAAGGTGACCGAGAAGTTTCGTTATATCTTCCAAGGCGTTAGAGGATCATTGAGCTCCTCGGGGGCCATCTTCATCGATGACATTACTCTTAGTGAGACTGTGTGCCCTAGTGCTGTCTGGCAAATTCAAAACTTTCCCAACGCCATTGAAACCAATCCAACAGGGACGGCACTTAAGAGCAAATGCTTCTACAACTCGGAAGGCTACTCATTTGGCATCAGCGTGTACCCAAATGGCTGGGACAGTGATTACCCAGACTATGTAGGCATCGCTTTTCATCTTTGCAGTGGCGAAAATGATGGAGTGTTGGAGTGGCCGGTTCAAAACAGGCAAGTCACTTTCGTTGCCATGGACCAGGATCCAGATGTTAAACTTAGGATGTCTTCTACAAGGAGCTTCACCACAGGTAGGCCAGAAAAAACAAGGTGTTTACCGAGCAGAACAAGTTGTTGAAACCAACTCACAGGACGCTGTTTGTGTTGAACTTGTTGACTGTAAAAAAGAACTGGACCAAGTGAGTCTGATGTCACCTACAGCAATTGGTTTACTTGTAATTCCAACTAAATGGAGTCAATTCAATAACCTTTTTCACGATATGTGTACTGTTACTTCTGCTTGTTACATGCCCCTGGCATGTCAACGCAGTTGAACAGCAAGCTAATTTATTTTTACAAGCCAGGATGCGAGCTCCTTGCTCCTTTATTCAGGTCTCCTTAAGACAGATTGCAAAGGATATTGTCAAATGTTTGTACAAGAACCTGGGTTTAGTGTGTTCATGAACGTGGCTTACATGCTTGGTTTGTCTGTAGCTTCAGATATATTTTTGAAACACACCCATTGTCTCAGAAAAGCTAGTTTCAAGTTATCTTAAAATTTATTTGTATTGCTTTCTTTTTTTTTTTAGACAACAACGCCCGCTGGGACAGACCAACAGCTTCTTCAGGCGCAGTGTGGGACGAAAGCTGTCTGTGCTTCCGCAGTGGAGGCTTAGGCTGGAGCACTTTTATCTCCCACAATCACCTGCACAGGAAAAACTATCTGAAGAACAATGACCTGATCCTCACCGTTGACTTTAATGGTTAGGATCAGAAATGACCTGTTCAAGCTATTTTCTCAATCCCTTCAGCATGTGCATTAAACTAATATTTCATCAGATTTGACTCACCTGATCAAGACTGAGGTGCCTGTCAAACTAGCTGATCAGATCACTGAGAAAAAGGAAGCTGATGAGGTGGAAAGGTGGAAGGAACCAGCCAAACACAGAGAACCACGTGCCACTCATGCCTGCCATCCCAACCCATGTTTGAATGGAGGTGTGTGTGTTGAGAGTGGGGGCAAAGCCTTATGCAGGTATGTGTGTCTACGGCATAAAAAAAGTACCTGGCAAATACTCACAGGGAAAAAAAACTATTGATGATGTACAATAAAAGCACATTTTAATCAGAAATACATCAAAATCAACATCATTAAGTGCTTTTCAAAGTTTTTTAAATTCATATTTATATTTCAATACATCTCAATTTATAAAAGGAATTCTAAATTTCTTGAATTTTACATTTACTAGTCTTCTTGGTCTGTGTACAAGTTGTCAGCAGTGCAATTAAACCCATTGACTGTATCTAAGAACTGGACCAAGTGAGTGTGATGTTACTGCTTCCAACAAAAGAAATATATTTTTATCAATATAAAATATTTTTAGCAATATGACCGCGGTCATGTTTGAGCCAGAAATCGTCCGTAAGCAGTGACTGATCCGAGTCAGTAAACATTCCTGTCGCAGCTACTCTCACCAATCAGGAGTGAGCTTGTTGGAAGGCCAACCCCTACCACTGAAAGAGGGCTTGGAGGAATCTGTGAATCAAACACTTCGACATGAGACCACTTACTTTTATTGATGCATGTGATTGGCCAGTTTATGACTTGAATAACTTGCACTATAGAAAAATATTATGAAATACAATTAGATTATCAAGAACATGTTAAAAAAGGTATGAGAACAAGACTGGTTATTCTGACAAAAAGAATGACTGAATTCTATTTCTCAATAGAATTCTATGGGATTTTAGCTTCTTTAAGCCAGTGGGTACTTCCTGTTTGAAACGCCAGGGGAAAGGGTTACTCAGTCCAGTTCTCATATACTTTCAATGATTACATCCTAGTGGCTCCTCCCACATCTTAGAGCAAAGACCAAGAACAAATTCATCTAACATCTTGTGTTGATATCATGACAATCTTTTCCACTATGGCTGGACAGTGACGCACTGGTTTGCACTCTTGCCTCACAGCAAGAAGATTGGTTCAACTCCCAGCTTGGAACTCTCCGTGAGAAGTTTGCACGTCTTCCTCGTGCTTGTGTGGCACTCCTACCTTCTCCCGCAGTCTAAAAATCTGATTTATAGAGGTCCATTGGCGTCTAAATTGTGTGTAGTTATTTTTTTTGTGTGGGGCAGTGATAACAAACTGTTCACCCAACAGTAGCAGGGATAGGCTCAAGCACCCCTCAACATGAAAACGTGGATGTAAAAATGGATTGATGGTTCTCAATATGCTTTTTTAATAATAAACTGTGACATTATATGCTAAAGAATATATGAAAATAGTAGCAGTGATTAAAACAGATTGTTTATTCATTGGAATGGGACAAAAAATACACCTAGAGGCTGCTTCAAAACATGAAGGTGTATGAAACAACAGATCAACCAAAGGATACGGACAATAAATCAAGGATGAAGTCAAATAGAAAAAACAGGTCAAGACCCAATTTTATCCAATTTTTATGTTTGCAATAACAACATTTTTTCACATAAGCACTGATATTGATCTTTGTACGCATTTGTTTATGTCTGTATTTTTAATTTATTGACCTCCGCCTCTTTAAAACTGAGTTTTTTTTTAAAGAGTTTCCTTTCTTTGACACCATAAAATTTATATTTTGCTAAATATAAGGCATATGTTTTTTATGTAACTAACTTTGGGATCCAACTGTGACCAAAGTTAGGCAAGAAATTCGACTGCTTCAGGAAATTGAGCACAATGTCATTGTTTTTAGTAATTTAAGGCTGAAAAAACTCTGTCTTTTGTTTGTTAGTTGTGCAACAAGCCAAGCCACCTTCTACACAGGTCAGACATGTGAAAAGATGAACATCGACAGGCGAATCTTGGGAGCTTTGATTGGAGGAGCAGCCGGGACGTTTGTCTTGACTTTGGCCATTTTCCGTGTCATACGAAGAAACAGAGCAGACATTCTGTGGAGGACGGAAGCATCTTTCTGATTCCAGCAGACATTATGTTTGCATTGACTGAAAGGTTTTGTTTTGAATAAAAAAATGTAATCCTGTCCATTCATTTACTCTCAGAGACACATGATTTGTTTTCATTTTTAAGTTTAAGCATCTACACTTTGATAAATGAACAATACGACCAATAAAACAGCAATAACTTTGTTTTATTTTCCATAATAAAAGTCATTGCATGTAGTCTGCTGAACATGGGCCTACAGGACTTTATTTCACTACATTTTAAGTTAAATAAAGAGCTACAAACTTTGTAAACAAGTCATAGTTGCTAATAAACAACACAAACATACAGAATTCTCACTATAACTTACAAAGCCAACATTTTATGACTTGAACTCACAAATAGTATGAACATAGTAACATTAACATAGTTCATAAACATTATTGTTCTATTTATTTAGCTTAAATTAATGTTCATCCCTGTTTTAAAACCACAATCTACATATTTGAAACTGGAGCACAATGGAATGAGTGTTGCTTTCTGAGCTGCACAGACCAGTTGCTGACTCAGTGGTCTGAAAAGAAAAAAACAACTGAGTTTAACATTTTTGACAGGAAATGTTTTTTTTCTTTGCAAATGGCTACAAAACTGCAAAACAAATGTTACACACTAAGGTGCTTTCAAAAGCTCAGAAAATACATTTGCCAGAGGCAAATGACTGGGCAAGCTTGATGCATCTGAAACAAGGAAATTGAATCAAAAAACCTTTAAAACTTCACTGAAGCAGCAGCAGTGCTTCTAAAAGAGTGCCTGCCATAAAATTTAGCAATCCGTACATATTTAAAAGAAATTTCAAGTCTCAGTGGAAGTATGTTAAAAGTGTTTTGCTGGTTCAAATGTCTCTTAGTTCTGGAGTTCTTTTTATGACGAATGTTTGCTCTAAATGTTTATTCCTTTTTTTTGGACTGCTACCTGTAGGGGGCGCCACAGTGAATAATCTGCCTCCATCTAAATCCTCTCCTCTGGATCCTCCTTGCTGATGCCATCCACCCCCATGTTCTCCTTCACTACACTGATGAGCGGCCTCTTATAGGTCTTCGTCTTCACCTTTGTTCCTGGTAGTTCCAGCCTCAGAAACCTTTCACCATTATCATTGCTGTTCCTCTTCTCATGTGTTCAAACCATCTCAGTCTGCTTCCCTGTGTTTGTTCCCAAAATATCTAACATGAGCCGTTCTTCTGATGGATTCATCATGATTCCCTGAAAAAACCCCTCAACATCTTCAACTTTGCGACCTTCGGGTCTGCCTCTTGTCTCTTTCTCAGAATCTCAAAGTTTTACTTTTTTCTTAAGGAAAAATGTTTCTTTTTTTGCATGAATAAAAATAGAAAAAAACAGAAACTAGCATTTTCCCAAAATGTAAAAGTGTTTTTCCTGTGCATAGTGGGCAGAAGACAACAAAGGTCTTTTTTTTTCCATTATACCTTAGGTCTACTTTGAACCATCATCCTTTTGTTTTTACTTACTACTGCTGTTAACCGGAACATCAACATTACTTTAATAAAAATAATTTATAACCCAGTAGAAAAAGTAAATAAATTGTGCAGCAGAAGATCATTTGCACTATAAACTCATAAATAAACCTGAGCATTAAGAAAAGATAGAACTTTTGACCAAAATGTTGCCTAGTATTTGAAATCTGGACATTATGGAGGAAGGGTAGTATGAAAAAGGTCTCTTTATGTCACCTGGGATATAAAAACTTCTCCTACTCCTACTGTACACGCACCTCAGTCCTAAATGTATAAACTTAACTAATCTCAATAAAATCTGTGCTACTTTAGTAACCCTTACTTTTAAAAATTTCAATAACTTTTTTTTCTTCATCCAGAGAGCCACAATGGAGAGTTAAAAGCTCCACACGAAGCTCTGCAGACCTGTGCTCTAAGGCAACAACATGGCTGCACCTTTCCTTCGTTCTTGCTGAGAACTTCCTTCAACCATTCGAACTTGCTTGGACATTCCTCTTTACCTCTTTCCTACTCTCTTTTTTGTTCTGGACTGTTGACTGTAAATCCTAAAGTCCTCCACCTTCTTCACCTCTGCTCCCTGCAACCCCACGGTTCCACTTTGGACCCACAAAAGAAAAATAATATATTTTCTTTAACTTTAATTTTATGTCACTAATGAAGTAATAGATTACAAAAAGTACAAGACCTACACAAATCACTGATGCACAAACAGGAGTAGCACAGAAATAGTTAATTCCTGAAATGTATAATTTCACAGGAAACCCAAACTGACCTTCATTTAGCTTTTGTGACAGCAGTTGAGGTTGATTTACTTAAACTGTCAGTCTGTCCAGATTTTAGCTGAAAGGAACCACAGAGAACTGTTACCAATATAAACATTTAATAATATGATAAATTTTTTTTGGTCAAATACTGACCTTTAGGATCCTGAACAGTTCCTCTCTAACCTGTTAAAATTAGCACAAAAAAGATAAAATGCATATCATGTATCAGATGTGTTCAGTCAATCAGGATTTGGAATCACTTGAGTTGGCTAATCAGCAGCAAGCTGGTCAGGGAGAACTGGAAAACAGGCAGGATTGAGGCTCTTGAGGACTAGGATTGGCCAAAAGTGATGGGAGCATCAAAACAGATACCTGTGCATTACCAACTTTGACATTGACTACTCCATTGATATTGAATACTAATGAATACATTAGAAAATAAAAGCCATTTCTTGATATATTTTGGTTATTAGGTGAGTTACTCCAGTGTTTTGTGCCAAAACATCATCAGGTTCATCAGTCACGTGACACGGGGAGCTGCAAGTTGTGTGTGTTACCCTTAGTTACCACACAGCACAGCATAAGGTGATTCAAATTAGAATATTTTGCATTTTTTAACCTCGAACATTGAAGATGTTACCTGACCGTTTTTTTGTGGTAATTGTTTTTAGGATAAAGAATAATACAGCGGGCTGCACGGTGGCGCAGTGGTTAGCGCTCCTGCCTCACAGCAACAAGGTTCCCGGTTCAAGTCCTGGCTGGGGGACCTTTCTGTGTGGAGTTTGCATGTTCTCCCCGTGCATGCGTGGGTTTTCTCCGTGTACTCTGGCTTCCTCCCACCGTCCGAAAACATGCTTCATAGGTTAATTGGTTACTCTAAATTGTCCGTAGGTGTGAGTGTGAGTGTGCATGGGTGTGTGATTGTGGCCCCTGCGACAGACTGGCGACCAGTCCAGGGGTGTACCCTGCCTTTGCCCATGAGTAGCCGGGTTAGGCTCCGGCAGCCCCGTGACCCCGAAAGGGATAAAGCGGATTGGAAAATGAATGAATGAATGAATAATACAGCTGAGAAAAAAAACATCCCTAGTTATCAGTATTGGTAATCGGTATCGAATATTTTACAGAAAAAGTCATCAGTATTGTTTTGAATCTTAAAAGTGTGGTATCACGCATCACTAGTTGAGTAGTCTTGTTTAACTTGTCAAAGACTTACCTTTTGCTCTCCAAAGCACCCCACTAAAAAAATGAAAAGCCCCTGCAAAACAAGAGAAAGACATTTTCATTTCCTTTTACTGCTAAATGCTTTCCTCATTATACTAGTTGTTGAAAATCCAGATAAAAACATTGGTTTGAAAAAGGACAAAAAGTATATAATACATCTGTAATGGAGAACAGATTTGTTATTTTTTTTAAATGCTGATTAGGTCTGTGACATATAAGGCTTTTTGTTTAACAAAGAGTGTCAACATTATTTTTTTTTATAAAAAAGTGGACAATCACAAAATGAATAAATGGAGAACCTACTTCTCTTTTCTACAACATTTAAATTACTCTTAGCGTGATAAAAGTCCATCGTTCTGCCAGTGTAGTAGTACATTTACAGACATCAATGAATCCAATCACTAATATTTGCTTTGATCAGCTGTAAGGTAGAAGCTAAATTACATTTGTTTTGCTGTAAATGTGATAACTTTGAGTTACCTGGAAGGCGTTGAAGATGGTAAAGCTGTAGTTAACTAATGGGAAAAAAGGACTGGTTGAATCCAGCATCAGAAGAAAGAAGCCAAAAAGCCATGTTAATCCAAAGACAGGCGTCAGAAGAACCACCACTTTGATGATGCCTTTTGCCGTCTCCTTGTCATCTACTTTGCTGCTATCAGGTACAGAAGTTTTCACCAAAGTAACAATGACAACCACCATGGAGAAGAGGTTTCCCAACACGATGGTTCCCACTGGGAGGATAAAAGAGTAAATGGAGCCCCTCAAGAGGCCTTCATAGATCAGCCAGCAGGTCTTCTTATCATGGTAGAGCGTTTCAGTGTAATTGTAGTAGACATAGCTGCAGCCTACAAGAACCATTGGGCACAGATAGCCAAGAATGCTAGAAAGATACATGAAAACCCTTTTTCTAAGTGGACTGAAAACAAAAATAAGCTGGTGGACAAGCAGGATACTAAGACACAACATCCAGGTGAACATGGCTAAGAAGAATAGATGTTTACACAACGTGAGAGTAAGGCACGTGGTTTCAGAGAGGTTGGTGGGATTAGAAGAGGCCAAGAAGCTGCAATCACCAAGCAGAAGGAAGACAGATATGTTCACCACCGCTGTGTGGCGGAAATGGGACAGGTTGGTCTTGATAACAGCTGACCAAACCATCCACTCAACTATAAGGAAGAGGACCAGGGAGCAAATAGAAACTGCAACTCCTATGCTGGTAATAATGTCCAAGGCAGGCTCTGACACGTCAGATTTGGACATGAGGACGGAGAACGAAGTCAGATGGCTGCACTCGCAAAGTGTGTAGTTGTCAGTTTTATTTGCCACACATCCTTCATCTGACCACGTCTTTGACTCTGTGTCCCAGAAAACACATATAGGTCCATTGTTGTTGTCTTGTTCAACGGGAAACAACATGGAGATGGTGATGTTGGAATTGCTGTTGTTCACCAGTGTGGCTGACAGGATGAGGCCGGTGCGTTCCGTCTTTTCAAAATTGTTTTCCAATTTGTCCATTAGATTTTTCACGGCCATGACTTTCATCAATCCTTCAGTTTTGTTGAGATTCACACCAATGTTAAAGACGCTTAAATTGCAGTCATCTTTTGAGCAGAACTGGAGCTCTAAGTTGGTGCTGTTGAATCCGCTGCTCTCATTGATCTGGATTTCTTTCACCAAGAGTTCCATAGATTGGATGTACTTTGATGACATTTCGTGAAGAATAGTATCGTTGACTCCGGTCCAGTTTGAATTCAGCATATTGCTTGCTGAAGTAACAAAATTCTGAAAAACAGTTAAAAATAGCATTGTTGGTACTTTTGGAACATGACCTAAAAAATGAGATAAAATTCTCCAAATTGATGGATAATCAGTTTAATCTTTTGTTTGAATGTAATGTAGTTTCCATGGAGTAGCTTAAAGACCCATTCCAGTAAAAATCGTGTTTTTAACATCTTCTTGTGGCATTTTTCTCATGATGGAGGACATAGATAAAAAAATGCCAAATTAAAACGGTGTTTCTGAGTATTTCTTATGTAAATCGTTATGAATCAGAGCAGATGAAAAAAGGCCATTTAAAAGAGAAAACAGCATAATCATAATTTTAAAACCACTGGGAACACTTTTACAATAGATAAAAAAAAATGATTGGCGTGGGACTTTAACTAGTGCTATGTTTCTGTTAAATGCAATTACAGGGAGATATTACTAGAATCGCTTTTATACAAAGTCGTCACATGATGGCCTTGTTATATGATTTATTGAAGCTTAAGAATTCTTAATGAATTGAATCTGTGTTGGTAAGGTATAAAGCTCAGAAAAGAAGTTATAAACCGGATAATGATAACATATGTAAAGAAAATGGTTAGGTAAATAAGGGTGGGATTATATTTGTTTGCTTCCTTCCACTCCCTTTCAAGCAATCTGCAATTATCCTATGTTTAATACTGTATGTTTTTGTATGGATTTGAACCTTTGTTGATTGTACTGTTTCTGCACTATTTCTTGCTTTGATTGATTGAAATAAACCATTTCAATTCAATTCAAGTTTAGTTTATATTACTTAATTGTTAGTTTATGGTTCTAGAGATGGTTTGTTTTATGTGGGCAAAATTACAATTTTTAATGTTTACCATAAAAGTACAGAGGATGTACGGGGACACATTTCAAAGGCCGTAATCTGCTGTTGCCATTTAGCTAAAGTGACAAATACAAAAAAAATAGCTTACAGGGAAGAGATCCTCATTCAACTTGATATATGTGGTTGCATCGGCCATTGTATTTAATATATCTACAGAGGCTCTGATGTCGGCAATGTCCTCTGAGCCAGATGTAGATTCAGAGTTGTTCTTCATCCCTTCAAATATGTCCAAAGCCACTTTCTGGGTGGCTCCAACTCCCTGAAGAAAGTTCTAAAAGAACAGAAACAAAGGGACAAAATGAGAACAAATCAAAGGGTGTACTAATTGAACACAGACTGGGTGACAACTGCACCCAAATGTGTGGGCTATGGAAAGAAATCTTATGAGGACCAAAATGTGCAGTGTGAATGTTGCTTGAAGTGTAAAAGACCTAGCAGAGCTTGACGAGACTTTCACGCAGCCACTGTCCTACTGAGGCATGACAGGGATCCATCTACTGTCTGTTCCTCCTTACAATTTGCCCTTGTGTTGATATCAAAAGCATTACGCTATTAGGAAGCCCCAAAGGTCTGAAACTCCTCATGATTTAAAACATGGCGCAAACGATGCCAGGTAAAGAAGCACAGATACTTAACTAACATAACTTTTGATTATATCCTGTGTTGATCTCTTTGATAGTGTCTGATTGTGCAGCACTAAGGACATCTCAATGTGAAGATGAGTCAATGGTTTCCTAATGAAAATAGGAATGCTGAAAAGGGTGTTAATGAACTGTGGTAACTCTGAAATCCAAAAATGCAGGTCAACACCTCCCGGTAACATTCAAACATGCAATGTTTTGTAACAGAGCGGTGATGCAACATCACCCCACCAATGTTTCTTAACCTTCCAGGCAGCACCTGCTTGGTTGCCCGGATGAAGGTTGGAGATGCAACCAAACATTACACCTGTGGAAAACCATTGTTTTTGAGCAGCACCGTGAGACACATCCATGCCTCCATCTTTAATTACCAGATGTGCAGCCTGGTGTGGAAAACTCTATCAATGTTTTGCTCTATTTTCTAGTCATAAGAGTATTTTCCATCAGTTGTATTACAGCTCTGATTTGTACCCATATAAAAGCTTGAATTTTTGCTCATTTGATCGGCAGCTGGTTGGATTCATCAAAACGTTTCTTTTGCAACGCCCGATTGGCCATTTTCAGAACTTTGAGGTGGAACGGGTGCAAGGAGAGTTAGCAAACAATTCCTCAGATTTATTCTCACAATGTATCATCGCAAGAACTTGCAAACTTACATCGGCTGCCTTTGAAACTTTATTTAACTCCTCACTGACACAGCTGGACAGCACACTCAACCACTCGCTGCTGTTTCCACAAGAGCGTTGTTTTTGCCCGAGCCTACCAACTGGGCACGCAGTGATGACAACTGTCACACCAGGAGGGGTTTTTGGCCATGACACGTCATCACTGACTTCCTGTTTGCAAAAGGGTTGGCCGGCTTTGGAAATGAAAAAAAAAGAACAAAAGTATTTAGAATAATGAACATTAATCAACAACATAAAAATAAATAAGCAATTGAAAAAATGTGATTGAATATTTGATGTTAAACAAAACATAAAAAAGTACCACTCAGCACTGGGATGTCTATCTTTGCGGAAGCTGTTTGGTTGTTAATATTTTTAAATGTGATATTCACATGATTTTCTGTTGTTTTACAATTAATTTCCACTTTCGTCTGCATTACCTCTGAATCTACTGTAAAAACAGAAAATGATATTAGCAACAGAAGTCACATTATTCTTGGTATCCTGGTTTATGTTGATTTATGCCATAAGAATGTAATAAGTTTGTGCTAATTTGAATGATAATACATGTAATATGAAGCCACCTTTCTGGCACTCAAGGAGGTTTTCTAATATATCAAAAAAACAATAAATATCATGTACTTCTACAAAACAAGTGCAACAACATGACCAAAGTTAGACAATGTTATGTTTGTGTAATAAAATGAAGTTTTAACAGATATGCCATTAATAAAGATGTGAAAAGAATGAATAAAAAAGTTTGAATGTTAAAAAGAGGAATACTCATCAAACCTGGGCTCGATTTAGAAAGTTGTTTGGAATTGAGATACCACGTGAAATGATTATTGGCTATTCTTTGCGGAATGGTTGCATTAACAGTCACAGATACTGTAGTGGTGTCTGCAACAGAGCAGTCCGCAATGAGAGGGTTGATTGTCATTATGATGGCATCTGGCAGGAGAGCCACATCCAGTGTTGTGCTGGCAGTGTGCCGGACCAAACCCTCTGTGAATCCACATTCATATGTACCTGGGGGAAATATAACAGAAAATATCATATTTATTATTTAATAATATAGTATGGAAATATATTAAAATAAAATATATTAAACTGATGCTTAATTGCTCATGAAATTGTAATTGAAAAAAGTCCAGCATAACTGGTTTTGATTAGGCAGATGACTAATTTTCCACAATAAAAAAAAGCAAAAATCTGTAAAAACAAAACAAAAAAAAACCAAACAATGTATTAGTTGATCAAAACTGAATATGGTATTACAATTTATGAAACTGACAATATGTAGTGCATTTTTTGTCAGTTCAGTCCTGTTCAATCAGAGAAATGTGTTAAAACCAAAAGCATCTCGGTTGAAAGCTGACTGTGTAGCAGATCTTCTTCTAAATCAGTACATTTTTAAAAACATAAAAATGATTCATTATTTGAGAAATGTATTTACTTGCCTGCCAAGATGCCCTTCACCTTATCGAGTGTAACACTAATACAGGATGGGACATCTGGTGTGATACACGACTTTAGTTCAATCTGTCTGCCAGTGTTGAGCTCAAAGCGCTCAAAGGGTTTGCTCAGGTTCCAGCCGGCGTGGTCTGTGCTCTCATCAAACACACACTTCAGGATTTGATTTGACTCGTAATTCACGGTTTTATTAGGGGCAAAAATGGTAACCATCCCTATAAAGAGTGCAAGAAACAAGAAGAAAAATGCATGCAACTGTCTTGGTGACATCATGATGGAAAACAAGAGACTTTTTGACAAATTGGTTTTGAGACAAATTAAGAAGTCTTAAGAAGTCTTTAGACCAGGGGTGCTCATTACATCGATACAAAAGGACACATGGGTAGGCCATCAAAAATCAAAACTAAATAAACACACACAAAAAAAAGAAGATATATATATATATATATATATATATATATATATATATATATATATATATATATATATATGTATATATATATATATATAATATAAATCCATCAGCTAATAGCCATCCTCCTCGTGAAGTATGTACATGCCGGATGGCCAATCAAACATCCTTAAGAATATGTCACTGCAACTGTGTTTACACTGACCACCAGATGTCCAATTGCCCGGCACATTTGATTTGGCCTTGGAGAGCAATTACGCATTGCTACAAAAATAATATTTATACACACGACAAAGCTTTCTTCTCACAAACATTTGTGTACTCTTATGTTGTAATTTTTGAGTTATTAGTACATAAACATAGCATTTTTGACTGAAGATATGTTAGAAGTTGTCAACTATAAAGTTGAATAAAATGACCTTGGTGCATAATTCAAGGCCTTGACTAGTCCATCCATCCTTCCATCTATACATCCATACAGTATATAGGTATATCTTTTAAAGCTTGTCATCTCTGAAGTAGCTCACGTGAAAAAAGTGTGAGCACCCCTGCTGTAGACCAACCAAAGGGTTTTCCTTTGGTTACATTTTTCTGCAGTTATCTAACAATTCATGAAGGGTAAAAGAGACAAATGTAAACATGATACCAACCATGAGTATCGACAAAAATATAATCAGCTACCAGTTCAGTTTTTAGACCAACCACAATCTCTTGCAGTTTAGTGGTATTAAACTTGACGGTAGCATTTGCCCAAAAATCAACAATGTTGTCGGTTTTTGTTGGAGAAGACCTGCAAAAAATTGGAAAAGAAGATGATAAAGTTGACAGTAATAAAAAAATAAGCAAACAGAAATTATCTTTGCAGATCATCTATGTACAGATTTTGTATTCTTTGTATTCCTTCCTTCTTGATGGCAAGACCCACTCTGAGGAAATTTTGTTTTTTTAACATGTTCTTTTATTTTTTATGATGGAGGATATATACAAAGAAAATTAAGCTTAAAACTGCATTTCTGAGTATTTCTTTATTCAATTTGTTGTTAAATGAATGCCATTTCAAAAATAGCTTATTTGTTAGGTAGCAAATACGATATATGGGCAACAAGCTCCCTGCTCCGCTCCATTCTGAAGCATTTACTTGTAGATGAAAAGATCCATGTACGTCTTTGTTTTCCTCGTCCGGGCTGGCATCTGGCTTAAAACTGTACGGCTGGATAACTCTAACATTGCCCGCTATTTTTGCTTCACCTGCACCTTTTGAGGGGAGAGTGGGTAAACAGAGAGCTCTCAGCAGCAGGGAGAAGGGGGCTGTTGATCTGCACCAACGGTCTTGCCCACAACTAAAGAGGCAAAGTTCTCATCATATCCTGCTACTCTGCAAAAAATATGTCCTAGAGAATGACAAAGGTTTTTTGATTTTACCTAAAAATGAAATCATCATAATTAAAAGACCACTTAGAATGCTTTTAAAATAGTTTAAAAAAAATGACCGAAGAGGGACTTTAAGCTGCAAAAACTCAAATTAAAAGCAAATTACCTTGGACCAAGCATATTTACGTTTATCACACCATTGAGCTTTTCTAAATGACTTTGGATCTTTAAGAAAAAAAAGAAGATTAATTAATAATTTCCCAATGAAAAATAATTGACATTGTGTTATGTTTAATTTCAGAGATGACTTTAACACATACCAGAGTCCTTTGACTGTTAGTCACTGCACTTCCCAGAACTGCTGTTCCATTGATGCTAACTGTTGGTTGCAAACATTTCCATTAATATTCAGAAAAAAGAGCAACAGTAAGTCAATGTTAACAAAGTTTTGTTGATATTTTTTCGTTATAGTTGGAGAAAGCTTAGAATAATCTTATTGGGATTTAAATAGCAGAAAAATCATGTGTATGTCGGTTTACTGGAGGCCTTACCATTGACTGGAGGAATGCAGATCGGTGACACAAGAGACACATTTTTTAGGCAAGCAGTGTTGTTGCAGCAGCCATAACCATAGCACACTTCATTGCTCCACACGTGTCCACCAGTGCAGCTGCAATTGTAGTCGTCACCAATAACCAGGCATTCTATAAGAGCAGGCAAAGAAACAGCTTAAAAAAGAAATGCATCATTTAGATTTAATATGAGAGACTCCGCAGTTGTTTTTAAAATCCAGGCCAGCCAGTCTCATTTGTTGTAAACATTTTAACCTGAGATACGTTCAGTTTAATTTAGATTTTGACTATAGCAACAATCACAATTGAAGCTGTCTTAAGGCTGAAGAAATGAATGCAGTAAAAAATAGTGTAGCACACCGATGGAAAGCAAACACATCAAATCAAATCAAACTTTATTTCTATAGCACTTTTCCTATGAAGCATAACACAAAGTGCTTTACATTAAAAGAAAACAGATTAAAAACAAGCAAAACCATAAAAATGTAGACCCCCCCCAACACACACATGCAATCCACCCAACCCCTTTCACAATTCCCACCCCCTTAACTGATGGAACCCATTGGGAAACAGGCTGAGCACGGAGAAAGTTGGTTGGTGGACCCATTATAGTTGGGTCCTCTTCCTCCGTGGACAACCACATAGTCAGTCTAATGCAGCATCACGGCGAGGACCCAGCCCCACCACAGCAAGGTAGCGAGGCAGGTCCCCATCTAGAGCTGCAACAGCTGAACCGTAGCTGACCCAGAGGGAGAGGACCCAGCCGAGGAGGCACTGGATTTAAAAATAATAAAATATAAATATAAAATTAAAATGGAACATTTGATAAAAGCAACAAGCAATAAAACATGAGAATAAAAAAATATTCAAATAAGCTATAAATAATCCGACGTAAAATTATAAAACATGATAAAAATAATAAAAAACAGGATAAATTAACATGATAAAAACTAACTAAAAGCTAATTTAAAAAGATAGGTCTTGAGCCTTTTCTTAAAAACCTCTATGTTCTCTGCGGTCCTCAGGTCCTCCGGCAGACTGTTCCATAGACGGGGGCCATAGTATTGAAAAGATGCCTCTCCATAATTTTTGGTTTTCACATTTGGAATGATTAGTAGACCAGTGCCAGAGGATCTCAGGGTCCGCGAGGGTTCATATTTAACTAAAAGATCAGATAAATAAGAAGGCGCAAGACCGTTCAGACATTTAAAAACCATTAAAAGTATCTTAAAATCAATCCTGAAGCAGATGGGGAGCCAATGCAGGGATTTTAAAATCGGGGTGATGTGAGCTCGCCTTCTGGTCTTGGTGAGAACTCTTGCAGCAGAATTTTGGAGAAGCTGAAGGTTCTTAATGCTATTCTTTGGAAGACCAGCTAGAAGGGCGTTACAATAATCAACTCTACTGATTATAAAAGCATGCATCAGCGTCTCCATATTAGCAAGAGAGAGAATTGGGCGGACCCTAGCCAAATTTCTAAGATGATAAAAACTTGTTTTAATCACCTGCTTGATATGTGGGATAAATGTTAGCTTGGAGTCAAAAATAACGCCCAGGTTTCTGACTGTTTCAGAAAAATTGAATGAAAGTTCTTTAAGTTTCAGAAACTGTTTCTCTCTCTTGGCTTCAGGACCAATAACCAAAATTTCAGTTTTCTCCTGGTTGAGCTGCAGAAAATTATTTGCCATCCATGATTTTACATTTAAAATACAATTAAAAAGTGCTTCTAATGGTCTTGTGTCATCAGGAGACATAGCTATGTACAGCTGGGTATCATCAGCATAGCTATGAAAGCTGATGTTGTGCTTCCTGATGACATTCCCCAGAGGAAGCATGTAGATGTTAAAAAGCAAGGGGCCAAGGATGGAACCTTGAGGCACACCACATTCAATTTTGTGGACCCCAGAAAAGTAAGTGTCCATGCTTACCATAAAGTTTCTCTCCGTGAGATAGGAAGTGAACCACTGGATAACAGTCCCTGAAAGGCCAAGACTTTTAAGTCTGTTTAACAGGATCAGGTGATCAACAGTGTCAAAAGCAGCACTTAGATCCAGTAGAACTAATACTGTGATCTGACCTGAATCCGAGGCACATCTAACATCATTAACGGTCTTTAACAGGGCTGTCTCAGTACTGTGGTTCGTTCTAAAACCAGACTGGTTCACCTCAAATATGTTATTGTGTAAGAGAAACTCATTTAGCTGAATAAAAACAATTTTTTCCAGAATCTTGCTTAAAAATGGCAAGTTGGACACTGGTCTGTAGTTATTAAAAACCGTAGGATCTACATTGCTTTTCTTTAGTAACGGTTTCACCACTGCAGTTTTAAAAGCAGTGGGAAAAATACCCGTTTGTAGAGAGGAATTTATGATGTTTAAAATCTCGCTCTCAAAAGATCCATAAAATGATTTAAAAAGTGATGTGGGGATGGGATCTAAAAAACAGGTCGTTGGTTTAACTTGGGAGAAAACTCGACCAAGTGTTGCAGCTTCAACCAGGTCAAAACTGTCCAGTGCTTCCTCGGGTAAGGTCAAGTCATCATTTTTATTACAATTGCTTCTTTGTTCCATCAAGATACTAGATCGTACAGAAGCAATTTTGCTCCTGAAGTGGTTAGCAAAGTCCTCACACAATGCAGCAGACGCTGGCATTGTGGTCTTATTCATGTCTGAGTTCAATAAGGATTCTATTGTGCTGAAGAGGACTCTGGGATTATTTTTATTTTCAGAGATTATGTTCGCAAAGTATGAGTTCCTGGTCTGTTTTACAGTCTGGTTGTATAGTTTTAGTTGATTTTGGTATAGTTGATGGTTTATTTCAAGCGTATGCTTTCTCCAACATGCATTTTCTTCTGACTTCTTAACCTAAAAACCTCTTTGGAAATGCTGTTGTGCGCATTTTCCAGTTCTTTGTAGCTCAAAAAGAAGGTGAGTCTCACCTCTTGCATGAATTAGTTCAAGTTCATTTATATGAACCCTAAATGAAACAACAAAATAAATACAAAGAAGAGTCGTATATTTTGGCTTTGCTGCTCCTACTGGGTTCTATGTGGTCAGTGAGAAACAGGCCAGAATGGTTGAAAGATCTGGACTTTTGGTCAAACAGACCTTTAAGCACATTGAATGCAAGGAAAATATACTTGATTGAATGGAATCCAAATCAATCAGCACAAACCCTCTTGCCTGTGATTGGCTGGTTTTGTTGCACATTTGTGTCATGTGGTCAGAGTTGAAATCCCAAAAACAACTACCATACTCACTTCTTAGTGCACTTTAGGATGTTTGCCATTTTTTAGGAGTGTTCGAATCTATAACTCCAAAATCCAATGCCGTGGAAATTTCCCAGAAGTCTCCAGTGCGCATCAATGCTCACTAGATTGGCGAATATTGTCCGTAACGCATTGTGTTTGAGCAATTTGTCATTTGAAAAACTGGTATTTTAAATTTATTTTTTTGAAGTCATCCAAATTTTCCCTTTGGCAAATGGGTGACGTCATATTTGCTACTAAAAAACAAAAAAAGTTTTGAGGATGTGTCCTAGATGCATTAGAATCCAGGGCATTAGGTAGTTAAGTAGCTTCATATGAAATAGTCATACATTATTTGGTTCTCTTCTTCATGGAACAGAATCTACACAGCGGACGTTCTCACAAAGCAGACGACTCGTCGACGCTGTTGCCGGGATGGGCAATAGTGACTTCCCTGTTCCACACTTGTTGGCCTCAAATGCCAGAACCACTGGTAATGTTTCCACCATCATCTTCAGATGCATTGTTTAATGGGTTTATTGTGACAGACTCATAGATGCTTTTTCTCTACATTAACCATTCATTTAGTGTTCAACCCCTTTTGTGTATTATTCTTTGGTAACTTGACTAATTATGCTTGCTAGTAGTTACACAGGGTTATAAGATACCAAATAATACATGCATTTCAAAAACATTAAGAGCTTTGTCATAAAAATAAAAAAGCAACAAAGTTGTGAACAAAAGTTGGTGAATAGTGAACCTTCCGAGAAAAGAATGTAGGTTTAGGTTGGCGATTATTAAGACTATAAAGTCAGTGAAAAAACTGCTGTTTAATCTGAAGCTTAAGAGAGCTTAAACTCAATGAAAAAAGCAGTCCCAGTTTAGTGTACCGGTGTTACAATAATGACACCAACATGTAGAACAAGTCAATGCCCTCTAGGTTTTTTTTCTTTAGTCCAAATTTTTTTCTTGCTTGTTCTTTATTTTTCTGCCTTTGGCACAACAATTGTTTTATGAGTGTAACAAGTAGTTAGCTCTAATAAAGCCAATTAAGTAAAAAGGAAAAAAAAGTGTTCACCTGCAATGACTTCTCTGCTCTCTAGCGTCACTTGCTGGACCTGTCCACTTGCATCGTTGACATTCATTGAACCTGTAGCCCAGCTTAACAGGATGGTGCTGGCGTCCAACGTGACATTACTTTCCACTGTCAGCTCGGAAACATAGTTCTCTTCAAAATGGAAGAAAAGATCTAATGTGAGCTGCATTTGTCATCAACCTCAAAACACCTTATTAAGAAAACACACGATTTGGAACAGAATTCAACTATTTTGTCTGTAGCTTTTTGCAAACATTCATTTGCCTCTAAGCAAAGTCTTACCTCCTGAAATAACCTGCAAAAGTAAGAACAGTTTCACAGCAGAATTAGTTTTTGTCGTCCAGTTTGATGTCTATAGCATGTATGCTTTTAAACAATCTTTTTCTGTGAATGATGGATATATCAATAAAATAGAAAGAAATCAGTCTGTTAAACATTTAAATATTTAAAAGATAATCAGTCTGTTAAAAATTTTAAATGATTTGTTACAATAGATTCTGTAGTAAACTAATGCTTTTAAGGAGTAGAAAGTTAAGGATTTTAACCTGAGAGAAGAAAATAGTTGGAATCAGAAAAATGAAAGCTCTGGTCCACATTCTTACTCTGTTAAAGAAAAAAGAAAAAAAGCATTACTTTAACCTCCTAAACCTTTAGTATTTTTTAAAACAATACAGTGACAGAAAACATGACATTACTGCCTGCCATTCTTCTACTGTATTGTATAGGATCCCTTTTTAAAGACATCAAAAACACAAGTCAGAGGAACACGACAAGGAATGTTGTTTGTTTTAGTTGTCTTAGCAGGTAAAGGTGGTGTTAATGGTACAGACAGGGCTCTATTTGTACTCTTTTCTACCACAGTGGCTAAGGGGAACCGTTAATGAAACTTTCACACTAGGATAGTCTGCAGGATTCAGTTGAACTTGGCAAAAAATAATCAAAAATGTAGCACCCCTTGTAAACTTCACAAAAAATCACAGCTACATTTTTGTTGGCAGATTTTCCCTAAACAAGGACCAATCAAACAGCAGAAAAATCCCAGATTAAAACGAGTATGTCCTTCTAGTCCTTTGGCTTCCACATGGAGGTAACAACCTAGACCTGATTTTACAGAGTCAAGATGAGCTTTTACACCAGTCAAAGAAATGAGACTGTCCAAACTTTTACATGACTTATTCTGCCAAAAATGCAATGAAGCACAAACTGTTATTGATAAACCGGATAAGGATCTTTCAAAGCGGTCTATTATTTTGTCGTTAGTGGATTAATTAGTTAGTTCCTGCTTGAATTTCAACTCAAGCCCCTTAAATTTTATCAAAAGCCAAAATCTAGGCTATCTACTTTTAGGTACTGTGTGTTTTCTCAAAAATCAAATTAAATAGTTAAAACATAGAATTATCACTAAAAACAAGAATCAACCACTGTAAGTACGATGTGTGATGAATGACTGAGATTCAAATTTGTTCTCAGTAGGTTTAGTTATTGAACCATGCTATTGTATTAACATCTCTTTCAGTACAAAAAGAGCTCCACAGCATAATCCTGAATTTATTGGAGTTCATCTGAAGTTATATCACTACTTGACTTGTGGCAGGTGAACTTGTTTGCATCTGAGCACAAACAACAACTTCAGATTGTGCTGACTTGTTGTTTGTAACAGTCGACTGCTGCTAATCACTCAGGCACCAGTTTGCATCTAGGATGGTCAAAAGCCACTTGATGTGCACAGCTTACCCCTCATCATTTTCCTATTGACCAAGCTCCCTTTTCCAGCTTATAACAGGTAACCTATTGTGTTCAACCACCGGCAAATAACCAAATAACAAAAATATGATGTTATAAGCAGATTGTAAATCGGCTTTACTTTGGAAGTGGCTGGTCTGAAAAAAAGAGACCCCTCAGGCCTAAAGCCAGTGAGTCACTCGTACATACCTCAACAAACAGTTGGTTTCAAACAAATATCACAGTAACAGTTTGGATAAAATTCCAATTCCAAAATGCGTCTAGTGTTTGGAAAGCGTCACTTCCTGTAAACAAGATTTGTTATCAGGAAACAGCAACCACATTTTTGACACACAGCTCTTAATAGTACTAAGATGATGCATTTCTTAGCACAATGAGGAGTGAGCAAACGCAAACAAAAGGAACAATATTGACAATGTCAGAAGAAAAAACATCAGTATAAAAGTTGGTAAGGCACCCATTTGTTTTTGGTGAAAATAATGATCGTTGGCTCTTACCTTAGCATTTGTCTTCCAAAGAATTTCTATCCCTAAAGTTTAGCTTCAGCTTGGAAGCAGAACACTGACAACGCCCATGTCTGTCAGGCGCTCATCGGCATCAGTGAGAGAATCCCTCACAGTGACCAGGGACCAGATTAGATTGGAGAGGGCGTGTTTGTTGAGTGTAGTTTTTGGGAGGGCAGGGATGTTGTTGATCTTTAAGGCAATTTACATTGATGGCAAATCCAAGATAGTTAGCATACACGCAACAGTGTCGTTTTCCATGAACATTTGTCTACCAAATCAAGCCTGCTCCTTCAAGAGATCCGAAAGCGGCCGGATTTCTCAAGGAAGCATCTCAGAAGTAGTGCAACAAGGCCTCATAATTACACAAAAAATACAAAAAGTACATTTAGCTATTTACAAATAAGTGCCCCAAAATGGACAAGTATTTATCAGTGTTACTGGGTGCTACAACATAAATACTCATTTATTTGCCATCTATTTACAAGTGTACAATTTCTGCTAACTTTCGGTTCAACACAATTCGGTTAAACATCCGTTTTATCAAATTTGGTGATGAAAAACAGTTTTTGTATTGTATAAGGACACTTGGAGGTTTTTCCACTTTATTACAGCAGCGCAGTTTTGAGTTCGTCTGCAACAACCTCCCCAGAGACGACCTTGTGATGCACCAAGCCTCCACTGACTGTTACAGTCTTTCTGTTTGTGTTAAACACATTTACTCAACACACAGTGTTGGGTTTTTCAGAATAACATGTCCAAATAAAACAAAGCATTGTTCCCAACGCGAATAAACTTAACTAAAGTGCTGGTTATGATTGCCCATAGTCAAACTGAACTCCTTTAATAATACAATCTTTTCGTCTAGACAAATAAACACGTTAACACTGCTAATTACCCATTTTGCCTCCCCATGTTTATATATTCTCTCCCCTCTCACTCTCCGTGGGTGGTTTCTCACCCAAACGTGGGTCCTCTACCAGAGGCCTGGGAGCTTGAGGGTCCTGTGCAGTATCTTAGCTGTTCCTACCTAGCACTGCCTTCTTTCTTGTCTGAAATGTCTGAATCCACTCCTCCAGTTTAGGGGCCACTGCCCCAAGTGCTCTTGTGGAACTTCTTCCAGTTCTTCTCCCTGGTATTTCCCCACGCTTTGAAAATCCCCTCTGGGGTTGTCATGGGGGGTACCTGCAGGATCCAGGAGTGTTCTGGGAATTAGTGAGTGCTAGTTCTCCTCCGTAATCCTGTGGAGTCCACTACTACTTGGTAGACTCATAGACTCTTGCTCTGCTGACCCATCTGTTATTCTCACTGCTTATTCTAGCAGATCTACGCTGCAATGGTTGATCTTCCTTTGTTCACTTTAGACACAATGTCAAAGGACACTCTGAAGCGTCTTCACATTTTATTCTTTGTTTGATTGTAACTTGCGGTCAGAATACACCCCCCCCCCCCCCCCCCCAACTCACTTAAGTCACATTTGATTCATTAAATATTGTGATTATTCACTTAAGTTAAGTAGAGCTTGATTGATTGATTGAAAAGGAGTGGGAAGAAGCGAACATATAGTCCCTCCCCTACATAGTTACTTCACTTTATAGTTTTACATAGTTTTCATTATACGGTTCTGATCTGATCAAGTGCAGATTTTCTAAGTAACAAAATTGGGTACATACTAATTAAGCTGAGAAAACATTATTTCATGATTTCAGTAAACAGCAACATGAATCACACTTAATGCAACAGATATGTAATACTCACTGACGATCAGTACACTTTTTCACTGTGCCGTGTTATTTCAGTTAGTTTATTTTTGTCAGACAGATATCTCTGTTTACTTTCTGTTGACCTTTGTTTTAAGAATTTTTTTATAGAGGTTGGTTTTCTTTTTACAAACATTTTGTAGACCAGTATTTATTCAAGGACATTTAGCAAATTTGTTCTTGAATTGATGAATTGGACAATTTTTGTTGTAGAGTGAGCTAAATATTTAAAAAAAAACATTCATAAGCGGTGTCCACATCTTTCTCTCTGTACACAGAGTTCCAGTTCTGTCTGGATAAGTCATTATTAAGGGAGGTCATTGTTTTTTCATTCCTTAACCTTTTGTAGACTGGTTCTTTGATTATTTTCTTTGTTCTCACAATATCAAATAGTGTAAAAACTGGTAAATGATCAGTTATGTCACATATCAGGAGTCCACTCATGTGAGTGAAGTCTATATTATTAGTAAATATATTATCAATAAGAGCACTGTGAGCAGTGATTCTGCTGGGTCTTGTTGTGATTGGATATAAACTCATACTGTACATTCTGCTGATAAAGTCATCTGTTGCTTTACGTTTGCTAGGGATCAGATCTTTTTTCAAATCTCCACAGATAAACAATATTTTGTTATTTTAAGAGTCACTGTCTCTGACAAAAAAGAGAAAAAATTGACACGTATAAAAAACTCCAAAAAGCTACTATTTATTTTAGATTTCAACAAACAAAAGTAGGAAACTTCCAGAACAAAGAATTGCACAAATAAAATCCCCTGAAAACTGTGTTTTGCATGTTGAATTTCCTTCCCATTTACATGTTCCAACTTAAAATGCAGGTCTAGGGCGAAAAAGATCTACCATGAAGTAAGAGAGGGGAGGAGCACTCACACCCATACTATTTGACTCGTGAACATTGGTTCTCATGGTAGCACAGACAAATTTCAATGAGTGACTGTTTTCTATAATAAACCCGTGTTCATTTTGAAACCATTAGCTGCATTTGCATTGACCAAGAAATTGCACAATTAGATTTACGGTGATAAACTTGCCTGATGGAAACACAGACATTTTCTAAAAAACTCGTATTTATCAAAAAATACGTTTTTGCGCTTGGAGAAGGTGGTTTTTGTAGCTTATTGAAATTGTCATATTTCACAAAACTGCAATGAAACACTTTTCTGATGAAATGACTCATATCTTTGGCACTGCACAGTGAGCACCACTTTCTCATCATCACACAGCTCAACAAAATGTGAAGGTGACATGCAGAACTGCTGGATACACAACTCCTTTGTAAAATCACCAATCACAATTCCCAAAATGGCTTCATCCGTAGCTGGTCCCATGTGTAAGGAGCTTGTCACTCTGTGGCCTGAGTAAGACACAGACGTCTCCTTTGATAGATGATGATGAGTCAAAGAGGTGACTTAAAACCCTTTTAATGGAGGTTTAAGGAAAATTGAGACCCCAGTGTGAAACACTATTGTCTCTTCTCAAAAATCAACAGCTGATATTGCTGCTCCACAGCTGAATCAGTCTCACACGTGGAATTTTGCAGTTGTGCCTCCAGCTAGAACTAGTTTTCTCTTTTGTAAATCAGATTTTAAATAGAGCCATAAAACAATTATTAGCCCTCAATGCAACCTCATTGCAGCATTAGAGGACGAATCATTTTATACAACCCCATTCATATTAAACATTTGTAGTTTGAAATCTATAAAAGTTTCAGAAGTCTCTTCGCTCTTCAAGAGTCACCACTAGTAATTGGAAAAAACATAAAGTGGGAAAAAAATAGAGGTAGGTTTAATTTTGGGGCTTTTTTGGGTTTATTTCTTCTTGCACTACACTTATTTAGTACCTACTTTTAAGTTGTTCTTTCTCGTTTTTATTTGACAGGAAAAGAAATAAAATGTTGTAAAAACTCTAAATGTATCCATCATTTTATGATGGTAAAGTGGGAAAAAAGGTGGGGAAAAAGGACATCTTGTATTGACAAAAAGCCTTAATTCTCTTGATCTTTCCTGTATTTTAAGCAATATTACTTTATGAACAAAAACATGTATTAAAAAAAAATCTAAATCCCTCTTATAACTTCATTAGAGATTTTTTATAGGCTCTTAACAGTTTTGGGGCTTAGAGGAATGGTGACGGCATCTTAAAGTTTACCTATGTAAACACATGTAAGCACATTATGCAAAGCAGCTGGCCAAACCTCGTCGAGCCAAACAAACTATTGACATGTGCTACCTAGCAACAGTTCCGTTTTGGTTTACTACTTTTTATCTTGCTGAATGCAAATAAATTTCTTATTTATAGCTCTTATCACTGTTTAACACTTTTATGGGATGTATACATGCAGATTGTCAGGTCTTGACAGTGTTCTGTCCCTTCGCTGCCCTCTCCTGCTTCTTTTTGGTAGTTTTCCCTTTTTTTTGGTTCTGTCGCTCACCTCCTGTCTCTCCTCCACAGGTGTCCAGAGTAAGGCAGGGCATCCTGGCACACCTGTAACTCATCACCCCAGCAGCAGTAAGGATCGGTTCCTCCAGCTTTTCCCTGCCAGTCCGTCTGCTTATCTAAAGTGGTATTGAGACCACTTCTGAGTCTGCTTCCCTTTACTCTTCTCCTAACTGGATCATTCTGTTTCTGTTTTTAGTTTGCTGCTCCGACCTGGAACCATTAAGCCATTTTTGACCTCGCCCCTCCTGGACTCCCCAGACCTCCGACCTGCCTGAACTTCTTTCCCACCCGGACCTTCAGCAGCCTCTCCTTCAATAAATCTTTTGTTTCCAATCCCCTATGCAACTCACTTCTTCTGACCATGACACAGATTACCAATTCAAGCAGATAAACCAGTAGGTTAAATGAGTTCAAAAAGCAGACATAAATCTCACAACCAATGTAATTTATTTTTTAAAAACAGTTTAAAACCAAATGCAGCTGAAATTTCTTTGATTTTACCACACAATAATACATATAACATTTTTGCTATGTTCTGTACAAAAGCTAAAAACCATTTTATTTGCATCACTTGAAGACATTCAATTTTAGTGGCAGGAGACTTGAAAAAGAAAAAAAAATTGTTTTCTAATTTTGTTTTGGGCCTAAATACACGAGTGTTCTTATAGTTTACGTGTTTGCTTGTATATGAACGTGCTTGTGAGTTGACCTTATTTATATTAGGTATATGTCGACATACATATTATTTACATAACATTTCTAAGCAATGGGAGGATCAGCCCCTTGAGGTGACGCATCTCGTTTTCAAGGGGTTCCTCATTAAGTAAATATCAACTTAAAAAAAAAGAAAAAAGACAGAATATAGTGTAAATTTAAACAAAGACGTATTTGAGTTACAAACAAGTATAAAGCCAACACTCGCACACATCCACATTCACACACGCACACACATACATAACAGATCTCAACTTTCACCCCTCATCATAATGCATTTATTAAACAAATTCAGTCAAAACACAGAACACGGATATGGACATTTTTGGAAAAGACTAGAACTTATGAATTAAATCATGTGATGAAAACAAATGCAAATATCTTGTAAATGTAATAACAGAGCTCTCTTAAAAATGCTAAAGATGTATGTGAATGTACTGAGGAGGGGAGGTAATTCCATACGCAGGGGGCTCGAATGCTATTTTCCTGTTTTTTTGTTAAATCTTGTCACAAGAAAATACATTTGATTGGTATGACGGAGGTTGTATGGTGAATTGAATGGGACTAAATATTGCTTTAAATATGGGGGGAAATTATAATGAAAACACTTGAAAATAAACAGCAAATAATGGTACCTTCTTCTAACTGATGGTGAAAACCAACCTAACTGTTGGTACATTGTACAGTGATGTGTCATACAGGGAGAACAAAACAACAGAGACGATTGTAAAAGACATTTAAAGAGTGTAAACTGGAAGAGGCAGTATTAAAGTAAAGAATGTCTAAATAGTCAAGGATAGGAAGCAAGAGTTAGGAATATACTCTTTTCCTGACAGGGAGACTAAAGCAATTAATTGATTGCTACAATGATTTAAGACTGTAATTTATTTTATTTGTAATAGATTGTAAGTGAATAAAAAAAAAAAAAAGTCAGTATAGTATTTCAGATATCTGAAATAGAACAGTATATTATGGTGTAATCAGCATACAAATGAATATTACATTTGGATAACGTAATATTCATATGGAAAATAGCAAAGGCACAAGAGAAGAACCCTGCGGGATTCCTTTGTTTATTGTAATAAAGTTTGATTGAATGTCCCTATATGACACGGATTGATGTTGTTGATGAAAGTATGAGTTGAAGCATAGGAGGGATGGCGTAGAGAGACCAATGGCAAACAATTTTTCTAAAAGCAAGTAATTGATCAAATGCTTTTGTGAAGTCCTGGACGATAGCACCACTGCAGATATTGTCGAAATTTGTAAAGATGTCATTTGTAAATTTCATGAGAGCAGTTGTAGTAGAGAAGTGTTTTCTAAAGACAGATTGAAACAGTGATAGCAAGTTGTTAGTGGTGAGAAAACTAGATACTTGATTAGAAGCAATCTTTTCAAAGACTTTCACTACACTATTATTGATTGCAATTGGCCTGTAGCTGTTCAATTCTTGGGTATCAGCTCCCTTGTGGAATGGAATAACCTTAAAACTTTTTCTAGCAAGAGGCACTTTACAGGAGAAAAAAGACAAATTAAAGAGCTCAGCTAATGGAAATGACAGAACCGAAGATGCAAATATAATAAAACAGCCTCAATTCCATCAGGACCGGGACCACTGTTAAGAGACATCTTTCTAATTACCTCAGAGATGTCATCAGGGCTGACTGGTTTAAAAGCAAAGAAACTATCACCAGGTTGGACGTTGGAAGTTAGAAAGACAGTGAGGATTCTACCTGTGGTGTTTGGGAAAAATGCTAACAAAAGGCATTAGAAATCACAAGTGGATCATTGACAATTTCATCATTAATAACCATTTTTTCTTGAGTGCCTTTAGATTTCCCAAGCAAAGAGTTCATTTTGCTCCAACATTGTTTTGGATTGTTAAGATCATTAGCAAGAATATTTCAACATTAATTTGCTTTAGCATTTCTTGTCATTGTTGTACATTTATTACGTAGTTGTTTGTGTTTGTCCCAGTTACATTGCAATTTAGTACATTTATGTTTATCCCAGCCTCGGTCTCTCTGTTTGAAGAGGCCAATAAGATCACCAGTCACCCAGGGTAAGTCATGTCCCCTGACATGGGGCATGTCTGTCTATGACTTTGTTGAGCTCTGAGTAGAAGTAGTTCCATGCAGTCTCAATGTCAGGAATGACACCAAGTCTGCTCCAATTTACATTCACAAATACAAATCATTAACAAAAAGATCATTATTAAAATGTTTTGAGATGCGAATCCTGATCCATTTTGGAGGAAGGCGGGGAGTTGTTGTTTTCCAGACACAACAAATTATTGAGTGATCACTTAAGCAATCTGGGAGAATGCCAGCCTTAATAATCTTATTATGGTTAGTAACCAAGATCCAGTTGAGAAGAGAATGACTATTAGAACCAGTTCTTGTTGGTTTTTTAATAATCTGAGACATATTTAGCTCACTAAATAAATTGCGCTCAGTTTATGTACAAAGATCAGACCAGTTTAATTTAAAATCACCAAGTAAAATCAGTTCTTTTGTATCACCAAGAGATGAAATAGTTGATAGTAGAAGAAGGAGATTGATAAATATAGCTGATTATAACTTTTTTATTAGTGCGAGGAATGAGCTCAATAAAAATAGCTTCAAAAAGCTCAGGTTTAACTGTAGAAGTGATTAATCTGGACTTTAGACTTGGCAAAATGTACGTAGCAACTCTCCCACCCCAAGAACCTCTATCAGTCCTAAACAGAACAACAATATCAATTTTAACTGAGGAGTCTGTCATAGTCTTGGACAGCCATGTTTCTGATAGTGCAATGATAGTTGAATTATTATAAGCAAGATTATTATGATCAAATGATCAATTTTAGGAAGCAGACTTCTAATGTTTAGATGTATTTCATGGGTACCTTTACCCATAGTTTATGGTGGTTTAAAATGAGAAGACAAACTGACATGGGGAGAATTTGAGAGCACCCAGCATATAAATACGCAACCATACACACATACGTCCATGCACAACAAAAACAAGCACATTTAAACAAACTGATAAATCAACTCACAGATCACTACCCGGAAAGTAGTACCACTGAGTTAAGTTAGAAACTAAATGTAACTAATTTACTGCCTTTGATTTTAATTAACTTATTTGATTCTTTACAGAACAAAAATACATCATTAATACCCAGAGTAGCAAAACAAAATGAAACTAGACCAAAGGTAACACAAAAAGCTGACGTCGAGCCAATGTCCGACCTACGAATAAGATCAAGTCCTGAATACAGAAATAAACAAACTAACGTGACACATTAAGTTGCTTAAGCAACTGCCGAGGCGTCATGTACGAAGGACTCAATGTACTTAGCTGCCTCTGTTGGATCTTCAAACACGTCTTTACAAGAGCCACGAGTCAGTTTCAAAGAAACAAGATACAGCAGGAAAACTTGGAAACCCAGTGAGCAGGCCCAGTTCATCACTGGAAAGCAAAAGAGCAGTGGTATCACATATATGTGAAGGTTGTTCCAGCCAACAGGAAAATTTATAGAATATGAGTGTGTTTGTGGACAGACCCAACTTTTGTTGGTAAATATCTACATGTGAAAGTTATAATGATAAACTTTGAGCAACTTACTGCCATTTTTTAATGTAATCTATCCACTCCTCTGTGTTTCTTTAATCATTCTCTAACTTCTTGACCCCCTTTTTCCTTTCCTGTACCCTTCTCCTCCATCTCTAATCCCACTCTCCCTTTGTCCTTCATCAGATCTAAATAAAAATGCTCTCAAATATGAAGTTTAGTTTCAAATACAAAAAGGGTTTACGCGTGTGTCCAAAGCCAATAAATCACCTTTTTTAACAATCTCATTTGTCCAACACAAGAGGCCTTCAGCTCTCATCTGTTTGCTCAGGTGCTGGACAGCAAAATACAATAAATGAATACGTGAAAAAGAATCAATTTGGAATTAAGGTATTAAAAAATAAAAAAAGCAGGAAATGAATGAGACCATGCAGTACAATTAGCAGAAAATTCAAGGCCAACCAGCAGTGCAGAGCCACTCCTTGAGCAAACAGGCTGAACTGTTTCTGACAGCCACGTGCTTTGTCTAACACCTTTGATAAACCAAAAAAAAAAAAAAAAACAAAAAAAAAAACAACCAAACAAAAGAAGTAATTTTGCATTGTTGCTCTTTACGTTCTTCACGTTCGGCAAGTGTTAAAGCAGCCGGATTGCTTTAGAAAGCCCAAGTGCAGGTTGTCTTTTTAAAATTTTTTTTAATCTATGTTGAATCCTCATTAATTCTGTAAAATGTTTTATTAAGAAACAATTTTAAGGAGACTGGATAGACTTTTTAATTTTTTTTATTTTTGAGAAATCTTGCAAAGTTTTGACGTCTGGAACACTCAATTCCCATCAAAGGAGAAACAAGCAACACTGACAATATGGATTTTATGAAAATAAAAAAAAACAAAATTTTTTGGGCGTATTTTAAACCACCTTTGACCACAATTGATCGTTTTTCAGGCCTAAGGGGAATATGAAGTGCTTTTAGAAACAGCCCCTGCAACAAAGACACACAAATGGAAGAATGTGTCATTTGAGAAATGTCATTAAACAAAACATATTTCAAAACAAACTTTACAGCATCTTTAATAATATCAATGATGCTTGATCCATGTTCATTATTATGAATTAAAACAAAGGATTTGGGTAAATTGATGTTTAACAATGTATGGGATCGATTCAAATCCTTCACCACTAGATGTCACTTTTTTGCTAGTAATAAGTACGTCTCAGTTAAAAGCCATCAAATCATTTCTGAATGTTTCAGACAATTTAAAGAAACACAAATATTCCTGGTTTGGGAATCCTTCCTGTTCAGAATCATGGCATTGATTGCCTCTGAACTGAATCAAAATCACATGTAAACAGACTAGTAGGTGTACTTGACACATATTTTATAGATAAGGAATTTAAATCATATACACAATCATTGATATGTATATTCATGCTTTGTTGGAATAACAATGTTAGACAAATGTCTATTCAAAAATGATTTGAAGCTGTAGCTTTTCCATGACTCGATGCATCTGCAAATGCCGTTGCATCACCATCATGCAGACAAGCACTCCTTCAGCACACTTTAAGACACACGGATTTCAAAATATGCAAGTAAGAATTAGAACATATTTTTCACTCATTTTAAATTGTTCACATTTCACTAAAGATAACATCTAAAGTTTTTACTCTTCTTTTCTCCTCCTACTATCGGGTCCCAGCAACTGCTATGCTCAATAGAAAAAAATTGGTAAAAATTTGGTTTGTTAACATTTTACTAGTGTAAAATGTACTTCTCTTTACTGCGACCTTACGATTAGAGGTCGACCACTCTCCCACTGCACCAAGACCGCCCTGTACATGTAATACTTGCGCTTACTGTTAATGAAATGTTGTGCATACAGACGAATTAGGATGGCAGTTATTTTCTCCTGCTCTTCCGAAGTGGTTTTATAAGGGCACATTCACAACTTCTCTGGGTTGTTTTTATTTATTTATCTTTTGTCTGACAAGTTACTATAGAAACAGAATTGTGGTATGTACGTGTGGGGAAAAGTTCCTCTGATGAGAAAAGAAAAAAAAGAGGAAGTTAAGCCCTCCTTAGGTTGGCAGGCATGAAAGAATAGTAGCTTTCTGCTACTCAGGGAGCATTCAAAGTCATGTAATGAGGATGAGGCCGGGTGGTACCTCTATGCTCCAACCCTAAACCTTTTGCTGTTTAATTTTTTTGCCTTTTTTACTATCCCTTTTAATCATGATTAGTTTTTTATGAGCATTTCTCTTGGTTCGAAAAGGAAAGTGGACTTAACTTGATGTAATCGCTCCTTTGAGTCAAGGTGATGAACAGGTCCAACGTGCTTTCTTTAAAACAGGATAAAACCCCTCGTCTTGTTTTACTGTACATGCTGTACTCGGTTTTGATTTTAATCTTCAATCTCCAGAATGTATGGGCAGAGAACGAAAGAGAAAGGATTGTTCCGTTGAACAATTTGACAGAGTTGTGTTTAACAAAACAAAGTTGCTGCTGATGTTTACCTTATACAATACATGGATTATATTATATAACAAAGTTTTAAAAGCATTGCAATATCTAGTGTTTATACGTAAGCACAAAGCTACAAAAAAAAATCTTATCTCACATCAGCTCGTCTGGTTGAAGGAATGAAATAGAACCAGTTTTACATAACAAGATTCCAGAATACACACATTAACATCTATTTATATATATATATATACACACGAAAAAAACTTATAGGGCATATAAATGAAAAGTGCTAAAAGCCCAAGAAAAAGTGTAGATAATTTATAATCAATAAATTTGATGTTTTGTCATTTTGTGGGTTACACAACATCAATCTACAGATCATGGTTGAGAATTCCTTCACTTTGACCTAATTTTGACAGAGGCTGAAAAATAAAAGTGCAAAGCAAACCATATGTTTGGACATAGCAAATAAAACTGAATGGTTATCAACTCTTAAACTCATTGCAATGAACATAAAACGTCTGTGACTGAGGACTTCCGTTTAGAATAACAGATGGGGGGCTGCACCAAGTAAAAGGGGAAAAAAAACAAGTAATTGGAGGTCGAAACGTTTAAAATCAACTTTTGGTTCTTAATTTGTTGTATGCGTGATCAAGGAATTCTCTTAGTAGGATCACAAGGACAGAGATTCCCCTTCGTCTTCTTCCTCATTCGTCACATTCTCATGGTTTCAGTTTGATAGTAGATGAAAGTCAAAAGCAGGCATGTGGCTTTTCGGGTTCCAGCAGTTTTCAGTTTCTACTTTCTGATGCCACCCACATAATGACACGGTATGTTCCAATAAAAGAGATTAAGACTACTATTGCTTATCTACAGTTGGTTCTGCCTTAGGTAGTCACTGAACTATCTTGAAGTTGTGGATGCACGGCATGATTTATGTAAAATCAGTCAACTGTGTGCAAATGCGACCTTTGATTTGTCTCATGTTAACAAAAAATTTCAAAAAAAATTTGATAGAAACTCGCCCTCACTTTGGTACTTTTCATGATAAAATTAGCTGTGGAGGAGTAAAAATCTTTAAAACATTTGGTTATTGAGTTTGTTACAGCTAAATAACACTGTTAAACATAAGAGAGAATGAGAATTGACTTGATTAAACCACAAGTCTCCTGCTTTAGTCCCAGGTTCTGGGAAAGAGGAAGTGACATTTTGGCCTTCTTATTTTAACAAGCACCTTTTCATGATTTGTCAAAACAGTATCGGCCTGACGTGACTTGACGCAGTAAAAAAGAAAGCTCGCAGCTGCTCTACCAGCTAAGAAAACAAAACTCTTTTGTTAAGGTGCTCTGTCGTTCAAAAAGACTGTCAATCAAAATGGTAACTTCCTGCTGTCCAGCTGCAATTAAAAGATTATATGAATCTAAAAGATTTGTGAAGACAACGATGTCTAACAGCCATGCTGTACTCCAAATAGTACACACATTTCCTAATACTAAAATGAAGTCATATTAGATTCTAGTGATCTTTTCTTTTTCTGATACGCTTTTTTATAGGCCCACTTTAATGAGATTTAGTGTTCAAATTAGTTTTTTGAAGTAAAAAAGTACTTGACTGGATTTCTTCTCTGCGTTATTTCTATTTTACACAAAAAACCTGACTCTTTTTATTTCTCACATTTTAACATGCTGTAAAAGGTAAACATTTTAACTTTTAAACAATCCTTAAAAAAATGTAGTAACATTGTAAACTAAATATGTTTACTAATCAGAATCAGCTGGATTTTTAATTTCATTTTGAAAAAGAAAGGGGGTCCTCTGAATAAAGACATTACAATGCAATCGATAGATTGTAAGCCTCCTAATAGGACTGTAGTATAAATCCTGGAGTCCTGCCACACTTCATCATGTGTTGCCGAATGATGGACCATTACTGGATCCACTGTTGGAAACAATGACACCACCTGGAAGAGAACATTTAGTCATAAAACAATACAAGACAGACAGATCAAGCACAGGACACAGTCATGAATTTCATTCTTAAAATGCTAAAAGGGTTGACGAATAAGTGTTAGCCCAGTCACATCTTTGTGTACCATGTTGACTATCATTTGATTTTCTCTTTTGAAAGTCTCTAGGAAGGTAAAATATTTAAATCTTTGCTTTGTTGGTTTACTCGAGTTTAGTTTTTCCTTAAAGAAATGGAAACGCCCCAAAAAAATAGCTTTTGTTTTAATTTAAGAATGTTTTTCAAAACAAGACTAAGTATTCATTCATTCTTTTTTAGCAATTACACTTTTGGCCATATCTTGTAGGTATTCATTTTCAGATTTCTTTCTGTGCTCAAGCTTCACTCGTCAGAGCACATAAAAAGTTTTAAGTACATCGCATCCAGAAAATGTAATTTCAATATTATTTTTTATGAATTACGCACCCCCTCTTCTTCTGTTCCTCAGAAATCCAAAAATACTGGAAGAGCTTCCTGCACTGGTGCTCTGAGAAGAAAAAAAATAGGACAGGTGAGTTGATTTCACTTACAGCACTCAAACAATATCAACTTATAGATTGAAAAAAAACCAAAGAAGATCAGTTAGAATTCGTACCTTTGTTCCACTGAAAATGCTTCGTGAGGTTGCTCTCAAGTCTAAAATAACCTGATAAATAATTTTTAATATTAGTACATCGTTCATAACAAAATTCAATGAAGAAAGTGCTATATTGTTTGGCATTCATCGTTTACACAAACTATGTTTAAAAGATGCATGCATATGTATTCATAGACAAAAATCATTGTTGCAAACACAAATATACATACCCTTTTGTCTAGGAGTACTCCAAACACCAAGATGAAAAACCCCTTCAAAGAAACACAATGCAGGAAATGATAAGAACCAACTATTTAAACTGATTTAAATTATGTGTTATAAACATCAGAATTCAACGTTTTTTTTTAAATCATTACCTGCAAAGAGTTGAAGAAGGCAAATGCAATGTGGATTCCAACATTTCTTGCGTCAACCATGGTTCCAATTCCCAAACCCCAAGTTAATCCAAAGATTGGAGTTAGCACAGCTAAACTCTTGGCAATAACCATTAGTACATGTTTCTCGCCTTCTTGGGTGCTGTTTGTCCCTACTCTTCTCCTCAAAATTTTGTAAAGTACTACAACTAGGATTATTAGGTTGATAACCACTATTGACAGTGCAGGGATCACAAATGCTAGTAGAGCTTTGGATTCAAACCAGTTCAGCCAGCAGACTTCTTTCTGGATGTATTTTTTTGCTCCAGCAGTGGAAGCAATGGTTATCGATGCAATGATGAGAGGTGCGCCGTATCCCAGACTGAATCCAATACCCAACAGTCCCCCGTCAGAGATGCCTCCACCAAAGACGCTCATTGTTCGGTAGACCAACAGCAAAGCTGAAGACAACATCCAGAAGAACATGGCGAGGTAGAAAAAATGGATGAAGAAGGTGGCTGCAGTGCATGCTGGTGCGTTTTGTCTTCCAGGATCTGAGATGTTTGCCGCAATAATAAACCAAATGTTTGCAATCAGTAGAGACAAGGCGATGTTTACAATGGAGACATGCCGCAGTAAAGATGTGCTGTTCTTTCTTATTCTATGCCATATGATGGCTTCAATGATGAGACAGATGACTAGGGAAATCATTGATAAGGTAATACCAGCATAGGTTATGTAGGCTAACGCTGCAATTTCTGGTGCAAAGGGTGACATGAGGATGGAAAACGAGGTAAGATGATTGCAGCTGCAGCTGACAGTGCCGTTTACGTCATGCACCAAGAAACATCCTTCATCGTCCCATCCTCCAAGACCATTGAAGAGGCTGAAGTTCCAAAAAACACATTTTGGGCTGGACAAGGTGTCATTCAGAAGGTTGAATGTTAATGAGATATTATTGATTTTGCCATTGGACCGAATAAGTGCAACCTTTCCATTAATGAGATTATCTGATGAATTGACTTCGTCTCTTGGAGGAAGCACATTGTTCAAAGAGGAAAACACAATTACTGTTAAAGACTTCTGGCCTCCATTTGACTGGGGGATGTCCACCTCCACAGATGAACTGAAGTTAAAATTAAAATCATTTGTAAATGTAGTTTTGTTCAAAAGAACAAAAGGTACATCTATGACAAAACTGTTATCTGAAAGATTTCCAGTTAATCGTTCCAGAGAATCCAGGAGTAAAGAGCTCCGGCTGTTATTGGCATTAGAGTTTGTAGAGTTAGCAAAAGTTTTTGTGTCATTTTTGTTCAGAAAACTCCATGAGTCCTTTGCGTCATCCCTGGTTAGAATCCCAGACGTTTCCAGGACAAACTGAACATAAAAGAATTTAAAAACATTTGTAAGAAAAATACAAAGGGAAAAAATGAACATAGCCAAAAAAAAAGCATTGAAATGTATAAAATAAAGAACAAAAAAATCCACCTACCGTCATTGAACTTTGGTCTATTTTTGTGTTCACCTTTGCTACATTGTCTAAGATCTTTACAATAGCGCCAATAGTGGCAGGAGATTTATTAATTTCCTGTGAGGTGCTTTGAGTTACATTGCTCAGTTTTTTCAAGAATGGTGGCAGGTCAACAGGAAGCAGATCCTAACAGAGAAAGTAAAAGAGAAAAGGAAGACTTAAAAGTAAAAGTTACTAGAAAAAATTAAAAAAGACGCAAAAAAAAGAAAGAAAAATAAAAAGACATACCACAGACAATTCAAGCAGGTTTTGAATTTCTTTCAGGACACAGTTGTCTTGAACGTTTTCATATTTCCCATTTGCCATACATGTAGCTGTTTTTTCTCCCTTTTTGTCTTTGTCACAATCTGCACTTCCAATGTAACCGAGTGGTCCTGGACCAAATGTTTCGTCGTTGCACAAAATCTCTACAGAGATTGAAAAAAGTTTGTAAGAAGGTCAAGTAAAAAAAAAAAAAAAAAAGATCTATTTACATTAGATCTGTACTTACGATTTGCAAACCTCAGTGTGGCAACTTCGCTATATTGGAGATTTTGGGCAAACGATTGAGCCACCCACTGACATTTAAATTTTGCTGTATTCCCATCTACACAGCTATCAACTTTATAAATGAAATTGACTGTTGAACCTAGTGGTAAGAAATATAAAACGTTTAGTAATGCCGTGAGGACTTTTATTAATAAAAAATGTTACTTTTGTTTCCTTACCTTGTGTACTGTCCCCCTCAAACTTGACTGTGTAGGGGGATTGGACAGAACATGTCAACGTTACTTGGGTTGTCCCACAAACCACAACATCTTGGAGTGGAGTCACTTTAATATCTGGTTTCTCCAAAACCTCAATAATTCCTTTTCGTTGCAAAATCTTATTTCCTGCTCGCAGCATACACACACAAGACACTGAAATAAAGGATAGCCATCGTTAAAATATTCCTTTGTCTTGCAACAATTTGAAGCCTTTGTGTAATAACAGTTACCAAAACATCAGGCATGTCGGCAAGATTTCTTGGTTTATTAGTGATATTAGTTTTCCCTTTTAGTGGAAAGAGAATTATTTAGCATCCTGTTGCCAAAGTACAGTTTGTTAATACTTTGATATTTACAAAAACCAAGGGTTATGTAAAGTCTATTTCTTACAATTGGTCACTTTGGTTAATTTACCTTGAGGAGTGTTGTTTTGGCAAAGTACATTTGCCTTTGTTTCTTTACACAATGATTCTTTCATGTCAAAAAGTAAATTTAAAATTAATTTAAGAAAATGTTATTAACATTTTAATTTCTATTTAAGTTAGCCATAGTACAGTTATTTAAATACATATATTTCCTGATTCTTGTGGAAGTTATTACTAATGTACTTCTGTTTTAAATAAAGTCTGAGTCGACCAGTTTTCTTTAAAACTGGTGAAATGATGACAACGTGATTATAAAATCAGCCACTGGTATGGATATGCATCTCAAACAGAACATGTTTTTTTTAACCATAATTATAGCTTAAAGCTTAATAAACTTAAGGCAACATAAAATTATCAAAATGTGTATATCTATATCTGTGTTAGGGATTTTCAAAAATGTCTTTATATGGGTTTACATGACACTGATCAACATTTCTGCACCAAAATAATACTATGCATTTAGAATGAGAAATTTACTGCTAGTTTGTAGATATTACTCTTACCTTGGCCAGTCTGAGCAAACTTGAAGCCAGTTAATGTGGAGGTGTTGCCAGTTAGGGTATTTTTAGCGGCATCAGCACCAAGGGTTGCACCATCAATTGTCCACGTCACACTTTCAATTTGACTAAAACTCAAACTTGGCTCTGGGCTTTCACATGTAATGGTCACGGGGGTTCCGAAAATTACTTTAGAAGAACTAAACTTTAAAGCGGTACCTATTTAGACAAAAGTAGACAAATATTTTTGAAATATTTCAATATGGAATAATAACTTGAACAATGTGAACTTATAGAGGGCGTCACCTACCTTCAAAAATGATTGGATAATGTTTTAAAACTCCATTTATGACGCCATCAGAAATTTGTTGAACCTGACTACTGTTGATAGACGTAGCATCTACAGTGAAGGTAGCAACAGTACTTCCAGGTCTGCAATAGAAAATACACTTTGGTAAAAATTCTGCCAAAACTGTACAGTATGATGCCAACTTGGAATCATTCAGTAAAGTATTGATAACTGTCATGCATGTTGTAATAGTTTACAAGAGTAAATTTCTAGTTTTAAACTCTTTAGTTTGTATTTCAAGTTTTTTTTTCATATTTTGAATGTTGTATATTTATACATTTTACTATAAGCTATCTAGTCTAGAAACACAATTTTCTTTACTGCACTACAAACATTAAACACTTAGTCGAATTGAACTGCAAGAGCACTACTGAAACTTGCTTCAGCAGGTAACACTGCAAAATCTTTTGGATATTGGAGGGGCAAAAGCAGCACCCACTGCTTAGTGTGATAAGTAAAAAATAAACTGTCTGCTTGATGGGTGCTATTATTTTTCAGTGAAATCAGAAATATTCAGTTAATACAATAGTCTTGTTTTTTAATGTAAAAAGATATCTGAATGATCTGTAATATGACAATAATGTGGATAAAAAAATGTTGGATGGCAGAATTTCTCTGTTAAATAAAAAAATGTTGGATTAATGTACCACAGAACACAAGTTCAGTCTTGATCTCTTGGATCAAGTTCATTGACTGTATAGGAGAACTGGAGTGAAGGACCCCTCCCCCCTTGCGTTCCAAATAGGAAGTACACGCAGGTCCCAAATGTTTAAACCTCATTGACTTCTAAAGAGAAATAAACAGCTAAAACTCAGTCATTGTATTTGTCAGAATATGTCATGATATAATGTCATGATAGTTTTTTCTTTATTGCAAGTTATACAAGTTATAAACTGATCCATTAGATGCCTCAATAAAAGCATGTGGTGCCTGCCGGTCCCCAAATCAAACGCTCCAGTTCTCTTATACAGTCAATGGTCAATGGTTGCTGCAGCTGTTTTGTGTTTGGATGCATATTATACACTGGCGATGCAAAAAGCCTTTCTGTTACTGCTGTTTACTTAAAAAAAATTGAAATAGGAAATATTACTTACGTAAACTTTAGGTCCCTTACTTTACAGTCCAGGATAACCCCCTTACAAGCAGTGTCAATCTGTAATTAGATATTAACAGTTTTGATATAAAAACAAAGCTCATCAAGTATGATTGAAAAATATTATGAAAAAATATGCTTTCACACTTACAGTGCTTAAAATGGTAACGTGTACTGGATTGGAGACTGTGTTATATTCATCTAAGAAATCCAAATCCATGGTAAATGCTAAGATTTTCGATGTAACTGTGGTGGGTGATGCTGTCGTAACTGTGGTGGGTGATGCTGTCGTAACTGTGGTGGGTGATGCTGTCGTAACTGTGGTGGGTGATGCTGTCGTAACTGTGGTGGGTGGTGGTGTCTGCAAAGATGTTGTCTTTGACGTGGTCACTGGAAGTATGGAAATATTTAATTATGGCAATAAGAAAGTCACAAAATAAACATAAAAAAATGTGGTCATTTATTGGTTATAAACAAAAAAACGTAACAAATAGAAAAGAACGTTTGAATGATATTTGTTCATTATTTAGTGTTTTTCTTTGTCATTACAATTTTTTGAATGTAAATTTTGAGCACTGACTGCATAAAATCTGTTTAGGACTTCAAACAAACAAACAAACAAACACAAAAAAAGTATTTCTTGAAGTACAGCAAAATATTTTCCATACCAGGTGTTGTGGGACATGAAGGGATACCTGTGGAGCAATGAAATCCACTGTTAAGTGTTATGAAGACCTAATCATCTTGATATGAATACACAATTCAAATTTTTGCTTATCTTCATCTTCTGTAATTCCTTTAGTTAGCTTAAACATAACACCAGTTTCCCTTGTGTGAGCAGCAGTGATGTGAAAACAGCAGTGATGCTTACTTGCACTGAGCTCACAGAAGCTCACATTATTTCCATTGATGCAGCAGGTGTCTGTGCTTGTGTACTTGCATCCAACATAGGTTTTACACTTGTCACACGACCAAGCATACTGATCCTGGCATTCGCACGTCAGTTCTCCGGTTGTGTTTGAGACACATACTGAATTTTTTTTTTTTTTTAAACATGAAAGAAGATAGGCTTTTAGATTCAATGAACATAAAGGGAAAATTACATTCTATTGAAGGTCTTACCTGTGGTCAAGTTAATGCCTAATACTTTCACATTCAAGACTTGATATGGCAAAAACCTTTGCACGGTCTGTAAAATACTTTCAATATCACTAATGTTGTAAGGAGCATTGTAGATTGGGATGCGTAGATCAAACACCAGATCTGTAATATGTGGAGATGTGACAGCTAGAAAAAAAAAGAACAGAAGGCAAAAATTTAATTTGAACCATGTTCTCAGCAGCCTTTACACATAATTCATCTTTTCCTAACAGGTTTTTGGTTTATAAAAATGAATACATGTAAATACAGATGTCAAAGCAGCATTATTAGACGCATAACAATTTTTATGTCAACTTGCACTTCTGGGCCGTGGCTTGCAGGAAAAACCCAAGACTTACTGTAGCACCAACCATTCGCTTCTGGGAAACCTTTGGATCAAGAATACTCTGATCTGACTACAATGGTTTCTATCTAAAGCACTGTTTTCATCACTACACTTCCAAAAAAATCCACATTCAGTGGTAAAGGAGCTTTGTAGACATTTGTGACGCTGTAAGCAGTTTCCTGGAAGATTGATTATTTAAGACTTGTTTTTGTAGGATGAAGTGGCCACTTATTGTCACAAAGTAGGATCTTAGAGCCAGTGATTGCAAATGAATTCGGATAAAGTATCAATTACAGCTCGATTTTAACTACATTTCGTGCACCTTGTCATCTTTTCCAACTGGATAAACTTCAGAGTTTAGTACTTAAGGATAATCCAAATATAGTACCTGATGTGATCTTTGTTGTTGTTGTTGTTGTTGTTGGTGTTGGCGTTGTTGTTGTGACAATGGTGGTTGGTATTGTCTCTGTAAACAAAATGTTTATTCTTATTAACGGGTAATTAAACAAACATGACAAAACAATAAAAAAGGACTTATGGTGAGGATAAGACATCAGATGTTTGATGGCATATCAATTAATTATGTTGAATGAAAAAAGCTATTTGTTTGATATTTTTGAAGCTCCTTTTCAATTGAGTTTTATTTAAAATTTCTAATCTAATCTAATCTAATAAATTTTTAATTAATTAATTAAAATTTTTTGCAGGTGTTTTATGCAGATCTTCTGCATTGGAATAGGTTGTATTTTTTTGTTAGAGTCCCTTATTGTTTTTTTTTTTTTTTTTTTTTTTTTTATCCTAGTAATCATTTTTCTTTTGTGCCCTGATTTGAGTCCTTAAGTGATTTTAAAAGGAATCTAAGATTGTGAAAATGACTGTGCGGAAACACGCATGCAATGCACATGATCATTAAATTCAGTTTTGCTTTATAAATAAATTACAATAGAATCTTCCCAACACAGTACCTTTCGGTGTTGTTGTCAACTCTGTAGTAACTGTTTTAAAAATAAACACAAAAGAAAAAGTGTTAGTTCTTAAAACTAAATATTAATTAAAAAAAAATGATACAAATGAGTTTTGATTTGAGATTTGAAATGTTTTGAGACATTGGATAACCATCACAGACAGAAGCAAGTTGTGGTTTGTCAAAATACTAAAGAACAAAATTAAAAATACGTACCCTACTCTACTAATAAAAGGCCAAATGCACAGAAAAGTTGAAAAAATATTACTGTTTTATACCAAATAGCACTGACAACAGATAGATGAAAACATAGATCTTTAAACTCAGATTTACATAAAAAAATGATTATAGATATATTTAAGAGTCAATACCAGAAGTTGGATGTGTTGAGGGCAGCCCTTCAGTTGTCATTGTTGATTTTATATAAAATAAAGAAAAAGTGTTTACATTAAGTTTAGAAAATCAAAAGTAGAAGTAATAAAGTAGAGGGATGACGATGAGACTTGGGATGTGACACATTGATTAACTATCAAGGATATGCAGTACAGTAAGCAGGTTGTTGTTTATCATAACTCTAATCAACATAGTCAAATTCAGACAACATTATTAAAAAATGGTTACAGAAAAAAAAATGCATGTTGGAAAATCCTATTTCCTACCTGGAGTTGATATTGGGCATGAAGGGACACCTGTATAGTAATAAGATGAAACAATGTGTGAAAAGAAGGGCAGAATAAATATTTTTTCAGTGACATTAAAAATCCAATCCACTTTATTTAAAAAACACATTGAACAAATAAAGGTTGCTGCACAACACTCAATAAATAATGAAAAACTGCACTACTTTAAAAGTGTTAACATTAGTTTAAAAACAATATTTAACGTATAGAAAATATTAACTTTGATGACAGTGAAAAAAGGCTCCAAAAATATTTAAAAAAAGAAAACATTTAAAGTTCACAACATGTGTCAATGACAAAGTTTATTTTGCATCAACTAAAACCTAATGTTTTGCTTACTTGAGATTGGTTCACAATACTGTCCATCAGGTAATCCAGTGATACAGCTGCAGGTCTCTCTGGTGGTGTTACTGCATGCACCGTAGAGATCACACTTGTCACATGACCAAGCTAATTGATCCCCACATTGACACTGCATGCCACCGCTTGGGTTTGGATAGCATTCTGTAAAGGTTTTTTTTTAAAAAAAAATGTTTTACCAAACATCAAAACCATTGCATATTTCTCACCTTCAACTACCTTATCCAGCAGCAGTTCTTACCTGTTGTAATGTTAAAGTCTACTACTTGAAAAAGTGGTGAGATCTGGTTTCCAACATCTGCCAGTCTGTTTTTGACTTCATTGATGATGTTCGAGGACATGATGGGGACTGAAAAGCTCAAGTCTATGTCCACATCGATGTAGACCAGTGCTTTTGGAGACAAGTCACACAAAATAACATTTTAAGCACCCAAGTAGCTCAACATGATTTTTTTCTTCATGATATTGATTTCCTCTTAACATTTTGTGGCTCAATCAATATTATGAAAGAGCAATGTGAAACAACTTTAAACTATGCTAAATCTAATGCCCCTGAAAACTGCTTAAGAATATGTTTGAAATTATCTGAAAATCTCTCACTTCATCAACAGTTCTATCCATCTAAAAGTGCCCCCCCTCTTTAGGTTACAACAGAAAGGTTCCCAACGTGAATCACCAATCACTTCAGGGTCATGAAGCTAACTCACACTGCCATATTTAAGACAAATTCATAAATACATCTTTCTAAATTTCCCTCAAACTTAGATTATGTAAACCTTATTACACATTTTATCCTTTATGCTACTTTACAGAAGCAGGCAAAGCATCCAAAAATGTTATCTAGATAAGCATAGCTTTCATCCTAATATTGACTTGTGAAGAAATAAGAAGATATATAAAAAAGGAGTACAGAGTAACAGCTTACAGTAAAGTAAAATGTATTAAATAAGTAAGATAAGAGAGATAAACTTGAGAGATTAAGTTTGCGTGGATGAGATTTACTGCCATAAAATTACTACTATAAAATACTTTTATAATTTGTGTTGGTTTGGGCCCTTCCTAAAGTCAGACCTTTATATTTAAGCCTCATTTAAAGCCATATACAGACAACAACCAACTATTTTTTAAACTCTGGTTAAAAAATGTTTTTGCTTTTTAAATTTCTACACAATACCTGCACGTGTTGTTGACAAGGCAGGAGTTGTTGATATCACTGTAAAGACAAAATATATATTGCAGTTATTTTAGTACATAAAAACCAAGTTTAAGAGTTACTTGATTAATAAGGATGGGAATAGGGTGACTAGATTTGTGTTATAGCTTACAGCTGAATGTTGATTAAGCAAAATGGCCACTGATAAAATTCAGCAAATGTAGTCATTTTAAGAAAATCCTCTTCAATTTGTGTTAAAAAATAAAAAGAAGACATAAACTCCGTCAAAATAAAGTGTTTAAGTAAATTCAGGTTTAGGTTATCAGTGTTTTGTTTTTAGTTCTCTTTTTGCCAGACTCTTTTGTCTCCTGATCTGGTTGTTTCTTGGACACTTTGACTCATGGGGAGACAGGGCGGTAACCGAACCTACAATCATCTGATCAGAGGTCAGTCGCCCTTCTTCTGCACCACGGTCACTGCCATATATGCTTCTCTGTTATATTGTAAACTGAGATTACCTGGACGAGTGGTATTGAGCTGGCAGAACTGATTATCAGGGGGAAGGTCTTTAATGCATCCACACACATTCCCGATAATGGGATCACAGGCTTCATAAAGGGTGCACTGCTCATTGGACCAGACATAGTTGTCTTTACATGTGCACTGATATGCAGTCAGATTAGAAAAACACTCTATGGGGGGAAAGAAAGACAGCACTTAAGTTTCATTTTATCTTTGATCAAATTTGAACTTCAGAAATATAAGCTGCATGTGCAGCCTAGATGGATACCTGTTGTTACGTTGATGCTGGTAACTTCCCCTGTGTTGTTGATCACAGCAGGAAAGCTTATGTTGCTGAGAAGCAGTTCAAGAACTTGAAGGTCAGACAGGCTTATAGATATTTCAATGCTATATGTGATGCTGCTTTGGTTGGCTGTAGTGAAAACAGAACATGTCAGAGATTGCTTCCCTTTGTATTGTTATAGTTTAACAGTAAAGACTCATTGTTCCGATGACCTACTTGCTCTTTTTTCTCTTCCATGAGCACTGACGGGATTCTTACTCATCAGTTGCTTAAGAAAAAACAAACAACACTACATTAGGCCGGTGGAGGTTCTTATTCATCCAGGTGGTGTAGTCTTGAGGTTGAGTCATAGCAACTGGATTTAGACTAGATTCATCCGACTGTTGAAGCCACTCTAAGTCCAATAAGTATGACTGAACTTCAAGAACACGGCAGTAGCTTGTTGGTGTCATCTATGAGTGAAGTGCTCCAGACTGATGAGATTCTCACCTCAAAAAAAGACTTCACAGGCTGGGTGTATTCCTGGTGTTCCAAAAAGCAGCAGAAAAGAACAAGAATCACAACAGCATATGCTGCTTTTGGTGGTTCCATCCTATGAAACAGGATAGAAATTAAATGAATTTATGTGTATTCAGACCAGAGACAATCAGCAGATTTTGTTTTGTTGGGAAAGGAGTTTATTTTTTTACACAACTATAGCGAGCAGACCAATCATGTGATGAAGATGCAACAGTTTTTTGCTTAGAGGAAGTGTTTTCTAAAACACAAACTGGGTAGGTAGTTAGTCCCAGTGTTTGAATGAGCTTCACATATCACTTGCACTGCACTTTCTGACTCATTTGCATTTACCAACTGTTTGGATTCATTGTTTTATTTATGTTTTTTTAACTTTACATGCACAGCACCACTTTCATTTAGTTAACTTCTGCTCTGGTCTTTGGACCTGAAATCACCTCCAAACTGGTCTTCCAAGAGTTAAGGTAAACTTCCACATCTTTCTGATCTGATCCAGTTAAGTTCAAAGTTCAATTATTGCTAAATCACTTGAAATATAGGCTTTGAGTTTTTGGAACTGTGCTTTTCATTTTTTGAAGGTGTCATTTTGGTAGGATTGGTAGAACCAAAATACAGGATACATGACTGTGTGGACAAAACCTTAAATGAACCTAAAAAAAGAAAACCTTAAAAATCTTTAAAAGCAAATTCTTAATAACAAGAGCTTAAAACATACTGATAATGGGGGAGACAACGTGTCTGACAGTGGACAAACATGCACCTAAATGAGACAGAGAAGTCAGCAACTGAGACAGAAATGGTCATGGATGATGTACAACACAAAGTAAAAAAAATGTGCAACAAGCAGTTCACTGCTGTCATCCCTCATCCTCATTCCATGCCTTTTTGGATATATATAAAAGAATCATAAAAAATATGCACCAAAAAAAGTTTATTTTCATAGCAGCTAGAATAGGGGTCTGCAACCTGTGGTTCTGGAGCCATGCAGCCCGCATCCCTGCATTGCGGCAATTTAGTTTTGATGAAAAATGCTAATGATTTGAATAGGTTTGTGAGTTAAATTTTGTCATTTACTAAGAGGCATTGACTTACCATTCCTCAAAAATGCCCATGCCATCTAACTAATCAAAATGATGGTAAAAGGTTTGCTATACTGTTAGAGTGTTTAATTAATAGAATAAGCTCAAACTCACATTGTTATCTTGTAAATGGTAAATGGCGTATACATATAGAGGGCTTTTCTACCTTCTTAGAAGGCCCAAAGTGTTTTACAGTCCCAGTCCCATTCACTCATGCACACACATTCACACACAGATGTCAGGACCTCTTCCTTACACTGGCACCAGAGACAAACTGGGTCAAATGGCTCTTTTAGTGTTAAAGGTTACAGACCTCTGAGCTAGATAAACATAACCATAAGGTTTTTAATAGGGGTGTGACGATTCATTTTAACGATTCGATATTTGTGGTTGCCGATTCGATTCACTTTCGATTTTGTTTCATTTGGAACATTACGATTCGATCCAAATTACTGACCTGAAATCGATCCAGGACATCTTTAGTCAAAAGTTCTACCAGTGTGACTCAGAGATAAATACCTGGTACTGAACAGTGCAGGTGAGTTTTCCAGATTCCTTGTATTTCTTACAAGATAATCAAGTGTAAATTAAATATGTGTACAAACAAATAAGTAAACATGAATAAATATCAAATCCATTCACATTTAACCCTAACCCATAAAGTTCAGTCCACCATTGTTTTTCCACATCAAAATAATCCAAAGGAAATATTATTAGAACATTCTACCACACTGGATGATCACACGACTTTGCATAGCTTAAAAAGGGTTTTAAACACATTGGACTTTAATGATTGTTAATCATTTTTTGCTGACATCACATGTGTGTTGTCTGCTGTGATGACACTTACCGTTATAGTAATGGCAGTAAACCTACCGTGTCTCAACCCAAATGGTATTTTCCAAGATTGATTCAATTATCTAATTTTGAAATGATTTTTTTTTATGTTATAGGTCAATTCAGTTCTGTCTCACACAGATCAATCTGGTTGAAGCGTATAAATAGAAATCCATTCATGGATTAATCAGTATACCCCTAGTTTTAGGCTATATTTTCTTCCTTTTGCTCTTTAATCCAGATTTTTTTCCCCTCCAGGCTCTCCTTTTTTGTGGCTAATGATTTTTATTAATAAAGCTACCTCAACTCCCTGGTTTCTGGTTTCAGTCCATGCTTGGTCTTCCTGTGTGGAGTTAGCATGTTCTCCTTGTGCCTTTTCTCTGGGTACTCCAGTTTCCTCCCACATTCCACAGATATGCTTCATAGGTCAATTGATGACTCTAAATTGTCCCTTAAGAATGAATGTGTTTCTGTGTTTCAACACCTGACATCCAGGTGAGGTCATGATTAGTTGTCCAAATAACTGTCCTAGTTTTCACGACATGTAGACTACCAAAATTGAATCCAATCTAATATAAACTTTTCAACTTGTCCTTATTCTTTTCTTTTTCTGTTTTGCATGTTTACTATTGGCAGCTTCCTAACTTTTAGGGAAGTGAGGCTCTTAGAGCAAAGTTAATAGCTTTTACACTTTTAATGTTTTTTCTATTCATTGAATCCCTTGATTATAGTTTGAGTTTTGTTTTGAAAATAAGCCATTGGTTTAGCCAAATGTGTAGGAAAAATGTAATGTTTACCTTTGTGATAGGTAACATTAGTCATTGCTCAAATTTGTCAGTGCACATTTACCACTTTGCTTTGAAAAAATAATGTTTTTCATTATTCAAATTAGGGTTTCTGTTTGCTCGCAAGGGAATCTTGGTGTGGATGACCATAGTGTTGATGCAAGTACAGCAGAAGTTTAAAAGAGAATCCTTTGGCTCTATCTCTGTTTAAAGAGGGACTCCAACTATTTATTGAGATAAAGGTGTATCCGTTTGGCACAACATAATTGTTGTTATATAATTTATTGTTCCTAGTCTTGTTGTGTGAATTTAGTTAGAATCATTAAAAAAAAGTTTGCTTAAAATTGTACTGTTACTTTTGTTACACACGCTTGACAAATGTGTGCACTCAAAGCCATCTTTTTTTTTTTGACTGCCAGGTTGACTTCTCTGGGGCTTTTTTCCTTCCTTGTTCATCTTATGGGCAAAACTGAATCCAAAACAAGATGTTTCAAAAAAGTTTTGTTCAAAATGAAACGTAAGAGCAAAACAAACTAAAGAAAGCTGTCATTGTTTCTGTCAAACTGTCTCTGAATGCATTTCTCAGTATATTTAAACATCTATCAACTTTGAATTTTCTTAGATCACAGCACGAGGCCCCTCATGTTACAGTTTGGCATTAGATGTTCCTGAGCAACTGTGAAAGTAACAACCCCCCAAGCAGCTCAGACGTCCTTTTGAAATTCGTAATGCAGAGGCCCGAGAAAACATTTGTTTGCTTCACAGTGTGTGAACACGTATGCCTTATTGGTACCATGGCTCTGTGTGTATTTAACATGCACACACAAAATTGTTTCTGGAGCTGTTATCTACTTCTTACTTGGCTACTTTGTACACAAGCATTACAACTTTAATGAAATATTACAGAAATTAAAAGACACTATTGTTTTAAATGTCTATATCTATATAAAACACTTCACTACTGACCAGTCCTGCATATCAGCACAAGGCTGCTTTTCTTACATTTACTTACATTAATTGGGTAAATAGTGACAGGAAGTGACAGGAATCGAAAGAGTGCAGCTTTAGCTGAAGTGTAAAAGCGTTAAAGAGGTGTTGAATATAGATACGTCTTTTGTTTCATGTAGCAACTGAATAAAAGGCAGAAGCTAAACAGCAATAAAACATTTCATATCTTCAGGTCATTCAGGTGATTAAGAGTGTCAAACAGGAAACAGCTGTATTGTAAGAACAGTTTTTTACTAATACTTTGTGTTTTTAGTTAGTGTGTTTTTTGTTAGTTTAGTCTAGAGCAAGATAGAGAAAAAATTTGACTTAGATTTGTTTTTGTGATTTCCCATCACAGTCGGTTATGGTAAAAGTGAACTAAGATTGAGGAATTTCTATTGACGAAAGAAAAGTTATCTGCATTCTTAAACAAAGGCATTAAAAACTAGAACCTGACTGATTGATTACATTCCTTACAGCTGACAGAAGCAGTTTTTCCTTCAGTAATGGACGCACTTTGTCTGGCTCTACACCAACATCTAACCAACAACTTACAATTGCACTGTCAGGCGTTTACACTGAAGCGTAGTTTCCACAAAGCCTGGTTTCCTGCATTCTGGGTCCTACAACACCATTTCCTGACGACTACAGTTTTCTTTTTGGTTACCACTCCTCACACATTTGATCTAAGGCCAACCATAACATTAGGAATGTCTACTTCCTTCACTGCCAGTTTTCATAAATAGAAAACAAGCCTGCTTTCTGAATTTCACTATGCTAATGTGGGTGGCCAACTTCTGTTGGAAAGATCGCAGGCTCAATTCCTGCCTTGCCACCTATGTGTCCAGGTAACCTTGGGCAAGACACTGAATGCCACATTGCTCCTGGTGGTTATAGGTTGGCATCAGTGTTCAGCAGCCACCATCAGTGTGGGAATGGATGAATGAGACTGTGACTGTAAAGGGCTTTGCTTCAAGGAAGGTATAAAAGCGCTATACAAATATTCCCCATTTACTTATTAGTAAACCAGAGTAATGACTAATTCATGAGATAAACACTTGTGTGGTGTTTGTCTGTGCCAGTAATTTTACCAAAAATTAAGGTTGTGCATCTTTCCCTCTTACATAATTTGATATACATTTCATTACATGGACCATCAATCGATATATAAAAAGTTCAACTTTGTGGTGATACAGTCTAGTTTTTTACCTCAAAGGATACAATCTAGATATACAAAACTATTAAAAATGCATTTTGCCAAAGAAACTTTTTTATAGCCCCTGAGGAAGAATCTGCCCTGCCAGCACCGCCCCCCAGGCTAACACACAAACACTTTTTCTGTGGACCAGCGATGAGTGTGATCGACTAATCTCTTTCATTTTATATGCACATCCATCTTTGCAAAAGTTCAGATGTTGTATTTTTCGTGGGTCGGCACACAGAGTGGCATGTTTAGTGTCCACAAATATATATATATAAAAAAGATAGCAGCATTTAGATTTTCTGACAAATTCTGAAAGTTATTTTTGACATCACAGAGACTTAGAACATTGTTTTAGGTTTGCTGTTAGATGCACGAAAAGAAGGTTTTTAAAAGAGGTTTTAACAATTTTAAGCAAAAATCAATCTCCGCTTTGCCGGTTGAAAGTAAAATTCTACTTTAATCTTTGTAAAATAAAATTAACGTAATTAATGCCTAAAAAGTACTGTGTTATTGTGTTCTAGTTTATTTTTAATATGATAAAGCTTAATGTTTGTTTTGGGAAAAAAAATCAATCATTGCTAAAAAGATGTAAAAAATGTTTCCCTATTGTTAAAGTGACATTAAAAAAAAACTTTCTAAAATGTTTTGTTCAATCACCTAATTGCATCAACTGCACCACAGTCACCTCACCAGAAGCCCAACAGCCAATCAGGACGCATAACACAATGTGCCGTGTAGAAAAAAAAGCATGCAAAATTGAACTGAAAAAATCCGTGAAACAGCTGCTAGACCATGAAAGGTGACCATGTTACAGCAAGGGAACACTACATCCAAAGACAATGTTGATCTTAAAAATGTGTTTTTAAGCTGAGTTTTTTACCTCTAATACTCTGATGCAGTGTAATTATTATTACAGTAACAATAACTGTAATTATTATTATTAGGGAGAATTTGAAAACAACATGCACTTCTCAGTTTGACCCTTTACAACCAATACATAGTTATAATTTGGTTTTTTGTAATATAAATACAAAACCCTTTTTTATGTGAAGCTTTTTTTTCTTTGAGCAGTTCAGTCAATTCAAAAAGTGTATTTGTCCTTTCTGGCATACTGACCAAAATAAAGATGAAAAGTTTGAGACATCAAGCCTTCTTGTATATTCGCAATAACAAAGAAACAAAAGGTACTTTTGCAAAAAGAGCCATACATGGTAAAAAAAAAGTACATTTACCTCACAATGTCCTCTAGTGAGTCTCGTCAGGATGACTCCAACATTTCACTGCGCTGCTTTCACTCAGACATGCACTTATGTTCATTTACAAATGCGTCTTGTCTACTTCCTGAAGGACGCTGAAAGAGTCATACTTGCCCAACAGGTTTATTGGAACGTTTCTTGACACCACATTTTCAAAAATGTGTCGTAACTCAGTGACACAATAAGCTAATTAGCTGCAAATCCACATTCACTCAATGCATATTATTATTGTAACTCTGAACCCACACAGGTTCTCTTCTCGAGCAGACCAGACACCTTTTAGATAAATTGTGTTATACATTTATCATGACTTGATGGCCAAGGAGTGTCTAAGAAATGTGTTAGATAATCATCTTTGTGAAGTGATAGATTTCCTTATTGTTATTTATTCTGAGTTTAAATCAAAACCCTCTGTAAAAGTGCAATAGTGAAGTTAATAAAAGTTGCAAATAATTCACATTAAGAGATAGAAAGACATTTTCTAATAAATATTTAACTTTTATCACATAACTTTATTCCTTTTTAATTATCACTTCTAAACTGAAAAAGCATCTGGAAGACGATTATAACCTTATCACCCCTTTTCTAAAATTGCGTTGCCCCCCCCCTTTTTTCAATGGTTGTGGACCATAAAAGTAAAGATTCCTCTGCATAGATCTCTTGAAAGTATTCTATCTGTCAGATGTAAATGTGTGAGGTTTCTATGAACTGAAATTGTTTTTCTATAAATGCTGGTATCTGACCAGATTAGGATCTGGGGAACTTGGAGTCAACATCATTTAAGACACACATATCACAGGCTTGTAAAACTGCATTATTTCGCCTACTCAACACATCTAGGATCAGATAATCTAAAAGTGATGCTGAGACACTCATCCATGCATTTGTTACGTCTAGGCTGGATGACTGCAACTATTTGCTAGCAGCGTGCCCTAAAAGTTCTCTAAAAAGTTTTCAACTTGTTCAAAATGCAGCAGCTAGATTGTTAGCAGGAACCAGCAGAAGCGAGGACGTTACTCCTGTGTTAGCTTTACTTGAATCTAGAATCAAGTTGATACTCTTCCTGCTAACCAATAAGGCCTAAAGATCTCATAGTGCCTTACCAACCAAACAGAGCACTTTGCTAACAAAATGCAGGACTGCTTGTGGTTCCTAGAATATCTAAAAGCAAAATTGGAGGCAGAGCTTTTAGCCACCAAGACCCTGTCTTATGGAATAAGCTCCCAGCTCATGAAAAAGAGGCAGACACAGTTTCTAAATTCAAAATTAGACTTAAAACATTTCTCTTTGGACAAGCTTATTACCAGGCTAGCTATCAACAGAGAATATTTAAATCAATGCGCCCCTACCTCACCTACTGTAATGAAGTTTAGGGAAATAATTATAATTTTCACTACATTCATTATTCATATTTCTCTGTGGAGCTAAGCAGAGGGAAGATAATTTTACAAACCGAGCTAGGGTGGCCTATTCCCTCTGCTTAGATTATTACATCATATTATTATTGATATGCTACAAATTTAGATTTTCTATTATTGTCATTATTATTACCATCTGCTATTTTTGTTATATTACATGCAACTTACCATTAACATGTTGAATTAAATTTCAATTACAATTAGTTGCTAGTAGGCTGCTAGAAGTAAGAAGCTGGAGAAAGTATGGTGAACTGGGGTTCTGTCCTCTATTACTTTCTCTACCTCTACCTCTTCTCCTTTATTCTTTATCACTTTTCCAGTATTTTTTATTTATTTTCTGCTACACTTTTCAAACATGTAGTTGTAGAGTTAGGTAAGCCCATTCTGGCACATTGCCTGGGAGAGGATCCCTCCTTCTTTTTCCAACAGAGACTGGCGCTGCAAACAGCGCCGACCTACTTCCAGTGGCACACCTGACTCAAATCTCGTGAGTGGCGACCAAATCTTGTTGGTTGCCACTCAAGTCTGGTGGGTCGAAACCAATGAGATCTGAGGCGACCCACGATGGTGAGCTCTGTCCGACAAGCCGGCTCACTGAAGTTTCAAAGCCCTTTTATGCAGTGAAATTGACAGAAAGAATGAAAGACCTTTTGTGAAATTTCATTTAAGGATGTACAAAAACATCCCTTTATTTTTTTACAAACTATGAAGACCAGGAAATGACAAACTCAGCTCAGCTATGTTATTTTAAATCGAGCCACGTTTTCACTAGCCCTAACATGACAAAGGACACAAGAACACAAAGACTATTGTTTTGTTGATCAGACTTAACAGATTTGTCATAGTATGAAAACAAAAGGCTGCCTTGTGTCATGTGATTATTTGAGACCAGGTGTAGCTCAGGGATTTAACAGCCTCATAGCACTTCGCACCTTTAATTGAAGGCTGTTGTATAGTTCTCGGACACTTCTGCCTTTTATTGCAACAGACACATGAATGTTTTGTTTGTGTAAAGCTCTAATGCATAGATGCTATTGCCAGCTCAAACAGGCCACTGTCTTTCACAAGGATGATAGATTGTTAGATTAACCAGTTGTGTGTTCACCTTAACAAAGTGCTTTTCATATTAAATCACAAATGAACTCTCCCAGTCTGGTCTTTTTAAGACCAGAAATACCTTCAATTGGAAGCACATGTTCAGCAGGAAAAAGCAATGAGGTCACTTTAGCAGTTTGGAGTGGATTTAGAATTTGTGAAGAACTACAACAATCTGGGTTTTTTGGCTCAATTGTTTGCTGGCCTGCGAGTATATATTTACTATACACTACTGATCCACATGTTCATTTGTTCTCACATGACTATGAGAAGAAGGGATTCTCAAACTTTGATCTAGTGATTGACTGGTATGCTTTTTTCAGGGCTAATACCGATACTGAACACAGCGAGTAGGGTTGTCTATCTTTCCTTTTCACGTGATTTGAAATGCACCTCGATATTTAGTCCATAAATTGATTTAACTGATTAGATTTAACTAACTTTGTGGCATAGTCCAATTTTTTTCTTCCAAAATGCATACCTTCAAGATATTGAATAGATATTTGGAGTTTAAAACATTAAATGCATGCCTTTTTATTTTCAAACTTGTTTTTGTCTTACTCTAATGTTCTCCAACCTTGGCGTAAATGGAAAATACTTAACCCTGAATGCAAATGGTAGCGTTCTCGCAGTAAACGGATTCCGGTCATACGTGCACCCAAAATACTGTCTGTATTCCTTCAGTCCCTGTCGATTTCCTTTCAATATATACCTTAGATCCTTCTTCAAGCATTAGTTTCTCGTAGGAAGGGTCATAGGCAGAGTGCTACCCCATTCTTGGGTACAAAGTCTATCTTTTGCGGGATCCCCTTTTCTTTTTGCCGACAATCTTGCAAAAATTGTCCCATCTAAGGTAAGTTGTGCGAATAAAAAATATGTACATGCTTAATGATTACTCATATCATTACCACGAAGCAGAAGGGAACTTATGATTCATATTTTTTGAAGACATTTGACAGTCTGGGTTTGTTGTGGAAGCGAGACTGAAAAAAAATTCTCCATCCCATCTAAATGGCGTTCAACACTCGGGTATATTTTCTTTAGAAACCACTATTCCACAGAGTACTTATAGTCATTTTAGGAATACTGTGGCTTGAATAAATCGAAATACTGTTCTTTTCTAAATTGATTTATTTTTTGTACACCAGGTGATCAGCAGCCGTGGACAGGTGATGAAGAATCTTATGAGAGGCATCATGAACATCCAAGTATGAGGGAGGGAAGCCAGAAGCTCCTCTTATTTGTTGAACGTTGATTGAGAGGAAGAACTGCTGAAGTCTAGCCAAAGCCATTCCTGCAAAGGACATCAACACAGATGCTGAGGGACACTGACCACTGGTGGTAGATGAGCGTCAACACTGAAGTTTTTGACAATGAAAGAGCCAGACTCAGACCCTGCGACCCAAGATCGGGTCGCGGGGGCATTAGTTTAAGCAAAGATGCCCAGACTTCCCTCTCCCCGGCCACTTCCTCCAGCTCCTTTGGAGGGAACCCGAGTCATTCCCTGGCCGACCAAGAGACATAGTCTCTCCAGCGTGTCCTGGGTCTTCCTCTGGGCCTCCACCCAGTAGGAAATGCCCGGAACACCTCCCTAGGAAGGTAACCAGGAGGCATCCAGATGCCAGAGCCACCTCAACTTGCTCCTCTGGATGTGGAGGAGCAGCAGTTCTACTTGAAGCTCCTCCCGGGAGTCTGAGCTTCTCACCTTATCTCTGGGGGGGCCCAACCACCCTATGGAGGAAGCTGATTTTGGCTGCTTGTATCCGGGACCATGTTCTTTCGGTCATGATCCAGAGCTTTTGACCATAGGTGAGTATTGGAGCGGAAATCGACCAGTAAATTGATAGCTTTGCTTTCTGGCTTAGCTCTCTCTTCACCAAAACAGACCGGTAAAGTGACCGCATAGTAGTGGACGCCACACCAATCCGTCTGTCGATCTTAGGCTTCTATCTTCCCTCACTTGTGAACAAGACCCCAAGATACTTAAACTCCTCCACTTAGGGAAGGAGCACTCCACCCACACAGAGAGGGAAAACTACCTTTCTCCAGTCAAGAACCATAGCCTCAGACTTAGCGGTGGTGACCCTCATCCCAGCCGCTTCACGTTCGGCTGCAAACCATTCCAATGAATGCTGAAGGTCCTGGCTTGATGAAGCCATCAGGAAAACATCGTCTGCAAAGAGCAGAGAGAAATTCTTGTAGTTCCCAAACCAGACCCCTTCGGCCCTTGGCTTCGCCTAGAAATTCTGTCCATAAAGACTATGAACAGAAGCGGTGATAAAGGGAAGCCCTGCCGGAGTCCAACATGCACCGGGAACAGGTCTGACTTACTGCCTGCTATGTGAACCAAGCTCCTGCTCTGGTCATACAGAGACAGCCCTGAGAAAGGCTCCCCAGATCCCATACTCCCAAAGTACTCTACACAGGACTCCACGGGGCACACGGTCGAACGCCTTCTCCAAATCCACAAAACACATATGGATAGGATGAGCAAACTCCCACAAACCCTCCAGCACCCTAAAGAGGGTGTGAAGCTGGTCCACAGTTCCACGACCAGGATGGAAACCGCACTGTTGTTGCTGGATCTGAGGTTTGACTAATGCCGGACTCTTTTCTTCCGCACGCTGGCATGGACTTTCCCAGGGAGGCTGAGGAGTGTGCTTCCCTGGTAGTTGGAACACACCCTCCAGTTCCCCTTCTTGAAAAGGGGAACCATCGATGCCAGCACAGTGGTACAGTTCCTGTCTGCCACGATGTTTGTTATGGAAAAACTATGGCAAGCACAATAGTCCAACAACAAAACGCAGCTTGGGTTAAAATCAAGGAAGCCATTCCTGCCAATCACGCCTCTCCAGGTGCTACTGTTGTTGCCCACGTGGGCATTGAAGTGCCCCAGGAGGATGATGGAGTCCCTCGTTGGGGCACTCTCCAGCACCCCTTCGAGAGACACCAAGAAAGCTGGGTCCCCTGAACTGCTGCTCGGCCTGTAAGCCGAAACCACAGTCAGAGACTTGTCCCCCACCCAAAGGCGAAGGGACATGGCTCTTTCATTCACTGTTGTGAACTTCAACACTTGGCGGGGGCTCATGAGTAAGCCCACCAGGCTCCTTCCCTTCCAGAGAGGTGATGTTCCATGTCCCAAAAGGCAACTTCAAAGAGTGGGGTTTAGGCCATCGAGGCACTTGCCTTCGACTGCCACCCAAACCAGATTGCACCAGACCCTTCTGAGCTCTCCTGCAGGTGGTGGGCCCACTGGAGAGTGAGAGTCGATACTTTGGATTTAACCTGACCGGGAGGAGCCCCGGTCACCAGGCGCTTGCCTGCAAGCCCCAACCCCAGTCCTGGCTCCAGGGTGGGTACCCGGTAACGCCAATCCAGGCGACGTATCTGCATCTACGGTTGTTCTTCTCAACCATTCAGCATCAAATTTGAAGTAATAAGATGGAAATTAAATACAAAGTTCTCCTATGAATCTTAAGTAATCTTTGCTTACATGTTTTTTATGTTTTGCTAACATGTCTGTTTTTTTTAATTTTTTTTTTATTTTACCATTACATCATTTTTGCTTTTTAACCTCATTGGATGGCAGTTATAACTTGCTGTTCTGCTGGCCAATAAGATTCTTCTCAGATGTACTTATTGCTGGGAGCACTGTAAGTGGTGGTTTGAGTGATTATGTTGATCTGAAAATTTTCCATTTCAACAGTGCTTTCCCTTTAATGCTTATTACTCATTTTGATCTGCAATACAGGAAAACTGAACAATGGTAAAGGAAAAAGCTGTCAACTTCACATATGCGGTGACTGATCTATGCTATGAGATTGCTCACTTTAGCCACAAACTATCTTCAAGTCCTTCAGTCATTTGTGTGATATTATATTTCTTTCTTGGTTTGTTGTCTGTTATCACAGTTTGTGGGAACCTCCTTGTGATCATTTCAGTTTCGTACTTCAGGCAGTTGCACACTCCCACTCACTCTCTCATCCTGTCTCTGGCTGTGGCTGACCTGCTGGTTGGGATCATAATTTTCCCTCTCAGCATGGCGTTCTCTCTCAGCTCCTGTTTGTTTTATGAGGGTTTGTTTTGTAATATACGGAAAAGCTTTGACATCACACTCAGCACCTGCTCCATCATGAATTTGTGCTGCATTTCTGTTGACAGATATTTTGCTGTGTGTCAGCCACTGATGTACAAAACTAAAATCAACCAACGTGTTGTTGTTGTCATGATCGTGGTGAGCTGGGGGATTTCTGTGCTTGTCGGGATAGGACTGACAATTGTCGGTTTCAGCAACACTGGATGTGAAGATTCCTGCTTAATTAATGTTTTGGTTGTGAACATAACTGGACCTGTTTTATCCTTTTACTTCCCAATGATCATAATACTGTGTATTTATCTGAAGATTTTCCTTGTTGCTCAGCGACAGGCTCGAAGCATCCAGATCACATCGAAGTGTGCAGAAGCTCTTAGCAAGATGGAGAGAAAATCCACCAAAACTTTGGCAACTGTTTTGGGAGCTTTTCTCTGCTGCTGGACTCCTTTCTTTCTGTGCATCACATCCCTGCCTTTTACCAGCAGTCCAGTCCCTATTCCTGGAATCGAAGCCATGTCCTGGCTTGCCTTATCAAACTCAACCCTCAATCCCTTCATTTATGCTTTCTATTACAGATGGTTCCGGTCAGCCTTTAAAATAATTGTCTCTGGAAAAATATTTCAAAAGAATTTCACTAATTTAAAACTGACCTGACTCACAGTTTGATGGAAAAATGCAAATGCAACTGCATTACAGCACTAAGTAAAACATGTCTGAATGTATAAATAGTAATATTTTACCAAAAGGAAATTACAACCTATATATAAAAGGTAGATAGTAGGTTATAATATAGGAGTAAACAACTTTTAAATGTATTTGACAAATTAAGAGCTTTAGGATGTTTATGTTAACAATAATAAGTTGATTGATTCAATTTAACTTAATTTTGTGAGAGGAGCTGACGTTTGTTGATTTCTTTTAATCCACATTAGAAACCAGAAGCTGAAGCAAGCTTTGCAAGTTGTATGTGATGAAGCAGAGCACACATTTCAAAGAACGTGATGGTTAATTTAATAAAATGTTTTTGTTTTTTTTTTATTTGAAGACAATTGAAAACTGAAAAATACTGTATTGCCTTTGATGTTTTTCTGTTACATATTTATTACTTTGAGTTGAAAAGTTGCAATATAACATCACATTTGTAATAAAAGCTGTCCATAAAAAAGGATCATTTTATTTTACTTAATGTTTAAAAAAATTGAGTTACAGAATTGCATTTTTAGAAAAAAAGTACAGAATTTTGTTGCAAAAATTGAGCTTGTAAAATTAATTATAAGTAGAAAGCAGCATATAAATCAGTTTATAAATATGATTTGGCAAATGAATTATTGTTTAAAGTGATCAATTTGAATTTTAAAAACAGAATGGATTTATTAAAAGAGAGACAGCTTAAATTTTTTACCGCTTTGCTTGTGCCTGCATGCACTGTAAGGGGTCTCATTTGACACCTGTGTCTGTAACACACCAAATCAGGATAAGCCTGTTGTATGGGGTCAAATCAAGATCAATTTAAAGCGAATGAAAAACCAGACTGTAAACTTGAAAAATAGAGATCGTAAATTTGAAAGAAATAAACATTTTTTTAATGCAAAATACCCATTGTATACCTGAAAAATATATACAAATTTTGGAAAGAAAAATACATTTCAAAAATATATATTTCAATTTTAAAGAAATATTAAACAGATAAAAAAACAACTACACACCTAATACTGTTCCCAAATAAGAAAAATAATGTTTATTAGATGTACCACACTTTCAGAGAGCTTTATCACAACTGTACGCCACATCAGAGGAGGGATGACACAGGCGGCGCCAACCACTGTTTTGAAGTGGAAATGACGTTGAAATAACTTTTGTCACACAAGCCAATCATGTCCTGGTAGCAAATAGGCTCAAAGCCCAACATCCAAGTAAAATTAGGCTCTTCTCCTTAAATTCTAAATTGAGGACAAAAAGCAAAGCCCCTCTTTGAACTGTTAACTGTTATTTAACAAGTCATTTATAACTCAATAACTAACAGTTTAATAATGATTTGTTCGGTAGTTATTATAAAGGGCTATACAGTGCTGTGCACTAGTACCACATTTTTGTCCATGTGTGGATCTCTGTTTGCTTTCAGTTACAGATGTGGGTTAGCAAAAACTAAACAAGCTTCACATCAAGATCCCCCATGATTTTTCAACAGGAAGAGTTTCAGTTGTGTCAACAGTTGGCCTTTTCCTTTAATTGTCAGCTGGTAATGCATTCATTTTCTTTTTTGAAGATGCCATACTTTGGAGTACTGACACATCAGAATCAGGAATCCCAGCTCTTCCTTGTCAGCTAAAATGCTTTAATTCTATTATCTGGTGAAGGCATTAGGGAAGACAAACGTAATTCCCCTTCACAACTGACTTAAAGTTAAAATGAAAACGACATCCATAACAAAGTCATGATTTGTAAAGTGGAAGTAACTTCACAAAAATTCCTTTTCATTTTGTGCATGTTCCTGATTGTAGTCTTGTGTTAGTGCATAAGGTCATGCCATTGGCATAGTTCACGATACTTTAATGAACTGTGAGCTGGATGGCACATTGGTGCTTCTGTACTTCTCGCTGACTATTGGACGTGTCGCCTTTGGTCATCTGACTGAGACTTTTGTCCTTTGTTGCGTAGTGAAAGTGCCACATTAGGCTGCTAACATCGCCCTGCCAGTCTATTTTCTCTTAGTTCTGATGACAATTAGTATTGTAATAAAATCAGTAATGGCCACTGATTAAATTCAGGTAACATGACATTTTGATCCTGATGTTTACATTTTAAGCCCAGTTTGTCCAGATGTTTTACTTTAAGACCACTGGCATTTCACCGCCATCTATGATCCCCTTGTCCGGGCACTATTGACCATCGTCAAACAAAGTATTCCGACTCAGAGTGAATGTCACGGAAAAGGTGTGCATTCAACACAGCAAGACCAGTAGACTGCCCTTCTACTCAATGGTTTTGTACATGCATTGAGTGTTAGCTTCCATTTACCCACACCAGAGCTGATACCAGTGACACAAAGTAACACAAGGTCTTCAAACACCCATAACTTTATGACTGCGCAGTTCATGTAATACCAATGGATTATGAAGCTTGAGAAAGAAAATTTACAGGAGTAAAGTACTGCGTACCGCCACAAAGTTGCTTTTCTCCAAATTAAAATCAAATGGTTAATGTTAATTGTGTAAACGCTTTACTACTTTAAAGCAGGAGTCTCCAAACTACGCCCGCCGGCCGGATCTGGCCCGTCTCCACATTTTGCCCAACCCTCTGACCAATATCAGACGCATGATTTTTTTCTTCTTCAATCTGGTCTCATGATCAAGGATCACACAGAACATGTCTTTTTATTCCACCCTTCTACCATCTTTGAAACCATCTGAACCTCCACCAAATCCCTGTCAAATAGAACAGTGCTCTCTTTTCAAACGCAATTCACCTCTCTGAGCAATTATGCTGCTGCTCTTTTTTTTTTTTAACTAGCGCACTCAATTCTGTGTCTTGATTGGCTGGAGACCTTGTCAATCTTCTCTGTGCAGCTCTCCAGATATTCATAAATCTTTATCAGATCTGTCTTAATTCTATAATCCTGGACTGTTTTTCTACAAAGGCTTGAACTTTGAGAATTTAAACAAGATAGAAAAACATTAAACATCTGTAATCCTAATTCACGGATTTCACTGTCATATTCAGAACATAACTCCCACAATAGACAAGGAACACTGTACTGGTTAAAAAGTAATGGATGAATGTCCATCTGCAGCAGAAGACTAAAGAATTTTAGTTGGATACAGCACAGCTGCTCATTTTTATTTAAGTAGTTTTGCAAATCCTCTGACTGCGCATGCGGGGGGGAGGGGGTGGGGGTGCAAAGCTCGTTACCGTTCTGCACATGAATAAGATGCACAGGGAGAGATAGCGATGCAACAAAAGACTCAAACACAAAATGTAAAGAAATGAGACTGGAAAAAGGAAAATTGAGAAGGCAGAATTTAGAGTCTCCAAGAAAAGTGTTTCATACAAAACCGGTTCCACAACCAACCTGTACTGACAGGTGAGAATATTCTTCTCCAGAACAGGGCAGATCGTTGCAAATTTTTTTTTTTTTTTTTGCACATTTTAAGTTGTTTCCTTTTAAGAGTTGAAAATTAAACAGTTTCGTTTTCATTTATTTTGTACATTTTATCTGAAAGGAAAAATAGCCTTAATTCCCATCATTGTTGTGAAGTTTGCACACTGTTAAATTTGTGAAGAGCTGCAGGACAAGAAGCGCTTTGAACCGGCTGTTCTCTATGAGCCTTCACAACCCAAACTGTTAGAAACTCAGTAAAATGTTACTTGTGTCCTGCCATGGAGTTTAGTTGCATGTTATCATTTAACTGTTGGTATTCTTAACCTCGGTACAACATTGTGTTTAATCAGCCATTGAGATGTATTCTGGGTTTTTCATAAGCTCTATAGTGACAGTTTGTCAAAAAAAAAAAAAAAAAAAAAAAAAGACACACATGAATTAAAAGTTACATAACAACCGTGTGGGTGTTTCTGCAGCCTCAATCTCAAATAACCTCTGACCACAATGTCGCAGCAAAGAAAGAAAAGCTTTATGGCTTTTCAATTGTGTACGTGTCAAAAGTCCCCATGAGTCGATCGGCTCAAACAAACCACGCTGTGTAAATTTGAATCAAAAAAATACATAGATATTTTTAAAAAAAAAATAGTCTATAAAAATTAAAATGAGATCTAAAAAAGAAAAGTCCGTTGAGTCCACTTGTCCCAACAACTTCCTCCTGGAGGAGGATCCCAGCGGACCAGGCGAGGAATGGAGGCGTGGTCGCTGCGTGGAGGTGGAGCGTGCCCGCCGTGAGCTGCAACACAAAATAATATGCTCAGCCGCAACCTGCCACCCGACCTCCCGGACACGCGCACACTGCAAGAAGGAGAGCCGACGTTCCTTTTTACTCATCGGTCAGAGGCTGTAAGCAGCTTGCTGGTCGCCCGGCGCTGCTCAGTCGGTCCGACGCCACTTCTCCACTTTGCCTCTCCAATCAGCGTCCTTTACTGCTCCCCTTGTTTCCTTGGTTGCGTAAACCCTTCGCGTTCCACCCGCCAATCATCTCCTTCCCGCTTAGGTGGATCTCTGTCCGTGTCCATTCAGTGCGCTCTTATTTAACGTCAGAGGGAAGTGGCGCCTGATAATCAGTCTGTCATGCTAATAAATATTTCCAAACACATCAAATTAAGGGCACTACAAACACATGCACTTCACACAGTAAACAAAATAAATAAATAAAATAAATAAAGGCATCTGAGCGTGAAGGTACATGGTGGTTTCTCTGTGGTATTTTAAACAGAATAGACGTGCAGAAAAGAATGTCATAGTTGTCTTTTTTCATGCCTTAATAGCATTGCAGGGACTTTAACAGCTGAATCTTACAATCAAAAAGTACACATGGGTTTTAAGTATTGCCAAACAATAGCAAAATATTTCTGGAGAATTTCCTTTAATCAACATCACTGTTCCACAAAAATATTGGTGAAAAACATCAATTTGTTTATTATAAGACTGTTAATATAACTGGTGTGCAGCTCAAAAAAACTCAACATAAGGAGAGCACATGCAGATTGGGGAGATACTGCACATACATGACAGTATTGAACTATGACTTTGTCGTGTAAAAGTAATGTAAATATATTTTTTCTTAAAAAAGTACAGTATGCAGCTGTGTGCTTTGGTAGTTTAGCAATGTGTTCTTAGCAATAGGCAGGTTTAAACAGACCTAACTCTGTAGCCAGATACATGACCACCTCAGTTTGAGGGCTAACTTTTCTTTTCAGGAGCTTCAATTCCTTCTTTTCACTCATCAACTTTCTGTGATTTACTTTTTAATTTGTGGTGACAACATTTTATGATGCTCCAACTTTGATCAACACGTCTAAAAAAACAAAACAAAACAAAACAAAAAAAACAGCAAATCTAAATTGGTTACATTTCCAGCCAATCACAGCAGCGTTCACCACAAACTAGAGAACTCAAGTTCTTTTTGCCATAGTATGAAGGATAAAGATTTTTTTACATATATTCTGCATGAAAGTTTTAAACAATATTGCATTAAGACATTTTGCTGTCAATTTAAGATAAAAACATGAGATATCACACCATCTGTGCTCACTATCACAGACGTTAATGGGCGATTTTACAAACTTTAACAAAACCTTGATGTTGCTTGATTTTAGTTGACTTGTTTCTTTAACGTTTTTTGGATAAATGTTACCAGGTTTGCTGCATTTCTAGATTAAACATTTTGAAAATGTTGATTGTGCTCCACTTCCTGAAGATTCTGGAGTGCATAAGGCCTGAATGACACCATTTTAGTTATTCTATCTTAAGGAAATATTTCAAAAATTGATTCTTTCTAGCTTTTTTTTGTTGTCATTTTGATAAATTTTTAAAGTTATTTCCAAACACATAAAAAAGGCATGCATGTGATTGTGCAGATTATTTCACGATTTTTCAAGATGTAGCCCTTTGACGTAATATTAGATCTTGACAACGTCGGGGTTAAATCAATGGCGGCAGAAGAATAAATAAGCGGGAGTTATCTTTTCAGCTGCTGTGAGATTGTAATGCCTACCTGCTGAATTCCTGACTATCTTACCCTGACAAGCAGGTCAAGAGACACTTTTTTAGCTTTTACCATTGTTCTTAAGCAAATATCCCTCATCATGGGTGTCAAACCCGCTCTGACAGATCGGATCTGTCAGAATTATCAAACAGCAATCAGAAAAAAGTATGTAATCAGTTTTGTTTTTAGGTTTGTTTGTAGGCCATAACAAAGAATCTTTGGGGAAAAAAAAATCTTATTTTTAATCTTGGCCTCTTAGATATGGTAGTTTTTCTTTTAATGTATTTTAACTAAATGAAATTTACAGCAGTAAAGTTTGATGACCTAAAAAGAATCATTTTAAGTCATAGTTCTCTCTTTGTTTATAGAATACGTTAGTATAACAACGTTGAGGGAAAATCTTTCAACCATCCATTAGAACATTAGATATTGTTTCTTTGTGAGAGGTTAGGCTTATCAAGAACATTTAGACCTACTCTAGTGGCAGATTTACTTCCAGTTCTTTCTTGTTTGCTTAGCTTTACACCCTGTCTCTAAAGCTAAGTTCACACTGCCCTCAGCAACTTGCTTTCAAACAACCGCTTTTAATGACATTTCTTTGTAAACAGAGCTTATACAGGCGTTTCTGGCTTCCACGTTCAAACTCTCACATTCACGTGTCGCTCCTTAAGTTTTTAAGTCCGCTTTAGGGCGCGTGGTCATTGAATACGTTTTGAACACTAGTAGTGGTGTTTTAATGAACAGAAGTGCTAACCATTTGAATATTGATTATCAAGGAGAAATTAATAATTGCGGTTTGTGCCCTGCTGGAATTAAACAATGTTTTAAATATGATTTTTATTTATTTTTATTGATTTGGAGGAATTATATGGAGGATAGATTTTTCTCTGCAAAACATCATAGAACAGCGCTGAATGGCAGCTCTTTGTTGACTTCATAGACTTTGAAAACGTTTTTGACAGTGTGCACAGAGACAGTTGGGGGCTTATGGAGTACATGATATAACTGATAAGAAGCTTTCTATAACAACTACAGACGCTTTGTGGGAGGAAGTGACATCTGGTTTGGAGTGAAAAGGATCTTAACTTTGCTGATGATTGATACTGCTCTCTCATATTCACCGACACATGCAGGACAAGACTGACCGATTGAGCCAATTTGGATCTCAAGTTGGCCTCAAAATCAAAATAAAAAAAAGTCATGGATCCTGATCTTGAACACAAAGGGTCTGTGACCTGAATTTACTATTCACAGAAAGTTATTCTTACTTGGGTAGCATCATCACGTCAGATGGTGGAAGTAAGATGGACATAGGGAACAGGTTTAACAAAGCAAGGATTGCATTCATCAGCGTGAACAATACTTAGAAGTCCTCACATTACAGCACCAAGACCAAACTGAAACTCGACAGCAGCTGTGTTCTGTCAGTGTTACTGAATGAAGAGGAGTGCTGGAGATAGACACAGCAAGACTTGACAAAACTTTCCAACTTCCACACCATAAATTTGAGGAGGATATTGCAGTTCCAGTGAAGATCTATTGTCTGTTGCAATCAAGAAGACATGCCAACAATTATCTTCAAAAGACGCTGGACTACACTGGACACCAGATGACGATAAAACATGAACAGTAGAAGCTGAGCTGAAAGAATTCGGACACACCTAAGAGACCATCTACACCTTGGCCCGCGACCGTCAGAAATGGAAAGATTTTGTTGCTGCCCGAAGTGTCTCAAAGGGCAGTAAGAAGAAGAAGATGCTGTGCCAATTAGTTGCACAATCTTACACTCCATCCTTCACAGGTGGTTAAAAAAGGGAACGTTACCTTTTAACTTTTAATTTAACAATTTTCTTTTCTTTGGATCTTCTCAAATTTCAAAACAACCAAAATTAGTTTCTTGTTCTTTAAAGAATAAATAACTTAAACAAGTAGCGGCTTGAGTCAAAGTAATTTCCTCACATTTTTAAATAAAGTTGCATCTCTTACAAAAGGTGTTTCACTGTGAAGGTTTCTAGTTTTCATTTTTTGTCACCCTAATGATATTTTTTCACCATCACTGTTCACAAAACACTTGAGAAAGAGTTGACAGCACCAACCTGAAGAAAACATAAATTTTTTTCAAGAAAAACTTTTTTTTTTTTTGTTTTTGCACGCCAAATGCTTGAATTCCTTGCTACAATTCTCAAACATGCAGCTGTATTGCCCTCTTCTGGAGAAAGGCAAACATCAACATCATGCCCTCATTTGGACACTTTCCTCTAAAGAACAAACTGTGCATAAACTGCCAGCACGTTTGTGTGAGTCCTATTTATTACTGTCAATATTGTCAACCTACTGTGCTCCACATAAGAATTCCATTTGTAAGACTGAAAAAAACTTTTTTTTAAATAAGCTCTTTCTTTAAGAAAGAAAGAAAGAAAACATTATTTAGATTTTTCATTGAAAAAACTGAATAAAATCAAAATGTATTAATGCTACAAAGGGGATATTACCTTATTTAAATATTTTAGAAACTTATGAACACATTGTGTTAGCTGCCACAAATCAGCTTCATATTATTGCATCACATTAATTATTTTTTTGATTGAATTCTAATCATTAGCAATAAAGGTGACTATTATCCCATACACAACACTACAGGATTGTATTCAACACAAGAAAAATCCTACATTTACTAATGAAAATTATAAATCTTTAAGTTAATTGAAACAAATATATTTATTTTAACTTTGCATTATTTATCATCGTAAGCTGTTCTGGCAAAGGGAATAAAAATACAAACGTTCGACAAAAGTCAAATGAAAATCTTGAAATGCAAAATAATATATGCAAAAATGTTCAGAGACACTATCCCTTGTAAATGACACCAATAGTCACACCCTGATGTGGAATCAACGTTCTTCAAACTGGTTTCTTAAAAGGTTTCGTTACACAATACTTAGCATAAACACCAAACTGTTTTAACCCCCAAAACAACCAAAATAGATGTCTGCTCATCAAAATGCCTGGCGGCTATCCTGCTCACCTCTCAGCCAGCCTGCCCCAGTTCAGTTCACTTCTCCTAAAAGGACTCCTAATGTGACTTCTGATCACAATAAACTACTAAAACCTTTGTCTTCCTGCCTAATTTGTTCTACCAAGCCTGTTTTTGACAGCAGAAAAGCTAATAATTCTGTCAGTTAGTTAATCAGTGTCCCTTGAAATTTTTTTTTTGGAATGCCTTCAGAAACTTCATAAGAAAATAAACTTAGATAATCTGGATACTGGGATAATTTAGCTCATATAAAAGAGGGAGACACATTTTTTGAAAGAATGGAGCGCCATTAGGTTTGATCATAGCAATTGTTTTGCCTAACCCAGGGGTTCTCAAAGTTTTTGTAGCTGAGCGCCAAATTAAGAGTTTGACATTAGACTGGGGGCCAATAATGGTGAAAAATGAAGAAACAATAAAATGTTGTTTTTCATAACTTTAATGACCAAATGTCATATGTACAGTTAACAAAGCATAAGAACAAACAAAGCCAGATTTTAAACATTGTTTTAACTGAGAAATATGGTCAGTTTTGGTCAACAAAAGACCTGCGTGATGTCTGTGTGAGCTACTTTCAGATTTGTTTCGTAACAGTCATTTTTTGTCCCAAATAGCGTTTAAAGACGGTGTATGATTATTCTGGGCCTTTTCTCCGCAGAGGCAGTGACATAGAAAATGTTGTCTTCCCCCTAGTGGTAAAATTAATTCACTGCACCATTGACACCTGGGTGTGATTATCTTTTTTCCTGCAGATATCGCTATAAACCATGTAACAATACATATTTTTCCCAGCAATGTGCATCTGGTTTACTAACCATCAGTTAGGATTTATGGCCACAAAATTTCTTTCGCCCGCGGGCCGCACTTTGAGAACCCCTGGTCTAACCCCTGAACATACATTTCATAATTTCAAATGGTGTTATAATCTGTTGTTTTATTGCTTTCATTTGTTTAATCGTTTTTCTGATGTTTCTGACAAAATATTTGTATGTATTTGCAACTTTGTTTTGTCTGTATTTTTATGATTTGTTTGTTTAAATAAGCTTTTGCAATTTGACAGTATTCCTTAATTTCAAGACTTTTATTACATTTTCACCAAACAATTCACCTTTTGATGGCAACGTCAAACTGCTTCTGCACATCAGAAAGGTTTTCTACTAAATCAAGGTCTGGTCTTAATGGTAGCTAATCCATTTTTGAACAAAAGTGACAAAGTGTGCTTTTCAGTCGTTTTTAGACAAAATCATGTTGTATCATGCTTCCCAAATCACTAAGATTCTGAGAACGACATCCCTGCACTGTTGCCATAGAAACATTAAGAAAACAAAATTCCCTGATGGATTAAAGTGTTTGTTTAGTATTCTCTCAAAGATAACTGACCTTGATGCAGAAACAAACAAAAATTAAACAAAACGCTACTAGTTTTCTACATAATGCTGCAATGAAAGTCCATATTGAGGGGGGGGGGGGGGGGCAGTTACAGGGCTTTACATAAACATTCCTGACAAATGACTGGAACTGTGTAAAGCTCTCAATAACATCAAGTGACATGTGTCATTACCAAGAATGAGAGAATAAAAAACCTCAGTGATCTTACAGGGTTATTCCCACCTGTACATGTATTCACGTTTTTTTCTAGAGAGACAAGTTTTCTTTCAAAAGTCACAAAGATTTTCTAACCTGAAACTTGAAGACCAACCAATCATGGAGGAGGAATTTGCCCACTCACTTGCCAAACCATGCATGTGTACTTTTTTTTTACCTGTCTTTCTCTTACTGAGCACTTTTAACAGAATCCTGCCAGCCCGATGAGGCCAAAGCTTTATGGGATCAGTGACTACCGTCTGCTAGACTTCAAAACCAAGCATTCTCCCTTCTGTTTTCTCCCTCAACACTTGATACTTTTAGTACTGCTGTCAGAAATCTGCAGATGACACAGTTATAATTGGTTGTAGAGAGGAAACCGAAGTGGAGGGAATCATGCCGGACTTGGTCACATGCTGCTGTGGTTTTGAATTGGTCAACGTGAGGTAGAGACAAAAACCCAATCAGAATTCCTCCCTTCTCCCTACCACTCCATTTGTAGGGACATTTGTAGTGAAAGTGGTGTCCAAAAATAGTCTTCTTAAAGGTTACCCTCGAGGCAGAGTGATACAGAACCCTCCGTAGTGAGGAGAAGCACTTTTCTTCACGTGGATGCGCTCTAAAGCAAAGAAGTTTACATTTAAATGTAAGCAATGACTTTTTGTTTTTGCATGACCTTTTTAAGGTTATAAAACCGCTGTTATTATGTATATTCAAGCAATTTATTTCACAACCAAGCAAGCATGAAGTCTTCAAGGTAGGGACACTAAACACATGACAAGTCTTTTTCATTTTTAAACTTAAGCAATGTGTAAACTCTATTAAATAAAATTTTCAACGCAATGGTTTAGCTAAGTTGACAGGACCTGGCTTAGCTGAACTTAACTTACATTCTCCATGTAACTTGCAAGCAAAGTACAGCAAAGCTGGTATGTACAATTATATACAGCAAATATGGGTAGAATGTATGAGCCTTCAGGTGGGTTTAGGAGTGTGACAGGTTAGCTGACATGTTTTATTAGTCGTTGCTCAGGGGCAATATGGAAAAAGATGACAGCAGACAGAATAAAGTAATCAAGAAAAGGATTCTACGAGCTTTCAGATGTCAACTCTGAAGCAAGTACCCAATATTGTCAGAGAATATTATAAAATATTATCTAATGTTTTATCTCAGCGAATCAAAATGACGCACTATTGACATAGGACACATTAAGCCTCTGGTTTTTAAAGTGTCTCACAGTGCTCAGTTGCAGTTTAAGCCTTACAGGTCTGTGGTCTAATTAAGGCCACGTGTCACCAAATTTCCTCCCTCAAAATAATTGCATTTTGCATATTTCCCTGTTAAATTACAACGTTAGCAGCGAGGTGATGCAACACTAAGCTCCGCCTCACGTTTGATTGCACAATTTCATACAAACTGGTTTGACCAGATGTCCTTTGCCATCTCAGTGTATGGCACCAAAGTAAAGCTTTATTAAATGCTTGTATACATTACAGACATTTTTATTCTCCTCACTTTCCATATAATTGGTAGTGTATTTCACGTTTGTTTATCATATTTCTTGTTAAGATCTGACAAAAAAGACACAAGGTGAGGCAGGGAGTAGTTATGCTACAGTGGGAAGGTACAGGTGAGCTTACGTCTTCATTTTGATGGTTGCTAATAACTTTCAGTTAGAGTCAATTTTTTATGTTATGCAAAAGCAGTGGATGTCAACACAAAAATGTTTCAAAATTGGACTTTTAATAAAAACTTAAAGTAATAAATAATGGAGGACCAATGCTGGAGCTAAAGGGTTTCAAGCTTTAAAGCAAAAGAAAAAAATTCAATTAAAAAAAGGTAAGGAGGACTTTTATACCAAAGTTACATAGATTTTTGTCTGGAAAAAAAGGACTTTATTTACTACCACAGGTATACCAGTGTGCGAATCCTGTCTGTGTTCATGTGGGATGGAGGGAGGGAGAAAGCCAATCTACCGTGGTGGTGCTGTTTCATGATAAAGGCTTTCTGTAGCATCCATCTTAGTGGGGTTTTTTTGGGAGCCATAGCATTCACTCTATAAAAAGACCCACCTCTTTTAATGTCTGCTCAAAACTCCTTTTTATGTTTTGTCAATCTGTTGTGTTCAGTGCCCTGTTTTTAAACATGGAGACGGCAGAGGTGGTGACAGAACAGAGGCTGTAACATCTGGAAACAGAGAGAAGTTTGTCCAAAATTGGTACGTCTGTAGGGCACCACATAGTTCCCCCTGGCCACAGACCTTGTGGACCAGCTCTAAATGTCAACTTGATGTATTTTCTCAATGGAGAAGACGCAAGTCCATGAAGGATTGTGTATATTATACATGGAAATTTGAAGTATTCATATTTTTCAAAATTCAAAAAATTGTAAATTTCCAAAATAAAACAGTGGTGATAGGAAAGTGGTTTCTTGGCAAATATTTCAATGCCCTTTTGTATAAAGATGCTATCTGTAGTAGCAGTAGTAGTGTCACTTGTGAGTGTCCAGATTGTAAAACAATAATCAATGTGTTAAAGCACCATGGCATACAAAAATATCCTCGCTGCTGTTATTGTCATAGATGGTCTGATGTGTCTGAAAGATGAGTCTGAAGTTACGCAAACAAAGTTGAATTGCTTTTTAAATTATCTGCACAGGTTTTTGAAAGTAAGGGAAGAGTCAAGAATCACTCCAACATTTTTAAATTCTTGAACTTATTTCTTCAAGCTCCTCATTTCCCAGAAAAACATTTGAGTTTGTGAACTGGTTCTGTTGTTTGGAGAATTTCACACAAACAGTCTTTGTTTAGAAGGAGACATGACTTTGAGAGCGAGTCTTGGACTTGATTTCCCATAGAAGTCTGTTGGAAATGGTGCTTGAATAAACAATCTCTGGCACAATATACATCCCGGGAGCAAATTACATTTACTATGCAAGGTACCACTATAGAAATAATGTACATATCAGCAGTTGTGCTTGGAGCTTGATTTTTTAGTTGAATATCTTCATATTCAACATATTTGTCTATTTTTTTCAAGTGTTGCTACTTGACTGAGCATTATTGGAGCCACTGGAAGAAATATGGTAGCCAGTTACAGCACCTGCAACAAAAGGACATTCTGTCAGAAATAAAACATAAACAGATACAAATGCAATGAATTTATGATTGAGAAATTTTTTGTAATTTATTAAACGTATATTGTTTAAAACTATCAAAATCATATTTTCATATAAATATCTATTCATGCTTAATATTAGATTAATATAATTTATGTCTCCATAGTAACTTTATACCTGTTCATCCTACCTGTTCATCATTTATACCTATTCATCATATATTCTTCTTTTGTGCCCACACAATATACTGAAAACTATTTTCAAATATTAGACTATTTTTGCATTGTTTTTGTTCATGTTCACCACATTTAAGCCATGGACAAAGACACAAAATCCCCTACAGTTTGTTCACACCACTGGTAATTTTGTTTTGATAGCGATCTAGTAGCCTGGTGTCCCTACAGAAGGACATACTGCATTCCAGAGGAAACTGTCAACTTCTGTTTTTGTTTCTGTTTTTCTGATTCTGTTTTTGCTGTTCTGCTGCATTCAAATTATATTAGTCAGTATAAGGTACAGTAGATACAGTAGGCATTTGGAGCCTTCTTGAGACCTACTCAAAATCTCCTGCATTCCACTAATATGGTACAGTAGGGAGTTGTCTGTATTCCAGTATTGAGTATTGTCACAATTTATCTACATCACCAAGAGACAGAATTTATTTTTAAAATTGTCAGGACTTTATTTGTTTATCATATTAAATCCACAAATATTCAAATAGTTGTTGAATTTAAGGTAATTTTATTTTTGGAGTCTGTGTTTTGATTGGCTGCCTGTGGATCGTTGCATTGGTCCAAATTTCCAGCAGGCAACAGACCAGATATACTTCTTTGTAATCCTATTTGGAAGTATTTTGCCACAATTTAAATTTTCAAACATTCTTTGTTTGGGTTATTTGTAGGACTGAAATGACTGGTAATTGACATTATTAATTTTTTATACAGTTTCAAGCTTAAAACAAAATCATACTGTTCTAGGGCCCGGTGAATGAACATCAACCAAATAATCCAATTTAAAGGGTCAACTACATTCTGGCTCTTAGCAAGTGGTGTGTTCTGAATAGGCCCTAAGTCAAGTATTAATGTAGCAACCAAAGTTCATCACAACATTTGAGGATCAGAAAACGACCATCATAAAATTTCAGAGAAGATTTAAGCAAGAAATGGGTTCATTAAAGGAAGATTGTCAGAACATGAAAGAAGTGCTTCTTTTAATTGTTATTAAAACATACAGACTTCCCCTTGTAACTTTTTTGTACTTGTTCATTTTAAATGTTTTCATGACTTTTGCAGGAACTTCTGTCAGAGGTATCTTGATTGAAAATTCTGGAGAAAGAGCAACTATACAGACATATGTGATAAAAAAGCGATATGCTCAATCTTAAGTTTTCCACATCTGACAAACCTCTTCGAGCCCTCCAGTTCTGGAAAATTCCAGAGGACGATGTTGCACCGCTGGTACTCTAAGGGACAAAAAATAAGAAAAACATTATATAAATAGTAAACTACAAAAAAATGAAATAAAAAACAAAAATACTGAATGACTAATAGAAAAAAAACATTAACAGTATCATTTCTTACCCTTGTTCCATTAAAGAGGCTTCTTGATGTCTTAGCTAAATCAGACTTAACCTATAAAGTATATTTTGAGAATTAATACGTAGCAGTAAAAACTGGAAATATAAAATTAAAGTAATCATAATTGGATCATGAGAAATGTTTTTGATTAAAATATCATGCAGTTTAACAAGAACTTCCATTTCCAAAAACAACATTCATTAACCTTTTTTAAAAAAAAAAATGTGTTGAATAACTGAAATTGTAGTTCTGTATTCATTTTGCTGAAAGTCTCACTCCAACTAGAATTTATTTCTTTTGTAAAATTGTTCCCTGTAGTCTTTCAATCATGATTGTGCAGTTTTTAGCCAAAATCCAAAAGCCTTTGTCATTTTTTAAGACATATTGCATGCTCAGCGGCAGGAGCTTTTTAGAAATTCAATTCTGGTTTGTGGGGGTGAGTGTTGACGCGGAACAACCCAGCTTCCTCCTCCTGCCCATCGCTGAGAGCTCTGTTTGTGCGCTCACGCACACGCTTATAGTCTCAAGCTACTATTAGCAGCACAAAAATAATGGTGAGCAATATTGGATCAATCCAGCTGTAAAGTTTTGAGCCAGATTGAACCAGAATTGTAATTCGCTACAGCGCAAGTGATTAACGCTCATCATGTCACAAACCTAAATGTGAGTGGGCCAGGGTGCGTGTAGGAGGAGAAGAGACTTTGGCACACCCATTTGAGTAGCTGAAAAAACTCATCATTAGCCCGAGTATTTTCAAGCATCCGGTTTTCTGATCCAACGTGACTTAACTTAATAAATAGTCAGAAACACAAGTTTAAACGTTAATTCCTTTATATATGTCTTCTATTAAAAGAAAAAAAATGCTACAAGTACATATTAAAAACAAAAAAAATATTATTTTTGTTGGAATGGGTCTTTGTAACTATGCACTTTCCTGTAACTGGGGATGTTTTAAATCAAAAGCATGTATATATTCACTTTCACACGTCATAAATATATATATACATGCACACACACACATCTGAAAATTGAAATTTATTCTGACCATGCTGCAAGTCAAGCTCACATGTTAACTCTGTCATACTGCACATCAAGTTGATCACATGAATAATCTACAGTTTATGTGCTTTAGCATACATACGTTTTTGTCCAGCAATGTTCCAAACACCAAAATGAAAAAACCCTGGAAAGACAAACAGAAAAAAAATGTTTGGCATCCTTATTAAAAATAAATATATTAACGTGTAAACAACATTAATATCAGT
>BSAI01000101.1:18794347-18806863 GCA_036245035.1 Adrianichthys oophorus | reverse complement strand
AGCCGTTGCTTGAGTTGTAGTCGTTGCTTGAGTTGTAGCCGTTGCTTTAGTTGTAGTCGTTGCTTGAGTTGTAGTCGTTGCAGTTGTTGCAAGAGGTGTAGTTGTTGCTGTGGTTGTGTTTCCTGGAGTAGCTGTTGTCATATTTGGTGTTGTGGTTGACTTTGTGGTGGTTACAACTGGCAGAATAGTAGTGTGTTTCGTTGTCACTGGAGTGAGGGTAGTTGTCACCGTTGATCCAGGGGTTGTCTTAGTCTCAGGTGTTGGGGGCGTTGAACTGCAACATTCATGTTTGAGAAACCTGGAAGCAAGTAAGACATCCAGACAAACTCTTTTCACTACTGTATGGAATGTTCAAAATGTAAAAAAAAAATTGCATACCAAAAGTCGGCTTTGGACATGAAGGTGTATCTGGGGAGCAACATGAAAGAATGGACCATAAACATGAGTCTTTTCATTTGTGTCCATCAAATATTTAATGAATAATTTTAACCATTTTTCATTGAACCCATCCGATGACCAAACTTACTTGTGGCCGGCTGACAAAACTCCCCTTCAGGAAGTCCGTTTATACACCCACAGGTCTGACATTATTGCAAGGACCATAGAGGCCATAACATGACAAGTGTCTTTACATCTATGTATCTCAGAGAGTGTGTGTTTTATTTGGTGTCACTGGCAACATCTCCGGTGTTAAAGGGATAATCTAGACTGTCATGACGTATGCAAATGTCAAGCAACACATGCACCAACCTTGAAAAAACTCCCCTTTTGTTTCCATCTGTAAAATGAGTGGTTGCTACGCAATAAAAAAAAATAAGTCTCATATTACTTACCGATTCTGGCTCACCCACACGGAAACAGAGTGTTCATTTTATGGGAAAAAAATGCTCAGCATACCAGTGTGGTTTAGAGATTCATGCCAGGAAACTGAGAACAAATGTTTAACACTCGAGCCTTAAAAAGTCTCTGAAATGTACCTGACTGCCAGCATTCAGTTCCTTGAAATAAGACCCACAGTTTATTCAAGACAGAGATCACTTGAATTAATGGTTTGAAACAAGATGGTTTTTATTCTAAACCAATTTAATTTGGTCATGAACAAATTATTAGAAATAACTAATGATTTGATGTCAACAAAAATAAAACCTTTAACAACAACAAAAATAAAACCAAGTTTTACAATAGAAAAGCAACTCTTTATCTTAAAAGACAGCAAGCAATTTCTTAAAGACTAACTCCGAGGGCTGTAAGCTAGCAGGAGAACGTGTAAACAAAGCGATAATGGGAAATCAGAGCAGGCTTTTGTACTCCATGTCATCAGTACTGCCCACAACTTACAGGCGAATTTCTAATGAGCTATTTCCTGTCTGCAGAAACCATGTCCTAGAAAACAACACAGGATTTTTTCTTGTTTTAGCTAAAAACGGCATAGTCATAATTAAAAAACTACACGGAACCCTTTTACAAAAGATGACTGGAGTGGGACTTTAAACGAAAATGATTTATACATTTCATTGACTGTTATTTTGCTTGGAATGGTAAACTTTTCCATTTGAATGGAATCACCGATTTGACAGTTCTATTTTATAGCACTTGTAGCAGGAGCGGCAAACTCAAATCCTGCTTCTGTTCTGAATTTAAAGACAGCATGACATGAAGTGACCCAACACATTCACTGATGAAGGTGGGACCCAGACCCAGAAGTAGAAGCTTCTATAGTTCTGGATTTATACTGGAAATAAAAAAAGAGCTCAACTGTGTTCATCATTCTTGTTCTTACCTCCAATAAAGAAGTGCCCAACTCAGTGTGTTCTTGGTGAAGTAAACTGTACAGTCCGTTGAGAAAAATCACGAGGAGCAACGCTACCTTCAGGAATTCCATACTGAGTGTGGAAAAATAATGGAATAGATTAGCAGTATTTAAAAAGTACATCAGTCATTTATTTCATTTTTAAGAGATTAAAAATGTTATTTGAGCCAAGAAGGAAAACAAATAGTTTAGGAAAAGATTTCCAATTCAGCAGCAGTTGTATCATAGAAGTATTTGATCTGAACGCTTTGGAACAATCCGTGTTCTGTTAGCATGTCATGAAGAAAGTAAACCCAGTCTTGGTTCAACCATCTTAGGGGTAGCTTTGCCATCCACCGACTGGAATTTGTGGGTGGGAATCCACAGATGGATAATCCCAATGGGTATTATCTTTTACACCCAGGATCAGAGGTTGGACTGAAGCGTTAGAAGGGCAGGTGTGAGTTCTACTCGTGCCCTCATCCTCATGTAAAAAGTACAAAAACTGTGCAAAATAAATAATTTCCTAAATAAAATAAATGTGGGAATGCTGATGTCTAGACTGTTTATTTAAAGGGCACATGTCATGGTATTCTAAGTCTGTCTGAGTAAACAATTTCCATATTTATGGCACAAAAGAATGTATTTATTTATTTACAAATCATGAGTTATTTTTGCAAGGTCCTTTTCCTACATTAAAGAAAGACGCCTGAATCTCTGACGGTATTTGTGGGTGCCGCCCATTTTATGATGTCAACCTAGAACCTGCCTTGGCAGCGTATCTCCGTTTCGCCAACACATTTTTTTAAAAGAAAAACTAAAATGAAAGCATTACGCCGACCACCCCAAAAAGTAAGTGTATGTGTGTTACCATGGGGCCGCTGCTGGCAGCCCACTCTTCCTGGAAGAGAAGGTTCTCTCACGTTCTTACGGATGAATGTGGGAACCGTTCATTCTCTGGGTTTTGGGATGGGGGACTGGATCAAAATACCACTCTGGGGGTGTTTTTCACGAGGAATTAACATCAAAATACAGTTAAAAGCTCAGAAAAGTTTATTTTTGCATGACACAGGAAATCAGGAAAATAAATCAGAAAGCAATTTTTTAATTTAAAATATACACAAAAATGTGTAATGCAAGAACTGAATGCAAATAACCAGTTGTCTTTTCAGCCCACAAAACCTTTTATCTTTTTATGAACCACTTTCTGTAAATGCCATAATCCCAGCAGATTGTCCAAGATTTGAACTACCAACAAACTCGCTGCTTGAAAGTCATTTATGTCTATTTTCTCTGCACGTTTTAAAGCCGTGCTTGCATTTCAGCATGCTATGTTCACAATGTCCACATGCCTGGAGGCTCTGAGCTGCTACCATAGGATTAACTGACAAACTGTTTAAAATAACAAACAATTAAGTGAATCAATTTAAGTGTTCAGTGAGTCAGACATGGATAAGCTGTACTTTTTTTTAGCAACAGATAAAAAAGGCAAGCATTACCCAGCAAAATCCCTCTTAGCTGATTGATTCAGAATAAAATGTAGAAAAGTCAGTTATGTGAGAGTGAGAGGAAAAAAATGAAAAGTTTTCAAACTCACACTGTCTTCTGGTCCACAAAGAGGCTCTTTGCAGAATGGCCAACCCTGCACTGCTCTAAAAAAGACATAGAATTCCAAAGAACGTCTTCTCCGTCAACTTCCTTGATTGCATTATTTTCATTCACGCCTCTTTTAAAGATCAAGTTGCATAAAGGCTGTCTGTCTACTATGAAGGTCCAGAAGAAACAATATGAAATAAATATATACGGCATTAAATCGTTAAATAAAAGTGTCATTAATTATTTAAAATTGGAAAATAAAATATAAATCTTTAAATGTATGTGGCATTAAAATATTAAGATTGCCATTAAAAAGCACATTTAAATGTTTAATGACATATTTAATTATTTCATGCCAGTGTGGGCTGGAAGAGACAAATTGAAATAAACATATTTAATATGAAATATTTAAATAAATGTGCCATTAATTTTTTAAAATTGGAAGTAAATAATTAAAAGTGTCATTAAATGTGTCAATATTTCATTAACATTCAGTTTTAAATGGTTTTAGAAGCATGTATTCGTTTCATGATTTAACAAACAACTTCATTGTCCCATTTACAGCATTTTATTTTGTTACCTGTCAAACTCAGAGGGCGTGGCTAACTCGGATCATCTGTCTTCCATTTTTCTGGCCTGGTCTAAAAGTTATCATGGTGGTTTCAGTGAGTGCTTCAGTGACTCTAGTCCAGTGACTCTTGTGAACTTCCACAGTCCTCATTTGTGAAGAAGAGCCATCAGGGTACAGCTTCAATGCCGTCTTCTCAGAGTACTGGGCTTTGTGTTTATTTTTCCACTCAGATGAAAAACCACAAGTCATGTTCATGTTGAGGTTCTAGTTCCAAAGAATCCATTTAAGAGACAGTTTTTTCCCCACATTTTAACAGTCACATTCCAGAGAATGATGCTGATTATCCTGTTTTTTGGTGAAAAGCTTCCGGAACTGAATGTGAACTGAGGTTAATTATGACGCAATTGTCTCAGTCATTGAAAACAACTGGAAAGTTTTTATATTTAGTCCAGGTTTCCTTGTTTTTGTTTCCTTTGTTCAGTCTTGTTTGACTTTACAGAAACTAGAAATAGATAACATATTCTGGCTGCAGTGTTGCATTGTATCTAAATGACTCTAGAATCAAAAATGGCTTCATAACTATGTTTAGTTGTAGCACTGAAGTGTTTTTATCAAACATTAGTTATGGAACTAATGTTTGAAAACACAATTATCACTCACAAAAATATTCAAAAACAGATTCTCTCTGTTTTCTTAGGACATATATAAAAAATACAATCTGTTCGTCTCTTTAAGGTAAAGTTTTGTTGAAAATATAAGTTCAGACTTCTTTACCCAGAAGCATTACAGGACAAAAAACAAAAAAAAAGAAAAAGATATAGAGCTTTGCGGGGCAGGCTTCAGTATGTGAATGTGTGTGTTCATGGGTGAATTGGACTGCAACTGTAAAGCCCTTTGGGCCTTCACCAAGGTAGAAAGGCGCGGTAGAAGTATGTTTTCCATTCTTTTACATCCGGAGAGGATTCATGTTTCAAGATCAGTGCAGACGTCAGTCATTTTGTCTGTTATTGGTTAGCAAAAATTAGATGTCTTCTCCTATAGGGTACGGTGCAGATGAGGTTTCTGTCACGTTTTACAATGATGTGATTTGATAGCAGAATTGTTTCAAAAATCAACCCTATAGGTTATGAACTTCGTGTCATCATTAACTTAGAAACAAAACTCTAGTGAAACACACAGCAGGATTACTATTTCCAGCCTTTTTATTTTTGTCAAGACAAGGATTCTTGTGTTTTTCAAAAATCCTACCAATAGCTTCTTTAGCCTTAGTCACATATGGGGGTTGTCCTGTACATGTGCTGCAGGCTGTCCAGACATGTGGAGAGTGGAAAGACAGGAGTGGTCCCATCTTAAGAGGAGCTCAGGTGTGTCTTGCAGTTCACTTGGTAACCTTTTAAGACCTGACATCCACATGCGTGGATCACATTCTGGGCTATAAAACCACAGTTAATAATTCTGTTTATTTCAAGCCCTATGACAAAGTGTGCATGGGGTTGGCTGAAATATTAGATCGGGTCTGAAGAGGTTATGGGCCATCATGAACATGAAATGTATTATATTTCGTGAGGACACCTGCATGTTTGCCCATTTTTTGCCAGCAGATAGCCCGCATCTATCCATATGGGCAGTTGTGACTAAGGCCTTTTAGATGATGATTGATGCAGATGGAGATAAAGAATGCAACACAGAAAAGAAGAAAGTGGGGGAGAATTTGTACCATGGGGTAGGGCTGACTTTTTACTTATGGTGACTGAGAGCTTATATGAAAAAAAAGCATGATGCAATATAATCAAAATCAAGAGAATTTAAAAATACGACCTAAACCTACAAAAAAAAAGTTGTAACATTGGGAAACTATTGAGAATCCATTTTTTTAAATTAATGTCTGTGTACATGACTGTTTTTAAATGTCTTTCATGTTTTTAATTTTTTTGTCTCTGTTGTTTTTGTGTACGGCTGATTCAGAAAATGAAAAGTGCTTTTATAAAGAAAGGTTGAGTTGAATTGAGTTGTACAAATATTGTGATGCAGTATGAACATACACAACATGAAAAGTGGAAAACGTTTAGGATTTTCTTCGGTCTAAACTGTTTACTGTTACATTATTGTGTTTATTCTTTTTACATCAAGGAATACAAAACAGAAATAATTGAGACTTTACATTACTTGAGCTGCGATCAGATGTCTTGTGGGAGCACTCATTTATTTTTCACACTTAACTTACAATCAACTTGTTTTTCTGTTTTATTTTTGTCGCTGCTTGAAAACAAGACACTAAGCAGGACAGCTGACACATCTAGGGATGTGTGTGTGTATGTATGTGTGTGTGCACATGTGTTGTTTTCAAATGTTGAGGGACAGAAATCGCTCAGGGACAAGTGCCAGTATCACACTTTCACACTTTTAATTGAAGGCTGTTGCATCATTCTGTCAAACCACATATGACATCAAACTTTGTTAGTTAGATGAAAGGTAAGTTTTATCTAACTGGCCTGAGTGTAGTAACCACTACAAAACTAAAGAACACTAAAAAAAATAAAGAAGTAAGATGAGTTTGAAGTAGAAGTTAGCCCACCATCCACCCATTCATCATGGACTTTTTTCTGCTTTTCCAAGACCAGGTCACCAGCTTAGTTAGCCTATGTACTCTATAAATCAAAACACAGCTGCAAAACACAATTTTTAGATTAGCCGTAATCTACAATCAATGTTTTAGGGTAGCCTGTAAATCCTTTTTAAATGATAGCTATAGCTAAAGAGGGTGATAAAGGAAAAAAGCCCCCATTGCACACTAATAAGCTAAAACATGATTTCGAATCTGTTTTTAATGTTCAATATCAGTTTGACACATCCAGTTTAAGTATTGAGTTTGAGTCTAAGTGCACAGTGCTGGGTTCACTGGATTACATTCAGGAGCCCCTGGGCTTCCCATCTGTATCACATACCTCTGTATAGTGTCTCATGTCTCTCCTAAAAAGCTTACACATCATGTCTATATCAGAAGTGTAAGAAAAAAAACAGTTGCAAAACAATTATTTTTTGTTTTAAATCATTGAGGTCATTGCCTCATTGATTTGAAACATTATCCTAGTACAGGGGTAAAGTTTCAGATAACCCAGGAGCTATGTGATCTGGTTTTTCTTCTTTTTTTAAATAAGCACGCGTCAACCTGGTTAAAAATGTAGAAATGTGCCCGTAGAGTGACGCAACAACCCAGCATTCCTTACAGTGAAGTAGATCTTTCTTACTAAAATTGTGCCAGCTCTTTGCAATGACATTTATTACAGGTTATTACAACTCAAGCCAAAAAATGTAAAAGGCCACATTGTCCAAACTGTATAATGATGGCCTAAACATTCAATGCAATTCAATTTTATTTATATAGCGCAATGTTACAACACAACTGTCTCTATAGGCTTCATACGGGTAATTTAACAAAAACCTAAAGTCAGTCATAAAATATAAACTAAACTAAAAACTGATCATCCCTGCCTTCAGACCCTCCCTCTCGGTAAGAAAAAGAACTCCTAAAAAAAAAAACAGATTTCAAGTGGAAAAAAAGAAACAACTTTGAAGGGTTTCTGTGTAAACCCTTGTAGCATGTGGAGGGAAGGGGAGAGGAAGTCTTCTAAATGAAAGAAACCACTAGAAGAACCAGACTCAGCAAAGATGATAATGTACCGTGACAAGGAGGTGTCTGCCAGAACAGGAAGTAGACAGAAACATTGAAACATCAGTGGTAAGAGGAAGAACGAAGTAGGTTGGTAACTGTAGCAAACAGACAAGTCACGCTGGACTAAAAAAAATATGTTAGTAACTAAAATAATTAGAGGACAGGATGAAAACAGACAAACTCTGTTCACTGGAATATCTCTTAAGGCACAAGAGATACGTTAGAAACTGGAACTATGAGAGAGATAACATAGTGAATAATCTTTACTTTTGTAGCGTTTTACTGCCTTCCTTGAAGGACCAAAGCGCTTTACAGTCACAGTCCCATTCACCCACCCACCGACATACATATATTCACACACTGATGGCAACTCTGCTGTCTAACACTACTGCCAACCCCATATAACCAGCAGGAGCAACGTGGGGTTCAGTGTCTTACAAAAGAAAAACTTCAACAGATGGGCAGGTTGGGCGGGAACCAAACCCGTGATCTTTTCATCAACGGTTGGACCGCTCTGCCTCTTCGCCACGGCCGACCCTGCAAGAAGGAGAAAAACTCAAAGACAGCGCAAATTTTGTTTCAAGACAGCAGAAATAAAACTTTGATACTGGAACAGTTCATGGACAAGAGAGTGGACACAGAAAAGGTCTACAGTAAGTGCTGGTGTGAGAAAAGGCTTGGTGTATCCTAATTCAATCCCCAGCAGTTATGGCTTATATAGGCATGCCTGAAGGTATCGTTTGATGTCAAACATACCATTCCTAACTGTTATCTTTTTTCAAAAAGTAAGATATGTAGTTTGGTCTTAAAGATAGAAATTGCATAGGTCTCCCATTCTAAACTAGGGAGGGGATTTGTCCAAAAGTTGAGCTTAATAGCTGATGGTTCTGCTATGTCTGTGGTTCTACTAAGAGTAAGATCAAAACGTTATTGGTTTGTGGAGGTGAAATAAGAAGACATGTCTGTTACATATCTGTCATTGCCTTTACTTTTTTGAACTATACACAGTCTCAATCCTTATTGGACAAAAGTTCTGATGATGCAACATTGGTTGGTGAGTAGGCTGATAAGAGTCTGAAAAGCACAACACGCAGACAACGGCCTTAAACTCAGCAGTTCTGGCTGAAGGTGTTCTCCTGAATATTTTCATTCTCTGTATTTTCTCTGTTTTGTTCATGACATGTTTTGCAGGGTTTTTCAGAAGACCTGAACCATGGAATCTAAAGCTGCTGTCAACTTCACACAAGCTGTGACTGACCTACATCCATGCTATGAGATTGATCACTTTAGCCACAAACTATCTTCAAGTCCTTCAGTCATTTGTGTGATATTATATTTCTTTCTTGGTTTGTTGTCTGTTATCACAGTTTGTGGGAACCTCCTTGTGATCATTTCAGTTTCGTACTTCAGGCAGTTGCACACTCCCACTCACTCTCTCATCCTGTCTCTGGCTGTGGCTGACCTGCTGGTTGGGATCATAGTTTTCCCTCTCAGCATGGCGTTCTCTCTCAGCTCCTGTTTGTTTTATGAGGGTTTGTTTTGTAATATACGGAAAAGCTTTGACATCACACTCAGCACCTGCTCCATCATGAATTTGTGCTGCATTTCTGTTGACAGATATTTTGCTGTGTGTCAGCCACTGATGTACAAAACTAAAATCAACCAACGTGTTGTTGTTGTCATGATCGTGGTGAGCTGGGGGATTTCTGCGCTCATTGGGATTGGAGTGATATTTGCTGGGCTGAATAATGATCAGTGTGAGGGTTCCTGCTTTATTGATGTTCTTATGGCTAATACCATTGGACCTGTTTTATCCTTTTACTTCCCAATGATCATAATACTGTGTATTTATCTGAAGATTTTCCTTGTTGCTCAGCGACAGGCTCGAAGCATCCAGATCACATCGAAATGTGCAGAAGGTCTTAGCAAGATGGAGAGAAAATCCACCAAAACTTTGGCAACTGTTTTGGGAGCTTTTCTCTGCTGCTGGACTCCTTTCTTTCTGTGCATCACATTCCTGCCTTTTACCAGCAGTCCAGTCCCTGTGCCTGTGATTGAAACACTCAACTGGCTTACTTTGTCAAATTCCATGCTCAATCCATTCATTTATGCATTCTTTTACCAGTGGTTCAGGTCAGCCTTTAAAATAATTGTCTCTGGACAAATATTTCAGCGTAATTTTGCTGATTCTAAACTGAACTGACTTGCTTAATATATATACTTTGAATATGTAAGAACTGAAATTGTAACTACTTTTTATTTGCTTGCAAAGGTACAACTTGAGGGGAGTTAACTGGACATTCCATATCGTTGCAGTGCTGTCACGTCATCACAAATTTCATGTTTTTCTGCCTTTTCCAATTGTCTTCTAAACATTTTTGATGAGTAAGTCACTGCACCTCAGCCCAAATTTTCATTATTTCTAATGTTAAAAACATTTAGCTCTTTTCAGGTTATGTTTCATGGATTTTTAGTTTTTGAAACATAGGCAAAAAATGATAAATGTGTCACAATAAAGTACAAGTTCTCCAAAGTTTTATTTCAAGAAAATTAAAGGGTGTAATACAGAAACAAACAAAAAAAAAACTTGTGTTTACTTTTTATACTACAAAAGGCTTTCTGACAGCAGTTGTTCTGCTAGTTTTGACTTCTCCAACATTTTTCAGGCTAGATTTAATTCTTAATTTTCATATTTGTTTTTCATGCTCATGTTAATTTTGACTCCATTACATTTTATTAGCTAATTTGGCATTTAACCTTTAAAACATCACTTTTGACCTTATTCAGCTAATTTTGATTTTTTTTTACTTTTTTATTTAGTCATTTATTCAGCATTTTACCTTTGTTCAACACTATCATGCTATTGTTAACATTTTATACAGTTCGACTCATTAAGCATTAGACTTTACCTTAGTGTCATTCAACATTTTTAGGGAGTTTCCCACATTATGATGGGTGATGAATATTGTTTGGTATTTGATATAACATTTAAAGTCATTTTAGAATTTGTACAGTTTGCTTGGAGGATTAAACATTTGATTTTTAAACCTCGTTCAACATCATGTGGTTAACTTTGGTAACCTCAATTTTTGTTAAACATATTTTACATTTAACACTTGTGAACACTACTTGTAATCTGTTAAGCTGATTTAATAGTTATGTTGGCATTGTTTAACATCAGTGGGCTGTTTTTTTTCTAAGTTTTCCTCAGTGTATTCTATGAATTTATTAGGCATTAGCTATTTGCATAGTTTGACATTATTTGGTTTATGCCAAGTGTTTCGGACTAGGGTTAGCACTAGATAGCATTTAAGAAATTTTGGATATTTGTTATTGTTTTGTTATGGAAATAATTTCTTGATGCCAATTGATGCAAGTATGGATCAAACCACTTCTGCGCCAAACTTATTTTAATTTAGTTGCTACTTGTAAGCAAAAGCACAAGTGATTGTTTTTTTTTTTCATGTGTTGAAATAAATTCAGGTGTCAAGGGGTTAACTCTGACTCTTTTTTCAGCAGCTGTGCAATAAGCAACATTTTGTCAGCAAAAAATAATCACACTTTCCATTTAAATTATTATAGTTTTTTACACAATTCATGTTGTAATTGTCATGGTATTACTTCTGATGTATATTTATAACTAAAATAAATCAATTCCTTTTACCCTAAACCAACTTCAATTATTATGTACTCACTGCTTAGTCATTCAAAAATACTGTGACTTTTCAGGCTGTTGTAAAGCAAAACAGTAAAGTAAAAACACCATGCTCCAATTTGGATCTTTGAACTGTTTGAAACTCTAACATAAAAGAAAGAACCTAAAATTACAATGTGAATATGTCTTTGTGTACAAAAGAGTTGTGGCTGTAGAGCACCTTAGAACATACAGTACATGAAGATTTTCATACTGTTGTATAAAATGATTGACACATTCAGCAAAATTTAACTTCTAACTTATTACAAACTTTTTTCTTTTACTTGCATTCCTTTGATTTTATGCTCTTGTACTCCAGCTTCTCGTTGGCAGTCCCTAAGGGTTTGTCTACTGTCCACGGGTTTCCAAGTCTACTCAAGTTCATGGTTCTGACCCAGCTACATCCCCTACTTCTGTCTTTGATCAAAAATGGTAATATCTACCATACGTATTACCTATTACCTGTTAACGCTTTACTCCATTCTGAGAAGACCCAAAATGCTTTACAGTCACAATTCCATTCAGCCATGCACACACACACATCCAAACACTGATGATTGCTCTGCTGTCTGACACTGGAGCCAGTCTATTACCATCAGGGACATGGGTTCAGTGTCTTGCCCAAGAACACTTCGACACATGGGCAGGCAGGGCAGGAAGCGGACCTGCCATGCTTTGATCAGAGGCCGACCACTCTACCTCTGCACCATGGGCGCCCCATCAGGTTATCAAGTTATCATGAGTTTCACGGTTCGTGAGTTCCCACACTGTCCACCAAGCATCTCCACTATCTGTGGAGCTGCAGCTAACTTCTGTTTGATTACAAACTCTGCTTTATGGAACTATAACTCAAATAGAATTCCTACTTTCTGTTTGGATTACAAACTCTACAAACACTTTACAAACACTATACAGTTTGTTGTGGTTGTTACCTTCTCTGGCTCCTTTAATCTTAACTTTTGTCTATTTGTTGTAACATTTCAGACACATACAGAAGCCACTGAATTTACACTCACTTCCAGCAGGCCTTGCGGTTTGTTTTTGTGTAGCCACCTCATCGCTTTCACTTTGATAATTAAAATCATGTTGTGGTCTGGTTTTTAATGGAGCTTTAATTTTGTTTTTAATCTCTTTCTTATGTTGTTAGATTACAGTTTTAAAACATGGTTTTCACATGTTTCTCATGAGTTCCT
>BSAI01000101.1:18766369-18793947 GCA_036245035.1 Adrianichthys oophorus | reverse complement strand
AAAAAAACACAAAGTCCCACCAGCATTTATCCAACAGTGTTGGGGTGACTGTATTGACGTGTCAGACAACTGTTTGTTAACTACTCAGTTGGTTGCTGGTTTGATTCCCTGGCTTTGTGGTCACAGAGTTTTTGGGGAAAACACCTTACCATTCATCACATCATTGTACAGAACTTGTTCGTTGATGCGGTATCTAATAGAATAAAGAAAGAATGAAGCAAAGTGAACGGGTTTGAAAGTGTTTGCTGAAAGTATTTTTGGATTTAATACATTTTATTTGGCAGATATCATGTTACACATCAATGGACACATCTTTGATCACACCACATTGAGAGGAGCTGTCAGGAAGTGGTGGTGTAGGACCCAATATGCAGGAGACCAGACTTAGTAACAGAAGTTAAAACATTTAATATATAAACTGAAACATGACAAAAAACCATGGGGAAACAAAAAGGTGAGCAAAACAAAGCAGAGCAGATGACCTGACAAGGATGAACTAAGTCAGACATTTAAATAGGCTGGGGCAATTAACTGAAATAGTTGATCAGCTGTTGATCATGAAACTGGTGTGATGAACAAAGGGAAAACAAAAACTTGACAAAGAACATCATGAAACCTAAAATAAACTACATAATCCTTACAGAAGCCAGTTGAGGTGACTTGGGCATCTGGTCCGGATGCCTCATGGACACCCCATTGGGCGGGGGCCCCGGGGAATACCCAGGACACGCCGGAGAGACTACATCTCTCAGCTGGCCCAAGAACGTCTCGGGGGTCTAAGATTTGAGGTGTTGACGTTGTTGAATTTTTCTGCAGTTCCTGTGAAATGCAGCCAGACCTTCAAATGCTTCAACTTCTGCATTTTGGAAACGTGCGCCCACGCTCGCCCTGTCAGTCACCGGTCTTATATGAGCCCACCCACTATTGCAGGAAAGGCAAAAGGATTGGCTAGAACTACAAAGTACTGAACAGAGTACAAGTGATTGACATGTCCCGGCTAAGACAAATAGACCTTCACTGAAACGAAGCACAGAAATCAGGAACCAAATGCAGCAACTTCCTTCGGTTCCGGTAGAACGGTAATGGTTTCTACTTAAAACTGAATTTCAGTGCCCAACCCTACAGAGGAGCTGGGGGAAGTGGCTAGGGTGAGGAAAGTCTGGGCATTTTTGCTTAGACTGCTGGCCTCGCGACCCAGTCCCGGAATTAGCAGATGGATGGATCTTCATCACGCCATTTTTAATTGAGGAAAACTACAAATGCAGAAAGTCTATTCATAAACCTGGAGGTTGATGAAAACTTTACTATAGTGTAGACAATCATAAATGATTTGCAATAAGCAGACTGATGTTGAATGCTCAGCATCACTGCCTGCTGCACCTCCTCCAGTCCACACAGGCTCTGGTTCAGGGTCATCAGCTGGTGCCACTGCTACTGATGTTTCACCCCCTACCCAGTATGTTTTCCGGTGGGGGGCAGTGACTTATGAAGTTGCCTCCCTGCTATACCCCCTGCTGTGAGAAGGCGCCACAAAACTCATCACCAGGGTTGCAAGTTATGAATAATAATGAGAAAAGCAACAGTGTGTGTAGTTAGATTATTATAAATATTGTACCAAAACGGTCCAATATTAGCGTGCTCTGGCACCTCCTGGTCTCCACCCACATGGACTAATCTCCCTGCTACACACATGCTGTTATGGTCTGCAATCAACCAAGCTAGACGATAACACAATGGCGAATGGAACTTGACTAATTATGGTTTGGTTCTACCCTGTCTGCATGCAAAAAAAAAAAGTTAAAGCTAAGCTAAGTTACTATTCCCAAGATGTCAGGCAGCCATCAATCTGGCTTGCTACAATCAGTTGTGATTGTTCTCTGTTCTCACTCTCTGTCCTTCTCAGGAGTGTGGTGGTTAGTTACTGAATCGGTTCTCAGTTAGTAGCTTGTTTTTAACCCTTAATGTTGGATGTTAGATGTTGCGTTTTGCCCTGTTATTTTTTAGCTTTGGTCTGTGTTGCTACATGCTGGTTCTGAGTGTCCTTGGTGGTAGCAATAAGTAAGTAAGTAATGTTTATTTAAAAAGCATCTTTACCAAATAGCAGTCACAAAGTGTTTTACAGGAGAAAAATAAAACAACACATACAAATATGTAAAAATAACACTTCATACACGGCACAGTTAAAAAAAGCATCAAATTATAAAATACAGTGAGCCAGTCAGAGACCCATTCAGTGTGACTGGAACGCTTGATTTAAAAAAGGAGCTTTGAGTTGTTTTTTTCAAAAAAACATCAGTAGAGACCAGTTTGTTTGTTGGAAGTTTGTTCCGCAGTCTAGGTGTCATTGCTTAAAAAGAACAGTGTCCTCTGGTTTTCAAATGTGTACAGGGGACCATCAGGACATTTTGCTCTTAGGATCTCTGCCTTTGGGAAAGGGTATGAGGCTAGATAATGTCTGAGATATATGAGGGGTTTTTTCCATGTAGGGCTCTAAAGGTCAGGACTAGGATTTTCAAATGTATTCTAAAAGTGACAGGGAGCCACACAAGAGACTTAAAAAATTGGGGTGATGTGTGTTCTTTTGTTTGTGCAGGTTAGAAGCCTATCAGTTGAGTTCTGGACCAGATGAGGACACAAAGGCATGGATTATCATTTGTAGTTCATGTTTAGAAACAAGTTTGGAGCAGCTGTTAGCAACAATTCTTTAGGAGCTGTTTAGAATGAGGCTAAAGAGGCATCGATGTTTCATCAAACAAACCAAATGTCACAAGGCACCTAGTTGACATTTAATGGCCTCACTGTCTGAGGCAAGAATCGGTGTTTACATTTAGTCTGTGTTTAACTGATGGCAGTTTTCGCTTAGTCACTGCTTCATTTGAGAGAGGCAGTTGATTAAGGAATTAGGTTGGTGGGTCTCAGAGGTTTTAAAGGAACAATACAACAGGATTTCATCTGCAAAGAGGTGGAAAGAGACATCACGGAACTGTTGTATTAACTTGCCTAGAGGGAGCATATACAGCAGGAACAAGAGTGGCCCCAGGACTGAGATCTGGGGTACCCCAAAGGTCAGCTTTTTAGGCTCAGATGTTATGTTGTTTGCAGACACACTAAAACTCCTGTCAGCTAAATAAAAGGAGAACCATTTGAAGACCAACCAGATCACTCAGCCTTGTTATCAGGATACAGTGGTTGACAGTGTCAAAGTCAGAGGTGAGGTCCAACAGAACCAGCACTGCACAGTTCTTGGAGTCAGCAGACATCATAATGTCACTAGATACTTTCAGCAGCGCTGTTTCAGTGGAATGGGGTTTCTGGAAGTCAGACTGAAAAGTGTTGAAAATGTTATGGTTCTCTAGAAAAAATGTGAGCTGTTCAGACACCACTTTTTCTGTGCTCCTTTAAAATACATGACTATATAGGTTACATACATAAAGGTTAATAGGAAAACATTTTTAAAAAACACACAAAAAACGTTGTTGCTGTTTATTAAAATGAGATGCAAATAAGGATGGGGTGGATCTCCTCTGATTTGAGGAGTCATGTTGATGTTTGCTGGTTATGTATGATTCCAGTGGTTAAATATGGATTTGCTTGTATTCATGCAGGAGACGACAGAGGAGGGAACACCTTGTTTTACCAGCAGTCTCCACCTTTAAGTTTGACACGCTGCAGATGTTCACATTGTGATCACGCTTACACTTGTTGACGTCGAGTTGTTGAAGTCATGAGATGTGTTTTATGTGCATAGATCTATAGGCATGGAATCAGAGCTGATTGTCAACAAATCTGTAAAAGTGATACATCCCTGCTATGAGTTACATGATGCAGTTTTAACATTTGCAAACCTGCCTTCCATCAACTGTGTGTCATTGTATATTTTTCTGGGATTGATGTCTGTTGTCACCATGTGTGGAAACCTTCTTGTTGTCGTTTCTATCGTTTACTTTCGACAGCTTCATACTCCCACCAACTACCTCATTCTTTCTCTTGCTGTTGCTGATTTGCTCGTTGGGATCTTAGTTTTTCCGTCCAGCATGAGTGTCACTGTGACTTCATGTTGGTATCGGGAAGATCTGTTCTGTAAATTGCGCGGCAGCTTTGATGTGACTCTGAGCACAGCTTCGATTCTGAACCTGTGCTGCATTTCTATCGACAGGTATTATGCAGTCTGTAAGCCTCTGACTTACAGGAGTCAAATGAGTCACCGTGTTATTGGGATGATGATTCTGGCGAGCTGGGGAGTCGCCGCTCTGATCGGAATCGGCATCATAGTTGCAGGATTTAACCAAGGAAAATGTGAGGGAAGTTGCCTGATTGACGCTCTGATTTCTACCACCCTGGCATGTGTTTTCTCTTTCTATATCCCAGTTATCATCATGGTGAGCTTCTATCTGAAGATCTTCTTTGTGGCACAGAAGCAGGTTAAAAGCATACAGAGCACCACCTGTCAAAGCTCAGATTGTGGAACGGCCGTGAGCCGGATGGAAAGAAAGGCCACCAAAACATTAGCTGTCGTCATGGGAGTCTTTCTCTTCTGCTGGGCTCCCTATTTCCTGTGTATCATCTTCCAACCCTTGTCATATGAAGAAACTCCAGTTGCTGTGATTGAGACTTTAAACTGGCTAACTTTGTCAAATTCAATGCTGAATCCTTTCATTTATGCCTTCTTTTATACCTGGTTCAGATCTGCGATCAGAATGATAATTTCTGGGAAAATATTTCAGGGTAATCATGCGAACACTACTCTGTTTTGAAGTGATGTTATAAATGCCATGTTGTTCCAAGAAAGATAGCAACAGTTGGATCAATAAAATGATTTCAGCAGCTGAAATTTGATCATTAATGTATAATTGCCATAATTGCATGTAACTGTGTCTAAAACTCTCTATTTAATTACAGTTTAGCATGACAGGTACATTACAGAGTTAAAATCTTGTGGAGAAATACACCACAAATCATCAAGAATAAACTCAGCACAGTGGATGGAAAAACTGTAATTTTATCTTTTAAAAAATATACAATTACAACTGTAATTAAATAAAACAGATAAACCATAGAACTGCATTTTTCATTACTGAACAGCACATGGGTTAAAGGGTTAAATTACCATTGATTGTCGAGTGTGGCTTTGCCTGCAGCTTTTATTACTCAATGGGACAGGTCAAATGCTGTTATACCATGTTCAGTTTAGAGCTGGTGATCTGTAAGTCACTGTAAATCACTGTAAATCACAAAAAGTGAAGTATGCAAAAATAAAACAACTAAATTATTACAAAAACTGTAATTTATTATGTATGTATTACTGTGTACTTTAGGCCAAAAAAACAAACAAAACAAACCCACAAAGCCCACTTGAAAATTCAAGCAAAAGTTGATGAAACAACAAACATTGACCTCACTCTAACTGGACTTACATAAACATAAAGACAGAACTGTAACAAAACTTGTGGCTTCTTGACGGCACAAACATGTGAAAGATGTTCAGTGCCTACAATGAAAAGAGCACAGTGCTTCAACACAAACTCATCTGAAACAAAAAAAACCAACATATTTCCTTTACTAGCACTGCCCCGTCGGTGACAACAGCAAACAATGAACATGGGACTCTTAAACTTCTTTTGTTTCATTGGTTCTTTAATGTTCTTTGCATAAATACCGACGTGAAGCCCATTGAGATGGGTATAGTTGCGATATTGAACTATATAAATAAAACTGAATTGAATTAAATTGAATTTCGGAGCATACAGCAGTCAAAAGTTATCTGTAGATATAGATGTGTTGCCAATCTTCAAAAAAATGTTTGAAGCACATTGTTTCCTTGTTTATCGCAGGAGTTACATTTGAAAAATAACCTGCGGAAAGTAAAATCCGCCAAGTAGTACAGATGTTTTAAGGCTGTAAAACCAACGCCAAATTAAAAAGATGGATTTTAAGAGAGGAATTAAAAACAGGCAATGATGAAGACTCTCTAACGTGAATTGGGAGCTCATTCAAGAGTTTTGGAGCTGCTGCAGCAAAAGCACGGTCTCCTCTAAGTTTGAGTTTTGTTTTCAGTACTTTTAGAATGAACTAATCAGCTGATCTAACAGGACGGGAGGGGACACAAGGCTGCAGCAGCTCAGAGAGGTAAACCAGTGCCTAGCCATGTAAGGATTTAAAACAAATAACATAATCTTAAAATGAATTCTAAAATGAACAGGCAACCTGTGTAGGGAGGCTAAAACAGGAGAGATGTGATCATACTTCCGCTTTCGAGTTAAGAGATGAGCGGATGCATTTTGCACTAACTGGAGTCGAGCAAGGGCCGAGGTGCTAACTCCCACATATAAGGAATTACAGTAATCTAGCCTGGTGGTAAAGGTGTGGATCACTGTTTCAAACTGTTGACAAGATAGATTAGGTCAGAATAGGCCAGCTGTCTTAGGTGGAAAAAGCTTGACTTTACAACCAAGTTAATTTGTTTGCCTAGTCTTAGTACAGAGTCCATCTTCATTCCTAAATTTGTTGCATGAGGTGCCACATATTCATTTAAAGAACCAAGATTAGCAGTAAGGGACCCAGACCAAAACTATGACCTCTGTTTAGCTGTCACTGAGACTTAAAAATATTAGATTCATCCATAGTCTAAAAGACATTTGTGGAGTGTTTCAACAGACGGATTATTCTTTTGAGAGGCGCATACAGCTGACAGTCATCTGCATAACAAGGAAAGGACACACCATATTTCCTAATTACAGAGCCAAGTGTTAACAGGCACAGGGAGAATAAAAGAGGGCCTAAAACTGAGCCTTGAGGCACTCCCCATGTCAACGAGACAGAAGAGGATACACAGTCCCCAAGACTAACCCCAAAGGTTCATTCACTCAAGTGAGATTTGAACCACTTCAATCCCAGTTCTTTTATCCTGACCCACTGCTCCAGACGAGAAATTAAAATGCCACGATCAACAGTGTCAAATGCATCTGACGCGTCTAAAAGCACATGAACCACACAATCACCAGTCTGAAACTAAGAAGATATCATTAAAAACTTTTAAAAGAGATGATCCTGTACTGTGCAAAGCTTTGAAACCTGACTGGAAGACCTCAACGATAGAATTTTCTTCCAAAAAAGCCATTAGCTATCCTTTCAAATACTTCAGAGATAAAAGGTAGTTTAGAAATTGGTCTAAAATTAGCTTCAATTGTGGGATTCAATGGAAGCTTTTTAAGTATAGTAGATACTACAGCATGTTTTAAATTCAAGGGAACAACAGGTGCCGAACTTAGACTGCTTTTGATAAGGGCAAAAACAGCTGAGCCTATTGAGGGAAAAACCTCTTTTAAAAGTGACGGGGGGGATAACATCAATCTTGAGCTTGATGACTTTAAATGATAAAACAAATCCTCTAAAAAATCCAAAGTAATTGGCTCAAACCTGTCAAAACTGGCAGGACAAAAAAAAAACCAAAACAGAAGGACAATAACCAGGAGCAAAGATATGAGCTCCTGCACTTGTGACCTTATTGATAAAAAAACATGAAAAAAGCTCACACAATGAAGGGGAAGCATCCGTGCAAGCGGCCCGCTGGGGATTGAGTCCATTGTTTTAAACAAGACACGGGACTGGTTATGATGCGCTGTGATGATGTCAGAGAAACATCTAGTTTTGACATCTTTTAAAGTCCTTTGATAATGTTGCCAACTGTCTCGAATCATTTGAAATAAAACTACTTGTTCCTCTTCCATAAACGTTTCACTCTACAACATTCACGTCTAGCTGCATGAGTGGACTCAAAACCAGGGTTCAAACCTGATGTTTTAGTTTGAAAAACTACTGGATTCTCCCCACCAAACATTCATGCCAAGTCGCTAGTCAAGTAATCTACTTTCCTAAAGTGGCTGTGCCAACTGCAAAATTGAAACCCCTATACTAGCAAAGTTGACAAAAACAAACATATTTGGAAGCAGTGAGGAAACAGAAGCAGAGCCTTTGGCTTCAAAATAAAAGAAAGCTGCATTTAAGACAAAAGCCAGGAGTTTACTCTAAATATGGATTTATTGCAACAGCTGTTTCCACACACATAGTAATGCATGATATTCAGCAACTGGCTATCTAATGTCACAAGGAAGCTGCCAATACAATTTCTCAAACATTTATAATTATTTGTAGATAACAGTTTTAATGACCATTATTTTGATTGTTCATTTTTATCCGTCGCACCTACAAAATTTGGATGAGGCTGAAAATGGCATGAGATTTTCAAACTTTCACTTTGACAGTTTTAGGTAAAGGAAAAACTGATCTCATATTTTATTTGTACACTAAATCTAAGCTAGCTGCAGATATTTTACCAAGGATGAAAATAAACTTTACCATCAAAAATATATTGATAGCAAAAACAATCATGCATGACAGCTCATCTTTTGTTAATTAATGCAGACACAAAACAAGGAACATGCTTGATTGGATGATCGGACTTGAGTCAGATATGGAAATGAGAAAATGATTTTAAAACACACCCCGTCCCAGTCTTCCCAACAGAAGTGCAAGAAAAGAGGGCCATCCAAGGAAGCAGATTGTTTTTTTGTTTCATTGTTCATCTTTACCAGGTAAAGAGATTTTTTAAATCTGTTTCCTATCAAAAATCTATTGTTTTGTGGTTATTTGTGGCTTTTATAACCTGAACTGTGACTTTTTTCCATCTCTCACTGTATATTTCAGTCTGAATTAGAAGTGACCTCCAACATGGACACAGAGTTTGCGGTTAGTGGGAATAAAGTGATCAGCTACACTCATCCCTGCTTTACCATAAACAATGACACGTACATATTTACGAGTAACCCCTCTTTTGTCTGTGTCTTGTTGTATGTTTTTCTTGGCTCTCTGTCTGTTGTCACATCATGTGGAAACCTTCTTGTAATCACATCTATCATTTATTTCAAGCAGCTCCACACTACAACTAACTACCTCATTCTTTCTCTAGCTGTTGCTGACCTGCTGGTTGGCGTTCTAGTCTTTCCTTTTAGTATGGCTGTCACTGTGAGCTCCTGTATGTATTATGAGGACCTTTTCTGCAAAATACGTGACAGCTTTGACATCACTCTGTGCACAGCTTCCATTCTGAACCTGTGCTGCATTTCCATTGACAGATACTATGCTGTGTGTCAGCCTTTAACATACAGATCAAATATCACAGCTCAGGTAACTGCCATCATGATCCTGGTGAGCTGGGGCATCTCTGTGTTTATTGGGATCACCATTACCGTTGCTGGGTTCAGTCAAGGCTCGTGTGAGGAGAATTGTTCAAGTGATGTAATGGTGGCTAACACTCTAGGACCTGTTTTCTCATTTTACCTTCCTGCAATCATAATGCTCTGCATTTATTTCAAGATTTTCCTTGTAGCGCAAAAACAGGTGAACAGCATCCAGAATGCCAGCAGCTCAAAGAGTGGATCAGATGTTAGTAAGATGGAGCGAAAGGCAACAAAAACTCTGGCTATTGTCATGGGAGTGTTTCTTTTATGTCTCTCTCCTTATTTCATTTGTGTTGTTTTTCAGCCTCTGTTTGTCACTCCCCCACAGATCCCTGTTATTGAATCTCTAAACTGGCTCACGCTGTCAAACTCACTGCTGAACCCTTTAATCTATGCGTTCTTCTACAGCTGGTTCAGGTCAGCTTTCAGAATCATAATGTCTGGAAAAATCTTTCAAAGTTACTCAGCAAACACACAGTTAATATTAAAATTTTCAGAACATGTCGATAACTGATGTTTTTAGGACTAACCTGGCAACAAAGGAGGATTTATGTTTGTCTTAGTACTTTCTAAAGACTTACGGCTTAAGGGGGTGTTACAATCTTTCTGACACAAACTTGAACACTTTTACTGTCTTATAAACACTGCTTCTATCATTAACCCTTGTGAACCCATTTTGGCCCTCTTTTTTGTGTGTTCAGTTTTTTTTTTTTTTTGTTGATTTTTTTTTACTTTTGTTTTATTTATTGAAAGTTTTTATTTATTTTTTTGACCACTGTTAATTTAAGCTTTTCAAAAATGAACAAGCAAAAACCAAATTTGTTTCATTACCTTTAAAAGCCCTGACAAAAATTGTTGTTGGGTTCTCCAGGGTTGATACTTTTTCATACCATGGTCTGGGTAATTACTCGATTCTGATTGGCTACTGGGTGTGGGTTAAAAAAGCGATAATCCTTAGTGATAACGCAAATCTAGAAGTTTTAGTCGCTATGCTTTATCGCTTTGCCTTGCCGCAGTCAAGGTCGGCTCAGCGACGCGTTTTCATGCTAGTGTGATAACTAACTACATATCAAATAGTCTGCTTTTTGTGAAAAAGTGATCTAAAAAAAATAAAAGTATAAAGTACTAGAAATCAATTTAACATTTCTTTATTTTGTGTGACCATGGTATAAGTGAAGAAAGCATTCAGAATGGCAACAGTTTTTATAAAATAATCACTTAAGTAGCAGTATTTACATGATAGATAATGCCCTTCAAAGTGTGAATTATCAGAAATTAACACACTTGGCAGAAGCAAGGGTCCGACATGAAGTGGGGGACAGTTCAGGCTTCCAGGGCATGTGTTAATTTCTGAAAACACACACTTCGTTGGGCATTATCTATTACGTAAATAATGCTATTTAATTGATATTTTTATAAAAACTGTTGCAATTCTGAATGCTTTCATAAATGCCGACATAAATGCTATTATAAATACTGTTACTGTCAGTGATACTTTTACAAAACCTACTACTATTCTGAATGCTTTCATAAATACCGCCTAAGACTCAAGCACCGTCTCAGAGTCAAGACCTTCAGGCAGTCAACCTTCATCGACGCACCAGAAAACTTTGCAGTCAGTCTGGAGTAGGGAGCCTACGGGGAACCAAAAAGACCAGACGCTTCGGAGGAGGAAAGCACAATCTTGCTAGCCAGGATGGATCAAAGCTGTCAGCTGGGAGACACAACAGCCTCCTTTATGTTTCTGCTAAGAAAGAGTCTTTGTTCATTTGTTCAAAGGTCAAGCCCTAAAAGGAGCTGTGTTCCCCTTACACAGTGTGCCAAGCACAACCCCACCGCCGCTGCCCAAACACACAAGGATGTTTGCATTCTGTTTGTGCCACACATGTTTATTTTTTAGGTAATTAAATTTAGGTGATTAAACCTCTTGGATTGTGCTTTTCCTTTGACAAAAAAAAAAAAAACACGTGGGAGAAGTACTAGGATGGGAAACGTCTCAACAAGCTGGGGCTCGTCCAGGATTGTGTAGAAGTAAGAGGTAGGCCATTGTCCAGCTTTGCTTCTTAGCCGAATACAACATCACCACTGAAAGTTATGAAGAAACTTGTTACAGTTATATTGAATTCTGCAATTGAACCTCTTAAATTTTATTAGACCCAAAAGTGCACTATGTAAAACAAATTGTAAATTCAAAAAATGTAAAAGCATTAAAAAAAATAAAAAATACTTGGTTGGAGGCTGTAGAGTGTATACACCTCTAAATTCCAAAAATATCAAATAAGATAAAATAAAGTTGTTATGTTAAAAGCCTTGGGAATATAAATCATTAAATTCTAAAAACATAAAAAATTATATAAAAAAGGACCAGGACAAATAAGTTAGAGGCCTTTGGAACATACAGTAAATCATTAAATTGTAAAAACATTAAAACAAAGTATAAAGAATAAAGGGGAAACTAGTCACGCATTAAAGTTTCATTTCAGTGAAATTATTTTTTTTAAGTGTTTAGGTGCCTCAATTGTTGTGTGGTGTTATTTGGTTTTTATTTAGTGTTGTGAGCTGTGATCTAAAAGTTATTTTTTGGATTATTCCGTCTTTGTCTGTGGTTCTGTTTGTGACTTTTGTGCAGAACAGATGAAAAGTATGAGAGGAAGGTGCAAAGGGCAATTGGACCTTGTGGGTCAAAGGACGTGTGATGAGATAGACAAAATAGTGGGGGCTTAGTGGCAGTAACAAGGCATGATCGGAACAGACTGTGGAATGTTAAGAGAATGTATGGTAAAGGCAGATAATGAGGTTCAGGAAGAGCAGGAGGTAAGTGGAAGTTAAGGGAAACAGTGAACTGGTTCAATAGGAGATGAATTAAAAAGAAATGGGAGGACATGCATTTCCAAGCATGGCTATGTTGTGTTGAAGCTGAATGCAGAGAGGTGGGGGTTGCAGAAGGGGGGCCTGCTACCCCCTGCTTACAAAAAAAAACTCCCCCAGCCAGGTTTTAGCCTGTGCTGGAGGTAAAAGCAGGTACATTCCAGCAGTCAGGAAAAGATAGATTACAGAACTCTGAGTGGAGGGGTGGAAAAGCAGACTATTCCTCTGGCGCCTCTCTGCAGGGGAGGCTGAGGGAAACCAGACACCGAGTGGTAAGAAGAGGAACTACACTCCTGCTGGACATAGAGTGCATCTGGAAAATATTCACAGCGCCTCACTTCTTCCACATTTTATGATGTCACAGCCTTATTTCAAAATAGATTAAATCAGTTTTCTTCACGAAAAATTCTTTGAAAAACACTACATAATGACAATGTTGAAAAATTCTTTTAAAATTGTTGCAAATGTATTAAAAATAAAAGACCAAGAAAATTATATGTACATAAGTATTCACAGCCTTTGCTCAATACTTAGTTGCTGAACCTTTGACAGCAATAACAGCCTCAAGTCATTTTAAATGTGACGCCACAAGCCCGGCACACCTTTCTTTGGACAGTTTGGTCCATTCCTCTTTGCAGTACCGCTCAAGCTCCATCACGTTGATGGAAACGTCGATGCACGGCACTTTTCTGATCTCTCCTTATATGTTCAGTTGGATTCAGGTCTGGGATCTGGCTGGGCCACTCAGGAACATTGACAGAGTTCTTCTGAAGCCACTTCTTCCAGATCTCGTGCTTTAGATCATTGTCTGCTGAAAGATGACCCGTCGCCCCAGTCTGAGGTCCAGAACGCTCTGGAGCAGATTTCCATCCAGGATGTCTCTGTACATTGTTGCAATCAGCTTTTCCTCTATGCTGATGAGTCTTCCAGGTCCTGCTGCCTAAAAACATCCCCACAGCATGATTCTGCCACCACTATGCTTTACTTTAGGGACAATATTGCCCTCCTAGCATAATTCCTGCCATTCACTCCAAAAAGTTCTATTTTTGTCTCGTCAGAACACAGAAGTTTGTGTCTCGTGGTCTGAGAGTCATTCAGGTGCCTTTTGTCAAACTCCAGACCAGCTTATGTGCTTTTGAGCAAGAAGGGGCTTCACTTCTGGCCACTCTACCACACAGGCCTGATTGGTGTAGTGCTCCAGAGATGGTTGTCCTTCTGGAAGGTTCTCCTCTTTCCACAGAGGAACGCTGGAGGTCTGACAGAGTGACCATTGGGTCATTGGTCACCTCCCTGACCAGGGCCCTTCTCCCCGATCACTCAGCTTAGACGGCCGGCCAGATCTAGGAAGAGTCCTGGTGGCTCCAACTTCTTCCACTTACAGGTGATGGAGGTTACTGTGTTCATTGAAACCTTCAAGGCAGCAGAATTGTTTCTGGACCCTTCTCCAGCCTTGTGCCTCAAGACAATCCTGTCTCTGAGGTTTACAGACAATTCCTTTTCTTTCAGGATTGGTTTTGTGCTTTCACGTGCACTGTCAAACCTGGGACCTCATGTAGACAGAGTTGTACCTTTTCAAATCCTGTCCAATCCACTAGATTTACCACAGGTTGGCTTCAGTTAAGCAGCTAAAACATCTCAAGGCTCATCAGTGGAAACAGAATAAACCTCAGCTCACCTTGGAGCTTTACAGCAAGAATGTGAATTCTTATGTACATATAATTGTTCTCTTTTTTATTTTTAGTAAATTTGCAAACATTTCAGAAGAACTTTTTCAACATTGTCATTATGGGGTGTTTTTCAATGATTTTTTTTTCATGAAGAAAACTGATTGAATCCATTTTAAAATAAAGCTGTGACATCATAAAATGTGGATGAAGTGAGGCACTGTGAATATTTTCCAGATGCACTCTATGTCCAGTAGGAGTGTAGTTCTTCTTCTTACCACTTGGTGTCTGGTTTCCCTCAGCCTCCTGTGCAGGGGCCAGAGGAATAGTCTGCTTTCTCCACCCCTCTGTGATCTGTGCTGCAGCAAACTGGTCATCCCCTCATAATCACACGGTTTTACAATGAGGACGAGACAGCCCTTACGGTGGCTCTCAATGTCCTTCTTGCTCCATCTGGACCTAACAAGTCCCTAATATTTGTGTGGTTTGATAGCTGCTTGCAGGACGTGTATATATGTCCATACTAAATTTATTGTACTCATTTGAAAGGAAAAAAAATTTGACATCTATATAAAGATAGAAATCTTTTTAATAGAGGTGTCATCAACCAGACACACCAGGGTGTGATATCCCATACAATATGCATTGTACCTTGTCCCTCTCCTTTAGGGAACATAAGTTCATTTTGTTTTGGATGCATTCATTCATTCATTTTCCAATCCGCTTTATCCCTTTCGGGGTCACGGGGTTGCCGGAGCCTAACCCGGCTACTCATGGGCGAAGGCAGGGTACACCCCCCGGACTGGTCGCCAGTCTGTCGCAGGGGCCACAATCACACACCCATGCACACTCACATTCACACCTAGGGACAATTTACAGTGACCAATTAACCTATGAAGCATGTTTTTGGACGGTGGGAGGAAGCCGGAGTCCTCGGAGAAAACCTACGCATGCACGGGGAGAACATGCAAACTCCACACAGAAAGGTCCCCCAGCCAGGACTTGAACCGGGAACCTTCTTGCTGTTAGGCAGGAGCGCTAACCACTGCGCCACCGTGCAGCCCTGTTTTGGATGCAGTGGTATAAAATACCCTTCCACTTGACTAGAGCAGCAAAGACTCATTTTCTGGAAGAAAAAAAAAAAAACTATTGCACTTCTCTAAAAAATTTTTTGGGTCTGCTGCTTTCTGGTTTGAAGAGCTCCAGAGAAGAGAAGAGATCTATTTAATTTTTACTTCAGCTAAAGCAAAACACAGTCCTCAGTGTAGTTCAATGACTTACAGGTGAATTACTAGATTTAGACATTTCTCAATCACCATTTGCTGTTCTGTTTAACTTTATATGGTCAAAAATAAAGTCTAGGCAGAACAAAATTAAAGTTTGTTAACTTTTTTTCGCTTTCCATTTAGGACATGGGCCCATTTTTTAAAATTGTAGATATAATGGCTGACCTTTGATGAACTAAAATACTTTAAGTTTACTCTGATAAATCATCCTAAAAAAAACTGAAGCAGCTGAAGAAAACAGCATTAAACACAAATTGGCTTTTATTTACCTTTTTGTGCAACATTAGGAAATGTATACAAAACTTTGCAACAATCTATTTCAAGTTAAATCCAAGGGACTTTTTGTGTTGCTACCCATTTGTGTGTTTTAGGTAGGTGTTTGATTGGATGATAAATTGGATGATGAAAGACTGTGTGGACCATGGAAACAGCAACAATATATAAATGCAAATCTGCAGCACTGTGGCACACACACCACTGAATCCAGAGGTCAGTCCTTTTGTTTAGAAACCTATATTATAAAGTAAGTACTTTTTTAAAATTTAAAACAAAAAATATTATGTTTGCTTGATTTTATCAATAATACAGCTAAAAAAAGCTTTTTCTTTTCTCCTCTCTTTATATTCCAGGTTGATCCTGCAGAAATGACCGGTTCAGACAGGAAGGACAATGTTATTGGCTTTTATGTTCTAAGTTACATGCATCCCTGCTATAATTTACAAAATGACACGTACAAATTTACGAGTAACCCCTCTTTTGTCTGTGTCTTGTTGTATGTTTTTCTTGGCTCTCTGTCTGTTGTCACATCATGTGGAAACCTTCTTGTAATCACATCTATCATTTATTTCAAGCAGCTCCACACTACAACTAACTACCTCATTCTTTCTTTAGCTGTTGCTGACCTGCTGGTTGGCGTTCTAGTCTTTCCTTTTAGTATGGCTGTCACTGTGAGCTCCTGTATGTATTATGGGGACCTTTTCTGCAAAATACGTGACAGCTTTGACATCACTCTGTGCACAGCTTCCATTCTGAACCTGTGCTGCATTTCCATTGACAGATACTATGCTGTGTGTCAGCCTTTAACATACAGATCAAATATCACAGCTCAGGTAACTGCCATCATGATCCTGGTGAGCTGGGGCATCTCTGTGTTTATTGGGATCACCATTACCGTTGCTGGATTCAGTCAAGGCTCGTGTGAGGAGAATTGTTCAAGTGATGTAATGGTGGCTAACACTCTAGGACCTGTTTTCTCATTTTACCTTCCTGCAATCATAATGCTCTGCATTTATTTCAAGATTTTCCTTGTAGCGCAAAAACAGGTGAACAGCATCCAGAATGCCAGCAGCTCAAAGAGTGGATCAGATGTTAGTAAGATGGAGCGAAAGGCAACAAAAACTCTGGCTATTGTCATGGGAGTGTTTCTTTTATGTCTCACTCCTTATTTCATTTGTGTTGTTTTTCAGCCTCTGTTTGTCACTCCCCCACAGATCCCTGTTATTGAAACTCTAAACTGGCTCGCGCTGTCAAACTCACTGCTGAACCCTTTAATCTATGCGTTCTTCTACAGCTGGTTCAGGTCAGCTTTCAGAATCATAATGTCTGGAAAAATCTTTCAAAGTTACTCAGCTAGTGCACAATTATTTTGAAATTGTTGGGAGTGCTATTGTTGACATTTGGAATTTCAAATTCGAAATGACAATTCAATTGAGGCCACTAGGATAAGCGACAAAATGTTTTAATAGAATACATTTTTATGTCTAGTTATTATGACTCAACCTCAAGACAACGACTTGTGGAAGAATGAGAACCTTCACCAACTTAAGTCAGTTAGATGTTGCTTTAATTAGATGTTCAAAACAAATATTGAATTCTTCTTTTTTTAAGAAATTATTTAAATGACAGTTAATTTTGCATTTGTACATACATAAAAAACAAATATTTATATGCTTTCATCTATTAGTCAGTCAAAGGGTTAAGCAGTGGTATATCATCCAGAATTGACTCAGTCAGAGGAGTGATATGTTAAAGCAAATAGTTAACAAATTCAACTTTTAAAGTGTTTTGCATTGAATTCAGCTCAAATTTTAAAACTATATATATATATATATATGCTTTCAGAATCATAATGTCTGGAAAAATCTTTCAAAGTTACTCAGCTAGTGCACAATTATTTTGAAATTGTTGGGAGTGCTATTGTATATATATGTATAATTATATATGTATTAGATATATAATTATATATCTAAAATTATTAATATATATATATATATATATATGATTGTGAATTTCAGCACTTTGTTTTGTAAACTTTTTTTTTCAAGGAATATCCACCAGACTGCCAGTTCTGGCCTGTGGTGTATACTGTGTTTTACAGCTTACATAAGCCCAGTGATGTAAGCTATAAAACAAAGCATGACCATGACCATATGACAATATGACCATAACCATCTGTTATGGTTCTGCAATCAACAAAAATCTAACTTGTCATACATTTGTCATATTCTCACCTGTTTGGTTGAACCAAATTGATGTGAAGAACTTTGGAATTTTAATCTGCAAAAAGTGCAATTGAAATAAAGTTTACTCACTGATCCATCTGTGGTGACCTCAAATGCATTTATTGCAATAAAAGGGTTGAACAGAAACGTTTTATTTATTCAATTCAAATTTGGGGCATTTTGTAGCTAACCTCTCTGTTCTAACAAAAATAATACAAAATCTCATCATCTAAAATTCATTTCTTTCACATTCATGATTATTAAAAGTACCGAGCATTTAGATTCCAAGCTTCTCAAAGACTGCCTCCTTATTTTGACCGCCACCTGTAAGTCTACAAAGCCAGTTGAACATCGAAGAACACTATTGCACAGAGAAACTCACCCACGTCATATGGAATTTTCATTTTTTCAACTTCCCCAAACCCTGTGCATTGCGCAGAAATCCCATCAGTGCTGTTCAAGTGTGCATCACCTGCACATGTGCAACAGTAAGGAGCCAGCACGTATACCTTATTAATGACTGGAGCGCTGCGTAAAGGGTACCTCAAGACATCATCACCCGTAAGTCTTAAGTACATGTAACCCATATTAACTTCCAATGAGTTTATGATACACTGACCACATACAAGATTGTAGTACGTTTAATTTTCATGATGTCCCTCAAGGGGGCTGCATGAGTTTCAAAAGAACTGCAAGACACACCTGCCCTCCTTTATGAGGCCGTCGCTCCTCTCTACGACCCTCTACGCGCCTGGAGAACCCAAACACCTGTAGGTGGGATTTTAATCTGGTTAGTGGAAAATCAAGGTTTGATTACCAGGAATGCACGATGAGCTTCATCCAGTGTGGGTCCTTGGGCAAGACCCTTTACGCTACAGCCTAATTTGGGTCTCCCTGTGCCAGCCCCCAGCCAGATAAAAGGGCATCTGGTGTAAAAATCTCTGCCAAACCATCGTCTGATGCACTGTGGCAACCCCTAAAGGGATAAGCCGAAAGGTGAACAACAAACAACTTCATTAATTCATACAGTTACTGGGATTTAATTCTGGGATTGATAGAAATACAACCACAGTTATGTACTGTAATTGCTGCAAGATCGAGAAGAGAGAAAGAAGGCATAAACTGGCTATGTGCTGAACTTCAGAGCAACAGTAATAAATTCCCCACTCGCCCCATTAGCAATCTGATTCCTTTCAAGTTTAAGTCCCCTACTAGAGACCAGAAAGCTGGAAAGTTCTGAGCAGTATTTTTGACTGTAGTCTGCTGGACGATTTGTTTAATTTGCTCCATTGGGGTTTGAAAAGCAAGGAGGTCAAGCCAACCACATCAAGCCACGTGTAAGTCTAAGTGTCAGTCTCCTCACAATCCAGTCACACACCCAGATGTTCCGTACCACCCCTCCTCCTCCTCCTCGTCCTTCTTCTTCTTATTCGTCACTCAGCAAGGATATGTTTGGCCTGCATCAGATAGTTCTGTTGGTGCTGGAGCATGAAATGAGGACATAACGGCGTTGAGGGTTTATCTAGACTGCAAGCGCCAACGTCCCAGAAAATTACGGTATTTATATGAAGCTAAAAAGAAGTGATACAGAAGTGATTAGGCAGTGATCAATCATATTTAGAAGTTGTTTGAGACGTGTAACACCCATCAGATGATCGTGCTCTGCCCGTGACAGACGGCTAAACTTTCGTGTCTTTCCATGTCTCTCTAAATCTTAATCACAGCCAGAACACAGATTATCAAGTGTGTTTCCTGTGTGTTGCACGTCTTTACCAAGTGTGCCGCCCGTGGTTGTCCGCGGGCTAAAATTTTGAGCAGTTAAAAAACTTTTAGCCGCATCCGACGCCGTTCCCATTTTTCCCCACATCCTGCCACGTCTATCAGCTGGTTCTTTTCTTTGGTTCAGTTTTTAACTTGCAGGAATCCTTATATAGTCCAGAAGGGTGTGGCTTCTTTACTGAGTTAATTTTATGTGCACAGTCTGCACATAAGGGAGTACCTGCGTCATGTGTTAGCAGATCGTTGGCCACTAATGTTTCTTTTTTTTAGTTTCTAGTAATTCTGTATTCATGTAGAAGATCTAACTTTCACATGCAGTAATTTTTCAATGGTTGGGAACATTTATATTATTCCTGGATTTTAGTCTGTTTATTAATAATAATTAATAATACTTTTTATTACCTTCCAAATTCTAGGAGTTGTTTTTCTTTACAATTTTTTATGGGTTTCTTTGTGTTCAGTTAGTAACAAGATTAAAAGTTGCTGCAAATTTGAACTATTACACACTTTTGTGTTTGTAGTGTATGACTCTAAAGAACACGGAGTGCTTTCACATTTTGCATGTTTGCAGAGAAAATTTCCATCTGGTCACCTAGAGTTTACCCCTGAGAGACAGCCTGGAGACCTAAAGGCTCAACAGTCATTTACACCTTTAGTAGTAGAGGCAAGGTAAACAATCACATCAAAACAGATCTGTATTGAGCACAAACAATCACATAAAAAATTTAGTTAGTAATTTAAGCATTTTTATTTTTCATACACATATTTGAATTATTTAGTTGTTTCTGGCTTCACAGTCATCGTAATGTTTAAACAGCTGAAAAACACTTCTTTTAAAGTATGTTGTCATTTTTACTTATTTTATCATTTACATTTGTTCATTTACATAAATGCAGCTTTGACAGAACTTTCACTGAGTCCAACATATTTGTTTAAATTAGATTATTTTAAAGTAAGAAGAGATAAAGGTGTTACAGGTCCAAAAAATTTACCAAAAAAATGCACAGTTCTTTTTCACACTATATTGCACAAATTTTCACATAAAAAATATGCTGCACTTAATTTAATGTCATATGTCTCATTTAGACTTAAAACAAAATACACATTGCAAATAAGACACATTTTTCATGATTGTTTGCATATATATTACTCTAGTGATTCATATCATGCTGTATGACTCTGAGGAACTGCTGGTATTGCCAGTGTTCCTGGCCTGGGAAACCTGGTAAACATCTGGAAGAAAAGCAACACAGTTGAGGAATTGAGATCAACATTAAGGAAACATTTGGAATGAAAAATAACCTACTTCTTCCACGAAGTCGGCTCATCAAGCCACCGAAAGAAGATGTGCCTCCACTTGTGCTCTAAAAGACAAAACATGGTAAACTCAGATTAAAAAGGATTGAGTCCAGATCTAAACTTCTCTTCTAGTTTCTTGTCCTGTCAGCTCATGCTATAACATTCACGAACATGTATACATTATTTTCATGACTTACTCTTGTCGAAATGGAGTTTATAGAAGGAATTCTGCTTGAGAGAAGTGCACGAATCTGTGTAGAAACAGTTTAACATCTTTAGTAATGTATCCTAAACTTTAAACAGCAAAACAGAACAAAAATTTGAAAGATTTCAAGTCTATTCCAAGTGAAATTTCAACTTGTTTTTTATTTGTCTCACATCAGAATTAAAATGCATTTCTTATTTTTGGGGATTTTGCTTTTGACAAATGGTTTTTAAATCAAATCAAACTTTATTTCTAAAAGCGCTTCTCATGCATTGTGCAGCTTGGAGTGCTTTCCATGTAAAAAAACAAAAACATACACAAATATTACAATAAAAACCTAATCCACCCTTTAAATTGGCAAAAATCTCTTTTTTCATCTCTACAATGATTTATTAAAGTGAAATGGATTAAAATAAAAACTTGAACTTTACTATTGGAAGCAAATGTGTGATTTGTTTTCCCCTCAAGAGCCCTTTTCTGACCCAACATACCTTGGAATCAAACAATGTTCCAAACACTAGAATGAAGAAACCCTGTGGAGAGTCAAACACGTCTTCATTAATAGTGTGGAGGAAAGAAATCTGTAAAAAAAAATGCTGCCTTGTATCTTCAAATGTATAAATACCTGCAGGGAATTAAAGAATGCGAATGCAACGTGGATGCCAAAGTTTTTTGGCGAAACCATGGTTCCAATCCCCAGTGCCCAAGTCAGTCCAAATAAAGGTGTCAGGATGGCCAGACATCTTATAATAACTACAAAGCTGTTCTTTTCATCTGGCTGGACGGTGTTTCCTGAAGATCTTCTCAGCATTTTGAATAAAACCACAATTACAACTATAAGGTTGATCACGACTATAACCAGGGCAGGAATGACCAAGGACAGAAGAGCTTTGGACTCAGTCCAGTTGAGCCAACAAATGTAATTTTTCTTGATGTATGTTTGACTTGGAGCTGTAGCAGCAACAGTGGTAACAGCAATAATCAGAGGACAACCATAGCCCACAACAAAGCCAAGAGCTATCATGATGGCCTTTGACATGTGGGAGAAAACCATCGTTGTCCTGTAGAAAAGCAGAAGGCCTGATACAAGCATCCAGAAGAACAGAGCAAGGTAGAAGAAGTGCATAAAAAAGGTCACTGCACTGCACTGTCCAAGCAAAACTTTGAAGTCTCCATCTTTGTTATCAAGGGCCTTCTGTGAGTAAGAGGCTGCAATGATGAAACAAATATCTGCGATCAACAGAGACAGAGCTGTGTTAATGATAGCGATGTGACGCATCAAAGCAGTGCTGTTTTTGGTGACAGCTTTCCATACATATCCCTCAATTATGAGACATATGACTAAGCTTGCCAGAGATATTCCAACTCCAATGTAAGTTATTATGTCCAAAATGAAACCCTCTGGAGTGCTAACTGGTTTTCCCCCTGAGCCTTGACCACCAGGGTCATTGGTGCCAGGAACTGGTTTATTCACAAAAAGAGAGGTGTCAGTTGACATTAGAACCGAGAAGGATGTGAGGTGGCTGCAGTTACAGGTTACTGTGTCATTATTTCTGGACACAAACTGGCATCCTTTATTATCCCAAGCACCAAAGTTGTCTAAGATGGTGAAATTCCAGAAGACACACTGTGTTTCCGTGGTCAGTTTTTCATTAAGGGTTTTGAATTCAAAATTGACGCTTGGAACAGTTTGATTGACTTTGACAAGAACCACAGCTGCATTGATTGTAAGATTTGCATTGTTTGCGCTAGATGTTTCGTTACTGGTCCCATTAAAGGAAGTCATCTCAAAGGACGAGTTTCGAGCTGGCATAACATTATTAAAGCTGCTCAGAATGATGATAGTCATGAAAGTATCATTGCTAAAAAAGCCATCTTTGTCTTGGATTTGTATGGAAACTGTGGAATTTGAAGTTTTAAATTCAGTTTCATTTGTTCGGATGAGACGAATTCGTTCAGTTGAGACATCAGCCATTCCACTCAAGGCTTCAGAGAGTGTCTCCAGTGAACCCAGTAATTTTGAACCAGCGTTGTCGTTTCTATCTTGATTCAAAGTTTCCCAGGACTCTTTTACACTATCATCTGTGAGTAAATCAATGGTCTGTAGAACATTCTGTAAATGAGACATTTCACAGTTACTGCACAAGCCCATTGAGCATTTGTGGTGTCATAATTGCAGTAAACTAAAAGAAAGAATCTTACTATTATGGCCGCTGTGGTTACAGAAGTTGAAATAATTGCAATGGTGTTTACAATGTTAACAATAGTAGATACACTCTTAGACGATTTTGCAATTTCAGTTTTACTTTCATTTACAGCCTTTTTGAGATCACTTGAAAAAGTATCTACGTTTTCTGGCACCAGGCCCTACAGAAACAAAGACAAAAAAAGAAAGTAATCAGAATTTACTACCAAACCACATGCATGTAAAATAAACACAGGTCTCCTGGTCTTTCAAAAAAGATGTTTTGTCCTTATCTGATTCAATCTCTTGGGGGAAACATCCAGTTTAAGGGGTTGGTTTTGTGGTCATTGTATGCCCACAGACCTTGTTGTTGAGGTGACGTGCACTTGAAGTGGATGCTAAAATTTCCATTGTTTACCACATAGTCTCCTTTTCCCAAATAGTACAGTATGAGGTAAAGCTTTGTTTTTATTGAGATAGCTCAACTGGTAGCACTTCAAAATAAGTGTCCATTTATTAACATATTAAAAGAAACGTACGTGTATTGGGATAAATCACATTTACCTAATGGCATGCTGTCTTATTTGATTTTTTGTTTTGTTTTGATGGATCATATAAACACATAGGAAGAACACAATTTTCCGTTAGTATATTTTCTGAGTTTGTTACTCTATAGTTTAACTGTCAGAGCTTGCACAATGAAATTTTGTACACAAACTGCCTGTAGTAAGATGTATGGACGAACAGAAAAAAATGTAATTGATTCCACAATGGGGAAATTGCTTTGTTACCATGACTCAAATAATAACAAAAACAGATAATAACAGACAATAAGAGCTGACATACAATAAATAACACCAATAATAATAACACTAAAACACAATAAATAAAGTGAAGTGTCCAATCTCTATGAGGCATTGTAGAGCCAAAGTTTTAATAACTCTAAGCTTTTACCATGACTTATTTTGATGGCATGGACATAACCTAACAAGGTTCTTGGCTCTACTTGCATAATTACTTAAAACGTGTTTGTTTGGCCTTTCATTTGTATCTACAAAAAAATAATTTGATAAAAAATATAATGTAACAGTAGTTACACAAAAAAATGTTTCTTCATGAAGGCCTGACTTCTGAAACATCACAATGCATCACAATGCATTTCACTTTAGCAAGTTTGAATGATATGCAAGAACCCTTCTTTATCTGCGAAATCTGCGAATGTAAAGCCTCCTGTGAATCTGTCCATTTTAATACCCCTTTCTTTTACAGATAAAAAGTAAGAAAGTGCCAGTGTAAAGTGTGCATTCATCTCAAATGTCACTTTTATCTTAGTAACTTAAAAAATAACATACCGTAGACTCAGTAAGTAAGTCTTTAATTACTGGAAGAATGCAGTCGTCTTTTATGACTTTCCAGGATCCTGCTTTACATTGTGCTGTCTTGGTTCCTCCAGGACATACAATTTCTGATCTGACACCTTCTTGTCCCTCCCCATATACATCGTCTTTACAGGTAGGAGCTTAAGACATGAATGGTTGTTTAGTTAATGAAACAGTAAAAACAACCAACAAATTGTGGACATATTTTCAACATTTACCTCCTTTGAAGAAATTCACTTGTGTTGTTTTTTCAAACCCAGGAAATCCGTTAACTTCACATTTTAATGTTATTAGTGACAAAGTATCGCAGTTGGATATTTTATAGTTGAAGCAGGATTTGCCATCAGGGCGTGTAGGGTCTAAAATGAGGTGATTTTATGAAATTAGAAATAGTCTTATCCGTCATCCTATCATTGAAATTTCAACAACTCATAATCATACTTACCTAATGTTTCTACGTTTGGAGGACGCTCAACCAAAGAGGCACTATAGGGGAACTGAACACAACAATTAAGTGATACCTCGATTCCCGTCTTGCACTCAACATTTAATTTTGGTGTCATCTCCAGAAGAGGGGCTGCTTTAATATCAGCTGTTTGAACAGTTCCATTTTGGTAAAACTCAGAGTTTGTTCCACTGAGGATACATTCATAGAGCCCTGTAATTAAATACAGAAGAGCACGTTTGGATTTTAGAAGTATCAACCGATATTTATTGCATTTTATTATGCCTAACAACTCTAAACTGTGCTTGGGTACCTAAATGTTAAAATGTACAAGTTTTCTTTTTTTTTTTTCAATTTAAAAAATTAAGTTTGTTTGCTTACCAGCATCTTTAGAGATGAGAGTTCTCACTGTAAGTATTGATGTGTTTCCAACAATAGTAAAGGTTAGACGAGTACCTTTTACAATTTTTATGTTGTCAAATTTCCACTCAGCACTTTCAATATTTCCCACAATATCAAGTAGATCACCGTCAGGTGGGCCACATGTCAAGTTCATTGTTGTATCGGTAAGGAAGGGAGGACGAAATTTAATGTTGCTGGAACCTTCAAATATAAATACATTACTGTTATGATATTTCATTGTACATTTCTTACATTTTTATAGTTGGGGAAAAAAACTATATAAACCAGTCACACTTTCCTTACTTTTATACAGTGTAGTAGACTTTAGTACTGGAGCAATAGACTTTAAAGTGGTTTTGAGGTTTTTGTTTGCTTCGGTAATTTGTGATGCAGATCCCTCGGCTGTCGAAATGACAAAATCTGCAATAACACTTCCCCTTCTAAAAATTGAAAATAAAACAGAATTAAATGTTATTTGTGATGCTAAGTGTTTAAAATCTCAAGAGTTTATTTTTAAAAATGTACATACCTGAACCCTGTCACAGTGACTCCAACAAACCCGTTGATAGATGTGTATTGTTTTTTTAGCTGTTCAAGAAAACAACAATGTGATCAAATATTAATCTCAGTTAGTATCAATCAACTGTAGTAACTATAGCACTTTTCATACATAAATTAACACAATACAGCACAGAAAACAATAAAGTACATTAAAAGATTGTAAACTAGAGCCATTATTCAGTTGTACTTATTAATTCATGATAAAAATAATACTGTTTATAGCAAAATAGACAAGGAATAGGTAATTAAAGAATTATAAAGGAACCATAGAAAAAAATCAAAGCAAATGAATGAAAATGCTAAAAGTTATAGTTATTTACTTAATGTACTTACCTCTATAGTAATATTGTTTTCTAGACTTTTGTATTCAGAGCTTGACTTATCATTGAACTCCTTCTTGAACACCATGTCAAATGTGACTGACACTGCTATGTCAATTGCTGTTTTTTTTAAACAAGTGAAAAGTATAATTATTGTTTTTACAGGGAAACATAAAAAAAAAACATTTTAGAAAGATCACATAAACCTGATACAATTAGCCTGTTTACACATGTGAAATAAAACAACAGTCATCGCAGGAATGAAAAATGTGTTGAAGTAGTAAATGTATACTAAGGCAGGATGAGCTAATTGGGTTGCTGCACAGTTGTGGTCACTCCCATCCTGGTGCTGCTAATGAGCACCTGGTCACCTATAGAAATGGGACTGAGCTGTCTCTTCCTTTATCCTTTGCTGAGACTGCTTCTCTTGCTGGTTTTCTGCTCCTCTCAGTGCAGGTATTGTGACTGGGCATGCTGCCCTTACATTTTCCTTGTCTATATTTGCTACATTTGTGGTGTTTCTTGTTTAAGTGCAGTGGTTATCACGATTCTTCATTGCACAGCGGATCTGCTTGCAACTGGAAAAAGGTGAATGGAGTGCATTGCTCTTCGCCCTCTTCTTTCAGGTAAATATCCAGTGCTGATCGGTATGTGTGCAGTGCATGCCTCTTCACCCCTACCAACTGCGTGCAGCTGATCACGTGGCTGCGCAGGCGCTCCTGGGACTAGGTAGTCCTTCGGAACTTGGGTAATCTCTACTTTTCTCCATGGGAGTCCTGCTGTAAAGAGCTGACAGGCTACACTGTTTTAAATTGGTTGTCGGTTTTATTGGGTATGTGTGCCAACTAAGGTGTTTTAATTTTTTATATGCTATTTTAGTTTATCGTTTTTTTTTGTTTTTTTTTGTTTTGTTTTGTTTCAGAGCTGCCTGCAACACTGACTGATATTCAAGTGGAGATTTCCTCCTTAGTCTTTTTTTTTATATGCTATGTTTTCATCTTGGGCTGGATTCTGTCAATTCTGTACCTTCATGTGAGTAGGGTGTTTTGGTTGATTTTTTTTTTTTTTTGCCTAATCACCTCTCTGTTTGCACTCTGGTTGCAAAACAGTTATAATAAATTATGTTTTTTAAAATTTTAAACCACATCTCTACCTGGTTGGAGTTACATTTTAGCGTGTGTCTATACTGCTTGTATTGCCACAATACAGTTGCAAAGTTGTATAAAAAATATTTTTGTGCAACTGACATTAATGCATCTACCTTAGTGTAAAATCAATTACCCTGTTTTTTCCATGCCATTTTACTGATTTTTTAAACAATTTGTAAACCATCTAAAAGTGATTCAATAACACCGTGCTACCTGGAGACTTTGTGGTATCCTTGGTGGTGGTAGTCGTGGGAGCCTTGGTTGTGGTAGTTGTGGTAGCCTTGGTTGTGGTAGTTGTGG
>BSAI01000101.1:18742920-18757382 GCA_036245035.1 Adrianichthys oophorus | reverse complement strand
ATCCTCACATCTGCACTGGTAACCATCACTGACTGGAGAACAAACTGTTGACAAAGGAAGACGCTAGCACGGTCAAATAAACATTTCAGCATTACGCAGGTTTTAAAGTTATTGTTTAAGCATAAATGAAAGAATTTCAGTTTAGTTATATCTGTTGCAACTAAGCTACAACAAATGAAAAACACCTAATGTTTAAACAAATCCTTGAATATTCCTTCATTCTGTCATCAGTTTTACCTGTAGAAATGCAAAGTGTCTGGATGCCTCCTGACCTGACTCTCATCAGCCAATCAGCCACAAGGACACTTAAGCACTGCTCTGGACCGCACTCATTGTGAAGTATTGTTCGCGTCTTCCTGTCAGTCATTCTTGATCACCTGTTACCTGACCCTGCTCTGTCCCTGACTCTGACTCTTTGCCGCCTGTCCTGACCTTTGCTTGGATCTTCTGTCGGTCTGTCTGCCCGCTTGTGACAGTAACACATGAGGGTAAGGAAGGGTGAAGCAGGTGAAATGCAGGCATGTCGTGCAGTTTTTTGTTTGTGGTTGTTGCTTGTGTGGGCATCCTTTTAGCACTTACATGTCAATCGCACACCCTCAATGTCGTGTGCAACATTTTCACATGGCCAGTAAGGAGCAAGGACCCACAGCTTACTAGAGTGTGGCACAAGGGCATCGTACAACAGCATCAGTATGTCGTAAGACCGTACAACTTACTTTAGCTTTACACACTTCCCAATGCACTTACACATATGACATTATCATTTTCATGATGTCTGTGCACTCTCTTTGACCCTCCACTGACCCGTACCCTCCGCTTTAAACCCTGTATTGTCACATGAGACTGAATTAAAGTTTTTAATTCCTGAAAGGGCTGCACGGTGGCGCAGTGGTTAGCGCTCCTGCCTCACAGCAAGAAGGTTCCCGGTTCAAGTCCTGGCTGGGGGACCTTTCTGTGTGGAGTTTGCATGTTCTCCCCGTGCATGCGTGGGTTTTCTCCGGGTACTCCGGCTTCCTCCCACCGTCCAAAAACATGCTTCATAGGTTAATTGGTTACTCTAAATTGTCCCTAGGTGTGAATGTGTGTGTGCATGGGTGTGTGATTGTGGCCCCTGCGACAGACTGGCGACCAGTCCAGGGGTGTACCCTGCCTTCGCCCATGAGTAGCCGGGTTAGGCTCCGGCAACCCCGTGACCCCGAAAGGGATAAAGCGGATTGGAAAATGAATGAATGAATGAATAATTCCTGAAAATGTTTACCTGTGGTTAGGTCAATCTGTGTGATGTTCACTGAAGGATCCAAAGTCAGGATGAGTTGGTTACTCCTCAGAAAGCTCCTGAGGTCCTCTACTGTTCTGCTGTCTGTCAGATTCAGCTCCACATCAACTTCATACTCAGCTTTATCTTGCTGCACTGAAACATCAATGTAATAAAATTCAATATTAGTACAATTATTTCTTTTTTTACTTAGACAATAAGTTTTTTATTGTGTGTGTGTCAGTGTAATCATATTAAGGCTTTGAATTAACAACTGAATGTGCAAAACTTTGATTGCTCTCAGAGAACACTACAGTATCTGCACGTAAGTAACACCATGAGTCCTCAAACGTCTGTCCCATTCAATTTTTCAAAATGAATCAGCAAATACAGGAGCAATTATTCCCTTCACTTAAAAAAAAACCTTAAAGGCACTTTTACTTTCTTTTGCTAAATTCAATGCATGTCTTTTTTTTACAAATATAAGTCAGCAGGATTTTTACTGCCTTCAAGCTGTAAACAACCCTGCTGTAAAACTGGTAACTCAAACCACAAAAAAATCAAACACGAAACCATGTACACACACACACACACACACATATATATATATATATATATATATGTGTGTGTGTGTGTGTGTGTGTTAGTGGTTGTGCACATTGTTATGCAAATTTGCACTGTCTCCCACTTCTGTTTCATTTTTCTTACTTAGACCTTCACAAAAAAAGCTTGTTTCTGAACATCTTGAAATGTAAATGTTCTCTTAGATCCCAGTCACAGCTTCCCTTGGTTGTACTTAATGATGACCTGTTGGTTTGTAAAAAAATTTTTATTTTGTCTTCTTTTTTTTTTTTTTAACACTTTAACTTGTTGTAATAACACGCTCATTTTGAACTACTGTAACTTTATGAATATTTACCCAAAAAAATAATTTCACTGGATTCCATATGGAGAAAAGCAGATTTTGCCTCTTTGTCCTGTTTGTGCTCCATTTTTACTGCAAAGTGTTTTTTATCCTTGACAGAATTAGTGGACTTTGATTGCATGGACATGACGCTACTGTAAAGAGTTGCATATCAGTGCAAAGCTGCTTTTCTCTGCTTCAGATTCTGCTGGAATTACAGTAATTGCATAAATGATTGAAGAGTTATGGGAGTTCAAAGAATGTCAACTTTACAGCCAAAGCTCTGCTGTAAAACTGATCAAAAAGGTAAAACAAACTACTCTAATGGAAATTTAAAAGCACCCAGTAACATCGTTCTTACATTGAGGACTCTACAATTTATTTTTAAAACTTAAAACTCAATAATAAGCCACTGTAGGAAAATAATAATTAACTTAATGTATTCCTAAGGCATTAGAGAAAAGGACACAAAGCATTTTATAGTTGGAGTGGAACATTTTGAAATCAGCTGAGCAAAAATCCCACTAATGGTGACACAAAAGAATTGTGTTTGTAATATCTTTTAATGAAAATAAAGAGAATAATTATCTGAGTAACAGGTAATTGTCGTTTGACAAAATCATCTGAAAACACGATGACATTTTGAGTGCTGTGTACCATTAAAATTAGTTCCAGGTCAATAAACACAAGAGTTCATACATGAAACTCCACTCATTATAAGGCACACTGTCAAAGAAAATGTTTGAGAAAATTTAGGGATTTTAATTTTAAAAGGTACAATATACTAAGCCCCACACAGAAATTCTTTTTTTCATAACAAAATTTGTCTTCAAACTCTGGGCCCACTGTTTTATTCTAGATTATTTGACAAAAAAGGTAAATAACCTTAAAAGCACTTCACTACCACAGCCTTCTCAGAGCCATCACTTTGCCAGGCGCTGCTTCCAACTACTTGAAATGACCTCCATCTGCCTTCTCACCAGGAGTTTAAAAGACACGTTTGCAGAAAACTCAAACATGAAAAGCATGAAACCGCCTCAGCTTTCACTCATCCCCAACAAACATCAAGTTTTCATCAGATGTTACTTGAAGTGTTTTTGTTTCCTTTCATAGCAGTTATGAGTTTAAGTTCATCATTTAAAAATATTGTTACAAACTAAAAATTATTGGAAAAGACATTTGAAATATATTTTTATTTTAAAAGTGAGGGTTATTTAATATTCACCTTCACTGACATACACAAAGCAGAATTCTTGAATTCACTGTTCAGCTTCATAAACACAGTTTTGTAAACACAATGTCTCCAATTACAAAGTTTTTAATTTTTTTTTAAAACTGAAACATAAATTTCACAGTCAATCATTTCTCAGTCTCACCATCACGTTTCTCCCGCCTGTTCAGTAGACTGGGCTCTTCGTGGTACTCCTGAGACAAAAGAAAATTTTTTTATCACAATAAACACCTGTATTATTATTAATACAGATAAAAAAAAGCCAAATACTGCACATTATACAGTAGATAATAATTTACCTGTGAGACCTGGACAGACAGTTCACTGAAATTCTTTGTTTCCAAAATAAACAGTGTCAACAGAAGAGCGATGAAGGTCCAATTACTCTTAGTTATTGCCATTCCTTCAAACAGAAAGTGAGAGATAAAAAAACAAAAAATGGGTGATGGTAATGTAGAGGATTTTTTTATTTTTAGATAACTCAGTGATTTCCATTAACATATTTAATATATTAAAAATGCATGCATAATATTTTTCTGTGGTTGGGTTCTCTGAGAATATTTAGACCCCTGTTCTGCAACCACCAAACTCATGGTTGTCCTGTGAAAGTAAAGAGTTAAAAGTATTTGTTCACAAATCCAACAACTCTCACAAAATAAACCGAATGGTGGTACTAATCTAAACTGACCTAAACTGTCTAATTGCAGTTTATTTAACATGAGACCACTACCTTTAACGATGCCCTTAACTGCCAGATCATAAATGTAAAAAGAGATGTCAACTTCACCATTAAGTGGAAGTCACAGAAAGTGGGCACTGCAAAAACTAAGAACACTTCACTGAATAACCAGGTATTCCTTGGAAAGAAGAGCAAAAGACAACACAAATGACACAACTTGGCTCATTTTTTATGAAATCATGTTTGTTTTTATTGATGAATTCAGACTGACCCTCTACATCATCATCTGGAAAATTAGCCCTTTCCTTTCAGTTCTCGCAACAAATCTCTTTGTTCATGAGGTTTTTATCTCCAGGTCTAATTGCAGAAAAGCAGCAAGCCTGTTGTTCTTCAGAATCAAGTCTCCACAGATGATCCAAAATTCCACAGCACATCACATTTTAAATCTGCAACCTGTTCAGACCTGGACTGGTTTTCTGCTAGGTCAACTCAAAGGCATTTTCCCACATTCAGGTCAACAAGCCTTCCCTATTACTATCTGATCAATGGTGACTGGTGGTTCCTGCACTATGCAGCAAAAGATTTCTAACCCAGGTTCCTCATTCAGTCTCATGTTGAAAGGTGACTTCTTCTGCTTCCTCTAAGCAAACAAACCCTAAAGAGCCATGCAAAGCCACGAGTACTTTTGTCAAGTAAAAAGAAAACCTATGGTTTCTAAGGGCTGACAGGCTGAGGAAATGTCCTTTTTATGATGTCATCTTCTTAGGATACCTGTTTTTAGTTTTTTTAATACATAATACTTTTTTAACGTGCATTCTGGTACACCAAAGACACAAATTGATGAGGGAATTTGGAGTGTCAAAATATTGCGTTAATCGTGAATAATTAATATCAGAAATTAAGGAACTTTGCGGAAGCAACTGAACACTTCAAGTCCCTTGATTTCTGCTAATGCATGGTCACTTACGCCACTTACAAATAAATAACTAACAAACCATTTATTGGTATTTTAATCTGGTTCTTTTTTAGGTTTAAATCATTTTTCACAAAAGTGGAGTACTTGATACGCCACAGAGTCTGCACTGACCTCGCTCTGCAGCAGCAGAGGAAAGTGTTTTATGAGGTGAAAAATGTACGGTTCAGATCGTGTCACAGTTTTAGAGTCAGGGTTTGGATCATGTTTAGGATCAGTAAAAAGGAAATAAAAAAAAAACCAAACAAAACAAGATAAAAGCCACAATTATTTTTTGAAAGGCTTCAAAACATCTCAATCAAGCATCCTAGTCTTCAACATGATCAAATTTGCCAAACAGGTTAAAAGAAAATTTAAAATCACTCATGACTTTTCTACTGATACATTGTGGAGTAATATATGGACTTTTTGTTAGAATTACTAGCTTACAAGAAAAAGCTTTCTAAGCAGATGTATTTTGAGGTTTGGCCTGATGACAGGACTACCAATGTGACATATTTCTTGTTAAAGTGAGTTCCAAAGTTGGGGCTTCCAAGTTAAACTGAAAGGGGCCCTAAAGTTCAGAGTTTCTCCCATTCTTAGAGCAGACACCGTCATACCCAGCAGTGAGACACATGATCCCAAAGCTGGAATGAAGATCCAAAGAATCAGCTTTATCAGCCATCGAGCATTGGAAGCAAAGATTTTGAAACTTGTTTTGGACACAATGCGCACACACTGCTCGGCTGGTCATCACAAAAATTGATTTCTTTAAACATTTTTAGCACCATTTAAAAGGAATAACAGAATTATTTACATGTCTTTCGGAATTACAAGTGCTCTCAGTCTTACAGTGTTATTCTTTTTAGAGTAATTCTCAATTGCTGTACAATCGCTTTACTTTAGGTGATCAATATAATGTCAAGCAACACTGTAAGAGCAACTACTAAGACATATTTACTGATGTTTTTGCTCTCTGGCTTCAACTACACAAATCAACACATTTCAAAACCATTCCCATTCAAAAATAACCCATACCTTTTGAGAACAAAATCATGCAACTGTTGACTCGGAGTAACTGCATAATATAGTGTTATCAAGTTGGGATTTTCACCTACAGAACCTGAAGAATCTGTCATTACACTTTCCCACAAACAAGGAAGTAAAACCTTTTTTCCTGTCAGTTTATCTCTGCAGTGCATCTTTTGCTTGCGTAGAAATAAGATAATAAACTCTAAGTTGCTCATTTGTGGGTTTCAACTTTAATGGAAACTATTCTGATAACTGTGGCATTCACATTCTGTAATTCAAAAATTATTGTTGTTTGGGTGAGAATTATTGTGAGGTGTTGTTAAGGCTAATCTGAGATACATGCTCTTATGAAACACTGATTCTATCTTACTATGCCTTTATACCAAAATGTCGTTCTTAGTAAGGTGCATGCACTGGTTCCTTCCTGACCGCACACCAATGTGTGCAGATGATAAGCAAGTGCCCGTATGATGCCCACACAAACTCAAATTTTCTCAATTCTAACAGCTAGGCTGCACGCAATGGACACACAAGGAGCACGCACCTTACAATTGAGCAGTACTAACGGGCTTCCTGCACAGTGCGCAGAGTTCGAACTGGTTGTAAAAATGAAAACGGCTGTGCCTCAGCGACTTCACCCGTGCTTATTCTTGCATGTTAGTTTAAGAGTTTCCGATACCTGATGCAAGCCCATCGAATAAATGCTCATTAACATCTTCGCTTAATGGGTTCACCGGGTTGTCGACTATCTTAACATTTTGTGTTGGCCACCTGCATCCCCCTTACAGATTTGTCCTTTTTTCATCAAAAACAGCCATTTCCACCGGTAAGGACAGTTGTGACTAAGGCATATGTTACCTGGTTAAACTCTAGGTATGCAGAAAGTCACATTTCTCTCACGCTTCGTTGGTGGCTAAGGAATGTCACTATCATAAGTTTACAAGAAACACAGGGGGTTTTAAACACTTGTCATTCCTGAGAAGTTGTTCAGTTTTTAAATCTTACAAAGAACAATGTAACTTTGAAAGAGTCGTCAAATGAATCACCTCTCTGAAACTGCTCGGAAGTATTTAGAACAATATGTTTTTCCAAAAATCAAACATGCCTTCTTTGTTTTTTTATTTTATTTTTACCAAGTCATCTACTTACAATTAAAAAAATGAATTTAAGATTTCTATAAATAATAAATTACAATGCACAAAGAAGACATTAATAAAAAAGTATTAATAGTGTAAATAAGATAGTTTTAATGAATAAATAATAACATAACTGATTACCTCCTAGGGGTTACTAATGGATGTTTTTTTTTTTTTTATTAACTTCCAGCAAAAACTTTGCTGCATATTTCAATTGTATTCTGCACACATTTACATTTGCAAAGATGCAGATTGATCTAAACTTAGATATGTTTTTGGCTAAAAAGTTCTACTGGAAAAAAACAGAACAGCAAAACATTCAAGTATTAAAAGAACCAAAAAATTCATCATCTCACCATATCTTTTAGGCTGTCTTCTGCTCCTCTGTTTGTAACTTTTTTGCTGGGCAGCCACTTCAAAAAAGCAGCCCTCAGGGTGCCACTGATGGCTAACTATTAAGAAATACTTCCTGAAGGAGGGAGGCTTGCAATGCTTCCAGTAAGTGAACTGGTTAAATATTTAACCTTCCTCTTTGGATTTTTCCGGTTTCTAAAAGGTTTTTTTTTGTCTGCCAAAATTTGACATTAAAAAATCCATTGTGGTTTTTATCTGATTTGTTGATGATAAAGCATGCCAAAAGATGTGCACAATCTATCCACCTTTCAGAACATTAAAACAGTAACAAACTGTGGTGGAGCTCAAGACAACAGATTGTGTTATCTTGTGTATAAGTCATAGTAGATTTTGTCTGGTCAATCTAAAAGATTAGTTTCATCAGTTTGTGGTATTTCAAATGTTCTGAGTAAATAAAGGAAAGAAAGAAGTCAGCCTTAGTCTTTTAATGCAGTGACCATGATGGAATTTGGACTTGTGCCTAGACCTTCAGGGCTTGAGTTTTGGGACTTGTAACTTGCATTTTCATCCTTCACCCTTGGCTGCTCATTGCCTGGATTAAGTGATACCACATTTTCATTAACCAATCACCAGACCCATGTTATTAAATGTTTTCTAACATTTTTTTTCAATAAGTCTGTAACTCTTTAATAGATTAATAAATATATAACTGTAACAGGGGACTTCTGTTATTTTCAAAGGAACCAATGAAGATGTAATTTTTGCTTGCAAAGCGCCAGATGGGGATTTATTATTTTTTATCAAAGAAGTGTGTTTTAGGCTTAACTTTATCTACAAGTATACCTAGTCTACACTAAAAGAGAGTAGCTGCCAGCGCTCGTAAAATACATCAGTTTTATAACTTTAAAAAGTCATGCTAAAACCAAAAGTCATGACTTACATTCAATGTAAACTTCTTTTCATCAGAGCACACCCATGTGAAGATATGCGTTTCTCCTCCACAGCACAGAGCAAAGTGAATCATCTTCCCAGTGGAGGGATACACAGACATAAGTACCTACGGGTTCCCTTACAAAAACAATTTCAAACAAAACTAAAGCTTCAAATGCCCCTACAGTTGGAGGGGTAGGGGAGAAGCCGTAGGGGTAGGTGAAGAATTTGGCCCCAATTTTATATATATATATATATATATGTGTGTGTGTGTGTGTGTGTGTGTGTGTAGTAAGCATTTAGATGGCTGCATGTAGGGCTGGTGCATGGAAAACCAGGTTTTGTTTCCCAGGGGGCCCGATGAGCTTCATCCAGTGCGGGTCCTTGGGCAAGAGCCTTTGCAGTCCCCAGCACAGATGAAGTACAGGGCCATGTTAGGAACAGCATTCAGCATTCATCTTAGAAATCTCTGCCAAACCACCTGTGTGGAATCTGATTCACCATAGCGACTTATCATATGTATATCATCAGGATTATAAAAAACAGAAGCAAAATCTGATATTGTTAGAGGTTTAAAACTGAAACTTAATTTAGAGACATGTTTACAAAGAGACAGTGAAGAGGCTTGTTGACAGCAGTGGAAAGTGTGACAAGTGGTGGTGCAACAATGGAGAAAAGTCCAAACTTTTCTGAGCTACACCTTGAATTTTGGTATCTCCATTTGAAGCTAGTCTGCTGACTGATAGCACAGAGTGTAAGACAGAGAGACATAGTCGAAAGGCTTAAAAACCTTTTCTATATCTTAATATTAATTCTAGTATATCACTGGCGTAACATAGTCGCTTTTACGCTCCAACCACAAGTAAAAGGATTACGTGATAAAGGCACAGATTACTGTCAGGAAGAGCTGTTTTTAAAAAAAAGGCTCCCGTAACCATCTGCTAAAATGACCCAAGATGAACTTCACTGCTGAACCTATATGACTTTCCAATTTAAAACCCAGATTTTGATTTTAGTCAACCTAACATAAGGATAAAATGTGGAAGATTCCCTGGAGGACTTGGACCAAACACTTTTACATAACATCTGTATGACTTAGGACGCTAAAGACAATTCACCCTAAATGTTTTGTAAATATGAAAGATAGTTGTAGCGGTGAACATAAATTATTTTCTCAGAAAGTAGCCAAGTGATATGGGATACAAGGAAAAAAGAGACGTGCCCTGAACTGAACCCTGAGTTACACTGATGGTGGAGCTACAACAGATGTGAAGCTGCAAAGGTTGGTGCCCAATCTTTCAAGCAATCTGGCAGACGTGCTTTAATCTTAATATTAGTATAATTGGGAACCATTTTTGAATACTTCTGATAAAAAAAAAATCTTCAGAATAAGATGCATTTATGGCACACGTATTTTATTTTGAACATCCCTCCCATTAATATTACAACACCTTTATTGTTTTCATCAAACGAAAAGGAAGGCAAAAGGCACTAGACTAGAAAAAAATTACAATTTCTAATAATTTTAGAATCTAAAATATTGCTATAATCATTTGTTGTCAGGAACTGGTGGTGGAGGACCCAGAATACAGGAGACCAGGTTTACAGTTATATTTTTTTGAATCAAGTCTTGACATCACATGATGAAATGTTTATCAGGTCTTTCTCACATTATCATACAAAAGACAGATTATTTTATCCATTTTTTGATGACTTCCTCCTCCACCTGTTCTCGGTGCGATCCAATCCGTTTAAAAGGATATCACAACACACATTTAGTGTACGATTTAGATTGTGTAAAATGTATAGAAATGATTGTAACTTTATATTGCAACACTTAAGAAATTAAACCTTCTTTCTTACCCTTTTTCAAATGACCAAACTGTTATGGAGCCTTCATTCAAAAGCATGTCATCTCTTTACTTCAAAAATGAAAACTTTGGCTTTAAACCGTCACTTTAAATTTCCCAGCAGAAGAGTTGTGTGACATATCCATATTCCAAAGACGTGTCCTTCACCTCCCAGATTCTGCTACTCAGTCCATAAGTTACCAGAGCTAACCTCCACCTGAGCTTCTCTTGTGTTGAGTTGAAACTCAGTGAACTCTAATCTGTAAATGTGACTCACAATGAAACCTAACAACAGATCTGAGTCCAGATTGGGAAACTTGCTCTGCTGGTTTCTCACACGTCCAATAAGAATCTGCAAATTGATGCCACATTATCTTCCCTTTGTAGTTTAACTGTAACCTTAAACCCCCACATAATGGGTCCACCTCTGTGGCTTTGGAGAATAGTGTGGCCAACTTTCTATTGATTTCTCAGTTATGTTGAACCTGAATAAATAAAATGTAAACGGTTCTTTTCAAAAAAGTGTACTATTAAATGTATTTTTTTAAGTTTTTGTGCTAAAAGTAAGAATTGTAGAATTTTATGAAATAAGCAAAGTTCAAAGCTCAAATTTCTAACCAAACAAATACGCAAGAAAAGTTTTATTAAAACTCTATTTCATTTAGTTACTAAACTTTAACCTTTCAAGTTGTTGTTGTTTTTTTTTTTTGTTTACTTTTGAGGTTTTAAAAAATGAGTTTACTGATGTTAAGTTTTCTATAAATATGTCAAATCATTTTCTTATCAGGCATGTGGATGGACACATGTGCCTAAACCTTCCTGCATGGAAATTGCACTGACAGTTAAAGATCTGATCAACACTTCAGTCCAAAGTTTCTCACAAGCTGGGGAAAAACTTATTAGAAAAAGACATTAAAAGATAAGTATATTGTTTAAAAAGATGTTGCGGCCATGAAATACTTTAAATGCTTAAAGTTCTGCATTTACTGCATAAAAGGCTCCAAAGACAAATTACAGAATTTGCTAAAAACAAACAAAAAAAAAAGTGAAACGAAATATTTGTGTTATTTGAATAAATGAAAAAATTATTTCAAATGAACAAGACAAGCAAGTTTCCTTTTCATGACACTTAAAATAATATGGTGAGTCTATGAATATTTCAATCAGGAGAGATCCTGGAAATATGAGTAATTCAGTTTTGGTGTAGAAAGGATGTGCAGAAACAAAGAAGTCCCCAAATCTTTTGCGGTTAGACTCTGCACTCCAGACATCCCACATAAACTCAAATCACAGGATTAAGGCTCAGAATTTAGACGTTCATTGTGGTTGAGGACCAGACCTGTCAAAGCACTGATTTGGGCGCAGCATTAGGAGGATGACGGCTGACACTGAAAACTGCCTGGTCTGTGGAGAGATAAACCTGCAAAGTTACTGGAAGCGAAGTCAATCTTCCTTATTGAAATCGCGCCAAAGCTTCTCTGCTAGGCGTTGTTTTCAGATGGTACTCAGATTTACTTGTGTTTGTTTAGCATTTGATATAAAGTCTACAATTCCCTTGTTTTACTTTGGTGACTTTTGCCTTTTCTAAAATACAGTAAAGTCTTAACACTGGAGTTTTAGCTCCAGTTTTTATGTTCTTTCAAATGCTGCAATTATTCTGTACAACCTAATTCCAACAGATTCTGAAGCAAAGAAAAGCAGCCCTGCGCTGACAAGCAACCCTTTCCAAGCCTTTAGTTAAATACTTTAGTTCGTCAGCCGAACCAAATATTACATGATAAATTGTATGCATCCATTTATTTTATGTTTGGGTTTAAATTCTGCAGTAATTCAGGAAACATAACTGTGCTCAATGTGCATTTAATAAAATAGAATCTCAAGTTAACAGTTGCGCTTTTTATATATATTGACACAATGTCTTCCATTTGAAGTATTCAGAGGAGAAATAGGAGGAAGTGAAACCAAGCCAACTATAAATCATTGGCTCAGCCTTCATTTTCTTTTAAATAGTTTTTAAAGTTTCAGTTTGACCAAACTTGACCAAACAACAGCTTTCTTTCTGAGGTTGGCTGATTCATTTTAGGGGTCACCATGGCCACCCCTTTACACTTGCTTCTAGAAGTGATGTCATCTTTGTCAGCCTGGTTTTCTTCTCTACACATTGTGTCATTTTTCTAAACCTAGACCAATGTATGATAGAAACAAGCATTGTAGCTGTTGGAAAATACCCACAAGTTAATAATTATTTTTCTTAGAAAGGTCACAACCTCCATTTGTCCTTAGTGCAGTAGTAATGGGTAGAAAGTATAACAACAGAGATGAAAGAATTCATGCTGTTGTGGTTGATATGTGTTGAAGTGTTCTGGCTCCACTCTTTTAAGTGTAGTTTACATCTTGGTTAAAATTAGAACTGATTAAATGCTATGAGGAGTTAGCCATTTGGCCACCTCAAGTCCTTGTTTCAAACTGAATTAGTGACCTGATAAAACATCTGCAGTCTAGTTACCTGAATTCTCTGGTTGTTTGGTGTGTGTTTTTTTTTTTTGTCTGTTATTATATTGTTTTTTAATTTATAATTTATGTATATTTTTTGTTCAATTTTTGTGCTTTTTGATCTGTTCTTTCCAGCATCTTCCCAAATCTTGAAATAGTCGTTTTGTATAAAGTATGCCACTTCAATAACCTTATCTGCCTTCTAGAGTGTTACTAAGAATCAGATTCTGCACACTGTCTCTGTACAAAGTGGGATGATCAGATCTCCAATCTGACCTTTATTATTTAACAGCATCAAGTGGCAAAACAGGGGAAAAGCTATTTGTTTTTCAAATAAGACTCACAGAATTTTTTCAACAGTGAAATGTCTAGCCATCAAAATGACTTAAAATAGGTTACATAAGCAAAACTAAAGCGGACATGGTACAATGCTCCAGATAAGCTCGTAAACAATTTTGTATAACTAGATTTGCTGCACTAAGAGATGCCTTTAATGACACAGCTTTTTTTTCTTTTTTGCTTTGTAACATCTGAGATAGAAAGCGTAGGTCATTCCCTGATCATATAAATAACAGGTTTCATCTTTTATTTATTTTTTTTTCAGAGTAAAAAAACGAGAAAGAAATTAATCATTTCACCGAGAACCAAAAAAAAAAATCTGCAATGTTGATGAACCCAGACTTAGTTAAAAAAAAACCACACTTGTGGCTGCTCGAGATCTCACTCTTCCCCTTCACATCGCAGTCTGCACGGCCTCTATTCTACTATCACTCTTCAGTCCTTTGTGCGTTTGAGTAACTCTGAGCCAGTGCTTGCCTGACCTGCTGGGATGAACACACATTGCTAGCACTGAAGTTTTGCGGAATCCTTTCAAAAGATGTTCCCATGATAGTTGTAACTAGAGCCACAATGATCCTCTTCTTTGGGGATGGTTGTAAAGGAAAATGAGGGACGAACAACAGTAAGTTACAGTGGGTGTGACAGCAACTGTGGAAATAACAGAATGCTTTCACGGGAAATGTTTTTTTTTTTGTGCGCACACTCAAGTGGTTCCATTTGAGAGAAACAATGAGACAATGAAAGATTAACTGCAATATACACCATGATAAAGCTGTTTTTTGGGAATTTTAATGGGGTTAGTACATGCTTGGTGTGTCCCCAGAAAAAATGTAAATGGCAACACAGATGGAACCCTTAGAAATATACCATTAACGTTCCATTCTTTGAGGGAAATTTAGTTTTTAAAGTAAAAAAAAAAGACATCTGGTTTGCTTTATACTCTTTGACATGGTCTTGTTGTGCAACCCAGAGTCTGGCCTTAATGTGTGTTGGGGGAGGGGGGTAGTCATACATTTACTAATTACATTTATTAATTCACTAATTGCGATATTGAAGTGTATATAATAGGATACTATCATCATCCACTCCGACTTGGATCAGTTGAAACCATGGCCGGGAAAATATTCAAAATCTAACAATAAGTTAATGGAAATACACTACACAACACTGTACATGGAATTCCAGATGTGTGAAGCATTTGCAGACATCTTTGTTGGAGTAATTGTGATTGGAGCTAAGATTATTAAAATGACTTTGAGGATGAATCCATCCTTTCGTGGATATTTCCCTATAGTAATTTTTTTTTT